>OU823257.1:19501944-20701944 GCA_917490735.1 Dryobotodes eremita
AATCAAGTATTTAGACGAAGAGAGAGGGAAACGAAATTAATTTTATGTTCTTTGTTCCGTTTTACAATTTTCCTTTTGCGTCCTTTTCTCGTTATTTGATTTTAGAAATTTTATTATAGGTGATCCAGTCATTTCACAGCGAGTATTTAAGATATTTTTGTATTGTAAATCTCGCACGTATATCGCTCCAGTTACAGTGATATGATATGAATGTTTTTCTGAATATTTGGACTTCATTTATGAGTGTATGTATCTGTAGAAATATTCATGAAATGTCGGTATGAGTTAGAGCGTCATATTAATAAAATTGAAGCAGTTATTATGATTATAGTATTGAAATGTATGGTTGTTTAGTTTGGGTTTGTGTTGATTAAAACCAGCTTTTAATTTTGCTTGCTGACCAGTAAATTTTTAATTATCGGAATTGATCTACTATCGGAAAATATTAAACAAACGGTTGTTGTTTGTTTATTGGTTCGTTACCGCGCTTGTCGCCCTCGAAAATGTTAATCAAAATATTTAGTGATTAGGATTAATATTGGGTATTTTTTAGCTGCCAACATTTATCTGTACCAGTAATAAAATATGATGTTCCCGGCCAGCCCCAGCTTCAAAAATAATAACTTCTACGTGAACGTAATCAACCAACGCAAGGACTCAATAGTTCAGAATTAAAACATCACTTACAAACGTTCACCAAAAAACCCAAACAGCCCAACGAATCTATTCCCGAAAAACCATGTTTCATAAGCCAATAAAAAAGAACATTTTCACAAACAAACCACAACTCAATCCAGGCGTAATATTGTTGGAAAAATTCATAGTAACCAATAACCAACTTGATGGGTGAAACACGTTGGCAGAACATAGATATGTACAGAAGGTTTCTTCTATACAATGACCGAAAACAGGCAAACGCAGACAGACAGACGCGTATAGAAACTGCGTAATTAAAGCGTGTTAATTATTGCAATTTATACCTTAAAACAATGACATAAAAGTCTTTTTGTGTGCTGCACTGGTGACGCTGAAAACCAGCGCTGGGGCTCTCTTTCGCATAGGGCCGTAGCATTATGCTGAGCGATTGCCGTTTTGCGTAGATATGACGCATATTTTCTCCCGACTCGTTCTTTTTTTGTATTTATGTGTCTTTTTCTACGTTATGTTTACCTGAAATAAACGTATTTTCTTTCTTTCGTTCTTTTTCTTTAAGACGCGTACTCGTCAATTGCAAAAACTTCAGCCGCGTGTAGGCTCACTGTACGTAGATGCATGTCTATGTGTGCGTGCGTTTTCGTTCGTTGTAAGCTGGCCTTCTGACCTATCTATTTTGTCACGTTTGTGCGGGACAAAAGTTTCGGGCACAGTCACGCCCTTTCCTTGTTTCGGTCAGGCGGCGTGACATCGTCTGTTATTGCAACGCTCAGTGAAATGTGTTCTGATTTTCGGTAATGTCCTTACATTTATTTTGTAATGATTATTTTGATAATGATTTAAGCTCAGTTAAGATTAATAGGAGTGACTCTTGGTGAAATAACGTAATTTTTTTAGTGAATTAATTATTGTTTTTATTTAAGAAGAATTCTTAAAGGATACTCATTTCAGCAGAAAATAATAAAACTACTGAATCTCAATAGGATTAGTCGCCTTTTATAAAACACGCGCCTAAAAGCAATCACGCATTTTATATTCTTTATGAAACATACTACAACTTATTTGAACATGGTTTTCACACCTTAAAAAAAAACAAAACACAACGAACAAAATTAAATTCCTTCACCAACAAAACGAGCACCGTCAGCTATAATTAGTTTCTCCACGCCACCACATAAACAACCATGCACAAGAGCCTATTATGAAATATTAATAACTGGCTCTAGAAGCCATAGAGCCAATTTTTCTGTCCATTGTGCTCAGATAGCGTTGATAAGGACAAAGCGAGGGAACAAAGCCGGCTGTACAATGCCGACAGTGCAGAAATGAATGTTGCGGCCATTGACTTGGACGGTATTTTAACGGGAACGTAATCGGCTCTGTTACTGTATTAGTTCCACTTCCAGAATGAAAATGGACCAGCCATAGATGTAAAACAATGGGTCAAATAATGAGATCGTGATTTTAAATGTATTAATACTTTGAGAGACACTAAACGCTCGCAGATGTAATCACAATCAAATTTTTATCATTGTGTCTCTTTCAATACTCAATACTCAATATATTTATTGCTTCCACATGTGAACTTAGGTGGTAGGTTACAAAAATATGACCATTGTGGACCCAGTCGGGTATAGCAAAAGTAGGAGAGCGGAAGAGAGGGCTTTTATTTGACTACTTAGTTGTTACTATAATTATAATGTGATTATTTTATAAAATACTAGCGACCATAAGCGAGCAAAGCATAATATAATATAGTCTATGTCACCCGGAGATAGTGTAGCTTCCCAACAGTGAAAGAATTTTTGAAATCGGTTCAGTAGTTTCGGAGCCTATTCAATACAAACAAACAATCATATATTTTCTCTTTATAATATTATTTCACCGTATTTCGTTTATTACAAAATATATTTAGGTTATACCTTAGCCTCAGCAACACATGGTGGTTATGCTATTAAATTGTAGCTTATATGAAACGTTTGTATTTTTAACATAGCGCCATCTATTGAATACTCACTCAATCCAGTCAACAGATATCGCCATCTGTTAGAATCGTTTAGAGCTAACAGATAATTGTGACTGTCAAATAATAGACAAATTATTTGCAATAAAATAATATTGGGAATATACATTGAGATGTAAGCTATCCTATCCTTCAAGTTGGATCAAATTCCACACGGTGTGCAAATCAAATTTAAAATCGGTTTAGTAGTTTAGGAGTCCATCGTGGACAAACAACGTGACACGTAATTTTTATATATATAAAGATGTAATATAAAATTTGTCATTTAAATATTCATTGATATTGTAATAGCATTTTGATAATAGAAATTGTTTTAATTAATTTATGTATGTATGAAATTTTTGTTCTTTTTTAATTTTTTCTGGTAGTTTATTATATATTTTCATATCTCTTTGTTGGAATGCTCCTTCTGAAAAGATAGAACATGTTCTAAATAAACGCAATGGTCAACCATCTCCAGATGCTCGCTTCCAACCATAAAATATAACCATAATGAAACTGAGCCAACCGGGACGCCTAACATCACCTTCGTCTTGAACATGTTCATTCTCAAGCCAACTTGTAAGGAAGATTCATAAAGTCCTTTTAACATGCGTTGGAGGTCTTCCAGACATTCGGCGAATAAAATTAGGTCATCCGCAAACCAAAGGTACGACAAGTAGATACCATTGATGTTTATACCACGTTGGTTTCTAAACTTTGTGTCACAAAAAGAAAAAACAATTTCACATTTACCGCTAAACCAGAAGGAGTTGACAAACTGCTTTACTTTCATTCCACCACAAACTCGCAGTGACCACGGAAAATTCATGGCAGACCACATTAAACTTAAAGCTGGGCAATAACCAGACGTTTTTGAATTTCAAATCGAGTGTTTAACATTTTCGTGGCACGCAAAGGGTTAGCATTTGTTGGACGGGACATAATGGAGTTAAGTTTATTAAATGCGACTCCTTTGTGTGCGCGACAGAATATTAGTGGGACCTCATTTTGAGAGACGATCGTGCTGTTTTTGTGGAAGAAAAATATGAAGATAGAATTCATGTTAGTGTGAAAACATGACAGCCTCTGCCTAACCCTTCGGGGAATACAGGCGTTATGTTATGTTAGTGTGAAATTAGTTAAAATGTCCAATCCACCGCAATTTAATTACTATAGCTAGACAATAGTTACGTAGCTACAAAATACAAGCGTGATAATGTGTAAGTGTTGTATTATCTTATACCAGAAACATTTTATCAGCCGTGGCAATCAGAAAGATTCGTAACGAAGCGGACTGCCATGGAAGTGCGAAATATTTTTGGAACGAAGTTCCTTATCGCACGGAACGGACTTAGCGGATGGGGGCTAGGCGAATAAAAGTGTAAGAGTTTTCCGTCACGACCCTTTCCTTAGTGTAGACGGCTATCCATAGCGCGTACGCTATTGGCTGTGCCCAGTCATAGGTGCGCGGTTATTGGTTCAAGGCAGCCAGTAATATCGTACCGGCTGCTCAGGTATAGTTAGTTTTTTTTGTTTATTTGTTCATTATTAAAATAATAAAAAATGTGAGTAATTTATTTTTAACCAAATTTTTTTATATTACTATAAAATAAAATATAGCCAATTAATTGACAAATTGAATAAAAAACTACTAAAGAAACTTCGTTCCAATCGAGTGTTCCACGACACTCACGCATATTTTTTTTTTTGTTATTTTCGTGGAGGCTCTTTTAATGCACCACAGTATTTAATAATAATAAAATATTTATTTGCTCAAAATATGGTATAACAGGTCTTACAGTTAAAAATAGTATAAACATGTTTTGCCGGGCTTAGACTCAGCATGCAAATTCGAAAATAAAAAAAATATTTAACTAACATTTTGTATCAAAGAACTGTTTCAGACAATAAAAGTTATTTTGGCTTAGCCATGCACTCAATTTCCGCTTAAAACAGTATCTCGTATTTAACAATTTAAAGTCACCAGGCAATTTTTTTTTTATGTCTACGGCATAACGAAAACCTAACAAGTATACTACACTACGTTTATGTGTGACTGCTCGGTACACTATTTGCAACCGAACAGCTCAGCACTTTTGCCTGCATGCATGTACCGTTAATATTATTAGTTAGTACCTACGTGTTCGACTACCAATCACGTAACTAAAACAAAACCAAATCAAATAATCTTTTAGTGCTAAATTATCTTATATTTAATATTTTGGTAATTGCAACTACAGTATTCAATATAGCTTTTAAATCATATTATTTCGTCTCATTCAACCGGTGCTCGTAAACCAACTAACAAACCATAAGTCTTTAAGGCCTGAATTCCTCCTACGCTGACGTCGGTCGCGTACGGTCAGTCGTGTACGGCCGGTAGCAACGTACGCGCCGCTGACGTCAGCGTCGCAGTGTGGTGCTATATAGAACACAATGTATAGTCGTACGCGCGACCGACGTAAGCGACTGACATCAGCGCAGAAGAAATGCAGGCCTTTTAAAATACCAAAACAACCGAATATTAACCAACACAGAAGTAAGTGCTGTACCACGCAAACATTAAATTCTACAATGACATAACATACAGACGCTAACAAAAGTGCTCAGAATAATCTATATCAATTACAATAACAATTATCTCTAAGAAAATCGACAAAAAAACTGTGGTGGACATTCCCAAACTATCACATGAATGACTGCCACATGGCTACTAAACGAACGTTATATTTATCCAATGTTTCATTCTACCTAACCCACTCACATAGTGTTATTACTCTCTCCATATATCATATAGCCTTCTTTATTTAACGTTAATTCTGCACAATAAATCTTAAGGGATTACCTTCTGTATGTATATGGAGAGTTATCTCGCGAAAAGGGTCTGTTTCGGTATCTTCACGCTTATTTTTTTCTTGTTGTCTGGTGAGCAGGAAATTGGATGGCATTGATGGTGTTGCTTAAGAGATTATAGATGCTAAACTTTATCATTATCATCATTTCAGCTGAACGACGTCCACTACGGGACATAGGCCTCCCCCAAGCACCGCCACTTCGACCGGTTCTGTGCTTCTGGCATCCAGCGGCTTGTGAGAGGCCTTCCAACACTTCGTTTTCCGGTACGCGGTCGCTACTCCAGAACCTTTCAGCTCCATCGGCCATCTGTTCTGCGAACAATGTGCCCTGCCCACTACCACTTACGAGTAAGTTTGGCTATTCTTCGGACTATGTCGGTTACCTGGGTTCTCCTGGTCATTTGATGACTTCCCACACAAAAAAAAAGGATCTCTTCATTTCTGATTCGACCAGATAACTTACCTGGGCCGGCAGTCTCGACATTAGATAGCGACAAAAGTCGGTCGCTAAGTCGTATTTTTGTCAAATTTTTTAAATAGAATTTCAACTTTATTTCGAAAGCATAAGGTTGAAAATCTATTAAATAAATTTGACATCGATTAGACTTAACGACCGATTTTTGTCGTTATATTTGTCGAGACTGCGGGGCCTGTATCAATATTACTGGTTCTATGTACTGATTTAAAACAATTACTCTGACGCTATATAGTAATAAAATAATCATAAGGAAACTGTGGTACTTAATCATTCGGATGCATTGCGGGATACGACCACCAAAACATGTTTTCCTGAAACGACAACCGGCGTCGCGGAAGACCCAGGCATAGATAGCGGGACGAACTTGACGCCTATAGACGGGATCAGTCCTTATTGGCTCAGGATCGAGTAGAGTGGAAAAAGGAGAGAGAGGTCTTTGCCCAGCAGTGGGAAAACACAGGCTGACCATTATTATTTTTTGTAATGTACTAGCTGACTGGGCAGACGTTGTCCTGTTTCCTACAACTCGATCACGGCGCTACCTACCGGGTCCAATTGTGGATTTAAACCATCCAGGGACCCACTCAAACACAAAGACAAAAAAAAAACATCAAAATCGGTCCAGCCGCTTAGGAGGAGTTCAGTGACATATAGTTAGATGATTAAATGAAGATGTATTCCCCGTAATTTGAACGCTAAATGCCGTAGCAAAATTTTGAGATAACTGGTGTCAAAGTTCATGTACGTGGATGACTTTTGAAAATGTTTAATAAACTTCTCCCGTCAACTTTCAACTATTTGATGTTTTAGAAAATGTGTTAGTACATAGAAACCAGTATGATCTTACTATGCGTTATTCAAAGAATGGAAAGGACTAATAACAGCTATGATCATGAAATAGGATCGCATAAAAAATTTAGATAAAATAATAAAATAAAAATAATAAGTTATAATAATAAAATGTCTTCACATTCAACATAAGTCACCATAAAAAGCAGCTGAAATTTCTTAAAACTCATCCAAGATCAAAATAAAAAATGAAACATTTTTAAGGCTTTTCTTTTTAAATTTATGCCAGCATAAAACTGAAAGGAAATTTCGTGTTCTTCGTACATGACTTATTCACTCATGAATTATAAATGTGTAAGCTTAATTTGTGTTAAATTATACTTTAAAAGAGTACCTTTTTCAGGCGTTTTATATAAAAATTTGCATTATATTGTATTGAAAATTATAATTCCACTTGCATGTTTAGTAATCTGAATAATATTACGTCTTTTGTCGAGATGTTTATTTTGTTTCTTTAGTATTTGCATGTATAATTAATTTGTACAGTATTTTATTGTGAATGGGATAAAGCTGACAACACTGTTTGGTAGAATTAAAATTGTGAATGGGCTTTTTCAAGTTTGTGTTCCAATAAATATTTGATTAAGGTTTTAATATTGTTGTGTACGGTATTTTGTTTATTGAATATTCGTGTGTAACAGGGTTTTGAGAGGAAACAATAGGAGTTGAACTGGTTTTGTAAGGCTATTGACAGATAGTAGAACTGTTGTTTTTTTTTTTAATTAAAGAAAGAAAAATATTGTGATACTGAATTCTGTCTATTCTAAAAGCTATTTCTGGTTTGGTAATTCACGCATACATTACTGCGAGCAACTTAATATCAATATTGCAAGGTTTATTTTACTACAGAAGCAGAAAAGAAAATAAGTATAAAAATGTAATTAAATTTGTTTATTTTTTCAGTCAATAATTTAAATTGTGAATTCTCAGTCTATTTTAAAAGCTATTTCTGGATTGGTCATATACTGCATTATTGCCAGCAACATAATATCAAATAATTTAAATTGCAAAATGCTTAATAAACAACCGATTTTTTCAGTAAAATTAAACACAATTTATAAATAACATTCCGTTCCTCAACGTACGTGAACCAAAAAAAGCAGGGCACTTGAAAAATCGGGGACATTCCGACCGATTGGCCCAATGTCGGTGACAAAATATTATAAACTAAATTTTAACCCTAAACAGGATGGATTTTATTTATCAACCAACAAATAGTCTATTAACAGACCAATGCTGTATAAAACCTATAGATATTCAAAACAATGATAAAACTGTTCAATTTACAAAGACGAAAATGTTTTGACTCTGATAATATTAAACAGCATGTACTAGAAAGGTGTGGTACAGACCATGGGACTAATCGTGAAAACATAATCAGCTGTCCCAAACAAAACTTCAATACGTACTCGAACCAAATGTATATTGTTTACACACCCTTCAATATGAACACACCTTTCTGATACATGCTGTATAATAATATTATCAGAGTTGCAAAGTCTTAGAGATTAACCTGAAGCCGACATAGGAAGTATATTTGAATCCCACCTATTTACCCATTTTAACCCATACTCTATAAACTATCAATCCCACTCAAAGTAATGTTTTGGTATATTCTGATAGCTTAGGAGCAGGTTTTGGATCATTGTTAAATAATCGCTCTAAGCATACCTATCATTGTTAATTGTTGTTACCATAACCTGCATTTTAATGAGCTTGTTCATAAAATAAAACATACACAAATTAATGAGCATACTACTGAAGTTCTCTTATGGGGGATCCTCAGTTGCAGCCCGCCAAATCCAAATTTTATTTGGTTGTTTGGAAATCGCAGCTCTGTTTTACGTCGTATGTTGATCAAAATGCGATTCGCGACTGTAAGAATGATATGTTTACGGAATAATAATCATCAATTTCATATCAATCGCCAAACTTTGGAAATTTGTTCCACCTAAGAATTTTCATATCGCCAGTTTGGTTTCACGAAAGGTAGGTCGATGACTGATGCGGGAGTAAAACTTATCAGTTACATTTTGGAATCCTGGGAGAATTCCCAGGATGCAATTAGCATTTTCTGTGACCTCTCAAAAGAGTTTGACTGCGTCAACGCAGCGCTCCCTGCATTTTGTGGTCGACCACAAAACACTGAGCTGTAAATCACACCACTATGGAATTCGTGAACAAGCTGCTGATCTTGTTCTTTCCTATCGATAGATAGGAAAGAACAAGATCAGCAGCTTGTTTGATAAAACAGGCAGCAAAAGGTAAACGATAATGGGACGATGTCCTCGTAGTCCTTAATTAAGATGGGGATGCCTCAAGGTTCAATTCTTGGCCCTTTCCTGTTTCTAGTTTATATTAATGACTTTATGTACGTGATGCCTAACTTATCGGATATAATTTTATTTGCTAATCACTTACTCTTATTTTTTAAATAGATAGAAAAGATGCGGATGTCTTACATGTCAACGATAGTCTGGCTGTTCTTTCGCAATGTTCGCAGCTAATAATCTTTTAGTTAATGCAAACAAAACTAAACATCTTAAGTTCTCATTAATAATAATAATAATTTATTTCCAAGTATATGGTACATTGAGATCTTAAATTAAACATCGATTCACATATACTACCATTGCTGGTGTAGAAAAATTAAATAACTCATTGTTTATTAAGTAACTCAATACCAAATGTACCCCAAGTGGGTCTAAATTTAAAACATGATGGCAAGAAACTAGATGCTATTATACTCGTAGAAACTGTATTTCTAGAAATTATTTTAGCTTCAAAATTGCAATAGGGCGCAAGCTCTTTCAGGTAGATTAAGTTAAGCTGCATATGCAGTACGAAAAATAAGGCTGTTGACTGATATAGCCACTGCTAGGTTAGTATACTTTGCTTATTTCCACAGTATTATGTCTTATGGCGTTTTGCTGTAGGGATCGGCAGCTGACATACTCGTAGATTCAATGTTCATTTTACATAAGAAGGCAATCTGCGCGATCTATAAAATGCGTCCTCGCGATTCTCTTAGAAAAAAATTCAAAGAAATTAATATACTAACTCTACCTTCTCTTTATATCTTTAAAAGTGTTTTGTAAGTTCGCAAAAACTTAGGACTTTTCAAAATAAGAAGCGATTTCCATAATTATAAATACTACTACTACTACTACTACTACTATTAGCCTGCATCATCTCACTGCTAGGCAAAGGCCTCTCCCCATGACTCCAACTCTTTCGATCCAGGGCTAAAGTCGACCACTGGTCGTTTGTTTTCTCCAGCTCGTCCCGTTATCTTCGACGGGGCCTGCCGCGACGCCTTCTGGCTGTGTCAGGGCTCCACGTAGTGGTTATTTTGCGGCAGACGTGGCCAGCCCAATCCCACTTCAGCTTAGCGGCTTTTTGAGCAACGTCAGTAATCTGAGTTTTGGAGCGCAGTGTGGTGTTGCGAATACGGTCTGTCAATTATACGCCTAGAATACTGCGCTCCATTGAACGTTGGCAAACCCTGAGTTTGGATTTAATATAAATACACGTTGTAGAAATGAAATTGTGATACCCAAATTTAGATTAACTAAAACAAGCAAGTAATTTCTTATAAACAGTATCCGCTTTTATAACAAGTTGCCAAAGTCAGTTACAGAACTAAGCGATGGAAAGTTCAAAACCCACATCAAACGTATCCTTATCAAAAAAGCACATTAACGATAAGACATTATAAGATTAAAGACTACGGTGAAGACAAGGAAGTTTGGTAATAATTCCTTCTGCACACGCTAAGCTGCATCCCTAAGTAAATGACTGCTCCTAAATTATGTTTTTTTTTTTGTACTTTCTTCTTTGAGATAGTCTTCTCATTATTTGACATTACATACCTACAATTCTAATTTCAACTCTTTACTAATGGCTTTCGTAGACAGGATATTAATTCAGATTTGTTATGGCAATCATGTAATTTGGTTTAAATAGGTTTTATTTTTATTATTTTATTTATCTTTTATATTTTGTGAATAGGAGAACAACGTTCTCACTTTCACTTGGGCCAGGCTTAACTTGTAGACTGTAGATTTGTAGACAATTTTCTATTTTATTAAGTACCTGCCATGGTACTTGTTGACAGGCCTACACTTAAAAAAGTCAATTATTTTTAAAAGAGTAACCGTGGAGTTTCTTGCCGGCTCTACTCCATAGGAAACGACCAGTTGGAACCGTGCACCTAGATTCTGACGTTTCAGTGCCCATTTAGGATTATGTGAAAAAAAATATTTGAATTTTTCATTGATCATAAAAAACATGAAAATTAACTTAGCCTCCAGCGAATCCGTGGGGTATCCAAGTACCCCAATAAAGCTGTCAAAAAATAATCAAATTGAAACAATAATCCGGTCGTGTCAAGGGACCAATGTGGTGTACATTATCACGGATTTTTATCGCAAAGTGGGCTACGATTTTTTTCATAATAATCGTTCGCTTGATCAAATAGATTGGTAACACGCGACGTAATGGAATTATGGGAATATGGTGGCCGTAGTAGGGTTAAATAGTAACGCTAACGATGTATCGATAGATTTTTTTGTTGTTTTTAAATAATGTTCGATGTAGTTAATTTTAGTTGTGTTTGATGTAAGGGTTTGCATGATTTTTTTGTTTATTAAAAATGCTAACATACATAGTTGTAGGTATTAAAAACTCGTTTTAGTAATTTATCGTCGATTTTTGACACAATACACTTCATACATCAAAAAATTAAACTACCTATATTACCAATTAGATTATAAATTCGAGGTCAAACAAGCTTTAAAATATTACGAATTAACATATTCTTTAGAACATGCAATTTTTCTTTATCAAATAAGTTCTTTAGGAATAAATGGACCAACCTTTCATCTTAAGTTGAATTCTAAATCCTAAATTGTATTACTTAGCTGGAAAAACAACTAAAACATGTTCCATTTTCAATGTTGATTACAACTCTACGATTCTATCTTTCCTTTTTCTTAAGCCCTGTTTTTGTTATTGACCTACTTACAGACGAGTTAGGCTTTTTACAACAAACTACGTAACTAAAGACAACCTATCAGCCAAAGGAAAACTAGGATCAAAACATCAAAAACATTTTCACATAGCTTTGCGTTCAACATCAACACAACAATCTTCACCAACCTTGCCACGATACAATACAGTACACGAATTATGTTAAACTAAAACTAAAAATAACAACAAAAGAATCAATTAATCATGCTTATCTCTAAAATGCATGCATCAAGTATAATAGTTCCAAATTGAACTCACAGTTAAGTTGTTATTGTGGGGGCTCGTGGCTATTTAATAACAGCACCACGAGTTGATCGAAGGTTAAGCTACGCTTGCCATGTTCGGTTCGTGGACTATTAATTACGTATCGAGACCGCCCTTCCTTGCCTTGGAAAGAACGTTAAGCCGTTCATCCCGGCTGTCATTCGTGGACAGTCGTTACGGGTAGTCAGAAGCCCAAAAGCCTGACAACCAGTCATACTACGGGGTATCGTGTTACCCAGTAACTGAGTTGTGGAGGTCAGATAAGCAGTCGCTCCATGTAAAAGTTATGGTTTTTGGAAGCTTTTTTTTTTGATCCGGAGTGAAAAATTCTCATGGATATCCTCCGCCCTGAGGCGGGCGGAAGGGTCTGCCAGACTCTTACTGACTAAATACCACTCCAGTGTTTCCCTCGCACACTTGGTCCGGAGATCATGGAAACTTGTGCGGACTTGTAGACTGGAAGCCTACCCCAACTTAGGAAAAAACTAAGCAGATTTTGAGTTAAGTTTTTATCGTGAGTCTTTTAAAACTTTAAGTGTTGAGTGAAATTGGATCAAGTTTTAGGGTTTATTTGCTTTTGTAACTTTAGATGTTTGAAAGATTTATTTAGCATAGACTTTGTGATAAGTTTTTGAGTTTGCAAGATTATATTAGGCCCTTGCTTGGAAATTCTGAATGTTGTATAAAGTTATTTTGTAGAAATAGGTGTTAAGATAACTTACTAGATACTTAACTCAACTTTGTAACCAAATAATTTTGGTGAAGATAATGTCTATTGGCTATCGTCTGTAAAAATACCCTCCTGCTTTTTATACGTACACTCACACATATTGATAACACAATTAAGCAACAGACATTGTTTAACAAAATGAAGAAGTTGTAGCGGTATCTATATCGCCACATGCGAGCTACATGTCACAATGACGTCACACAAGATCCTGCATCGCGCAAGCAGAAATTACCGCGTAACTAGCATATATACAACGTCCCGACATCAAACGTCGGGTAGTTGGCCACCAGACACAACTCCCACCTGATCGGAGGATCTTCCCTTTTCCATATATGAGTGAGCTTTACACCCTGTTCCTCATAGCTCTATAATATCACTATTTTTAGTCACAGTCACTATTTTTTATAAAATAGTTTGGAATTACAAAAAAAGACAAAAAAGTCATTTGAAGTTATACAAAAACATTATTTTTTATTGTTTTCTTTAGAAGACACCGCTATTCAATCTCGCTTTGTATACTGCATACAAATGCATCCGATTGTTACAATACAAACCATTACATACCATCAACGAAGAATATTCTCGTATCGCACCTTTATTTTGAAAACTAGATGAATTTTTCACGAAATTAAAAATATTAAATTATATGACTACATAGACCTTAAAAAGAAAACAATAAAAATATAACAAATAATCTCAGGAATATCTCATGACTTCATCACTTTTTTATTCAGAGGTAAATAATAATGCAAACACCGTAAATTATTTCTCCTGAAAAATTTTGTATTTTTGTTTAATAACGGCTTCGAAATGAAGATGCGATATGTCCTATCAACTTTCGTCCACAATCTTCCAAGCATACATAATCAAGAAAGACAATGTACGAATTAAAATTCCTGAAACTCATTAATATTCCAGATATGAACGAATGTTTGAGTTCGGAAACAGCTGTCAAGAACACAATGCAAGTTTACTTTGCCAAGAAGTTTATTTTCCGAACAACTTTATAAATACATAAAGAACAAATACGTTTTATTATAGAACAAGCTTCTGCCCCGCCGCTTTGGCCGCGTGAAATTATCTGTTTTAAAGTTAAAATAATGTATCCTATGACACGGACGAAAACTACACGCTTTGGTGTGGAGTTGCGGACAGCAGCCCGTATATACTACCTATTTCCATGACACTCGGTAATACTGTAGCATTCCACTAGTGAAAGAATTTTCGGAATCTGATCGCGAGTTACGAAGATTAGTCCCTACATACAAACTCACAAATGCCTCTTTATAGTATTATTAGTATAGATTGTAGGGAAGATTTCAAACCGTTTATTTTATAGGTAAGACTGTCGGCGCACCACATATGCGCGTGATTGGCGGCGGAAAGGCGCAGGGAGTCGGGATACCGAACCCGAACGCGACGGCCGCAGCGCGCCCTCCACACCACTCAGGTCACAGACGCGCTCCACTACGGGCATTTCTTATACTATTTTCTATACGTTGACATTGTAAATTATGGTATTACAACTATTTTAATACAGTTTACTAATTCTTTTATTATACAGTCCCAATTGAGCCCATTCAAGGCTACCACCGTTAAGTATTTTCTTTGGTATTGTTATTTGGTAATCCACATGGTAGGTCCCTATGTGTCCCTACTCCAGTACATTTGAGGACGTAAACAAAGCTACTGAAGCCGCGATCAACGTGGCCATCTGGGCCAAAGTAATCTAGTTAACTAAACGAATGTTGTATCATCGATTTGAAATGAAAAAGAACCTTGTATGTAGGGAAAAAAAATGATTTTATATCAATTACACACTCTAAGTTACTTATGGACAATTTAATATTTGAGCGAAACATAATAGGGTCCAAATCACGTCTAAATCTGCATTGAATTATGCATTTCCACATTAATTTCTCAAAATCTAAATCTCAGTACGCCTTATTTCTTCACCAGTATCTTCAAATGTCCACGAAGAATAATATGGTCGAACTCAATACTTCGAACGAATTAATTATTAAAGTTTTAGTGCACGTGACCTTAAATGGACAAAAAATCTAACAAACTATAGTATAATAGTCATGGCGAAGAGAATTAAAGCGAGAAAAAAAATCCCTTTAACCAATCACATCAGTTTCCGTACCTCTCTGCCTACCCTCATCAAAGCATACCAACGTTGACCCACATCTTCGTTTGACATACATGTTTATTTGTGTTCACATAACTCTGGATCGGCAGAAACACCCACTGTGCATAAATTAAAATGCCAAGACATAACATATCGTTTGAATAATTCATTCAATTATTGTTTATGTCTCATTATTGAGTTAGCAAATTAAACCATCCTTGTTAGTGAAGACAAATATTTGATTTGAAATTACTGTTGTTTAAATCAACTGTTTGGTGTACGTCTCGCTATTTTGTGTAATGCTAGAAACAGATGCAGGAAATTATATAAACTCATTCTCTAAGAAGCAGATGAATTATAGTAATTTTATTTGCTTGTCTTTTTTTATTCTGATCAGCCGTTTACAGACAATACAAAGCCAAGCGTTAGATAATTGTTTTTTTTTTTAATAAAGACATTTTATTTGTGTTTTTCTTGAGTATCTATTACGTTTGAAGCACGACGGTATATGAAATCTTAGACAATTTTATTTTGTGAGCTTGTCATTGAACGTATTGTTTTGATGTAATCAATTAATTACATCTGAATTCACAAGTTGAGTTTCTTAAGTCCTAACTTCCTGACTCGAGCTGCACGATTACTGACAAATGCGTGCCCTGACTGGACAGGTCCACTCAATCTGTGTGGTTCTTTCCTCAAAAGACCATTTCAGATACCAATCCACATGGTCTTCACATGATCTGACCAAGATTATGTCTGGAATTTAAAAGAGACTGTGCCCTCTGAGTTTGTTTCGGCCTTTCTTCTTAGAGTAGTCAGATAGGAAACGCCGACCTCATCTAGTTTAAAAAATATGATTGACGTGTAAAAGTTTTTGTACAAACCTACTTACAGAAATAAAATAATTTATCATTTAACACATAAAATTAGATAGTAGATTTACCAATCACAGACTTGAAAAGACAGCCAGATATTGGGACTATGTAGGTATAAGTCGACCTAAAAATGAGGGTTTTCTGAAATTACGTTCACTAGGTAGCAGCATTCAGATGTCAGGTCCGGACTCCTGTCAAAAGTGTCACAGCGCCTATAAACTTTCCTTAGTCTAGACTGAATGATGAACGAATGAATGAAAGGAATTCTGAACGTCATCATAACATTTGTAAGAAATACGTTAAATCAATCGTTTGATTTTGACAAATCGGGACGTCAGCGCCACCAGGCGGCGCTCGACAGAGTCTACAACATAACGCTCGACCAGAGTTAAAGCAGAGTTTGTCGGTGGCGGCCAAGCAGTGAACATGTTTAGAAACTGTCGCGCGTTCTGTATAGTTGTGTAGTGTACCTACAGTGTGTGATTCGCTAGTGTGATTAATTTGTTCGTTCAACACTTCCCTTAATATGCCCACAGTTGTAAAAATATGGCTGATGATAACGAGAGAGACGTACCTTCTCCCGTCCCTTCTTCCGTCATATTTATATTCAGTGTCGAAATGGAAGACCTCTTGTCAAAGTGGCGCCAACTGGTTGCGTAAATTTTTAAGAAAACCCTCATTGCTTTACCACCCTAAGCTTGAATAGCACTTGCACGTCATAAAACGACAAGACGTATTTGTCTATGTGACAGATAATTTCAACTTAAGTGAAGTTTCAATTTACTGGGAATTGTTGTCAAAAGCATCGTTGGTCAGGTACATAGTACTCGCAACCGTATGTACGGTCGCGGTTTACGTTTATACATCTGGTCATTCGACCAGTTGTATGGTATGTAAGGGTCGTAGCAGGTGGCGCTCTGTATTTTTGCCCATGGGAAGAAGGTGCTAGTTTATGTACATACATAAACTAACCTATTTACATAATAAGTATACAAACTAACAGTATTAAAATAATAATAATAATATGTGCATGTATTGTATATATACCACTTTTTGTTGGTTTTTTTTGTTGTAGAAAGTGGTATATATACAATACATGCACATATTATTATTTTAAGACTGTTAGTTTATGTATTATGTAAATAAGTAACAAAATAAAAATAATGAAAGTGGCGGAGCAATTACGAAGTCTACTTTACGTCACAGATATAATAAAATAAAAACTTTTTTACAAAAAAAAACAGCCGACTGCCAAATAAACACCACTAATTTAAAAATAACTTTAATTTCGTAAGTTAATGTCCTTAGTTTTGTATTTGCGTTTTTTGCCACCGGCTTCCAAAATTAAAGTTATTTTTCACTTTGTACTGTTTTTTGGAAGTCGTTTTTTTTCACTTTTTGGTCGTGGTACACACATACAAACATACATCACACGCCACACAAACCACACACAAATTCGTATACCGCTACATTATACACTAAGTGGAAAAAATGCGTATTATTGAAGCTAACTTAAAAACTACTCAAGCAAAATTAATAAAATTTATATGTGACCACCTCTGAGGCATACCTCATATATACATTGAATAAAGTATTTTTGAAATCGATCCACAATTGACCGAAATATCGCGTAAAAATAATACAAAAAATAAATAACGGCGAATTGATAACCTCTTCCGTTTTTAAGTCTGTTAAAAGCATTGTTCATCTATGAAAAAGCACCACCATGTTCAAGTTTAATTATATTCCGTATCAAAATGAAATCGCAATCCAGATTGTTAAAATGCAACACGAAACTTTAAATAACATGAATTATGATAGGTTGTTGTCAACTTGTTACTGTTATGTAATTATATACTTTATCTATAATAAAGAAAGAAACGAAAGAAAAAAAAAATGTTTATTTGTGGTAAACATGACGCAGAAAAAAAACACAAAATATGACGAGTTGGGGGAAATATGCGTCACATCCACGCAAAACGGCAATCGCTCAGCATAATGCTACCTACGGCTCTATGCGAGACATAGTCCCAGCGCTGGTTTTCAGCGACAAAAATATAATTTAATGCTGTAACTGTGAATGTCACATAATTGAATGAATTTAGGGGAGGCCTTTAACCAGCAGTGGGACAATATGGACTCAGAAAAAATAACTTTCCATTTCAGGAGATACATCATCAATATTGTAGTTTAAAAAGTGACGTGGAAAGCACATAATTGATGTCTGTTGACCATTTTACGTAATAAAATCTACCCAACTGTGACGAGTCTCGAGAGAGAGTAGTTAAATTGTGTTTAGTGCCTGTTATGAAGTTTACCTTCTTCGTTACTGTTAATATTAAAATATGGACTCTCACCAAAATGTCTTGTACTTAGTTGAACCATCAAGGAGTGAAAATATTAAGCATTTTTCGAACAAATTCCTTCTTCACGTAGCGGTCGCATGTCACCTTTTAAAAACTGTAATTTTCATTCAAAATGTTGACAATGACTTAGTCGGAAATCCTACTACCCTAATAATCCTACTATCCTACTAATCCTACTAATATAATATTATAAATGTGAAAGTGTGGATGTTTGGATGTTTGTTACTCAATCACGCAAAAACGGCTAAACGGATTTGGATGAAATTTGGCACATAGGTAGACCATAACTTGGATTAAAACATAGGATACTTACTATCCCGATATTTCATCGGGATCGAAACTTATGTGGGTGAAACCGCGGGGCGCAGCTAGTAAATAAATAAAGTGTAATTAAAAATTAACCTTAACGTGTTTAACACAATTATTATTATTTATTCCTTGTCTACATATTAGTGCAATGTGCAAATAAGGGCTGATTTTTCAATAATCACATAACTTTTACCCGAGGAATAAATATTGCGATTTGACAGCTTTTATATAGAAAATAATTATGTCAAATTGTCAAAATTATTCTTTAGATAAAAGTTGTCTGAATATTCAAAAATCGGTCCTTTTTTTTGGGTGGGAAATCATCAAATGACTTTTCCCGCTCTGGGCGGAGCGGAAGGGCGTGTCAGACTCTTACTGACTAAAACCCACCCGTGTTCCTTCAGTTACCTGTGCGCCAGGGTGTGGTCTTCTTCATTTTAATTACTTAGTATATTATCTTTAATTAAATGTACAACTACGCGTATTAATAGTGCCCTGCTTTCCTATAAATTTTATAATTCATAATTAACAAGTCAAATACTGTTAGTTAATGCTAAATAAATAAAATATATAAGAAAAATTATAAATATATGTAATAATATAAAAAAAACACGTGTGGCACTCGGGGACTGCCGCGGTAAAGCTATTGCATAGCATTTTTTATCAACTTATACAATTATAATTATTTATTTATTTTTTATTTATACAGTATTTTTTTTCTTTGATATTAATTCAAGTACAGTCGTACCATATACATACACGTTAAGCGAACGCTCGGCCGAGCTACATGGTAGGCGGAGTGGGGGGTGTTAGGTTTTATTTTCGTTACGGAATTTCTTGATTCGGTCACCGCGCTCAAAGCCCGCGATAAAAGCTATTCAATAGCTTAAAAATAAACGAATAAATAAAAGGCGATATATGCGATGCATCACTAAAAACCAAATCTGTGTGTATTTGATTTCATCACATATTTATGTAAATTGGCACAAGATTAGACCTAATTACCATTTGATAGCCCGTCAACGCCCTCAAATAGCCATTGGGCTATTTTCCTTAAATATATGCGTATTTAATTGCTAACGAACCGAACTCAGGCAATTTATGGGCGACGTTAAAAGTTCTTTAAACGCGACGTTTCATGCCTTATAAAAGTAAAATGAATTGAGTTTTGGACGTCCGGCGGTTGTAACGCTGCGTTTTGAACGCTGCGTTTGAAAAGCAAATGTAATTAAATAAATACCTAAATAATGTCACTTTTAATGTTATCGTTTTCAACTGCTTCTATGGAAGAGTAAAGTTTGGGAGCAGACTCAAAAGAGCTGTATACTTTGGAAAACAACTAGCTAAAAGTCATACACAAAACATTAATCATTCTGGTTCGCTACAATACCATTTGGTTTCGTTTTGTGACAGGGCTGAAAACAACCTATCTACGGAGCTTTTCCTTCAAAGTTTGATTTAGCTCCTAACTTCTGAATATGGAACATTTCTACCGAATAGACAAAATGTTCGAATATTAGCTACACCGGCTACGGGCTACGCCGTAGCAGCTATGGCGTAGCTGCTACGGCGTAACGGGTAGCTACGACAATAATTCCAATAATTTAATTACGCAGGAACAGTATCCGAAATATGGGAAATATGAGAAAATAAACCTGTTCGCGATTGTATGTAGTTATTTTAGTCCTATTTTCTTACTATGAAATTTGGTACTTGTTCAGAAAAAATAGTATTTACGTGATTTAAATAAACTCGAAACCCGACAGCATAATAATACTCTCACACACACACACCCCCTCACACACACGCACACACAAACACACGCATCCACCCACCCACACACACACGCACACACGAACTCACCCCCACATACACACACACACAGACACACATGACACTTAGAGAGAGTTTCTATCTCATTTTTTGCACAAACAGTTGAAATCATAATTATCGTTGTTTTTAGATGGCAATATTACACGGATTATTAATAAAGTAACCAAATTTGGATAAAGTAACCAAAACAAATTATATAAACAGAAGTCAAATTCAATAACAGCCTATCTTTCATATCTGCACCTTTCTATTAAAGTGAGACAATTTATTGGCCAGAGGCTAAGCATTGCCATACAACGTGGCAATGCCGCCAGTCTCTTGGGTACATTACCAGTCGACAGCGATGCGGAGGAATTTTTCGACGCCATAATAAGTAAGCATAAGTTTGCTAATAGTTTTAGTTAAGTTAGGTTACTACATTGTTATTTATTCATTAATTAGGTATAAAAGGGTATTTATGTGCATTTCATATCAATTTACTTGGACCTTGTATATAATAGTGACATAATTTAACAGTACATTTTCAAATGTAATTAGTACAAAGTAATTAGCAAAGTTTCCACCTGTATGCCTTCTAAACTAAGAACAGCTGGTTACCTAAAATCAATATTCAAAATCGTGGAACTGGGTCTGTCGCATATTTATCAGCTCATTAGTATTGGTGGCCTGCGTCGGTAAAGGGTGAATACTCAATTGAAAAGAAAGGACTGTTCTGGATTAATTTTGGGAGTCTCTTAGGTATATCAAGTTAGGGATTTTACGTAAAGTTTTTTAGTAAAAAATACAATGTCATTACGCTTTGTTTTGTGTAATGTAGACTTACAATAACTTTTATTAAGGTTTTGTAATTCTACATTACATTACACAAAATAAACTGTAGTTATGATAATGTAGTAATGATAGGTCACCTATATTAATAAATAATAAAGAAGTAAAATACATGAGTTTTTCTGTCTGAGGTAATCTTCGTAAATACTGATCCAATTCCGAAAATTATTTCATTAATGGGAAGCTACAGTATTGCCGATAGTCATTAATGGGATATATCTATAATAAAATAGTAACTAAGAAATACTAGAATATAAAATAGTAGCTAGTGGGAGGTGGGTGGTGGGGTGGGGGTACTAGGTATAGTGTATTTATTTTATTTCTTATTTTAATGTTTCTTTTTAATTTTCGTATGCTGCACTGGTTGACGTCATCACATCAGCGCCGGCTATTGCTGAAAACCAGCGCTGGGGCTCTGTCTCGCATAGGGTCGTAGCATTATGCTGAGCGATTGCCGTTTTGCGTGAATGTGACGCATATTTTCCCCCAACTCGTTATTTTTTGTGTTTGTGTGTTTTTTCTTTGCGTCATGTTTACCGCAAATAAATGTATTTTCTTTATTTTCTTTCTTTTTCTTAAATATAGACGTAATATCCACGCTTGGCAGTCAGATTGATAATTACAGTTCATTGTTTTTAGAAAAGAAGATGATGATTCAATGTTGTGTTAATTATTCTTTGATCGCTTTAAAAGACACCCACGTTTTGGGAGGAATGTGTATGTATTAAAAGAGCCTCCACGAGTTGCAACATTTAAGTAGGTCCGACACGACATGCAGGATAAAATTAAATTGCTGAATTATTAAACTTTTCAACACAGCATGAGTTAATTTCATGACATGTAAAACTCACCTCATGTCAACGTGATAAAGAAGCAGATAAGAAGACACTGATGATCCGTATTCCCTTTTATGACACGTTTGAAACAAAGGACTTGCTTATTTTTCGCGACAAAACAAAATCTTTTGTATACAGAGCGTTCTAACCGTCAAGTGCGAAGCTCTCAAAATCCTGGTCCGAAGCATTCTCTGTCGTCGCATATTCATCAGCTCATTATTATTGCCGGCCTGTTCTCCGTTGAAATATTCAATGCGGACGCCCCAATGAGTTTGTTTATTAGCTTTTGTACCAAATAGCTGTTTGATAGTGGCTCTATGTGCCTGATTTGTCTTTTATGGGAGATGAAAGAACTAATTTTGGAGTTGGTTTTTTTGTTACACTTTTTTTCTGTGAAAATTTTTGGTGACAGGTCAGTGGATCCTTTGTTATCTAGGATATTTTATTCGCGTTTGTGAGTACATAAGTTTGTACCTACACCTTTACCAAGTGATCTTGGAGGGGTTGATTATGCGCAGACTTAAGCACGACTGTCTAATGAAATAGACTTGACTGTTAAAACAATGATGAGAAACCTATTCAGTCACAAAAAACAATTGTTTTTTTCCTAGTGAGCATAGCGTAGAGAACCAAGGTAACCGACATAGCCCAAAGACTAAGCAAGCTGAAGTGGCAATGGGCTGGTCTCATCTCCCGCAGAACCAACAATCGTTGGAGAAAACGAGTTCTAGAGTGGAGACCGCGTTTAGGCAAACGTAGTGTGGGACGCCCGCCGCCAAGGTGGAGTGACGACTTGCGAAAGGCGGCTGGCAGAGACTGGATGAGGAGAGCCGAGGATCGGGCTCAATGGCGTTCACTAGAAGAAGCCTACGTCCAGCAGTGGACGAATATAGGCCGATGATGATGATGATGATGACCATAGCTAATGGAAAAAGATGAACATCCTGAAGTAAAAATAGAGCTGTATATTACTTGTGTCATAACCTTATAGACAATAAAATAACAAGACAAAATAAACAGATTATTTTAGATTACTCCCAAAAAAGAACTGCTGGTCATGATGGATCGGTAGAACCACTACCGACACTATCAACGCATACGCCTACAGATTATACCAAGGCTTAAGGTCTGACGTCACTAGACGATCATTCTTCACAGCACCCCCTCTCTTAACCCTACCAGCTTATTCCGTAACCTTATAATCCAACCAGCTTATTCCAACCTTTTTCGTTTTATTCGCAAACCGGGGATAAAGTCAATATCTGTTTTCGACCACGAAAACGAAATATGTGTTTTTTTGCGTTAGTTTATTTTCTTTTGCGAGTAAAGCTGGTTATCAAGAGGGACTAATAGTGCAGCTATAGTAGAACGACAAGAATGCTTTTCGGCAATCCGGATTTTTATGAAAGATTGAGTATTGGATTGGATTTCAGTTCTTTATGAAAGAATTTGTTTCTGCCTGCAACTACGTCCGCGTGAAATTTATTGTACCCCCGTCCCACCCCGTCGCATCGCATCGCGCTAGTACTTAAGAAAAAGAAAGAAAGAAAATACATGTATTTGCGGTAAACATGACGCAAAGAAAAAACACACAAACACTAAAAACTTCAGTTTCGTTTAGCGTTCTTTCTGACTTTTTTTCTTACTGCGCAGCTCCTAAGGGTCGTAGCGTGATGTTAAATAGACTAAAACCTTCCTCAAGAATTGGGCTATCAAATGTAAAATTCATTTTTCAAATACGACCGGTAGCTCTAGAAATTACCCCCTACATACAAACTTACAAACAAACAAACAAATTTTACCTCTTTATAATATTAGTATACTAATAATATTGAATATAATGAAATAAAGGAAAATAATAATAACAATATTGTCTTTTTTTATGTTTTTATTAAAATATTTAAAAACGTATCATATATGTATCGAAATAAATAAACGACATAATAATAATTATTATTTTATTGTCAGGCAACTGAGGCCCATAGATAAAATACACAAATTACAAGAAAACAAACTAATACATAATAAATCTAAAATTTGTGTTAATAAATATTGCTTACAACTATCTATGCAAGACTAGACACGACTAGCGCGGCTGACTAGTATAGACTGACATACCTCGTCAAAGGGCTAGCTTTGTTTTGTATGTATTGGTCAATTACTCAGATAAAGTGTAGCTAAAAGTGTTTTAGGATAATATAAACTCTATGTACAGTCAGCAAAAGAGATAAGTATCTAGGTTTGCCGGATGTAGTTGAAGTTTAGTAAGAAACCGATGAATGTTTTCGAATAAAATTAACAGAAAACAAACTAGTAATTTATAAAATTAAATTTCGTTCGAAAACATTCATCGGTTTCTTACTAAACTTCAACTATATCCGGCGACCCTGGATACTTATCTCTTTTGCTGACTATACCTATCGCTAAACACTCTTTATCTACATGACCTCGTTTCCTAACCTAACCAATCTTAATAATCTGTTTTTCGTTTCTTTTTTTTTACATTCTTCTTATGTGCTGACTAACAACATAAATATGGATGTAATGTGTCTGTAATAGATATGGTCTGTTTTTTTAAATTATATAATACTTACTGTATAAATGTACTGTATGTCTGCCTCCTTGGTCTAGTGGTCGCTAGCGCTATTGCTGAGCATGAGGTCCTGGGTTCGATTCCCGGGTCGAGCAAAGTTTTATTGGGTTTTTCCATCTAGAATTTCTCAGTAGCAGCCCGGAGTTTGGATTTGCGCCCAGTTGATGGCAATAGGCTCGCCCCCTATTACATGGGACTTAAACATAACTGGCGAAATGTGGGTGTATATAGATGCACCTCTGCCTAACCCTTCGGGGAATACAGGCGTGGTGTTATGTTATGTTATACTGTATAAATATGTTTTAAACTAGACTCCATTATTCCTTTCAAGAAATAATGCAGCAATTATTCAAATAAATATATTTACATACACAGTATCAAGTGTCCTTAACTCTAAAAAATCTAGAGCAAAATATCTCGAAAGCCGCACTCCACATAGTCTAAACACCATCAGGGCACCATAATCACCGTATCATAACATCCGAACAAAGGCACGCCCTATATCCGGCCGCACCCACAACATATTAATGTTGACTGGAATGATATATTGCGCAGTCAATTAACAACAGACATTGACTAATGTTGCTCAGCATAATGCTTTGAAAAAAAAAAGTATTATTTATCTTCATTGGAGAGAGGCTTGAATCCTTGAATCTCTGCGCTCCTGGTGACAGAAATTAAGCTGCTTTGGATTTGACGATGTTAAATTGTGTTACTGTGTCAATTCTATGGAAAGTTAAAGATACTTCGTGTTCAATTTGAATATTTTAATGTTAATGGTCCGTTTCTTTACTTCCGGACGCGTTTCAGTAAATTTATTTGGCAAATAAGTTCATATAAATTCTGTTATATTTTTAATTTTTCTGGTAGATAGTACTTATCAAAGATATTGTGTAACAGCTTCTATACAGGGTGGCGATTTAGTTACCTGCACCCTTAAAGGGGGTGATACTAATCGTCATTTTAAACAACTTTCGCTACGAAATTCATATCCGATTTGTGAAAAAAAATATCCTATACAACATTACATAGACTGTTTGGATGCATGTATGAAATTTAGTTTTTTTTTTTTACAATTCGGATATGAATTTCATAGCAAAAGTTGTTTAGGATGACATGTAGAATTACCCCCTTGACGGATGCAGCACCCTAATTACGTAACGGACTATTTATCACAATCTGAGTCATTTTGAAGCCAATTGCTAATCTATTGCTTCATATGTTCGAAAAAATTGGTCTGCTCAACAACGTAAATAACGCAATGAATGTTGTTGAACTGTCAAAATGAAACCCATTCCTACTGTTAATGTGTTACGTAATTACCCCGCAGGTGACTAAATCACCAGCCTGTATTTGTTTTTCGAGTGTAATTTTGTTTTTCTCAATTTGCTAGATTTGTGTCGTAGAAAGAATGCTGTAACAAAGTGTAAGAAACCAGTTCCGATTTTAATGTTCGCAGCATGTGCATTCATAGTCTCGAAACCATTTGAGAAGTAAAACTAATAAACCTCTTATGGCTGGTTAACACTTCTCATGAACCCAGGGCTGGCTTTTACCTTGGCCAGAGGCTAAGCATTGCCATACAACGTGGTAATGCCGCCAGTCTCTTGGGTACATTACCAGTCGACAGCGATGCGGAGGAATTTTTTGATGCTATATTTTATTTGGTGAATATTTTTAGCTGAGTTAGGATATCAGTTAGTGATTTTTAAGAATTAATTAGGTATAAGTTGTTACTTAAGTTCATATTATTTTAATTTTGAATAAAAGATCGAATGTTATAGGTATAAATCTCTTTAATACATACATTTAAGTGAAATCATCTACACCAAATAATCCACCAAAGAATTACCGATTGAAAATCAAAGACACAAACGAGGATCTCAACGATCGTAATTCACGCATTTTCTTACACTTGAGCCGATTTTAATCGAATACCGATTCCTTAATCGATTGTTCGTTAATCGGTAGTCGCTGTATGTTTAATTTGCGAGCTTACTTGGGCTTTAAGGGCTGGAAGCTTTCTAAGGCTGTTCTTTGTTACGTAATTTCGGGCTAATTGTTAGAAGTCTTCTTAAAGAAAATGTTTATTAAGCAGAATGTGTCCCTTGAGATTTTTGTTAATTAGTTACTATTACGCTCGTTGCTTATACGGGGGGAATAGACTTACTGATTTATATTTGGCTAGCATGCTTGTAATGACAATCGAAAGGGTGATTATATTCTGCTGTTAATAATAGTGGAAGCCAGTGGATACTTTTATGGTGGAGTAGATTATTCATTTTAAAAGTACATAAAATAAGAAAGAAAGAAAGAAAATACATTTATTTAGCACAGGCTCCAAAAGCACACAATACAACATATACCAACAAGTAAAAAGAAAAATAAAACAAATAAAAAGTGTAAAGTGCGTTGTGAGAAATTAGCAGGAAAGTGTGCCTCGCGGCTGCGCCAAATAGCCAAAATATTGATTGAAAGAGTCACTTTATTTTATAGGTTTTTTTTTTTAACTAAAACTAGCTTTAGAAGCGAGCACGTAAACCTATAGATCACTACGGTATACAACGGATATTTCAACATTAAATCAAAGCAAAATGTACTCAAGTAACAAATCAACCGAAACAAGATATTTTATTAAAACGCCCTTGAAATGAAACTCGAAACTCTCCGCAACGTCTTACAGCTTCCTAAAATCACAATTCTGTAATTTTCTTAATTTATATTCACTCCTTGACTCGAAGAAAAGAATAACTTTCGGAACAACTGGCTCAAGAACACTAAAATATTATCCAAAAGAAGATATTTTATATATCTTTCAGAATTTTGGGAACTTGATGTCTGAATCAAATTAATTTGGTCTCGTAGCGGGGAAGCGGGAAGATGAATTGACCTTTGTTGTGGTTAGATTTGGGCGTGTTAGTTCAGTATTTCGATCGGAATTATCCGATTCATAAAGGATTATCTCAATTTCTAGTAGCAACTTGAGCTTAACTTCATGAAACTAAGTAAACAATCACGTTTCAGTACTCATATTAAACTTAATTCGCATAGATATTAAAATTGGATGTGTAACGTTTTTTGTCTAAATAAGGATATTAATAAAATGGCATTTTATTTTCTGATTACAAATTGGATGCAGCTATGGTCAGGTATGGGTTGGAGAACCAAAATAGTTTGGCTAGAACCTTGATTGACGGGTCTCTATTAGATATAGACGTGCTATTATAGGTAATATATTTAATAGAAACACAAATGACATAAGAGAAGTAAGAAAAACATTTATATTTATTCATAAATTGAAACAATTTCTGGAATCCAAGTCATACTACTCGGTAAAGGAGTTTTAGATGACAAATCTATTGCAAAATAAAATTATTCCCTCACTTATTCACCAAACATTATATAATATAATATGAATATAGAAAATCAAATATAAATATAAAAATGTGAATACATAAATAATAGCATAAATTAATAATAATAAAATTACTTCTACGAATTTCATAATAATTACCTTCATTATTCTTGTGCAATACATAAAATTAAAATAACTAGTGTACTATACATAGACCCGATAGTATATACATACATATATACATAATTATACACCCAATTAAACTCATCTTATAAATTATAATAATATTGAATTACTTGAATTGCTGCTTAGCCCTCTTCCTCTCTCCTAATTTTGCTATGCCCGAGAGGGTCCATATTGATCTTTTACCTTGTTAGACCATCTATGTAATACATATGGAACTAGCTTTTGCCCGCGGCTTCGCTCGCGTTAATTTAGACTTTGACTATCAATTCGGGTTATAATTCAATCATGATCGGAAGACACGTGGCGCCATCTATTATCATAAGAACGTTATTGTTGTTTTCCTCGGGAACAGTACTTTTTTTCGGGATGAAAGGTACCCTATATCCGTTTCTGTACACCTGACAACGTATATGCAAAATTTCAGGATGATCGGTTCAGTGGTTTAGGCGTGAAAAGGTAACAAACAAACAAACAAACTTACTTTCGCATTTATAATATTAATTATAATAATTATAATTATAAAAATTATAATAATTATAATTAATTATAAATTATATTATATATTATATTATATTACATTATATATTATAGTTAGGATGCAATAAAGAATTGAATATTGAGTATTGAGTATTGACAAGTTTTTGTTCCATTTGAGAATGTATGGTTACGTAGACACGTATAGGTTCAGTTTGAGGATGGAACTAATTTTGGCAATAGCTGTGAGCTTTGCCAAATTGTATAGCTACTTGTTACTATGCCAAATTAGGAGCAAAACCAATAACATTATCTGGCCTGGCTGTTGCAAACACAATGATGATTTTGAACTTCTAAATCTATAAATGACTAGCTGTTGCCGGCGACTTTGTCTGCGATCCAGGATGAAAGTAGCCTATGTTCTTACCCAGGTAATGGTATATCTGTATGCCAAATTCCATCCAAATCCATTCTATAATGTTTGCGTGAAAGAGTAACAAACACCCATCCATCCATCCATCCTCAAAAACTTTCACATTTATAATATTATGGTGGGATAGGATTTCGACAGTATTTCAGCCGGAATACCTTTACAGTTGAAGATAGGCCTCAACCAAAGATTGCCATTAAGGCCAGTCCTGTACTGCCCTCATTCCTTTGATTCTTGCAACCTGCACTAGGTCATCGGTCCATCTTGTAGGAGCCCCAAGCTATGCATTTCAAGCATACATATATTAGGTTTTTGGGTCAGTATAGTATTTGCATGTCGTGTATGTAACTTTGTACACGTTCCAATGATTCTGAAGTAATCCAAATATAGAGTAGCTTGTAATCTGTTTTATATTATTATTAAACAGTGAGTCAAGTATGCCGTTGGCATAGTTAAACAAATAAGTACTTAAGATTCAAAATTGCTCACAAACCATTTCTGACATTGACAAACGCAATTAATTCGTTGGTATGAGGCACTATGAGAACGGATTAATTGTCCGAATCTTCAAGTTGGATCGATTCGTCATCCCAAGATGTCGACGGATTTAATTAATTCGGCTTTCATTGTCTCAAGCCTGGGGTTCGATTCTGGGTCCGTTTTTGTTCGAGCTCGTGTTACTTTTTGAAACTGTAGGGGTTTGGTGTGTAAATGGGGGTGAGATTGTACTTGTAGAACTTTATGACCCAGTGGGCGTTTGTTTTTTCTTCTTATCGTTGCTAACTACCATGAACGATGCCACAAAATAGTGTCACTGTGGCCGAAATTGTCTAGACAGCATTATCATTGATCTATATTCGTGTATTTTCTTTTGCCATAAAATGTTGATGATACTCCCTACAAATGTCTTCTTGATTTTCAAGACTTTAGGAGGCTTGTTCCACCGGATAGACTGAACCGAAACCGAATAATCATCAGTTATATGAAAAAAGGCAGCAGAATGTTATCGACGTAGAGGGAATTTTTCGAAATTGTCTACTCTGTAAGTGCTGTAATAGGTCATAAATTAGTAAGAGGTTTTTTCATTCTTATCTCTTCGCATTTATCTAATTTTAAATATTATTAATAGTACCTTCACGATAGACGTACCACACCTTTGATAGTCAGCTTCGCTTTCATACTTGCTGACTAGCTAATCGATTCTCTTCGGATTTGAGCTATTCTCGTAAATCTCGTGTCGACACAAGAGTGTAAGATTTGGATAGTGCTGACAATACTGGTTTGTTGCAAGTCTGATGATCGAAATAGACAATGAAGTTTGGCTATAAGTGTACAGAGGTAATCAAACATGCAATCATGCATACATGCATGGTAATTATGTATGCCGTAAGGTAAATATATAAGGACAATGATCCATACGTCATGTTCGTGAACGGGCGCCGTCAGTAGGGGCTGGTCATCTCTTAGCTGCCACGGCTTATTTTAATTTAATTTAATATTTGAATTGTTTTTGTCTCTTTCTTACAGATGCTTTTAACGTTCTGCATCGTTCTTACATGCATAATATCAACATGAATGATGTAACCAATATTTTGTAACCATTTTTTGATTTAAAAGAGTATCCATGGAGTTTCTTGCCCGTTCTTCTCCATAGGTACCTTCTACGCTTTGGAATGGGTAACTAGCTTTATCTTTCTGACTGACCGACCCCTTGACAATTCAAAAGTGCCTGTAATTGATTTATTTGAAATAAATGCTTTGAGTTTGAGTTTATGTGTAAACAATCCATCTTAAGGGTATGTATGTGGTATACCGTATAAAGATGAACATCGTTAGTTTATAATCTATCTCGCGAGATAATAAACTATCGAAAAATTTTGAACTGCATTAGACCATTTACATATTTAACGCATTATTTTTTTAATAGTTTATAATCTGTCCATATGGCAAACCGATAAATTGTGAACTTTTATCAAACGTATGCAACGGATTGCACCTTGCGCTAATACTGAATAGCCAAGTAACTGCGACCAACTTGGAAGTAGCGCTCGCGGGGCGCTGCCGCGGCACCGTTTGCTGCGGTCGCTCGGCTCGCGCGACTTTTGTCACAGTTCTAACCTAACCTATCCCAATTGTTCGGGGAGCCCTGGCTTAGTTACTGCGATCAATTCGGCTACCGCTAAGGCATGCCCTTAACGGTAGCATGCATGCCCTTTGGAGTTTAGGTTACAGCATACAAACCCCCAAGCTGTTATAAAAGCTTTTAAAGATCTTAAAATTAAATCAAAAGAAGATCTCTGGGGAATGTCTGTAACAGTCTGTAGATCTCATCAAAACCATTTAGTATCAGTGTAGATCAAGGAGTGTTTCCGGATCTTATGAAACACAGTAAAGTGAATATTTTTATTTAATTTACGTTTTTAATTACAATAGTATTTACAATTAAAATGTAATAACCTAAACTAAGTACCAGTTGCCACGTTGTTGGCAATGCTTAGCTTCTGGCCAAGGTAAAAGCCAGCCCTTGGGTCACGGGAAGTGTCAAACAGGCGTTTGGTGATTTCCTTGAACAACACATGATCTTTAAAACACGGTAAAGTAGTTCCATTGTTCAAATACGGTGATAGTAAAGAACCCAAAAATTACTGTGACAATTCTGCCAGTTCTCAGTAAGGTGTTTGAAAAGTTGATGTTCTATCAAATGTTACGTCACTTTAATAAAAAGTCATCAGTCATGAACAACAGTATGGTTTTACCAAAGGGCGTTATACCACTGACGCCGGTGTCACCCTAATAAAGAACATTTTAAATGCCTGGAAAGAAGTATAAGATGCCATTGGAATCTTTTGCGACCTCTGTAAAGCGTTCGATTGCGTTAACCATCAGACACTTCTGCTGAAACTAGATCACTATGGGATTATAAATACAGCTCTTGATTTACTAAGATCATACCTGAAATATAGAAAGGTTAAAGTTCAAGCAAACAGCATAAACTCACTAGGGTCTGAAAAGTCAATGGGCGTTCTTCAAGGATCGATATTGGGTCCATTCCTCTTTTTAGTTTACATTACGCTGCTATGCGCAAGCGGTGTGCGTCCCTGGCACCAGGTGCGGGCCAGCCCCAATGCCATCCTGGCAATGATCACCGATAGGTTGGACTACCCTTATGTCCGGCTTGGATGTAGTTCAAAATCAACCGAAGATTGCAGACGACACATCATTGATCTATAAAATAGACCGACGGTCACAAAATCTTGCTACGACGTGAATAACTCTATTTTTGAGGTCTAAGACTAGTTTACGGTAAATAATTTGGTACTAAATGAAAAAGAAAACAAATGCATTAGATTTAAATTACCTAATGTTAGAATTTGTGAATGTGACATAATATTGAATGGAGAACAACTAGAATTTATTAATCAGATGGTTTTCTTAGGAATCACGCTAGACGAGAAATTACAATAGAGACCTCATATAACATCTCTTGCGGGGTCGCTAAACTCGGCCGCTTATGCTATTAGAAAGATAAGACAGTTAACAGATGTAGAAACCGCGCGTTTGGTCTATTTTAGCTACTTCCACAGCATTATATCATAATTATGGCATTTTACTGTAGGGTCGGGCTGCTGACACTGAATTAATTTATATTTTACAAAAGAGAGCTCTCAGAGCCATTTGGAATCTACGTCGTCACGAATCTCTTATGGAACTATTTAAAAAAAAATATCATGACTGTACCTTGTCAATTCATTTATGAAAATATTATGCAGGTACGACAAAGCCGAGATCTTTTTAATAAAATAAGTTATAGGCATAATTTTAATTCTAGAAATTAAGATAAAATAGATCAACCATTTTTCAGATTATCTAAAGTACATACATCATTTATGGGGTAAAGTGACACGACAATATACATAACTTTGGCATATTACATAACTGCGAGCATTTTTAAACTGACGACGCAGTATGTAAACGGCGGAATTATTCAAATTGCCTGCGACATATGTATCACATAATTAATTTACCTGTCATTGCTTTATATTTAATTCTTTTTACGCGTGCATCGTCTTCACATAATATGATTATATAATATTATAATTAATGTATACAAGATATTGTAAAATATTTAAAGAGTAACCGTGGAGTTTCTTGCCCATTCGTCTCCATACGAAACTACCATTTAGAAGAGTCAATTAGATAATTTTATTTTTGTAAAGTTTGACGTTTATAAGTGTTTTTTTATGTGCTTAATTGAAATAAATGATTGACTTTGACTTTCAAAGATTATAAATGGTAAAAGCTTTGGAAAACATCTTTTTTGAAAGGTCAATTATGAAAGGTGACCGATTTAAGACGTCTGAAAACTGATGGTTATAATTATCTGTTTCTATTTATATTTAAACTTGTGTGACTACAGTGAAATTTAAAATATATTTATTTTCACAACAAATAAGATAATTAACAGCAAATGCAATCCAAAATAACAAAACAGAAGCCGCCAAAAAATTATAAAAATTAATTAATTTAAAAACAATCCATCTCGCCCATTTGTCTTTGTCCAAAGAGAAAGTTGCAAAAAGAAAACATCTAAAGATTATGCCGGATGATAAAATATCACTTTAAACAATAGAAAGCGTCGCCCAATTAACTTTGTTCAATTAATTTTCAAAAGGCGACAAAGGAACATGAAACGTTTGGGGGAAAACAATTCTGGATGACATCAGGAACTAATTTGGGGACTTCGTAACTATATTGTTTAAAAGTTGCTATTGGTTGTGCAACTGTGACTATCAATCGATTTTATTGTTATTAAGTTTTGAATGAGACACTGAGAAAATGTATGATGTTGCCATAAACTCAAACTCAAACTCAAAGCATTTATTTCAATTAAACCATTGACAGACACTTTTGAATTGTCAAAGAGTCGGTCAGTTAGTCAGAAAATTGAAGCTAGTTGCCCATTCCAAAACGTAGATATCTATGGAGAAGAACGGGCAAGAAACTCCAAGGACACTCTTTTTAATTCAAGATATTACAAAATCCTGGGTACATTATTCTTGTTGCTTCTATATGCGATAACAATGAAGAAAAAATATATTAAGAAACAATTCAAAATATAAGATTAATAATAAAAATAAGCCGTGGCAATTAAGAGATGACCCGTCTCAACTGACGGCGCCCGTTCACGAACATGACGCGTGGATCGGCACCATCCAGCTCAACCATTTTGAAGGTAACCGAATGATCCAACACACGCGCTACCAACAGTGAGACATTTAAGTGAGCATGAGCTTATTCTTGAGGGAGGTGTTCTTTAAATTAATGTTATCCACTTCCACTTCGCTATCTTCTCTTTCCTGGAGCAGCTGTTTGCACATAGTTTTTGAAGCCTCGACCTACTTTAACATAGCTCTTAGTTTTGCTTCGATCTTCCTGATTGTAGCACTAAGGGTCATCATTTGCTTTAAAATATCAGTCACCTGGCATATGTGAAGTTATGCAGCTAAATAACAGTATAAGAAAAGATGTTCTAATATTAAGATTAGAGAGAGAGAGGAGAGAAAGAGGGTTGAGGGGGAGGGGGGGAGGGTTATGAGATTAGTAGGAGGTAGACGAGAAAAAAAAATGAGGTTAAAATAAGTAATGAATTGTTAACAAATAAATATTACAATTAGGTGAAGTTAATAAGGAATTAGATGGGAATGTTCAACAGAAGTGAAGTTGTAAGGACTACACTGTTTTTTTTTATAAAATACAAAGAAACTTGTTGGACATACACAAGTTTATGACGTTTACAGGTTTTCTAATATGAATAAATAATTAATCATTAAGCTCTAATGAGCGTATTTTTGTGTAGAAAATGATGTAGTGTATATTGTCTGAGCGAATGTATTCATCATTGATTTTGCTTCCACTAGTTGTCGAGCAAAATGAGACATAAAACATGCCAGTGTCTGATAGCCGTAGCTCAGAGACTTGAGTAGTATATTGTGATGTTCTATGGTCCGTAAATATTATGTACTAAAACTTATATAAAACAAAATACTCCCCGGAGTTGTTGAAATTGTGAAATCCGTCACCGTTAAGTTGGTTGAGTTGACAACTGTGCAAAGTTTTCGCGAAAAAAACACTGTAATCACTGGATATACTATTTAATAACTAAGTACGACTACATTACACTAAGCTAACAAAACACAAAAATAAAACATTTAAAACAAAAATAATAAAACAACAACTAAAAATAAAAAACTTAAAATAAAAATAAAACTCTTTTATTAATGTTCTAAATTAATTAACCTAGAGATCGTTTTTATGACGAACGGCTACCAGTGTTGCCGGTGAAAAAAATGATTTATTTTTGTAAGATTCTATATGGTAGAGCTCAGATAAAAATACCTTTACAACAAATTCTACCAATGAACATAATGTACTCGTAACTCCTACATGACAATAATCACGAAATAGTCCTTGTATTTCGGCAATAACTCTCGCAGTGCAAACATTTCTATTTCAATAATATACTGAGCTTGGTATACACAGCGATACAGTAAATTGACCGGGAGGGGCTGCGACGCGTAGATAGTGGAGCACACTGCGAAATGGTGCGAGGTATGGGAGGTAAGCGGGCTTAGAAAGAAGTAGGAAAAGTGGCTATTCGAAAATGAAAAGGCTGGAAGCATCTCTTTTGTATTTTTAATATTTGAAAGGTGAAATTGGGTCTGCTTTGAATGTTTGCACGGCCGAACGAGCAAATAGAGTTTGATGAAAATTGTTTGAGAATAAACCTGGTATTTAAAAACGGTCAATTTTATTATCCTAGAAATAAGTTTGCAAAGAAAAGTCTACTTGGAAATCAACAAAGCACAGCTACATAATGTAGTTCATTAATGTAGTTAGTGTAGTTAATATACATATATACATACATATATTATGATTAGCTTACGTTTCCTGCAATTTATCAAATGCATAATCAAAATCAAAATATTTTATTTCACATAAACCTACGTGGGACTTATGAAACGTCAGAAGCTGTGCACGGTTCCAATTGGTTGTTTCCTATGGAGAAGAGCCGGCAAGAAACTCCACGGTTACTTTTTTTTAAATAAGTGGCTTTTACAATGTTTTCAAATTACAATGTTAATTAATAGGCATGGGAGGACAGTGTAGGCCTGTCAACAAGTAACAGGTACTCAACAAAACTGACAAGACTACTATTTATTTAAAGATGGCAAAGTGTACTAATTACTAAGCGTTTAAAAGTGGATACACACTTTGCGAGGCGTGCAGCGGAGCATCGCATGCGAAGTACATGCCTCGTAATGTGCATACTTGCTTCGTCTATTATCATGCAAGTGTATCCACCTTTAGAGTAGCAGAGGTATAAAAGTTTGATGGTAGTTTTATTTTAGAATAAAATAAAATATAAAAGAAACGTCCCGATTGATTTTAAAGGTTGCTTGAACTTAACATAGACATTTCAGATTGGATATTAGCGAAAAGATATCATGTACGGGTTAGATAGACAGTAATACAGGATATTTACTAGAAAGCTGCAATATGTTGATAGCAAAGCCCTTCTTCATGGGGTACAAGTATTGGAAGTATAGCGATTAAAACCGCTTAGCTGTTCTAATATTATAAATTCGAAAGTAACTATGTATGTCTGTCTGTATGTTACCTTTTCACCCCTTAACGACTGAACGGATTTGGATGAAAGGCATACAGATAGGCCATGATTTGGGTTAAGTAATAGGATACTTTTATCCCCGTAGTATATCCCCGTGGGACGACAGCCGACATCCCCGTGGGACGACAGCCGACATCCACGAGGGCGAAGCCGCGGGCATAAGCTAGTTTTTAATCAAACGCTGTTTCTTATGACTCATACCGCACAATTTTTAAGGCATTACAGAAGCAAATTCTGACACGTTATATTATACAGAAAATTACACGAAAACAAAGAAAACATGACTACAAAAAATTGCACGTCGGCTTGGTATTGTAAAATGTTGAGAAGTTTGAATACCGATTTCGCTTGCGTTTAAAAATAGACAATCTTGATCGAAATAATAAATTGGTAATTAAATTTATTACACACACAACGGAATTCTGAAACATATTTAAAGTACACAACTATAATTTATGTCTGTTTCTGTTTCGACATGTTCGTGAACGGGCGCCGTCAGTTGAGACTGCTCATCTCTTAACTGCCACGGCTTATTTTTATTATTAATCTTATATTTTGAATTGTTTCTTAATATACAGGATGTCCAAGAACCTGGCGTCCAACTGGATTCCCACGATGCCCCAAGTTCTAACAGTACTCAGAAAAATATTTTAAAAAATCCACCCTATGTACTTACAGAATTATACTGATTTCAAAAAAAAAGGGGAAATGAGCACCCTGTGACATACTTTTGAATGCTGTGACTGCTAATGCTGATAATTTCGATATTTCTTGGAGGTTTTGTAATCTAGGGTATTGCTGTGTCTAAATAGAATGTAAAAATAAAGTACTTATTGTACCATTTTAAAATAAAATATTATTTTAACTAAAGGTGATATGGAAAACTATTGAATTTCGCAACTTTGACCGACTGTAGTGTAAAAAAAATGTACCAAAATAGTATGGCAAGTGACGTCAAATTTTGACGCGTTTATTCCTCTTTTTAAAAAGGTATAATACTTACACATTAATTTGAAAAAAAAAATTTTTGATAATATTTTTACTCAACAACCCAATTTTTACGATGTCTTACAGAATTCTTAGAAAGAAAAATTTACGACGAATTGAATCTAACCTCTAAAGAATTACTATTGTATGCTCATAAAAATAACAACAGGCCTCTCAAAAAACAGGTTAGACCGTAAGGGACGGTATGTGCATGCATCTCACCATAGTGATTCGTTATTACAACAGGAGGGAGCAAGACAGAAACTATCTTTGCGATTTGCTGGTTCTTCTTTATGGTACCCCATTATTCAGGTAAGAGTGAGGGAGAAAAAGGTTAGAGGTGCGAGTGAGATAGATAGTGACGCTATCTGGGATCGTGCTATTTAGGATAACAGTACGGTCAGTACGCGTCACTGCCTCCTGCCGTTACTACGCACCTCTCTCTTATTGTTACCATTGATCACGTACTACGATTTAAAGCTTTGTTTATTGGACTCGATTACTCTTTGTGCTCTGGACTTTGAAACGAACTCTTTACGACGACCTTTGCCTGTGTTTGGACAGTTTGTGTTTTGTGTGTGCTACCATGGCGACCTACACTCCGCAAGAATACGCAAATATGCACTACATTTATGGAGAATGTAGAGGTAATGGACGAGCTGCAGCGAGACTTTACAGAGAAAGGTATCCGAGGGCTACGCGATATCCCGACCATCGAGTTTTCATTAATGTGCACAGATCACTATGTGACGGGCGGTTCCCCAATCAAGTAGCTGGTGAAGGACGACCCGTAAATGACTTCATACGCGATGAAGTTTTAGAGGCGGTGTCGGCAAATCCAAGCATCTCTGTGCGAGGAATAGAAGCTGATACGGGGATACCGAAGAGCACAGCACACAGTATTCTTCAAAAAGAAGAATATCATCCGTACCACGTACAGCGAGTGCAAAGTCTTTTACCTCGAGACTATCCGAGCCGAGTCGCGTTTTGTGAAACAATCCTGCAAAAACATCGAGAAGACGAAAACTTTATCGACAAAATTTTGTGGTCAGATGAATCAACATTTAAGAAGGATGGCTACATGAACCTACACAACTTGCACGAGTGGCATGTGGAAAATCCGCACTTGATGCGAGAAGATAGATCCCAGTACCGGTTCAAAGTGAACATGTGGACCGGTATTCTCTGTGGGAATATTATTGGTCCATTTGAGATGCCCGAGAATTTGACTGGCGAATCATATTTAAATTTTCTTCAAAATGATTTGCCAAACTTACTAGAAGAGACCCCACCAGATATGTGGTTCCAACACGACGGCTGTCCAGCACATTTTCGCGTATCCGTTAGAGAGTTTTTGGACGAGCAATACCCGAACAGGTGGATTGGGCGATCAGGAACAATCCCGTGGCCAGCCCGCTCACCTGACTTAAATCCGCTGGATTTTTTTTTCTGGGGAACTATGAAGGAGCTCGTTTATGCGAAGCCCATTAATGACATCGCTGACCTTCGTGAGAAGATAACACAAGCAGTGCAGGTGATACGTCAAAAAAGTTACTCGCGAAACATAAAGCGGTCCTTTTTAAGGAGAGTGAGAGCTTGTATTGCCGCGGGTGGTCAACATTTTGAACATTTATTGTAATAAAATATCTTTAAACTAACATTCTTTGCTTTTATTCTACTGGGAACCCATCTACCTGTGTGTATTTCCTTCTTGCTCACTCTTGGAACCGAAGTAAATAATAGTAGTAACATAACAGTTTCTAAGATAAGAAAGGGTCCGACAGTTACCGTTAGTAGGTAGGCACTTCGTAAAAATTGGGTTGTTGAGTAAAAATATTATCAAAAATTTTTTTTTTCAAATTAATGTGTAAGTATTATACCTTTTTAAAAAGAGGAATAAACGCGTCAAAATTTGACGTCACTTGCCATACTATTTTGGTACATTTTTTTTACACTACAGTCGGTCAAAGTTGCGAAATTCAATAGTTTTCCATATCACCTTTAGTTAAAATAATATTTTATTTTAAAATGGTACAATAAGTACTTTATTTTTACATTCTATTTAGACACAGCAATACCCTAGATTACAAAACCTCCAAGAAATATCGAAATTATCAGCATTAGCAGTCACAGCATTCAAAAGTATGTCACAGGGTGTTCATTTCCCCTTTTTTTTTGAAATCAGTATAATTCTGTAAGTACATGGGGTGGATTTTTTAAAATATTTTTCTGAGTACTGTTAGAACTTGGGGCATCGTGGGAATCCAGTTGGACGCCAGGTTCTTGGACACCCTGTATATATATATTTTTCATGGTTCTCGCATATAGAAGCAACAAGAATAATGTACCCAGGATTTTGTAATATCTTGATTTAAAAAGAGTGTCCTTGGAGTTTCTTGCCCGTTCTTCTCCATAGAGATCTATGTTTTGTAATGGGCAACTAGCTTCAACTTTCTGACTAACTGACCGACTCTTTGACAATTCAAAAGTGCCTGTAAATGGTTTAATTGAAATAAATGCTTTGAGTTTGAGTTTAATATTTTTTATTTTAATTAACTGAGGGCCAAAACACATACACACGATACGACGTCGCATCGTGGCACGTTGCTACCGAAGTTGTTACAGACATGTTTAAATAACTATTCTTCACTGATAACTAGTCTTTATAACTTGTTTTAGGTGTGAACGGTAAACAAAAATAGTAGACAGTTATCAATAAAAATAGTTATCTAAACATGTCTTGTCATGTCTATCATGTCTGTTCTTACTTATCATTGCATGTGCACGTGTTTCTGTGACAAAAAAAACATATTTTTCTTTCTAAACCATTCATAGCCATCTACTCCTCACCCACTTCCCTTTCAAAACTTGTACCACACAATTTGCGGGTAGTGTGGGCTGCGGGCTCTCTGTTACGTTGCGATATAGACGAGCGCTGACACAGAAATGTAGCTTGCTTCTGATGTAGTATCCGCTTCCTTCATACACCCCTTATGTACCGTGATAAATAATTTTCGAGCTGTCGCTTTTGGTTTTCAATTTAAATTATACTACTATTCAGAGTGTTCGCGTATTTGGTTCGTGTCAATTTTGTGTGATATATGTTTGGAGGGAACTACATGTTAGACTAAAAACAAAGAACTTCAGTGTCAGCATTATTGGTTGTTTCTTTAAATTATTTCTTATGATTTGGGAGTGGCAGAACATGTACCTACATTTTCATTAAAAAAAACATCTTTATATCTCATCTTTCTTCCTTTCTTCTTTTCTTTCTTTCTTCTTTTTTCTTTTTTTCTCATCTTTTTTCTTTTTATAATATTTGTTTTTTATGTGTGCATTTTTCAGCAATATTGGGTTCTATGCATTTGACTCGTTTAACTATGGCTTATAACAGACTTGGCCGTCATATTGTGTGCATATGTCAATTAAAAAGCAATAATGTAGTTAGTTCTATTCGCATCCTTTAATTAAATATTGTAACCACCAAATGAATAAATTAATAATACATAATAATAATACATAATTAATTATTTAGTAATAACATTCTTTAAACTACATAGTTTCATCGTGACTTTGCTTATTTCTGATTTCCTGATATCTAAAAACATACAAAATCAAAACGAATAATACACACTAAAATTGATACACGATAAAAGTCCCATAATATTTCTAATACAATAAACCACAAAAAATACAACACATTTGACGACCTTCCACGATTCATTCACGTTTCCCTAGTTTTTATGCTACCCTAATACATTTCTCTCTTTTCACCAGGATATAATGTGTCAAAAATATAAAAAAATCATACGTTTTATCTGCTCAAACAAGTGTTGAATTGACGAATGTACGTGAGGCCAATACTGAGGCTGTGTAAAGTATTCTCCTAGCGTTTCGATTAGACTAGGCAGAATTGTGCTCGATTTGCAATTTATATTCTGTCTGCTAGCTGAATTGTTGAGCTATGTTCGATTCTGTTGAGTTTTATCAATAGTATTGGTTTTGGTGAAGATACCTTTATTTTATGTTTGGGTAATTTGTGGATAGGACGAGGAAAAGCTTTGTTCGTTGCTATTTCTTGGAATATTGCTTTGGCATCGTTTTAAGCTATTGCATAGCTTTTATCGCGGGCTTTGAGCACGGCGACCGAATCAAGAAATTCCGTAACGAAAATAAAACCTAACATCCCCCACTCCGCTTACCATGTAGCTCGGCCGAGCGTTCGCTTAACGTATATGTATATGGTACGACTGTACTTGAATTAATATCAAAGAAAAAAAAAACTGCATACATATTCTTTTTCTTTTTTATTATATTTGCATAAGTTGATAAAAAATGCTATGCAATAGCTTTACCGCGGCAGTCCCCGAGTGCCACACGTGTTTTTTAATTCAAATCAGACTTGTGTTTCACCATCGCATCGCTTAAAAACTTTACCCTCCTTTGACTTTGCCGCAATCAGGTAAAAAAATATAGCTGCGCCCCACGATTTTTACGCGCAGTGGTATGAAATATACTTTACGACCTATTCTCAGATCTACCAAATATACACAAAAAATTTCCTAAAAATCGGTCAAGCCGTTTCGGAGGAGTTCAATAACAAACACTGAGACACGAGATTTTTATATATTAGATTATTGGTTTCAATTGCCGCAGTCGAGTAAAAAGAACATTATTATTGTTTTCAAGTATTTTAATTCAATTCAGGCTTGTTTTTGACCATCGGATCGTTTAAACATTATTCTTGTGTTACGCTTAATCGCATTCAGGTAAAAATTACCTCTTATTGTTTTCAAGTACCACACAAAAAATTAACACTATTTTCCATAAATAGGTCAAATTGTTTGTTTGTTCGTAAGAGGTAATCTCTGAAAGTCCTGATCCGACTTTGCTAATTCTTCCTCTGATAGAAAACCACACTATTTCCGAGTGCCATAAAATAAATGCTTTATGTTAAAGTTGACTTTCAAGCGGGCGGACCCGAGGGCATAATCTAGTGTCCATTAAAACGACTGTTTATTGGAATTCTATCATATCATTAATTCAATAGTTAACAACCATTGATAATAAACTATGTTCCAATATTACGTACACACTTTCACAAGTCTTACAAGATTGGATACACAGTAACGATAGTGTAACCATTGAATTGTTTTGTTAGACTTCGTAGTGTTTGTCTACGCGCTACGCCGTAGCAGTGCTACGCCGTAGGAGGGCTACGCCGTAGCCGCACTATGTCGTAGCACCGTAGCTTCGTAGCACACCGTGATTCCCACGATTATCGCTTATCTAAGCGTAACTAGAATGCAGCTGTAGTTTGAAAACTTTTGAAACTTGAAAGTTAAAAGTTGATAAGTTATAAGGGCTCTATCGATTTGATTTTCCCATCGACGGTATAATGGCTTGGATTGTGAAATATTCATAGGGAGGTAATTTTATGGTTATAATAGCCTGTATTCGTTTGCAGTAAAACTAAATGTTGATGTCTATCAGTATCCGAAAAACGTTATTCCAATTTATCAACCATACAATAAACTCGGCCTATTGTATTTCACCGCTGAAAATAGGCCACAGCATGGTTGGTTAATTAGATACATGAATTTTGATTTATCCATAAGAACAGTCAACCACCCATCAGCTGGAACACTTCTACTACGAAAATCACCCCTAACACTACGACATAAAGGCGCTGTCAATATCAAATTGTTCTCAATTACGATTACATTGAATAGTTGACCGTACGTTATTCCCACCCATTTTGATCTGGTCCTCACTCCCATTTTTTTGCATTAAACCATAATGGCGACAGACCAAATCCTAAAAAAAAAAACTTTTTTCTTTTTATTTATTAAATTTTTCTATCTAAATTAAAAAAGTGTAAGCCTCCAACATACCGCTATAAGTAATGGATACAGTGGAACACATCATTAATCTCTTCGAAAGCGGGTAAGTGCGTCTGAAATCTGTCAGACCCTATTAAACTTGTGGAGGCTTCGACGGGAGTTGTTATATTTATCTTAGTGTTTTTTTCAGGGGTCGGGTAATTGAAAGTGGGTCACGAATGTTTGGGGATGGTGGTTCATTAGATATGTTAATAGGCTGTACAAGCCACTGAACATCACGATTTGGTTTCTCACGTGTGGGTGTTTCAATAGAACACTATAGTTTCCATTATTCATAATGCGTAGATTTTCACCTGAAACTTATACAGGGTGGCAGGGACATCGACGCATAACCTGTTTCCATGGATTCAGTACATAATTCTGGACCCCCTTTCTGTTTTTTTTTTTGGGTGCGGTATCATCAAATGACCTCTCCCGCTCTGGGCGGAGCGGAAGGTCGTGTCAGACTCTTACTGACTAAAACCCACCCGTGTTCCTTCAGTTGCCTGTGCGCCAGGGTCACGGTAACTCTTTCTAACAATCCGCGACCCCGGCAAGCATCGGCCCTTTCGGACCCCGTCAATGGTGCTGACATCTTTTTGAGGCGCGCGAGGAACAACGCGCCGTCGACCCGCGTCTGGTCCTTACCGGACAGCGAGCTGCCCATTGCTCACCGGTCGGAAGCCCGCGCCTATGGTGGCTAGGAGTCGGCAATCGACTCCCGACGCCCAGGGTGTCTCCTCCTGCGGCGACTAGGGGCGTGAGGGCGCAACGATTGCCTCTAGGATTCTAGACCCCCTGCGTTGAAATTTTTAGTCGGATATTTTTTTTAAATCTGCTGTTTCCTACAAAATTGCATAACCTTCGCAGTCAAAATGTATAGAACAGATTTTTTTTTAAATAACTGTCTAAAGATTTCAACTGGAGGTGGTCAAGGATTATGTTCTGAATCCATGGTAACAGATTGCGCGTCGATGTCCCTGCCACCCTGTATACCTACATAAACCTACGGGGCAGTAGAAATCAGTAAAGACTTAGAATTAACTCTATCCCAATTAGCTTTCTTCTGCCATCTTTGGTGATGTTAATTTCAAATTATTTGAATAACCATTTCCCCTCAAAGATACACAAAAACTACATAACCTGTTTCATCCATTTTAGTTACCAAAACTACTTACAAGAACAATCATGGTCTTTTTAGGGTTCCGTACCCAAAGGGTAAAACGGGACCCTATTACTAAGACTCCGCTGTCCGTCCGTCTGTCTGTCCGTTTGTCACCAGGCTGTATCTCATGAACATGATAGTTAGACAGTTTAAATTTTCACAAATGATGTATTTCTATTGCTGATATAACAACAAATACTAAAAAATTAAAAAAAACAATATTTAAGGGGGCTCCCATACAACAGACATGATATTTTTGTCGTTTTCATAGATAATGGTACGGAACCCTTCGTGCGTGAGTCCGACTTGCACTTGGCCGGTTTTTTATTTACTGTATTCTTCCCCAAAATCTACTTCTCGACAGAAGCCTTAGCCTACTTCGCGATAGTATATGACTGGTACAAAACGTATCCTCAATGTGTGTACGAAAAGACGCCGACTCGAGTCGAACGCCTAACGATGCGTTCACAAATTAATAACAGCACTTTGATATCTGATTCCTCACGGTTGTTAGCAAATCAAAGTAAAAATACTTTGTAGTAACTGTTGTATAAATGTATCATATTATAAGATTACTCCTCATTAAAAATGTTTATGTAAGGCGAGATCTAATATCCAAATTTATCAGAAGTTCCTTTTTTGTTTTTTTATAAATCGCCTGTACACGAATGAGGATTCGCTAAACAGGCAGTATTAGATAGATATTTTGAAACTACATCGGCTTTCGATTTCAGTTACCCACTCAAGAAAAAAATCATGATTCAAGTCTGTAATATGTATGACTTTTTTGTTGTATGTTTTTATTTTATTTCATTTAAATTTAGAATTTCTATGCCTATGATCCTATGTTGGTCGAAATAAACGTTTTTATTCATGTATTTATTTATTTACTACTATCACGGATGTTGATATACATGCCAGTTTCAAATACCGGTCTTCGATTTATAAATCTGCCACATCGGCTTGCTTTTTTTGTGCTAAACATATTTCAATAACCTTGAACGTAATTGATTCAAGGCTATATTTCTGTGACTTATAAATTACAGAAAAATACTCCTAATACAAAAATTCCGCCCACCCCACTGTTGGGATTATTTAATGTAACTATATTGTTTACGGGCCGTTTACGGCGCCGGCTCATTAAGCATGGCGTAATTGCGGCTTCCAAGTAATAAAAGTGTGCGCACTGTAGTACCTTGTGCTGGTGATCAGGCATTAAGTTAGATTTGTGTGCGCTTAGTTACTGTGTGAGTTGCTTAAGTTATTGGCTTAGGATATGCAGAAAATTACTAAGCCCTATTTATATAATTCTAGTGTTTAGTATAGCGGGTGTCATAAAATTCGAATAAATGAGCTACTAAGGCAGTAGGTTTTTCAAACTTGACAAACGACTTCTTACTATTTTAGCTATTAACTGTTGTATTTCGGAATTGTATGACATTTAAAAGTATTATAAACGATGAGAGGATTAAACCGTAGTTTATCAGAACAAAATGAAAGTAAAGGACACGTGACGCACAAAATCAGAGCGGGGTCTGGATGGTAGATTTTGGCCTACTTCCTCTGAAAGAAAACGGGCCAGAACCTCAGCAGTGAGAAAATTATCACAAAACTATATAACATTTATTTACTTGTTACATACTTCATCGAGAAAGCATCGATGGTTGTTCATGAAATAAACAGACAACTATTCTTAAGCCCAGATCTATACTGGGTGGCCCGCCCCTGGGTTTAAATTTTACGTCAGTTATTTGAAAAAATAAATGCTGTCCATACATTTTGACCTCGTAGGTATTGCACTTTTCTATGAAACAACAGTTTCTTTTTTAAATAACCGACGAAAAAGTTCAACTCAGGTGAGTTCTAAATCATGTGCTGAATCCATGGTAATAGGTTGTGCGTCGATTTCCCTGCCACAACGCAACTGCTCAACAACGGAAATAACGCAATGAATGTTGTTGAACTGACAAAATGAAAGCCATTCCTACTGTTAGTGTGTTCCGCAATTACCCCGCTGGGACTGTGAGATGAGGTTAGGATTAAAGTCTAATATCATTGACTTCGGTGAAGGAAAACATCGTGAGGAAACCTGGACTTACAATTAATATATATTGTTTATATTAACTGATTTACATCCGTCAACTCACACTTCAGGTTCAGTTGAAAACCAGCGTCAGGCACAAGTTGTCTGAAATTTTTGCTGAAGTAGACCTATTTGGCGCAGCCGCGAGGCACACTTTCCTTCTAATTTCTCACAACGCACTTTACACTTTTTATTTGTTTTATTTTTCTTTTTACTTGTATATTTTGTGTTGTGTGCTTTGTAGTCTGTGCTAAATAAATGTATTTTCTTTCTTTATTTTCTATATATAAGTCTGAAATTGCCAACCCTCGTTGAGCAAGCGTGATGATCAGTACTCATGCCTTTTCGGTATGAAAAGAGGCTCTTGCTCTGCAGTGGGACAATAATAGTCTGGTATAATCATGAGTTTTATAACATTCATGATAAAAATTCACTAATGTTTACGATTTTTTTTAGTTGTTGCAAAAAGTCATTCAAAATTCTCAGTAATCCTCATCATTTCAGACGAAAGACGTCCACCGCTGGACATACGCCTTCCCTAAGCGTCGCCCCATATACCAGTTCTGTGCTTGCCTCACAGCCAGCGGATTTCTCAGCACGAAAATGGATGCGGTTGTGCAGTTAAGTAGCCATCCGGTATCTGCATATTTTGTGCTCGGCTAAAGGCATTATGCTATTACATTGAAAAAAGGAAATATCAATATACAGGGAGTCCGGTATGAACCGGTCATCTTAATAGGGATTATAGAAGTACTTACGGCAAAAAAATACAGAAAAAGTATATCTCGAGTTATGTGTATGTTACGTTCAAAATACGTTCGTCAAATTTCTACATTTATATCTGTAATTTTTATGTTGTACATAATAAAGAGTATTCTATTCTATTCTATTCTACGTTATTAGTGATGATGGATAGACTGTATGACTAATTACTATAATCACATATAAAAATTAACGTTTTTTTGTTTTGAACTTGCGTTCGTTTTTATAATTATGCCATTTCAAGGTTACCGGGCATCCTGTATATCTCTGCTGCCTTTTCTAGGAGCATAGGCATTTTTTAATGTTTGCTGTGCGATAATGCGCCATTTCATATTTTATAAGGATACAAAATCGAAGGCACGGATAACGAAAAATAAAATCAAAGTCGCACCGATCGTGCTACACACAGTGTGTGTGCTCGCACGTAAAAATAGGTTAAGTTTTTTGACCTACAGTCCGGTTTAAACTGTTTGTTCTACATGCCAAAAAATACAAGCGCCTTTCCCCATGTGGGTAGGTACTAGGTACACACGCACACATATGATCAGCCTACTATGTTCCCACTGCTGGGACACAGGCCTCCTCTCGGTGAGAGGGACGGGGCCGTAATCTACCACGCGGGCCCAGTGCGGGTTGGCGGATGTGTGTGTGGGGTAGGCGGAAACGTAAAACTACAGAACACCACAAGAGGGCCCAGACAAGTGGCAATCGCTTTCAAAGCGTTTCGTATTTCTACAAAGACTCTCAACAAGATTGACATGAGCTTCGGTAGCTTATGTCGGGCCAATACATTTTTGACTTTTCCATTATCATTATTGCTGATAGACTGCCACTTTGACAAAGCCCCTCTGCTCCTTGCTCGTTTATATTAAATGTTCATATGATCTGCTCTTACACGTGTTATATTTATTAGCTTATCTCTGGCAATCAGGCTTTACGTTACCTACTTTGTTCGCATGTATGTAGTAGGTTAAACGAGGGAAAAAATACTGCTGTTTTATTTGTATATTCAAAATTTTGTTTCGTAATAACTGTTGTTAATTTTCATGAATACTATAATATGTCTCTCCTTTAACGAATTACCCTGTATCAAATTGCCAAAAGTCCTAGTAATTAATTTGCTTAAATTTTCCCTGATACATATTTTAATCTTTTAACAATATTGGTTGAGGGAGCGCAGCTGTTCAATGATTTACCGGAGGATTTAAAGAAATGTGATAGTTTTTACATATTTAAAGCAAAACTTAAGAAACATGTATGTACCCTGTAACGTCACCAACACCCCAGACGCAGATATGATACTAATATTTAGATGTAAGCACTTTGTATATAATTTTAAGTGAACTGTTTGTTATTTATGTTCAGTAACAAGAAAAAAAAATAGAACTAAATAAATATAAGAAAAAAAATTAAAGAAAAACGACGATTCGCCGATTTCTTATGAGAAATAAATTATCTTTAAACCTAATCTATCCAGTTTCTTCACTAATAACAAAACCCACTAAAGAAAAATCTCCCAAACATTAATCTAAGCTTTAATCCTCTAACATATTTCCAACACTCCCAAAAAATCGGGTTAAAAGCATCGCACGCACCCCCGCACCCGAACCATGCACTGCTTATACCCCTCCCCGCATCCCTACGCATTAGCATAAGAATATGAGCAGCTACGTCAGTTTTCTCGAACAGTTTTCATTGTGACACCATCATTCAACGTCTGGTGGTTTAAGGGGGGGGTAAATTTAAGTGGTTATTTGAGGGTAGGTTGTAAATTGGCAACGATTGATGAATTGGTAGCAGGTGGTAACAATGCCTTGGCACTTAACCCAGTGTAATCAACAATGAAGAGAACGTTAATAAGGAAAACGATCCGTCGGTTAGCTACACTTCATAAAATTAAATTTGATAAGGCAGTAACCAAACTGATACTGACTAACTGTGTGTGTTGGATCATTAAGATCCCTTCAAAATGGTTGAGCTAAATGGTGCTGATCCATATGTCATGTTCGTGAACGGGCGCCGTCACTAGGGACTGGTCATCTCTTAGCTGCCACGACTTATTTTAATTTAATTTAATATTTGAATTGTTTTTGTATCTTTATTACGGATGCTTTTAACGTTCTGCATCGTTCTCACATGCATAATTTCAACATGAATGATGTAACCAATATTTAGTAACCATATTTTGATTTAAATGAATGTCTATGGAGTTTCTTGCCCGTTCTTCTCCATAGGTACCTACTACGCTTTGGAATGGGCAACTAGCTTCATCTTTCTGACTGACCGACCCCTTGACAATTCAAAAGTGCCTGTAATTGGTTTATTTGAAATAAATGTTTGAGTTTGAGTTGAGTTTGATTTATTAACTTGTCAACCTCTTATTTTGAAGTTAATTGAAATACAATTTAAACTAACACGAGATTCTTATCTACGGTATAAATATTATCAAGATAGGAGAAAATTATTTCCTTCGCTCATTCTCCGCGCTCAACGCTCTCTTGGACGCTAAACTTGAATGCGACGTGTTCGCGGACGAATGGAAAACGATTATGTTGGTATTTCTGGAGTTCTGTGAGATAAGTGTTTAAATTTTGACTAATTTTCTTAAACTATTGTATTTAGCGGACAGCCGTTTTATGTTATAGTAATATAAATGAATACATTGAGATATATATAGGTTGCATTCTCCAAGTATTTTTAAGAACGCTATTTTTTTTTTTTTCGCAGATACAATAATCATTACCCAGTAGAAGAATGTAGTACCTCATAATCAGCCTATAATGTTCCCACTGCTGCGACACAGGCCTCCTCTTGGTGAGAGGGAGTGGGCCGGAATCCACCACACGGGCCCAGTGCGGGTTGGATGTCACATGTCTTCGATTTTTTTGTCCTAGGACATGCTGATTTCCTCACGCTGTTTTCCTTCACCGTGAGCAGTGGTGATGAAATTAAATACACAAATAAAGTGCCTGCCTTTGTAGTAGTACCTATGAAATTTTATTAGTGACGACAACACAACCACTAAAAACAAAAAAACACGTGTGGCACTCGGGGACTGCCGCGGTAAAGCTATTGCATAGCATTTTTTATCAACTTATGCAATTATAATTATTTATTATTTTTTTATTTATGCAGTATTTTTTTTTTCTTTGATATTAATTCAAGTTCAGTCGTACCATATACATACACGTTAAGCGAACGCTCGGCCGAGCTACATGGTAGGCGGAGTGGGGGGTGTTAGGTTTTATTTTCGTTACGGAATTTCTTGAATCGGTCGCCGCGCACGAAGCCCGTGATAAAAGCTATGCAATAGCTTAAAAATAAGTCCACACAAAAACAAAAAACAATAACAAGTGAAGATTCAAACCAATAACCGTATAACTATATATACCTAAGCAAAACAAAAAATAACACATTCCTGTCATAACATCTCAAGTCAAAGGTACTTATAAATTTCCCGAAGAAACCTATTTCGATAAACAATAAACACGAGACCAGGAATCAATTCCACCAAAGATTTGTTTTGCAATAGCTCTCAGAATCGAAAGCGGATCATAATACGAAATTGATTGAACATCTATAGCTACATCTATTGCTTTGGTATGGAATTTGTCGGGAAAGAATAGTTTAGAATCAGTGGAATAATATTATTTTTATATATAGAATGGAAATAACAAATGTCTAGGGACTTAAATATTGAATCGAGAAAAAGTAACAACATATATTTCACTTCACACCTCTGACGGCTAGAGTCAATTATTTTTTTTTTAAAGTAAGAAAGAAAGAAAAAGTATTTATTGAGACTCGCACTGGATTATCAGAAACTAAACTAAACACACTCATAAAAATAAAAATAATAAAATAAAAACAACAACAACACACAACATTGTGTATTAAATTGAAAAGCAAATACATTAGACTATTCAATCATTAATATTTGGTAGTGACAACATCAATATCTCCGGATATATTACTTAAACATGGCCTTTGTGATCCCAAAACAACCTCACTCAAAACATAATTTTAAAATACTCAACGAAAACATTAAAAATATACTACAGAACTAGACAACACAAAATTACTAGTATACAAGGATGCTGACATAATTTATCATAGTGATATGTTCTGAAAAGGAGCCTTTGTTTGTACATGTAATATCATCCCTCCGTGACGGCTTATCTCTAAACATTCTCTCAGTATAACAGGTATCACAAAAATGTTAGTGAAACTTGAAGAACCGAGAAGGTAATGAATTATTCATGTTCTTCTCTGAATTATTATGTACAAGCGTATGTACTGATGTGATTTTACAGAGACGCGACGCGGAGAACTCGGATGTTCTCCATCGTGGGAATATACGGGTGTTTTAAATGTGCGGGCACGCGTGTGATTATGTAAACGAAATGTATTAGAGAAAAGTGGTAGTCTTATTAAAAACAATAGGGTAGTATTTTCACAACAATTTTTGTAGAGAATGCGTTACCTTTGTTGTTAAATGCTCTTAATTTTATAAATAGTTCGTTTGAGAGAAAAACGTTTAAACGTCAAAAGATTTATGGTTGAGCAGACGTTAATCATTTCTTAACTTTAGGCAAAGTTTCTAATTAAACCCCTTAGTCTATAGATATATCTATAGGTTAAACTTACGCAAACCAAAATAACTTTTCCCTTAACAAAATTGTGTATTCTATTTAAGATTAATTATAATTTTTATTATTGCAGTTCCTACATGCAAGTAGTGCGCAGGGATAGTGAGGTGCAAGTGTAGAAAAACCTGTCTACTCTCTTGGGTGAACTCATTCATTTAACTAAACTACTTACGCATTTTTTTTTCTAATTGCATAATTTTATACACTTTATCTATAAACACCCTTTTTAGGATTCCGTACCCAAAGGGTAAAAACGGGACACTATTACTAAGACTTCGCAGTCTGTCCGTCCGTCTGTCTGTCACCAGGCTGTATCTCAAGAACCGCGATAGCTAGACAGTTGAAATTTTCACAAATTATGTATTTCTATTGCCGCTATAAAAACAAATACTAAAAATAACATAAAACAAATATTTTAGGGGGGCTCCCATACAACAAAAGCGATTTTTTTGCCCTTTTTTGCTCGATATCAATAATGGTAACAGGTAGGCACCTAATTTGTGTACCTACTGTTGTTTACCTAGTCAATGGTACGGAACCCTTCGTGCACGAGTCCGACTCGCACTTGGCCCGTTTTTTCTTTCTTTGTCTCACCAAGCATGAGCGTGCAATCTCCCATCCCGTATGTCACCACATTTAGTACCCAAAAAAATATGGTTACGATGCAAATGAAGTCTCAATGTTTTTTTGCAAAAGAACAGTAATGTTACAGCGAGCTTACATTTATGTAAATTGTGGTCGGAGCTGCTTTATTTTTGTTTATTAATATGAAAATGTCGTTAGTGGAGCAGTAAAAAAGACCCTCTGTAGAAATGCGCCGATTTTTTGTCGCGTTAGTTTTGTCACAATTTTACCTTGTTAGATGGAATTTTAGAATGAATGAATTAAAAAATTAACGTGGTTTTATACGGATACAGTTAGTGAGTACGATGCAAAAAGAGTATGTAAGGATCGTAGCAGGTGGCGTTCTGTAGTTTCTGCCTATCACCTGATTTATTATTTATGTATCTAACAATTGATGGGAAGAAGCACAAGTTTATGTATCTGTGAATGAAGTTTGTGAGTTTCTCAGGCATACTTAAGTTTTTTTTTAAATGACCAATTATACTTTAGTACTACCGTAGCCGTCAGTCCCTGCTGTCAGTCGTAGATCTTTGACAGTCGTTACGAGTAATCAGAAGCTCAAAAGTCTGACAACTGCTTGGCCGACTGATTGATTTGTCTTCCCTTAGGACGTTTGCAACGTATGCCACGAAGCAAAAACAAATTATGTAAATGCAAAACTAGCGCTGCGTCAACGGATCATATTTTTTCGACTCAATCATGTGACTTCACGTCTACGCGAGACATACGTTCAGTGCAGACACTCTAAAGTATGTACAGTCACGAGCAAAACTACCGCATACATATGCAAGATTCAAAAGCAATTATTCTCCAAAGTTTTGGGAGATATTTCATGGTGTTATGAACATAGAATTATCGAAACCAAACTGTTATGAAATAGGTCTTTTATCAAAGTTTAAATTTTTATATTACAAGAAAAACGCTTTCAAATTTTCGTAACTGTAAGGTATTTATGCTTGTAATTGTATAGTCGATTGCTAGAAATTTTGTAGCGGTATCTACATCGCCACATGCGAGCTACACGTCACACTGACGTCACGCAAAATCGTGCATCGCGCAAGCAGAGTTTACCGCGCAACTAGCATATATACAACGTCCCGACATCAATCGTCGGGCACTTGCCCACCAGACACGACACCCGTCTGGTCGGAGGATCCTCCCTTTTCCATAGAGTATGAGTGAACTTTACACCATGTTCCTCATACCTCCGTACCTTCATCAGTTCTCAAATTCTTTCATGTAGCCAGTCAGGACACAAAATACATTTTAAAGCTACAGCATTAAGCAGACTAGTGAATGGAAAACTATGTTTTATCACTTAAAAATAAAGGTCAAAATAGCATATTAAGCCTTTGAGTAACATATAGTTGACATAAACTTAAAACCTTTTTAATGGACTGCCCTATAAAATATAAATCAAATATGTTTAATTTAATCGTTCGGTGTCACATTTTTATCACCTGAGTGTCATTCTGTGACATTGACATTATGACATATGGGGTCGGTAAAGCAGTAAAACATTATATCGTGAACAAACAAAAAAAGACCTTAAGGGGGATGCGCCAAGGTAACCCGCGAAATTCAAATTTTCATACGTTTTTTGCAATTTGCAAGTCGATATCAGTTTGTATGTTGATCTAAATATGATTCGCGGCCGTATCAAATATTTATTTATAGAATCGTTATCATAAAAATCATCAATACATCTCTCTAAATTCATATTACCCTATTGAATTACTATTTCATGAAATCATGACATCTGAAGCCAATTCTAACTTAAGCAGTTGTATTGCTGATTCTAATGATTACAATTTTATAAATCCATATTTGTTACGGCCACGAATCATATTTTAATCAACCTACAACCTGACACTGATCTGCAAATTTCAAAAAACGTAAGTATTTTTGAATTTCGCGGGGTACCTGAGCGCATCCCTCTTAAGGTGAGGAACGAACTTTAACTGTGACTGTACCTACAATACTGTAACTTTAAGTTCCATCTCGCTCCACAATGTACCCACTTAAAAGGAACAAGAATAATTCCAACTTCATACATGAAACTAAAAGAACATTCTCTCATATTATTTTTCATCTATTCAACGTAATTTTACTTCTAAAGACTCCGTCTGGTAACATTAAATATACAATGTAAGAGATTCGTTTAAAATGACGTCATTTCTAAGACAGTGTGCACATTAGAATCGAAATAGTTTTGTCCATCGTAGAAATAACAATGGTTATCGTCTTGTGTCAACAGAAATAGTCAATTCAGTTAGTTTTGAACATGAGATTGTTTTATTATGAGTGTGCGCGCCAACATTCTTTTTTACCGACTTCAAAAAATGGAGGAGGTTCTCAATTCGACTGTATATATTTTTTTCTTATGCGTGTTAACTCAGAGGATTTTTCTGGGTAAACCGATTTGGATGATTATTTTTTTATTTGAAAGCTGGTGCTCACATATGGTCCCATTTAAATTTAATCAAGTTCTGACCAGTAGTTTTTGAGTTATCCTTAATACTGCGTATTTTTTCCACTGAGTTTATATTGATGATGTTTTAATAATTTCCTGTCATTATTATTTACATATCAAGTAGTGGTATAAGAATTTGTGTGGGGCCTACCCCACACAAATTCTGTGTGTAATTGGACATTGGACTGTGTGTAATTCCACAACAAAAAAGTGAAAAATAAAAACCAACCAAGTTTTTTATAGAGCGATAGTCAGTTTTGACTCAGTTTACGCAAAGCCTTAGTTGTTCATTTAAGTGTAGCGACACATCTTCCAAAACTAGTCGACGGAAAGTTCGGCGTGTGTACGCCTTTAATGTTTTACAATTTCCTTACGACCCATCACGTCAAAATTACGTCGTGTAATTTTCATAGAAAACATAAGCTTAGAAATTTCTGTCGCGTCATTTTCGACCGGTGTGCTGCTACACTTAGGGCCTTATCACACTTACCAAAACCACACCACATCACAGCGACAAAATGGGCAAGTACAAAGTTTCGATGTAGTTGCGTTGTCGCTAGTAGTTGCGATGTGGTTACATTGTGGTTAGTGTTTGCAGACAGACAGATCGTTATGTGGCTGGCCGCTAGTGCGTTGTCTCGCTGGTGGTTGCATGGTGTTGGCGACGTGACCGGCCGCTAGTGCGCGGTCTCGCTGATGGTTGCGTTGTGGCTGCGACATGACCTTAATGTGGTCATAATCGCCCACACGGTTAACTTTGACGGCCAAATGTGGTCCGTGTGAAGAAACTATTAATTTTCATAATAATTTGCGCCCGGTCACGTGTTGTCTTTGTGGTGTGGTTGTGGTACGTATGATCGGGCCCTTAAGTAGATTTTCATTAGAGATGACGTCACTTAAATTACTGTTGCTCCAACATTTGATGTACGTCAAAGTTTTCACTATCCGAGATTACTCTAATAGCACTAAAATAGATAGTAGCTCTAATTACTGCGATTGAAACTCTGAAGCTGGTCTGCATGTACGATCGCTTGATTTCGTACTCGTGTTCAAGCAGGCTAGGTAAAGATTGGAAAATAATATGAACTGTAGGTAGCTAGTCAGTTTACGCTGTCAATTAAAATTGGGGATGCTTTTAATAATAATAATAATAAATCTTTATTTCAGACATGAATACATACATCAACAGGCCATATGTTGTTTAGTGGTGGGTTAGTAACAGAAAGGACTTATAGTATATTAGTATTGTTAGTAAGGACACAAACACAGTTAAATTGCCCAAGCCCGCCCTCCTGGCTCAGTGTGGTAGCACCATAGGTACACCTAATAATTAATTATCTTCGTGTACCTATAGCTAATTCTACCCAGCGCCATTGTATAGGACAGTCTGGCCTGTTAACAATCATTTTTAACAGCTTTTACTGTAACGTTATTACACAAGAAGGTTTTTCTTCAGACATGGTTAAAACGAACTTTTTCAATTCATATGTACTGTCTGAGTTTATCTTGGACATTACGTATGGTCACCAAATGTGATAAGTAACCAAGGTCGTTGGATATACTTGAAGTTTAGTAACTAACCGATGGATGTTTTCGAATTAAATTAAATTTGATAAATGACCTGTTTGTTTTCTATTAAATAAATTAAATTTTATTCGAAAACGTTCATCGATTTCTTAGTAAACTTCAACTATATCGACGACCCTGGTTTCTTATCTCTTTTGGTGACTGTACGTGTTTGATACTAGGTATCGCTAGGTAGGTGCATCGGTGAAGGATAACATCGTGAGGAAACTTAGACTTATAATTAATATAAGCCTGAAATCGCCAACCCGTCTTGAGCAAGCGTGGTGATCAATGCTCGTGCCTTCTCCGTAGGAGAAGAGTCCTTTTATCCTGCAGTGGGACAATAATAAGCTAAACCATAGATTCAGTTTTTTTTAAATAAGGACCTAACTGAAATCGAAATACGGTTCTTTTTACAAAATTGACAATTTAGTGCGGTAAGTACTTAAGTTGTCAGTTTTCTATTAAGGACTTTACCTAAGTCGGAATAAAGTTGGAAATAAAGAAACTACCTCAAAGGTCTAGGCTCGGGCTAGTGCTAGATCTTGTTTTGTAATAAGACGCAATAAGGTTATTATAGTTTTTGCAATGTTGGTGATTGGTATGCTGCACAGGACGTGTAGCATGACCACCATAGAAACAGGTTTTGTCGACGGAAGAATAGACAAAATGACAGATTGTGGAAAAATTTCTTTAGAAATCTGTCAACAATCTGTCCTTTTGTCTATTCTTCCGTCGACATAACTCATTTTCTCTCGGTAGAGAGTAGTATATTATGTAGCTATTGATATTGTGTGTGTGTTTATGTAGTTTATTATGTTGTATAATTATTAATTTTAAATCACGCTACTACTGACTCGTATAATGTACTGTATTATTGTTGTGCCCGACAGGGTCCATGTGAACTGATAAATAATATTAAGATCTTGTACACACATGTGATATGCAATAAAGATTTGAATTTGAATTTTTTCTTTGTCCGTTTTTATAGTGGTCATGCTACGCGTGCTGGTAAAAATTTTAAATATACCGTTGTTTTTATCAACTAAGTAACATAAAATGCCTTGTAATCTCTGTTTTTCATGAAGAGTTTGATTCGAAATTCTTTGTAGGTTTCAAAGAAAATTTATTAAATATGTTTCTCTATATAACATTTATTTTGAGCATTGTTCTCATAAAAGAGACTTTGTGTCGTTTTTGAGAGTAAATATCTTTTAACCTAATTTAATAATAAAGTAGGAAAATAATCTCACAAAAAGAGTTGTTAAATAGAAAAAGAAATCATAATAGTGTATACACTATGTAAGATAATTATTCACTAAAGTATGGATACTTTCCATACTTTTATCATGTTAATTAACAAAATATAAATTTATTTAATTACGAATTGGCCTTTTCCCATTTTTTCGCTAAATAAATCTGTAAAAAAGTTTAACACAAGATTTTAATTTATTTTGATTTCGAAGTTCATTTTCAACAAAATATATGAATAGTATTTACCCTCGTCATTCTTCAATTTAAATAACAAAACATGGCAACAATTTATTCTAACGTGTGATAAATGTTGCAATTACAAAAAATATAGAATTTATATTCTTTTGTGTTACCTTGTCTCATGAATTTCATGAATACAATATAATGAAGAGCTCCCATGTAATTTACCTGAAACAAACAGTAATATTATTAAAATATTATAATTAATTCTTTTGTAGGAGGGTAATCTTATTAAGATAAGTTCTGAAATTCTTGAAAACATAAATATAATTTGAATTTACTACTTAAGCAAGAGAAATAATCGAAAACAATAATTTATGAAATGATATTAAAGTTCTTAAACTTGAATAATTTAAGTTATTATTTGTTTTACGATTGGGGTATAAAGAGTATTGCGGTTCGTTTATTATTATTAAAGAAGATTCGCCCTTGGACAGTTTTTCACGCTATGTTGGATAGACAAAACTACGTTAGTAACTAAATTGTTTGTGTTGATAATAATATTCTGAATTTCTTTTCAATTCCATTTTTCCTTTGAAACAATGAAAGTGATACAATGCTCTACCGTAAGTAATTTTTAAGTTCTAGATTAGTTGCTATCGAGTCTTTAATGCTGAGCATGAAGTCCTTGGTTCGATTCCCGGGTCGAGCAAACTGTTTTGGGTTTTTTCCATCTGGAATTTCTCAGTAGCAACCCGGAGTCTGGGTGTGTGTTCAGTTGATGGCAATAGGCTCGCCCCCTAATACATGGGACTCATTCATATGTGGCGAAATGTGGGTGTACTATAAGTACACCTCTGCCTAACTCTCCGGGGGTTACAGGCGTGATGATGTTAAGTATCTTATTTAAGCACCAACCATTTTCGGGTACAGAAATCGGACATTAAACTATCGTTTACATTCAGATCAGGCAATAGATCAGCAACTCACTATTCCCAACAAGATTTCGTACAAAATGTCCAAACTATCTACCTAGAACCACCAGCTGTTTATCGCGGCGTTCCTAGCGATAGGTTTAACACATCGCGGCCGGCAGATCAGTCGGTCCGACGGCCGTATTACCCTGAAGCACCGGATAACCGGCAGTAATGCCGGAGAGCCGGTTAAACCACCGGATCACTTTATCGATAGCTTCAGTTTTGGATTAGTTGGGTATATTACGTGCTAATTTACTGGTGGTATTGGAGAGCTTGTGAGCTATCCTTTATAGACAGCACAGTATATGTTATACATATATGTAGGTGATAAAATAAAACCGTTATCATTTAACAAAGTTCACGCAAATGCGTGACCTCTAGATGTCTAGTAATCTTTGAAGATTTTAGATGTGTGTAAACGTTAAAGCAGAAGAAACATTACATTAAAAACATAAAAAAGAAGATGAAAATCTCATTAATTTCTGAAATGCTAAATTAAATTGTAAAACAACCGTAACAATACAATTTATATGGCACCACCCCTGAGGCACACCCTATCCATTAAAAAAAAAACATGATCCACAATTATTACCGGAGATATCGCGTACCAAACTCACAAAATAAAACATACAGACGAATTGAGAGCCTCCACCGTTTTGAAGGGGTTAAAAATACATTACTTGAAATAAGCAAAATAAGCCAGCCACTTTAAGAAAATAAAACACCACCCGCTTTAACAGTCAAGTAAAAATAATCCCCTTTCTTTATAAAATTATCACAGACGAACAGTCCAAGCCAACAGCTGCAGATTTTACAAAGGTATTCAAAACGACTCGCAAGAGAATAAATCCAGAAATACATTGCCGCCTACGCGTCAGCTTGGCATGAAATCTGCGCGACAGACGTTTTGCCTACACATCTGTTTTAAAACCTTTTAGCACACCGTTAGATAAGAAGCGATGAGCAAACAAAATAATAAAGTGAAATTGTAAGGCTGTATTTACATAATAAAACTGGTTATAGAATAATGCTTAACATTTTAGGGCTGCGGAAACTCAAGCACATACAAGTCTTAGGAAATGGGAAAAGATTCGTTCGAAATTCATAGGTGTCAATTTGAATAGACACAAAGATATTTTAGATTCAGCGGGGTAATTGAGTAACACACTTGCAATTGCAATGACTTTAATTTTGACAATTAAACAACATTCATCGCGTTATTTACGTTGTCGAGTAGATGAAAAATTTCAAACAAATGAAGCAATGGATTAGGAATTTTGTTCAAAATCCTTTGGTTATGAATGAAAGTGTGATACGCAATTGGGGTGCAGGTTTACGCAAATATATGTAATGTATGTTAATAGTCGTGTATAAGTAAAATAATATTATGTTGTATTTGGAAATATGAGTTACAAATACTTTGGTAATATTCGCATTGCATCAATTGGTTTTTTATGATAACAAGAATTTGAGCACGTTTGAGCGATGCACATAGGCATAGCACTCACTCTTTCCCGTCAATCACTTAAAAATTACCCCCATACAAAGATTAATTCGATAAAATCCTTTAAAAAACGCGCCTCGTTACTTCGCACGTCGCATAGTATGGACCTACCCTAAATATTATTTCTGATGCTACGTCTAAAGTATGAATTCTTTTATTATATTTATCTGAAGAACGGAGATGGAGGCAAATCCATTCAGCGGGGATTACTTTTCCTTAGAATGCGAATTGAGATGAATCCCGGCATCCGATAGTTCGATTAGGAACGGTATTTTATTACACGTTTTTGTTTTTAGTAAATTGGTGCTGAGAATTTACGGTTCTCCGATGTTTTAATGGGTTTTTTAACGTTTATTTAGCCTCGAAGGCAATTAGGTAAAGATTTAAAACTGTTTAGAGTATGTTGATGTTAATTGTAGGTACTTATTTTGTTTAATTAAGTATAGGTAGTAATTTCGATGATCTTTGAATGTAAATGCCGGTAGCTGACATTTTTATAGCAGAAATCATTGAGTAGATGACTTCATTTATTCATTGTGTCTTAATTGGCAAAGCGAAATTTTAGTTTAAAGAAAGAAAAGCGAGGGCATTTCCTCAATTGTACTTTTATTAAATTTGTTTTGAGTTTATCTTGGACATTACTGACATCAATGAAAGAAAATATTGTGTGGAAACTAGAGTTGCAACGGATATGCGGTCAATATCCGGTATCCCGCCTATCCGGCCATTTTTTTACTATCCGGCGCACGGCCGGATTGCATACTTGTGCTGGATATCCGGATAGCTGAATATCCGGCTATCCGGATACTTAGTCTTATTTTCGTAATAAAATGTAAATAATACTACTAATTTCGAAAATCAAAATGTTTATTTTAAAAATATAATGACACTTTTGGTCTGTAAGCATTTATGGCGGCTAATTATAATCAATATTAGAAATTTACTTAAAGCAAATTGTCATGTGAAGATAATAAGCGATTTCGTTTATTCTCATATACCAAAACAACTTCGGAAAAAAGTCTTTCACTGTAGATAGTACTGCATGCGTGATGTTCGCTTCGGCTGGATATCCAGCTATCCAACATCGGCAGTCGCCGGATATCCGGCATCCGGTATCCGGCCAAATCACTATCCGTTGCAACCCTAGTAGAAACCTGGACTTATAGTTAATATACGTCTGAAATCGCCAACCAATCTTGAGCAAGCGTGGTGATCAATGCTCAAGCCTTTTCTATATGAGAAGAGTTCTTTGCCCTGCAGTGAGACAATAATAGGCTGGTAATATTATAATTTATGTACTATGCTGTAAAATTGTATAGTATAGGTACCTTTTCAAACATTTCAAATGGCAATAAAAAAATCTACTTCGATTGCAAAATTCTCAAAATCTATATTGAAGCCCATAAAAGAACTATTCAGTCACTAGAACAAGTAAGTATTAAGTATCTATTTAAAGACTAGTTAGGTAAAGTTTGTGAAAGAAACTCAGTTATGTAAGATCTTCGTAAAGAACGCATAAGAACGCACTTCGGATAGATTTTGCTGCAACTGTCAGAGTGCTTAATAGCTGATTGAGAATGCTTTTAGTTTAGCAAACATAAAAGGATTATTTAAAAAGTGTTAAAAGGTATTACATAATATAGCATCACGCCTTGTTTCCCCGAAAGGTGCGGCAGAGGTGTATCTATAGTACACCCACATTTCGCTTGGTATGTCTTTAAAGGTATTTCCTTGTTATTTATTTATTTAATGAAATAAATAAATATCAAGGTTTTCTAAAGTGTATGCTTAGGAGTTTTGGATGGTCATGATGAGAGGATGAATGAAGGGCGACTAACAAAAGGTATTTACAAGTAGATGTGAGCTTAAACGCCGGGAGGGGACGCCCCAGGAAGATGTATTTTATAGTGACCTTATTGGTGATGTTCTTCAGAAAGGTCAGGTGCGTAGTACTCGCAACGGGCGTGCGTGTATGACCAGATGTATGAACGTAAACGAGGCAAAAGGAGTATGTAAGTATCATAGCAGGTGGCGTTCTGTAGTTTCTGCCTTCCGCCATGGGAGTAAGGCGTGAGTTTATGTATGTATGTATCTATTTATTTTAAAGTTTACCAATGAGAACGTTATAATTATTTTCGTTATAACTGCCTCGTCAATCGTGTAGTGCCAATTGCTACTAAGTACTGTGGTCGTCAGTTTCAAGATTCAATTCCCAGATCGTTCATAGACTTTCAAACAGTTCAATTCGTATGGTGACCAATGTTTGCTTTTCTTACATGTTTGGGAAAGGATTCTGGGATTCCCTGTAAAGGTTTCACTACTAGAAGATTAACTAAATGCAGTGCTCTTGTTTGGGTAATTCTACAAAAAAACTCTTACAGATAAAAAAAGATAACCAGATTATAATTCTCCAAAAAAGGCCTTATATCTGACCTTAGAGTCTTATATCTGACTATATAATATATGTACAAAAAAAGTAAAGCTAACGTAGAAGGCTAAATACATTTCGTTACCAATCCGATTAAACCTCTTCCAATACCACTTTAACTTAAATTTTATTAAACACCACCACGTTATGCAAGCTTCTCATAAACGATGAGTATTAAATAGATTTCTGCAAAAGATACGCACTAGGGCAGATTTTCCTACGGCTGTCCGTTCGGCTGACTGCGCGCTGTCAAACCGCATCGGTGCGGATAATGCAAGCCTTTTTCATGCGATAACAGGTTTTATGACGTAACTAGCTGAGGCATGCGGCTGCACCCACGTGATTCATTTTTATTTTTAGATAAAATACTTGTCTTTAGTACGGGGCTCTTTGCTAAGGACCTCTTTAAGGTGTCGTACCGAAAGTGTGTAAATGGAAACCTATTTCAATGCCTAATATCATTTGTTTGTCGGTCCGTTTGTCTGTTAGAGAGCTAAAGGTAGCTTGTTGAAATGGGATCCCTTCTTTTCGCATAATGTTCTTTGTCCTAATATACTTCGGCATAACGATTTTGGCACAATTTGTTTTGGCATAATAATACTTCGGCATAATTTTTTAGGCATACATTTTATGTTGGCATAATCATCTTAAAGACTAATTTGTTTTGGCATAAATTTGTTTCGCATAACGTTAGTAGGCCTAATGACTATTAGTATAATATTGTTGATTAAAAATTTAATATGCTGTGCAACAAAAGTTAGTGACAGAAACGAATTGCTGCAAAACCGACTCCACGTAGTCTTGTTTGTCCTACCCCTAGAGTGTAATTTAAAATCGCGTAGGCGCATAGGGGCGAGGCGGCCCGAGGGCTGAGGAGCAGGCAGCTGCGAGCGAGCCGCCACGGCTGAGGCTGGCCGGCTAGGCCGGCCAACAAGCCGAAGCTGCGGTGGTGAGCGAAAGCCGTCTGCGACGATTAGCACTCGTGGGGCCGCCGGAGGCCCGCAGCGCCGGAGCCGTGACAGAAACCCTGCCTGCTGCATGCTGCATGCTTGTTTGCATGCTGCATGCTTGCTTGTTTGTTTGCTGCATGCTTGCTTGCATGCTGTATGCTTGCTTGCATGCTGTATGCTTGCTTGCTTCATGCTTCCTACAGCGAAAAAGAAAACCCACAAAATTGTTCATTAAAAAGTTATGCTTTAGAACTTTATGCTTAATAAATTTATGCTTTAGAATATTATGCTTAATCATTATTATGGTTAGAGAAATTATGCTTAAAAAAAATATGCGTAAACTGTTATGCGTAATTATATTATGCGAAAATATAATTATGCCAAACAAAATTATGCTAAGTTATATTAGGTCTTAACATTTTATGCAAATGGATAGGGAACCGTTGAAATTTGCACAGAAATTTTACAATGGCCTCTATCATGGCCAGTTAGTACTACCAAAACTACAAAAGTCGAATAAAAAAAAACATGGTAAAATTGTTGGTCAAAGTAACAATAGTGTTCTGATAATAAAACTGGGTTCCTGTTATGGTTAAAGACATTCCAGAGAGATAGAATCAGTAATAGGGTCCCTTTTTTACCATTTGAGTACGAAATCCTGGAAAAACTATGTAACAATGGATATCAGAAAATACTATTACTCAATAAAATTGCCATCGACACGAATAACAAGAAGAAAACAAAATATGAATGAGGTCTGAAAGTAGAAAAGAAATAAGATTCGCAAGTCATTGTCTTGAATTAAGTATCTGTGAGGCCCTTACATGTGATGTTGTAGCGGCATCCAATCGCCACATGCGAGCTACACGTCACAATGACGTCACACAAAATCCTGCATCGCGCAAGCAGAGTTTCCCGCGCAACTAGCATATATACAACATCCCGACATCAACCGTTGGGCAGTTGCCCATCAGACACGACACCCGTCTGGTCGGAGGATCCTCCCTTTTCCATAGAGTATGAGTGAACTTTACACCCTGTTCCTCATACCTCTATAATGTAATATTGCTAATAACTGCACTATTGTTGGCTAGTCCTATTATTCCAGCTATTTCAATATCTACCGAGAATTAATTTACTCAGAAATACCGAAAAAGTTTTAGTTTTATTTATTTATTTATTCTTTATAGTACACCACAAAATACGTAACAAAAAATTAATGAAACACTACATACAAAATATACAATGGGCGGTCTTATCGCTTTCTGCCATCTACTCGACTCTATCTGCTTTATTTTCTTATTTACTCGAGCGAAAATATTACAAATGACTAGCTGCTCATCACTCCGAATTTCTAAATATCAATCACAAATATCTGTCAATTTATAAAATATTATTATATTTGATGTCTTGGCAGACATCCTAATCATTACCTCATAAATTATTTCTACAGCTGTTAATCTAGACAGAATACATGAAACAGATAACCTAACGCTCAATAAAAGCGTAATAAAGACTTTGAAAGAAAGAGCCACTAAACAAATATTAATAGCTGACATAAACTACTCAAAGCGTTTACAAACGTCTCTCTGTCCTGCTCTATCAACACGGGTCAGACAAAGACCGCGTGAAATACCGACGGAGCTTCGAGCCACCACAAAGAGATATCTCGACTAGATCGTTACAAGAAACGTCTAGGGTATAATACTGTACTCCAATTGGGGCCATGAAAATGGCGAACGAAAAACGACGAAAGAATTGAGATTTATTACTCTTAAAATAAAATTGGTTTGTTTCGAACAAGGATTGAAATTTATGTTGAAAGTAATTTGGAATTTTAGTACCTGCAGCAGACTTAGTTACTGGTGTATTTGTTTTTACAATTTTATTGATCTGTTGGAGAATTTAGAGACTGTAAAGTTTTTATTTGATGACATAATTTATGCAGAAGCTATAAAAAATTGTCAGAGAGAGAGACCTTAACTCCTTAACTAAACGACGTCTCTTGTAAATTACCCAACCACAAAATTTAGGGAAAAAAATCTATCAAAGAAATGCATTTTGCCATGGAATCAAATTCATCATCCCACAGCTCACATAAGATATTACATCCACCACAGATACACCATGTCACAGTAAATCTACTCCTCTAAATAAATCCCTTGCATCACACGAAAATTGAACTAGAAAACAAACCAGATGATACTCTATTTTCACAGAATACTACGACGAAACTCATCATACGCCTCGACATAAAAAAATCCTTTACACCGCTGTTCATCTAGCCCCATGCAACAGACTCCAGAGCCGACCGGGGCATTTGTTTTCCATCACCCCTTCCATTAAGGCGCTGACAAGAGACAAATAGGCTTGTTTCCAACAATTTTTTAGCCAAATCTATACAGTTTGTGACGGCGGAAAAAATATATGTTAATCTTGAACATATTTCTGAGAACCCTGTTGTATTCAAAACATATTTTTTAATATTTTTCTCGATGCAAAAAAATATTAAACTAACGTCTTAAAATGATCTTCCAACAAAAATATCTGTATTATTTATCAACGTACGTTGATAAAATTAATAACATTATCGTATCATATTTAAATACAGAACTTGGTTGTTTTTTATTTTCGACTACTCAACTTATATTTAAGTAATTAATTCTTACAAGGTTTGTAATAAGTTACGAGCGTCGCGTCATCGCGCTTCTCTTTCTTTTGTATGCAATACGACAGTGATCGCATAGACGCGCAGCTAGACGGACGTATGTCGCTTTGCCCCGCTATCCGTTCATTTCATATTTTTTTGTTTGACAACTTTAAATATATGTAACTAAATATTTTTTTTGTTCCTATAACTGCAATAAGTTGTAAAAAGATTGGTACGTAAAGACATTCGTATAGGATATAAGTTGTATAAATATAAATGAAAAATGATTTTATATCTGTAAGTAGGTCTGTACAAACACTTTTACACGTCAATCATATTTTTTAAACTAGATGAGGTCGGCGTTTCCTATCTGACTACAACATAGTTCTAAGTTGTGAAAATATTTGCTGTAAAAAATGGGAAATAAGCAAAAATGCAAAAAAGTTTCTATAATTAGTAACAAACAAAAACATCTCATGGAAATAGTAAAGTAAGTACATTTTTTTTTTAATATTATAATATTCACAAAACAGGTACACGAATAGACATGAAATTATAACCAAATAGGTACTATAGGCTATTTTGTACAAGTGATAACGTAAATTCATCTTCACTAGTGATGCTCGGTTGGTCTAGTGGTATCTGCATAGATTTAGACAATCGATTTTCGAGTTCGGAACCAAGTCGCGACCTAGTGAATTTAAATTGTTTTCTTTTTTAAATTTATTTTTAAATAATTAAAATAATTATTAATTTTCTTTTCAGTAAAAAGAGACGTTTGGCGAACAGTTCTGAAGCAGGTGAAGCTTCAGAAATTGTTTTTCACCAGTAAGTTTGTAATATTTAAGTTCATAATAATATAAATAATAATTTTATTACTTAGATCATTAAAAAAAAATACGATGTTTCCGTCGCCACGTATAGACCGGCCATATAGGTAACTCGGTCCTCGCCCGCGAGGAGGATCAAAGAAGATCCCCTTTACTTTTAGACAGAAAGTCACAAATAAGTCCAGTAACAAACTATCTGCATATACCAACTATCTGCATATATATATCAACTATATGCATAGATCTATGCCTATCTTAGAACTGGACTTATAGAAAAATACTCGTAGCTTTTGTCCATTGTTTCTTGTCCACCCTATATAAATCATCATAATAGGTAACTTTAGTGCTGAAGAAAGGTCTTGCAAGTCTAAATGTTTTTTATTTTTTGCAGATTAGAAAATGTGCCTGTTGCAGTTATATCAGAAAGTGATATTATAGTTATCCCTGAAAATGTTACTAGGTAAGTACCCAAAATGAGATGTGTACAATTTACCCAAGTGATATGAAACATTCTCCTGGTCGTTCTTATACTTATGTTATTGTGAGTCATACTTTTTTCCATCATAGGTTTGAAGAATCAGCAAAGGAATCATGCAAGGTGTTAAGAAATATTATTGATCAAGAATCAAATCTATCTGAGACAGGTTCAATCCACCAATGATCTTCCTGAACTTGAGGTAAATATTAAATTATTATGTACTTGGCCAGGTATTGGCTGTCGAGGATAAAATATAGCAGTTGGTATTGAGTTACTTAAGCATAGGTTAACTTTTAAGTATTTGTTTTTTCAGATTGCTACGAGTCACCTTCCAGAACAAGAAATCCACATCGGACGACGAATTATAAGTCTATTGCATTTTTTTTAAAACCTTCAGAAAATTTCTGGGCACGGACCTTTGGGTTGTAATTTGAGTCATATTAATTAATTTTAAAATTAAAATTGTGTAGAAATACGCGAATATACATAGATACAAACACTAATTTTCATACGGGGGAAAACCTCCTTATTTTAAAGTCGATTAATATATATTGATCTAGCTCAAGAGGTCACCAGCATGTGGGATATAGAGTCAACAATTTTTGTACATATTATTATTGCATTACTATTAATTTATATAAGTAAATAAAAAAAAGGAAATAAAGAATATAATTATGTGATAATAACAAAAAAATTGCTTTAATATCGTTTGAATTTTTATTTTCCTTACGTTTATATTGTTTTTAAATTCATTGTAAATAAAGTCTCTTAAAATAATTAAAAATACAAAGTTAAAAACATATACTCGTTTTTTTAATCGCCATGTCTATATTGTAACGAGCTCTTCATACAGAATAATAAATACACAAGAGCGCCATCTATTGATTCATTGTTAATTATTGACCGGGTCACTTTGTTTCTTACTTAGTAGTTTGCTGTACTACCACACTTTAAGAATGGCGCTAGGATATCGGAGAATTAGTGGGCGTGGCTAAAAATACCGAAACATCGGAACTCAATAGCTGTTGTCAGCGTCTTAAGCTATATTAAAGGACAAGACTCCATATCGACGCATGTTTTGCATCACTTTTTTGCACGGTGTCACACTGTGTGTGTCGGCTTTTAGTTTACTGATATTGGATTCAAAGATTGCGTTATCTTTGATGAAGTTGTGATCGTTTATGATAGTGCGTAATATTGTCTTTGCTTTGTATGCATGTTTGGATGTATTATACTTTTAACCAACTTAAAAAAAAGGAGGAGGTTCTCAATTCGACTGTATTTTGTTTTGTTTTTAATTTGTGTTAGCTCAGAACTTTTTCTGGGTGAACCGCTTTGGATGATTCGTTTGATATTTGAAAGCTGGTGCTTCACATGTAGTCCCTTTTAAATGTGATCAAGTTCTGACCAGTACTTTTTGAGTTATCCTTAATAGTGCGTATTTTTTATATTTAGTTTATATTGATGATGTTTTAATAATTTCCTGTCACTGTTATTTACATGTCAAGTAGTGGTGTACGAATTTGTGTGGAGTAGGTACCACAACTAAAAAGTGAAAAATAAAAACACTTTTACAAAAAAACAACCGACTTCCAAAAAAAACACTAAGAAACGTGGAAAATAACTTTAATTTCGGAAGTCGATACCCGAAAACGAAAATACAAAACCAAAGACACGGACTTCCGAAATTAAAATTATTTCTCACGTTTTATAGTGTTTGTTTTGGAAGTCGGTTGTTTTTTTGTAAAAAAGTTGTTTTCTGTTTGTTAAAAATGGTTCAAAGCAAACTGAAAAGTGTCACTAGCTTTTACCATTTTGGATTTTTCAGTAGCATCCCGGATTTGGTGGAACCCGATTGATAGCAAGGCTCGCTCTCTTTTATATGGAACTGAAACCTACCTATCGAAATAATGTTAACTACCATCTCTACTTACGGCTTCGATGTATATTACAAGCGTGTACAGTACAAGTTTGTACCAGTGTGACTTTTCAATATTATACAACGGTGGTTTTAGTACTTATTAAGAACACATCTGAGTGAGGAAATCTCTGTTTGGGGTAACGTTTTTGCCCTGCTGTTTGCAATGGAACATTGACAAGTTGATAATACTCGTATCTACTTAATTATGTAGATGATCCTTACATTAATTTGCTGTAAGTACATGGCGGAATGAGACGGAAGGTCAACAACTTGTAAAGCATCATTGCGTGGCATAGCATAAGCCCATAATTTTCCGTGCGAGTGAGCAGACCGTAATCCACCAAGCGAGCCCAGTGCGGGTTGATTGATATCACAAATGTCTTCGAATTTTTGGTTCCGTTGAGCCAAAATTTCAGAAATTACATGTTTCATCAAGTTATATTGTTTTTTCAATAAACTTGATTATAATATAACAATAAAAATAATCTTTCTGTTCATATTATTGCACTATCTAGAAAATCATTCACAATAGTATACTTTATCGAAACTCCATTGTAATAGATGTGTTGATGCCAAAAGAATGTAAAATAAAATAATTTGACTCATATAGTCTAAAAAGCCTCGTAGTCTAATTCATTCATCTATAAAATGTTTAAGATTTTCGTTTATGAGAGCCTTTTTGACCGCTTCATAGGAAGCGATCAAAAACGCTCTCATAAACAATCAATCATTCAAATCATCAATCATTATGGGAGGGAAAGGGCTGCATATAGATGCAGCCCTTTCCCTCCCATAATGATTGAGAGACAATATATTTTTCTACAACTTCACTTTTGCAATCAAAATCAAATTATTTTATTTCACATAAACCTACATGGGCACTTATGAAACGTCAGAAGCTAGGTGCCCGGTTCTAATTGATCGTTTCCTATGGAGAAGAGCCAGCAAGAAACTCCACGGCTACGCTTTTAAAAATGATTGGCTTTTACAATGTTTTTAAATTACAGTGTTAATAGATATGGGAGGACAGTGTAGACCTGTCAACAAGTAACAGGTACTCAACAAAATAAACAATATGACACATATGCAATGGGACACCGCTGAACTCAAATATTTTAACATACGTGCGAGCGCAATTTCTGGAAACTTTTCTAACCGCTATAATATAAAACTAATTCTGCAACCTACTAAAGTTAAGTGAACATTAATCGTGAGTAACAGTGCAGTGATTTCGTGCCGAAGGAAATACCAACTAGTGAAGCCACGTGGAGACAGCGAAAAAGCTCACACCAGGCAATCTTTGCGCCCTCACGCCCCTAGTCGCCGCAAGAGGAGACACCTTGGGTGTCAGAAGTCGATAGCCGATGCCCGGCCACCATAGGAGCGTGCTTGCGGACGGCGAGCAATGGGTAGCTCGCTATCCGGTAAGGACCAGGTCCGGGTCGACGGCGCGTTGTGTTCCACGCGCGCCTCAAAGAGATGTCAGCACCATTGACGGGGTCTGATAGGGCCGATGCCTGCTGGGATCGCGGATTGTTCGAGTTACCGTGGCCCTGGCGCACAGGCAACTGAAGGAACACATGTGGGTTTTATTCAGTAAGAGTCTGACACGCCCTCCCGCTCCGCCCCAGAGCGGGAGAAGTCAATTGATGACGTCCCACACAGAGAAAAAGAAGTATTCCAGGTCAATCCTTACCCCCTTCTTCAGCGACGACGCTCTCCGCAAACGCGTCACGTAATAATGAACCCGCGTACTATACCTAAAATCTCACCGCAAATACTATCAACACAAAACAAAGCATCCAAGATGTACTACAATAGTTTGGATATAAATCCAGTTAGATGCGTTTGGAAGCTCCCCTTACTACGGACAGACAATATCGTTGTAAGACCAGAGAGATCGTAACGCTGGACGAGTACATTGGCGCTTTACATGTGTTTGCTGTGTCTCTCAATACAAGATCCGGTCTCATACGTTGTCGATGATCGTACGATGAGGCTGTTAGAAGATTACGGGAGTATAAAAGATGGTGTAATTATCCAATAAGGGTAGGCCATAGCTACAGACGTCAAGTGCCGTGGTCCGGAAATATTCCTTTTGCTTGGATAGATTGAATATCTCTTTATTGTACACTATATAAAATAAAGGAAAAAATATTAAAAGCTATATAGGGTTTGACAATGGATGGATGGGTAGGTGGGGGGCTTAGTTCACGTTCAATGACAATCGACGTTTGATGAACCTCGGCACAAAAAAAAATATTGAAAGTTTTATAAAAATATTTAGCTTCGTCAAAGTAAAATTAATAATTTTCGTACTTATTGTTAAGTGACCGTGAGGAAAATTGTCGACTCTGCTCGCCGATTTTGATACGCAACATTAAACACTGAGATTGAAAATCTACGCAATATTGAACTAGTCATTGGTGTCTCAAAACGGTAAAATTGTTTTATTTTTAAATTTTTATTCTTTACTGGAATTGGTGCAGTGTAATGGGTGCAGTTAGAGGTAGTTCTCGCAAAAGCATTGAACAGACCAATCATGTACTAGAATTCCCAACTCATAAATTTCAAATTTGGTACGTGAGCATACCTCCCGCCACTTCCGATCAACACATGCCATCGGCAGCGATTGCCAAGATCCAAGCCGACGTTCCACGAATTTCGTATTTCAAATGTACCAACCGGACGTCGTCGAACCGACGCCCGGCGGAAACACCCGAACGGACACGCTACGCCAGTTGCCGGTAACAGCTGATTTGGAAGGAACGGTGTGTTCCGTTTTCGAAATTTATATGGCGGCACTGTGCTGGTTTTTGAGGGTGGTTTCAAAGATTTTAAAAAGTATTCTGTTGCTGCGGATTTTCAAATGTCGAGATTGGCAAATTAGCGAAATTAGCGCTGTTTGTTATCAGCGCTGAATTTCAATGAATTTATTAACTACTACAAAATTAAAATGCCTGACAAAATTTAAATGAAAAACAAAACACCTGACAAAAGATGTGTACAAAACCTTCAACAAAAAAAATAACCTCGTGCCTAAAATCTCCGAGCTCTGATCCAGGCTTTTTCACCAATTTACACTCTTCTACACCAAACTGTGCTTGAATGAAAAAGTTGTGTTCCATTTAGCTATAAGCCTCCTAGATAGCACTTTGAAGAGTTAGCGACCGTCAGAGATGCTGACTGCAAGATTAGCCCACCCCACCACCAAAAAATCAAACAAATTCAGACCCTCTTACTAAAAAATAGAGTCTCATTTTCCTTGATAAATGACGCTTTTCGGAAGCGATGGCCACGCATATTCTTTCGCGAGCTATTCTGCACGCATTGTAAGTCAGATAAAAAGTCAACTTTAGTACTATTATTTAAGGTGCATTTTTCCTTGTTTTATGCAGCATATTTCAGGAGTTATGGCCCACAAATAAGTTTAGGTGCGGTAATGGAAGGCTTCGCTTAAAATGTGAGCTGAAATGCTTTCAGAAAAGTTTTGGGGTACCCAACAAAAAGTTGTGTGTGCGTTTTGAATAGTTTGCTGAAGCATTTTCTGCGGTCTCATTTGTGAAATGTGACCAAGATCGCTTGTTAGAAGTCGAAGTATTAAATTATCATAAGTAAACTTAAACATGGCTTTTTGTTGTTTAAGTACAAGTTCAAGTTTGGTTTTCATTTATTGTTTGCAATTCGTGTTTGACCTACGTTAACATTTTATTTTTAGATTTGTTTTGGGTTATTCGATTTTTTTTTTGTCTTGACGACTAATAATAAACTTTCATGTTTTTTTTATTTTAAGAATCAGTTTTTTAAGTTAACCAAGCCTTTTACCTTAAAAGAATAGTTTTCATTGAATTTCTACATTTTCGAAATAGTACAGTGTCCATAAAATTTCCTTTAGAACAGAAATAACAGAACACTAAACTACGTACGCTATTACCAACCGATTAATTTTCGTAGCTCCTTACAGCACTTCGAATGAACTAGTTTGAACTGGATGGAACTGGATGAAACTGGTTACAACTGCTTCGCTTTTGGATTGAACGCAAATCGTTCCTAAATTTGCTTTGGGTTAATTTAGATTACTCTGTATTGGCTTGCCTTGAAATCAAAGTTTAGTTACTTCAGTGTGTAAAACTACTTGCATTCGCATTGAGAAATGAGGTTTTTTGTTGTACATTGATTATGATATCGACGGCTACAGATTTTGATCGTAACATACGGTAAAGTTTGAAATGATTAAAATCACCATCTAAAGAAAGCACCATTCTCGCCATCAGAGCCATCAGGTCCGATGTCCAATTTTTGCAAAAATCATTTTTTATCTAAATCGTATGTAGCTTTTTTTTCTCTTTCTTTCTGTCTGCGCAATATCTTTATATCTCATTTAGTTCAAATTTCGTTTACGTAGAAATGGTCGGATATTCATTAGTCCACTAGAGCCAAACAGTCTAAAACTTCATTAAAAATTTTATGGTCGTGAGATAAACAAAAAAGCAGACTATTTTTGTGATCTCATATAAAGATCAGTACTAAAAAAATATGATTTATAGATCTTGTTTTAACAACTTACTCTTTACTTTAGAAACGATTAGCCTATCAAAAGTCATTTATCAACAACAGTTGTCATGGTTCGGGACATAATGAGAGATTTCACCGAAAAATAAAAAGCAGTTTTAATGTCACTGGATGAAAACGAGAGAAAATATATACATTCGACCGGCGCCACCCTCCTACGCCACCGCCGTCGCCGCATCATGCCGACATTGTTTTTCTAATTTGGCTAGTTAATGGACGTCTGCAATTCGATTTTGAAGCAATCAAACGGTGATCACAGGACAGGGGTAGCAAACCATCTAAATCGCCACTGATTGTAAATGCAACCTGACCTCAGAATCATCTTTGTTTATTGCAATTCCCCATCAGCATTTACTGAACTGCGTCCGTCTACCATCAAAATCTAGATAGATTTCTGTTCTTATTCACTCTCTACCATTGCGATGTACTCAATTTATCAAGATTACCGCGAAGGAAAAATAAACAGATATATATGATTTATTTTTAAGTCTAGACATTGATGTAAAAACGATTTGCAAACTTCATGCAACATGAGGACCACTTTTCAGCGCAGCTTTAAATAGATTTGTGAAAGCTAGAATCATTTATATATTCTGCTGTGTAAGCATAATCAGCCTATAATTTTCCTACTGCTGGGACACAGGCCTCCTCTCTGTGAGAGGTAGTGGACGATAATCAACTAACCGGGCCCAATGCGGGTTGATAGATGTCACATGTCTTCGAATTTTTGGATCTAGGACATACCGGTTTCCTCACGATGTTTTCTTTCACCGTTTCGAGAGCAGTGATGATGAAATTATTTACAAAAAGTATAGCGCCTGTCGGGGTTCGAATCTACGACCTACAACTCGTAAGTCGCGGTCGTTACCACTGGGCCACCACTGCTCACCACGACACCTAATAATGCACCATAATAATTATGACCGCGGTATGCTGGTTGAAATGAAGCGGAACTTCTCGCACGCAACAACCTCATTTCTTCCTCCTTTGGTCCTACTGTTTTTAGAACGCAAATACATGCAAGCCGCGTAAGCTCGTTGATAGGCGTCTGCGAAACAATGTATTTCCTGTCGCGAGGGGTTTGACACGGACCCCTCGGAGGAATCTGTATTAAGGCTAAATTTGAAAATTATATTACCAGACTACTAGTTTTTACAGAAATCTGGTTACACAGGATCATCTCAGTCAAGCTTAGAAGACTACTGGTCTAGAAACAAGACTTTACTACCTTTATGCATGGACATAGAAACCGAAATCTTTCAACGTTGTCGATAACACTGACGTCTTGGTAATCTGAAAGGACAGTTATAAGTCCAAAAAGAACTGCTACAAATCAACTTTAGATGAGCAGTTATGCAAAACACTATTTTTGTTTCCGAAATCAAAAGTCCAACGATTCGGTGTTGAGATTCAATTATTGAGGAGAGCTCCCCTTATAATTTTTCAATTCAAATAGTAAAATTTTCGTACCATAAGTTCTGATAACAACATAACAATATTTATTGCAACCGGACCTTAACAAATGGGTCTGATGTAAGAAAAGTAGTTTGATCCGGATTTATTGCAATAATCTCTTAAAAAATTTAGCATCTCTCGAATTTCAAACAATCGAGCATAACTAATTATGGCTGTTTTATTAATTATTCATGTTCAATGTTAACTTTTGCTCTCCTGAAAAGTTGCAAAAATGGATATCGGACCAGATGGCTCTGATGTCGAGTATTGAAAATGGTACTCATATGACATAATATGTATTATTGATTATCTACTAGCATTATAAATGCACTTTAGGCCTTAAGAAACAGTTCTAATTTGGATTAAAATCTACCCACTAACAGTTGAAAATCTTGTGTCTCTTTTTTACTTCAACAACAGACATAATAAATCGCAACACAAAATAATACGACAAGCAGTAAACTACTGAAAATAATAAGTTCCGTTAAACAAGAAAAGTATTAAAACTCTTGTACACAAAACACTACCAACTTTAAGAAACACAGCAAAAAGCAGGAGGTGGTTGCACATCGTACTAGGCAAAGTCCGAAATCTAGGTCAACGCCCTGTTGACACCTTTTAAAGCTACCTACCCATCACAGTAAATTAGGGTAAAAGCACAGGTTTTCACGCCAGACGCGTCTGAAGCAACATCTCAGTGGACCAAATTCCTTTGTACCGTAATAAAACATCTCTAGCTGCCCTCAGTCGTTGACTAAAAACCATATATCCCATATCGTAAAATGTGAAAAGTTTTTTGATGTCCTCAAGGGTTTTATTACCCCTGTTTATTGCATATTTTTATGTGAGGTACGAATTACTTGTGTACCTTTATTTACCGCTTGAGTGCCATAAATTTCTTGTTTTACTAATCTTAATATAGGTTCCTATGTAGGTCGAATGGGTCATTTGGGTAGGTCTTGTTCGAATTTAGGTTAGGTTGTGGGTATTTTAGCGAGGCGAGTAACGGTTAGGTCTTTGTTCGTACTCTGATAATAATGATGGCGGCTATTCCGTTGACCACAGAGTTAAGTAAACTATGGAAATTTTCGGCAATATTCCAAAGTTCAAAAGACAGCTTACATCTCTTTCTTGTTGAAAATTATGTTTATAAATAAAACAAGGTCGGGTTAGTTATACCATTTATAACTTAAGAACGGCTGAACCGAATGAAACCTGAATGACCTGAATTTTTATGGTCTTTGATTTGTTGGATTTGTCTCCGCCCCGAACATGGCAAAAATTCACGAAAAAAATAATGATGAAGATAATTCATTTTCTCATACACTTTGTATAGAACGAAAATTTTGAGTATTCATTTTATCTTAATATAAAAACTGAGTTTAATTCAGCTAATAAATTCACACAACATTGATTGATTCTGAGGCAGTACAAAGTTTGCCTGGTCAGCTAGAGAGAGATGTAAGCAGTCTTAGCGCAAGACTAGGCCTTTATACGGCAAAGCCCAAAAGAAGGATTATGTTTTTGCATATTGTGTCGAAATAAGTGTTCATCTTCACATTGCTCAAAAGCCTAATTGCGAAACTCACTTTTTATCACAACATGCATGCTTTGTTCTATGCATTGTTGTGTGTCTATTTCTTGTATTCTTATTCTTATTATATTATTTAATAAAATAAAACATGTATGGATGTTTATAACTAAAAACTGTAATTTATCTGTAATAAAAATTAATTGAATTGAATTGACTGCTCCTAAGTCAGTAGTATCTTAACATAAATAAAAATATGCTCAGTTCCAAATACTGATGCGTAATTAGCAGGTCCGTAAACCTTCAAGATAACGACCATCCCAAACATTCCCGGCACTCCAGTTACGTACTAATGCATACTTTTATTTACCTTGAATTACGTAAAGGTTGTAATGAATTCTTTTGAGTGTAGCCTTTGTACAGCCCGTTATTTTTCTACGTAACTTCTGTCAGTAAAAATACAAGGACGAATAGTGCTTTTGGATGATAGGTTAGCAGTTTTACCGTTATTATTACTATAGTGATGATTATTAAAAACATTAATTGCTATAGGTCATTTATCATCAACGCCTTTGACAATAAATTATAGTTTTGTGTTTTTCGTGGGATTAAATCTAGGGTTCATGTTGATATTAATGTTTCGTTTGATCAGCACCCTAATTGCGTAACACACAATCAATCACAATCTGAATCATTTTAAAGCCTATTGCTTAACCATTGCTTCATATGTTCGAAAAATTTGTCTGCTTAGCGACGTAAATACCGCAATGAATGTTGTTGAACTGTCAAAATGAAAGCCATTCCTACTGTTAGTGTGTTAGGCAATTACCCCACGGGATTAAAATGGTTACTATGCTGAATTTTTTTGCTCGCCATAAAATGAGGAATAATATCTATCAGTGGAACAGTATAAGATAGTCAGTATAAGTAAAGGTTGTCTGTAAAAGATCGCTTTTAGCGATAAGACCGCCCATTGTGTCACCCTATGTAAAATGTCTACATTTATATCTGTAATTTTTATGGTGTACATAATAAAGAGTATTCTATTCTATTCTATAAGTCCGTCATCAGGAAGTATGACAGAAAAAGTAAAGTTGTTGTGTAAAGCATAATTAGAAGGTGGGTTGACTACCAAAGGAGCTCCAGAAGTAGGCAGGTGTGTAGTCAATAGTGTAGTTACAATAATATCGCCGCTGCAAATACAAGTTGGCCAAATAGGGGATTGATTGACCCGTTAGATAACCAATGTGAGTATAGTGCTGTCTAGAATATGATCCACTTGCTGGAACTAAATCAAATCAAATCAAAATATTTTTTTTCACGTAAACCTACAAGGGCACTTATTAAATGTCAGAAGCTAGGTGCACGGTTCCAATTGGTTCTTTCCTATGGAGAAGAGCCGGGGAGATACTCCACGGTTACTCTTTTAAAAATAAAGGGCTTTTACAATGTTCAAATTACAGTGTTGATAGATATGGGAGGACAATGTAGGCCTGTCAACAAGTAACAGGTACTCAACAAAATATAAAAAGGTCTACAAATCTACAGTCTACAAGTTAGGCCTACCACGTTCTCACATTCACTAAATATAGAAGAATCTATATAAAAATAAAAGCCTATTTAAACCAAATGACATGATTGCAATTACAACTGTAACAAATCTGAATTATAATCCTGTCTACAAAAGCCATAACTAAAGAGTTGAAATAAGAATTAGAGGTATATAATGTCAAATAATGAGAAGATTATGTCAAAGAAGAAAGTAAAAAACATTTTTATTTTTAAATTAACTTCTTAATTTCGGTTGAATGTCCCAGTTGTCCATACATTTTACACCTGCACTTTGAGTTTCTAATGAACGCCACTGGCGCTGCTGTTAACGTGACCACCTACTGGCCACGGCTAATTTCAGAAGTACCATCGACTCAAAAAGAAGACGAAAAACTTAGTCATTCGTAAAGCCTCTTTTAATGAACCCCAAAATTAACGTTTGGCCTACTAGAATATTCCCTTGCCATGAAAGCCTTCTCCCACGATAATTACATTCAGCTTCCACCCGTGATTGCGTTTGCACCTTATCCGGTATAACAGCATATTTCCGTGTGTTCTGGCAATTTCCGTGTCTATTATTACAACAAAAATACCTCCGTGTTTGGACCCTATAAATTTGCAATTTGTACCCCTTTGCTGCAACCTTTTTGGTAATTAAGTATCTACCTCTTTTATTTGTGTATATTTCTTGTCATAATATTAATTAATAAGGTTAATTTTGTTATGTTTTCACCTGTTTATTTAGTGCAAAATCTGGTATAGCATTGAATATTAAGTATTTTTTTACATTAAATCCAATAAGTAAGTATCTTTATGCCAATATTTAACAGTGTATTTGTTAGTCAAAACTATTAAATGATTAATGATTTTATTTCTATAAATAGGTTTGTACAAACACTTAATCATATTTTTAAACTAGATGAGGTCGGCGTTACTTATCTGACTACTCTGAGTAGAAACGCCGAAACAAATTCAGAGGGCACAGTCTCTTTAAAGTCCAGACATAATCTTGGTCAGATCATGTGAAGACCACGTAGATTGGTGCCTGAAATGGTCTTTTGAGGAAAGAACCACACAGATTAAGTGGACGTGTCCAGTCAGTTATTCGGTCAATACCAATTTGGCTGCAAAAATCACTCAACTTTTGACCGGTTAAACTATTTTAACAATTATTAGTTATACATTATACACTTATACATTTACTTACTTTCTTTGTTTTTTACAGTTTTTTTTTTTGTGTTTCTAGATATTATTACTAAGGCGTTTCATAAAAAAATATTTTTGATATAGTAACCGCGTTTTAACATTAGAAAGGTTTCGTATGAAACCAGTAAAAACTGTTTTGATGGAACTTTTATTAAAGCTCACGTTAATTCCTAACTAGCTGACCCGGTGAACTTCTTACCGCCTCAGAATCAATAAATATTGTGTTAACTTATTAGCTGAATTAAATTCAGATTTTATTAGGATAAGATGAATACTCAAAATTTTCCTTCCATACAAAATGTATGAGAAAATGAGTATTTTCTTCATAAATTTTTTTTTCGTTAATTTTTCCCATGTTTTAATAGTTATTCTGCTATTCTGGGCGGAGACAAATCCAAAAAATCAAAGATCATAAAAATCGGTCCAGCCGTAAATGAGTTATAAATGGTGTAACTAACCCGACTTTGTTGTATATATATATATATATATATATATATATAATATATATAATATATAAAAATAATATATATATATATATATATATTATTTTTTAAATTTATATATAGATAGATGTACTGAAATAATTCCGCCCCAAAGAACAAGAACAGATCCTCGAAAAATCCTTAATCTATAAACATCTCAAATGCCTAATTTGTTGGAAACGCAAAAACTAAACGAGCAACAACACAACAAAGGCCCAATCCCCTAAAAGGTATCGTTGAATGAAAAAACTAATTAATTACCGAAGATCCGATCGAGTTGCCGAAGACGTATGTTCGGGTCGAACAGCCCGAACCGACGAATCATCCAACCTGTTGGCAAATACATTCGTCTTTCCTGATTCGTCAATCCGACGAGTTTATTTAGGTCAAAGGTCCAATCTTATCATTGTTTGCAAAGTGAGAACACACTGACGCCCTAGCATGAACGCGCGGCGTAATCATAACGTAAATCCGAATGATATTTTAATCGAAAATACAAATAACCTATAGAATTTTGGTTTAATTTTATGCACTGAATATGAATAAAGTCTTAAAATAAATGAAAAGTATTTTTAATTTTAAAATCGTTGGAATTTATGTTACGGTAGCTAGTATTTTTAATTTTAAAATCGTTCGAATTTATTTTACGGTAACTCCGACTCCGTGTGTTCAGGCTAGGCCCATTGAATGATAAAGTAAATAAATTATAGACATTTTTTCAGTCAGGAGATTACAAAAGGTCTCATATTAGTGATACTGCTAGCCAATTTACAAGGGTCGTGCTACATTTGTATAGGTATATGACGCCATTTTCTTTCACGAAAAGGGGCTAAAAGGGATATCGATAGAAAGTATGTTATGTTTGAAATTGCTATTTTTGCTCGCGATATTTTCCTTTTACTTAGTGAGAAAGGTCGATGTGATATGAATGGTTACCTATAGGTACTCGGTTTTACGTGGAATGCGTCTTGGGATTTTATTATAAAATGTATTTTAGAAATAAAAACGTTACCAGTTTTTTTTATAAGTGCGACCTAAAACCCATCATTCTGATACTTTATTGTATTTCTTTGACAGCCGTTACGGGTGGTCAGAAGCCCGAAAGTCTGTAAACAAGTCTTTCCAATGGGTATCGTGTTAAACAGTTACTGGGTTGTAGAGGTCAGATAAGCAGTCGCTCTATGTAAAATACTGGTATTCAGCTGCATCCGGTTATACTGGAAGCTGACCCCAGCATTGGTAGTTAGGAAAAGACTACGCAAATTGATTGACATTAGAGTATTCCAAAACAAGTAATTATGTATTCCGAGTTGGACAGCTAGTAAAATAATATAGCCAGAGATATTGAATCTGAATATCATAGTTGGCAACGAATAATTAAATTTAATTAATTCCGTTTGAAGCAGACTGCGATAGTACAGAAATGTAAGCATAAATTAACATAAAATCTAACCGTTAGTAATTTGATTTGAAACGTTTTAGACTGAGAGAGATACTGGTATATTTCTCGGAGGACAGTTTATTAAGTAAGTTTCGTGACATCGAAGACCTTTTGGAGGTTTTAATTGGTCTGCTTAGGGTGTTGGGAGCAGTGGTGGTCTAGTGGCAACCGCCCCGACTTAAGGCTGCTACAAACAGATGCGACACGCGACACAAAGGCACCGCTCGTCGCGCGACGAGCGGCGCCTTTGTGCCGTGCTGTCGCGTCGCGCACGTCTGCGGTAACTTTTACGTGTTCGATATTAAAGTTACTTTAATGTAAAGTCATAAACATAATTTGACTAATATGCAGGTACAGTGTGTACGACAAGAAAGAGCGTGACCAGCTTAATTTTAATTTTCCACACCTTTTTAAGCCTTAACCACTGTATAGAGTTCGATAAAATTTGACAATGAGGTAGATGGTGTAGCGGCATCTACAACGCCACATGCGAGCTACGCGTCAGACTGACGTCACGCAAAAATCCTGCATCGCGCAAGCAGAGTTTACCGCGCAACTAGCATATATACAACATCTCGACATCAACCGTTGGGCAGTTGCCCACCAGTCACAACACCCGTCTGGTCGGAGGATCCTCCCTTTTCTATGGAGGTTTGAGTGAACTTTACACCCTGTTCCTCATACCTCTATACTGGTGACCCCGAACATGAACGTCAGCGCAGCCTTCGTGCATCTGCATCAGCGTGACGTCATCATCACTTCCTTCAAGCTTTCGAGCGGCGAGTCATACAACCAGCCAGCACCCACGGCTTCTACGGGTATCCTGACCACCAGCATGCAGCGACCGCGCATACCTGGTCATCACCCTCAGCCTCATCAGCAACATTGGCACAGCACACTGCACTCTCGGCCGGTCCACAAGCAGAGCCTTCAAACCCTCTCCTGGTCGACGCCAGCAGTCAGCCTCAACTCGGCGCTGTACCACATCCGACGCACTGGAGCATAACGCAGCGCCACCCCGACTCACTGGGGTACCACCGCAGACAGTTCCGACTCACCGTGAACTATGCGGCACCCGGTTCCGACTCACTGGAACCTCAACTGGCCCTGGCAAGCATCGCAAGATACAAGACTCAGCCCACTATCGACCTCCGGTCTCCGGGGGCGAGTGATGTAGCGGCATCTACAACGCCACATGCGAGCTACGCGTCAGACTGACGTCACGCAAAAATCCTGCATCGCGCAAGCAGAGTTTACCGCGCAACTAGCATATATACAACATCCCGACATCAACCGTTGGGCAGTTGCCCACCAGACACAACACCCGTCTGGTCGGAGGATCCTCCCTTTTCTATGGAGGTTTGAGTGAACTTTACACCCTGTTCCTCATACCTCTATAATGGTATCCTAGGGAAGGACATAGGCTAATTTTTGTCTAAAGGGCATGATACGGGTGGAAAATGTGTATAGCAAACCCAAGATTTCATATGTAAGGAATATGAACATTCAAAATGCATTTGGTAAGAAATAAAGAATTATGATTCACAACGTTTTTGTAATATCTTCCCCAAAGAGGTAAAATAGGGGATGATTTAAAAATTCACATGTAATTCCTATAGATTTTCTTGTGTATTACATCTTTTAAGAGATGTAAGGGATTGGAAATATAGTCATAGTCCATATCTTGAGATAACATTTACTCTTTATTCCATTGAAATCGGTCCACTACTGGGTCAAAAGCTATTACAATTTATTATCTGTCTATCTGTTACCTTTTCACTCTTTAACAAAGGCATACGGAAAGGCCATGATTTGAGTAAGGACACAAGATATACTTTTATCCCAGTAGTACGTTCCCGTGGGATGATATCCTACATCCACGCAGACAAAGCCGTGGGCAACAGCTAGTACATACATAAACCCACGCCTTCTTCCCATGGGAGAAGACAGAAACTATAGAACGTCACCTGCTACGATCCTTACATACTCCTTTTGCTTCGTTTACGTCCATACCTCTGGTCATATACACACGCCCGGTTGCGAGTACTACGCACTTGAGCTTTCTGAAAAACATCACAGACACATAATGTTCGGTTAAAACTACAAAAATAATACTTAGTAGCAACAATTTTTCTTTTCTTACCCTATCCTCTGCCAGCTTACTTATTTATTAAACTTAAACTAAGTTCTAAGAACACTAATTTCACTAATTCCAAAACATTGTCTAACAAACAACAAACTTCCAACCGCCATACATCTCAGCTAAAACAATAAACGGACTAAACACTTTGCTTGCCTTCCTTTCACTCAATACATCAGCCCGTCCATAGGAACAACAAGACCAAAACGAAATGTTCTACTTGGCTGCTCCGGAATAGACCAAAGATATATTGGTTCTAGTATCCGAGACAGTTTTGTTGCTATTTTATAAGCCAACGTTAATAAAGCAGAAAACTGGTTAGGTTTGATAGGGTCGTTTGTGAGTTGGAATTTTGAAAGACTTCGGAGAACTAGTACGACTGCCAACAAAATGAGTCACAGGTGTATTTCTAAGAAATTCTTGCGTTTTTAATTAATCTTTGTGCAAAGAAATGTCTTCCCGCTTCTAAAAAATTCTAAGTAAGATTACTATGAAAAATTAGGGGTGACTTTAATGTCAATGGTGGTTTAGGTGAATAAAGTTCCTAGCTAAATCTTACTCAAAACCTAACCAATCGAGGCAGTAAATGTTCCCCAAAATTCTGGTCCTTGACTCCGCAAGCCACTTCTAGTAAATATTAGATCTAATAAAGAAAAAAGTTAAAGAAACAGCAGTGCAAAAAGTACCTAACTAAAATTTATATAAAGAATTCGAAATACCTTAACTTTCTGAAAAAAAAAATATTGAACTTCACTAAACTTACTTACCTTCTAATGATTTACGCCTTATGAATTAATGAACCTCTAAAAACTTTTACGGCTTCTAATGATGCTAGCTTTTTTGAATAAATGAGCCTCGTTATAGTTTTCTGGCCATTTCTCACTGTTGGTCACAGTTACCAACCACGCGCGAGCTGATCCAGTGAAGCGAGCGATGCCGTGGTAGTGGCCGACGAGAGCTACATACAAGTTGGTTGTAGTATTTTTAGGACACCAAAATAGGAATTATTTGAGGTTCACAAAAAGAGAGCGCATTCATTATATTAAATTACTAGCTGCGCCCCGCGGTTTCACCCGCATAAGTCTCGATCCCGATAAAATATCGGGATAGTAAGTATCCTATGTTTTAATCCAAGTCATGGTCTACCTATGTGCCAAATTTCACCCAAATCCGTTCAGTCGTTTTTGCGTGATTGAGTAACAAACATCCAAACATCCACACTTTCACATTTATAATATTAGTAGGATAGTAGGATTAATTAATATGTTCAGGAAAGCAAAATGGGAAATATTTGAGGTTCGATGAAATACATGCCTTAAATAAATAAAGTAGCTACGCAAGTCTTAGCCAAGACATCGAAACACTAAATCTGCCCAAAAATTCTGGTCCTTGGCTCCGCAAGCCACTTCCAGTCAATATTAGATCTAGTATATCACAAAAGGAATAAAGTTAAAGAAACAGCAGTGCGGTGCAGCCGACTTGCAATTTATTGTTCCGCCTGAACTGTGGGCGAGGAATTGTTGAGTTCAACAATTTGCTGTTTCCATAGGAAGTAAGCCTACTGCAGTATATTTTATTTTACGAGAATTTCCTATTTGGTTGCTGTTGAATGCTGTTTTTAAAGTAATGGTATTTATTCCTGTAGGATAATGTTTTGAATTGGTAAAATAGTTTCACTCTTTGCAATCAAACTTTATGTTATTGAGACTTGATGTAAGTCAGTAGTGTCTTTGGTTAACATGATTATAATTATACGTAAAGTAAATTAAAAAGCCACATGGGTACATGTTAGGGTTTGAACCCACAACCTGATATTTACAAAGCGCTTGTATTTTAAGGAAGCAAACAATACTGTTTTTATCAAAGAAAATTCCACCAACTCCAGAAAAAACTTCGATAAACATGCGATAATAAATCCCACAAAAAATAAAAATACACGAACTTATACCACATTCTCACAAAAAACAGAATCATCAAAGAGAGCCCAACAGAGAAACCCTTGTAAGACTTAAAAGCAAATATAATACGGTGTTTAATTTTCTCTCTAACGCAAAAACTCAATAATACCCACGTTATTACTGAAAATACATGAGCAATAATTTCGTTTTCGAGTCTCGCCTTCGCCGAGGTTAAAATTCAATAAACCACCTCGTTGCTGAGTGGTAGTCTGTAGGGCTACTGTAGCAAGTTTTTAGATTAGCTGGTGTATATTTCAATTATTTTGTCATGTTAGTTTAGCGTATACGTGTGTTTATAGCATACCTCCTTCTATATTTACTTCTTACTTTGAACTTGTAGACTGTAGATTTGTAGACCATTTTATACTTTGTTGAGTACCTGTTACTTGTTGACAGGCCTACACTGTCCTTCCATACCTATTAACGCTGTAATTTGAAATCATTTCAAAAGCCACTTATTTTTAAAAGAGTAACCGTAGAGTTTCTTGCCAGTTCTTCTTTATAGGAAACGACCAAATGGAACCGTGCACCTAGCTTCTGACGTTTCATAGGTGCCCATGTAGATTTATGTGAAATAAAATATTATAATTTTTTAATGTTTGTTTTTTGTGAGGCTCAGACTGCGTACAAATATTGTTGACATCGTTGGTTTTGGAGGAAGCCTATACTTACCCGTGGGTGGAACAAGGCTGCCAATTATGATGATTGTAATAAACGCCTTGGGTAGATAATCATATTATTTAATTACTCCAATTCAACAATCTTTACAACTACAATCAACCAGTCACCATAATTATTTAGAATTCTCGACACAGTTACTTTAGTTTGTCTAACCCGTAGCTCGCTCCAAAATCAAGTAAACGAGTCGATTGCCGGATCGCGCCTTCCTTGACCACTTGTCAACTGTCACCGCCTGGTGTTGCCACATAAATAATCGTTCTCAATAATCGATATGTCAGTTTAGTCGATTTTAAAAATACCATTATGTGAACCTAACATGATGATGATGATGATGACGAAAGCACTATCGTATCTATATTAATATTATAATAGTTTTAGCCATTCTGTTCAAGACTACTGTTAAATACACTACCAACAAAAATACACTACCAACAAAAATACACACCTATCGGTGTTTGGATTTGTAAATTCAACGTTACTTTTATGTATTTTTTCTTCTGTAGGTGTCTTTTCAATAATCTTAGAATAATTTCAAAACACAACATTTACGAATCTCGAACCTACAAAAACACCCCTTGTTTTTTGTTTAAGATAGTATTTCTGTTCAATCCTATTCCAATAACTCAAAAATAACAAAATATTAAAAGAAAACCAATGTGCTGCTAACCCTGCCAGCTACGTTATGAGAAAAGGATACGTGAGGTTAAGACAAATGAAAGTTTCTGAGCGCAGATGCTTATTGCGATGTTCGTTGTTCACCGTACGATGTGCAGTTGCAAGCCTTTCTGTGTGGACTAATAATTAACTCAATTTCGAAGTGCCGACTGACCGTTATTGTGTTTTCTGTATCTTGGTCATAGGATTTTTTAAAGTAAGAACTTATAATATCCTCTTGACCGATTTCGGCCACGGTGGCCAATCTCAACGGAGATTAACCAGACACGCAGGAGATATTAAAGTGTACAAGTGTGTGCGCAAACACAGGTGCACTCTCTGTTCATTTACTGTCATAGTCCGATGGGATGGCAATTTGTCACGACTGGGGAGAGATCAGGCGCAGGACCAATGGCTTTACGTGCTTTCTGAGCCACGGGGGTATCAAACCACCAACTTCCAGACTCCGGGGTGCTACTGAGAAATTCGTAGAAAAACCCAATAACACTACATGCTGGAAGAGATTTCTTTAGAAATAAGCATCACCTTTGAACATATTTTTCTGTTCCTTTCTTCTTGTCTTTTTATATATGTGTTAAATAAATAAACACTTTGCCCGACGTGAGATTCGAGATTCGTCACGCTTGGGACCACGAGACCCATGAGGCAATTATAAGAACAACATTACTAGTATCATAGGACAACAAAAAAATAATTACTAGTTAAATTTTTTTATTACACATATATCGTGTATCAGAACTAAAGTCACAGAATAAGCAAACTGAAGTGGCAATGAGCCGGCCATATTAGCCGTGGAACCGATGATTGGGGTAGACGTATTCATGAGTGGAGACCGTGAATCGGTAAACGTAAGGTAGGACGCCCTCAGGCTAGGTGGAGCGACGATTTCCAGGGTGACTGGTAGCAGCTGGATGAGAGTTGCCGAGAATCGAGTTGAATGGCGTGAGATTGGCCACGCTTATGTCCAGCAGTGAACTGCTGTAGGCTGGTGATGATAATGATGATCAGAACTAAAACAAAGTTGATACTTTGTTCTAGTTACTATTTTAATTTTATGTTTATTCGATACAATTTATTCCGTTTTAATATACCATTTAAAATATGACAAGCCTTTAAACGTAACATGACAGCTTCTTGGCTGTTACGTCACAAAAGTTTCCAAAATGGCCGCGCAGATTCTGAAATCAAAATAACTTTGTTGACATTGTTAAACTTTCCAACGATTCTAAATTTAAATTTAAATAAACAGTGGTGGTGGTATCATGTTTCGAAGAGTTTAGAACTATTCTGAATTTGAATTTTACTTGTATTTAAATTATTCATGTATATTTTGGTTGGGTATTTAGTTTTTTTATCTTTTTTTTTGATAGCTATATTCACAACCAACATATATTTTAAGCGTTGGAGCCATTTTCGTGACTAGTTTTAAAACAACAGACTCCTAAGTCCTAAGAAGACAAATACTAAAATGAAATATTGATAACGCGACTTATTACTGAAAACATTACCCTCCTTCTGGGGCAGTCGGGTAGAAATTGTACCTGTCTTAGTCGGGCACAAGGATCTTTAAGCATATATTGCAAATAAAGGGCAGTTTTAAACAAATTTCTGTGATAAAATGACCAAATATTTTATCTCTAAAAATAATAATGAAATTACTGCTCGTTTCTGCTGTTCGTTGGTAACTGCATCACTTGAGAACTGCTGTACCGATTTGGCTATTTTTTGTTTTAAAATATTCGTAGTACTCGTAGTCCAAATAAAGTTTTTAGGGTCGTAGGATTATGATGAGCGATTGCCGTTTTGCGTGGATGTGTCGCATATTTTCCCCAATTCATTCTTCTTTGTATTTGTGTGATTTTCTCTGCGTCATGTTTACCACAAATAAAAGTATTTACTTTCTTTTTTTTCTTAAAAAAATTGGGAAAACTCAAAGTCCTTTTTTCTTTTGGAGTTTTGTATGAACTAGGTTCTGGTTGGACAGGACAATATCTGTCGGGTCAGCAAGTCTAAAATAAAAGGTTGAAAAGGAGGTTCCTTATCAGGTAGGTTCCTTATCTTGATAGTGGAAGTGGCAGCTTGCTGGCATATAGCCTTTTTATTCAGCAATTCATTTGACGTCATAGAGCTAAGTGAATTCTACAAATTGGTTGCACAGTTTGTTTAACAAACTATATTAGACATTACTTGAATAAATTAAAGGAGGGCTCTGTACCTTGTCGCCTAGGTGTTCAAGATATTTTCAATTTGCCCCACATAACATAGAACAGCACGCTTGTAATCCTCGAGGGGTTTGGCAGAGGTGTACTCATAGTACATCCATATTTCGCCAGTTATGTTTAAGGCCCATGTAACAGAGGGCGAGCATATTGCCACCATGAGAGAGCAGTGGTGGCCCAGTGGTAACAGCCCCGACTTACTAGTTGTAGGTCGTGGGTTCGAACCCAGCCAGGCGCTTTACTTTGTGTAAATAATTTAATCACTACTGGTCTCAAAACGGTGAAGGAAAACATCGTGAGGAAACCGGCATGTACCATGAACCAAAAATTGATTGAATGAAAGCCGGGACCAACGGCTTAACGTGCTTTTCGAGACACGGTGTATGTAAAGATGCTCACCCATCCACGGACCGACCGCGGCAAGCATAGCTTAACCTGATCGATGGACCCGTGCAGCTGTTATTACTTAGTAACCCCCTCTTACGAGTCGGCGAAACCCCTACTCGTTTTCTTTGACATCGATTTAATTTGACAGGTTCAAAATGCTTATAAGCAGTAATATTCCCAATGTTTTCATTTACTGTCGTAGTGTCAATTACACATTGTATTTTTAAAATTCACTTTTAGAATAGTAGAATATACATTGTCCATTTTGTGATTTATTTTAAATCTGCAACACGGAGTGCTTGAAATGGGCACTAATCATAAGCTCTATTATAAAAACAGTGAATAGACATGCAATAATAACTATAGTGTAGCCTCAGTATAATTGCATTCAAACTCCTTTTACCATATTTAAAATGAAAACCATATTTAATATAAGCTCAGCACAAATCCGCACATCACACCATGTCAGCCGAAAGACATATTTTTAGAAGAGTAACCGTGGAGTTTTTTTTGCCGACTCTTCTCCATAGAAAACGACCAATTGGAACCGTGCACCTAGCTTCTGACGTTTCATAAGTGCCCACTTAGGTTTATGTGAAATAAAATATTTTGATTTTAATTTTGATGTCTACTGCTGGACATAGGCCTGCCCCAACCACCGCCATTTCATCCGGTTCTGTGCTTCTCGCATCCAGCGGATTCCTGCGGCCTGCACAAGGTCATCGGTCCCCCTTGTGAGAGGTCTTTCAACGCTACGTCTTCCGGTACGCGATCGCCACTCCAGAATTTTTCGGCCTCATCAGCCAGCTGTTTGGTGAGCAGTGGCAATTCTTCAGGCTATGTCGGTTACCTTGGTTCTCGTGCGATTCTCTTCATTTCAGATTCGATCGCATAGGGAAACATGGCTTTGGTGGATTTAAGCCTTTTAATAAGGCCCATTATGCACAAATAAATAACAATAACACAAATCCTATCACAGCAATATTACTTGTACATAAAATATTTTACTGGGAAAAGATACTTCAACATCATAAGATTTGCACAAATCCCCCTGTGAAACCATAATACTTAATCATTGCATTTCAGTTTCATAGAATTGTAATACAAATATGTTTCTATACTATATTATAGATAAAATTTATATCTAACTATCTCTACCAATATTTTATTTCGTATCAGAATTGAGTTCTCATTTCGATCAACAAAATCGTAGAAGGAACGAATAAGATGCAAAATATCTAAATGAAATCATTATTCGATTTATTCGATGTTTCGTTTCATAAGACGATTGCTGTAGTGATTCGATCCTCCGATTCGCAGTCCATTGGACGTGAGTTTAGAATTTGTCAGGCGGAGCACGGAAATGGTGGAACCAGATATTTTTGTTATATTCTGAGACTGTTTAGTTTTATTCTTTAAAAGATTTTCAGTTAGCTATATGAAAACGAATATAGACAATGTTAAGATTGCTGTAACTTGGACTTTTTATGAGTGATCATTTACAAAGGTACAACCATAGTGACAAGCTTCCTTTCCTTGGTATTATTGCACAAAGAAAGATTGAAAAAAACACCAATGCAATGTAGGCACCAACGAGGTAATTGCGTCACATACTTACAATGCCTTTTAATTCAATCATGACAATTCAACAACTTTCACTGCGGGATTTACACTGTCGAGCAGACAATTATTTCAAACTCATAAAGCAATGGATTAGCAATTTCCTTCAAAATCCGTCGGATTGTGACTACGTAATTGAGGTACAGGTTAAAAAGGCTTTCAAACAATGTTTTAACCCGTCAATATCATAATTGCGATACAGGAGACAAAACACACAAGAAGAAAAATAAACAAAAACACAATTTCAAAAACAGAATACATGTTTTATAAAACAGCCAGTACTGAGTGGCAACGTTTTCAATCACTCGTTCTTGCTACAAATCAATGCGGGGGACATTCTCGGTACGTACGCAGAACGGAACGAATGAACCAATTCCTTCAGTATTGCTATTCAAAACGAGTTTGTGGCTCTTATAGCCCGAGGATTGAGGACGAATGAGTTTCGAAGGATTAGAAAAGTTTATTGTGTTCTATTTTAAAGGTGGCTTTGTGTTTGAATTAGTTTTTGTATTCTTCATTTAAATGGAGTTCGTTAATGATGTAAGTTTGCTCCTTCCTTTTAGAGATGTCTCGGTTTTTTGTTAAGACGGTTATCGATCTATCTAATTGTCAATGTCTTCTGGTTCCCTTTTAGGTAGGTACCAAATATATGACTACTATACAAACACGAAAAATAATCATTATGAAATAGGGAACAGTGGTAAGAGACGTAAGCAAACGCTACCCTTTTAAAAAATAATAAGAAAAGTAGATTTTGGAGTATAGCAAACTGCATTTGGTTTATTTCGATTATTTTTCGAAAAACGCTGAGAATTTTGTGCGATGAGGATGCAAAAGTAAAATCCATTTCTTTATTAAAGTTCCCATAAAATTAATATGTATCGTACGTATCACACTATGACTGCATTACACCATGAACTAAACGTGAGTAATCAAACGTATTATAGCCACATTGACAGGCTAACGTCGCGCCATAACTTATGCTCACGCAATCACACTCGATACATCTTGCTATATCATGCATTAACCCCGGATTGCAGCCCCTGAGAACACGTATATTGCATCGAGGATGCGGATAAAATATCTTTATGGCCTAAGGATATGGAGTAGATGTATTATTTGAAAACACGAAACACTATCAAATAACACTTTTAGCAGAATCTGGAAAGTATAGGGTGACTTGTAATTTTATCACTTTTCTCTATAATCCCAAATTAGCAATGGAAGCAATTCAATATGTTATTTTCGAGAAAAGTGATATTTGTTGACGAATTCTGGGAAATTTTCAATAGGATCTTAAGCTTGGATTTTCTCGAATGTCATGGATTTTCGCCAAGACTAAACGGGCTGCTCAGTAGTTTGCTGCTGACAAATGCGTGCACTTAAAAATGACTTTAAAAGAGACTGTGACCGCTGAGTTTGTTTCGGCCTTTCTTCTCAGAGTAGGCAGATAGGAAACGCCGACCTCATCTAGTTTTTAAAATATAATTGACGTGAAAAAGTGTTTGTTCAAACCTATTTACAGAAATAAAATAATTTATCATTTATCATTCAGTTGCCGAAAGATCATACTATCATGTCCTGCAAAGAATACGTCGAATTACAAGTCACCCTGTAGATCTTATGGCCGCTGTACACATTGGCCATGGTGCTGGGCCACCATGTTAGGCCAATGTTTAGAGATCTACTTGGGGTATGTTGGTAGTTGGCGACCAACACTGGCCGACCAACTAAAATAGTGTCGGTTTTTCGTGCACACATGAAAGGATCTTGGTGCGCTCCGCAAACAGTGTTCACACGTTGGCGTCTTATTCAGTTCATTGGTATTCATCAGCAAAGACAATTCAAAGCACCAATGGAGAATGATCAATACGCCAATGCAGCGCCAGTGTGTAAATCACGACCGTTGGTATCCGATTTTTGGCCCAACATGTTGGTCCAGCACCTTGGCCCTTGTGTACAGCAGACTTTCGAAATGTTACACTAGTCTTTTGCTATTCCTACACATACCTAACAAAACCAACCTACCAAGGTATCAAAATACCTTGCCAAGTTAACTGGCTAGCAATTTTATAAATTGTATAGTAACTTGATGGCGATACAATAACCACGGCTATAATATTTGACTTGATGTTTGTGACCTCAATTTTACAGTGTGAGGTATTGAATTAAAAAATAGAGATAAGTACTTTAGCCTTTATCCTTTTATAGACAGATATCTATTATAAAACGCAACGTCTTCTCTGTTTGTCCGTTAGTCACGCGATAATAACGTGAGAGGGGTCGTAAACTCAAATCATTAAAAAATTGCTGATCCCGAGTTTTGCTCGACGTCCCTTCCAAGGGCTGTCACGTGAAACTTGTCTTAAATTACAAAGAAAAGTGTCTGTAACTTCACAACGATCGTGATTCTAGTAGATAACGACTATCACAGACTAAAATGTGATCTTTTGTAACTCACAAAGAAACTCTGAATCAATAGTTTTTTATTCAAATTAGGTTGAGAATCAGCACTTTTTGAACGTAATTTTTTTATAAGACGGTCCCCCAAAACGCCCGCTCTTCACCACTTGCTAGTGCTTTAGCTGGAAAGACGAAGTGGCGCAACAAACCCCCCAGCTACACATCAGTCTCTTAACTTAGAAGAACTAAATATCATTTCATCCCAGATCAACCTACTTATCAAAATTTATTTGGGGTCGGCACAACATTGTATTTTTCTTCCAAACTTCTCTATTAATCGCTATGTCTGTAGTCACCCCTATCTAGTCATGTCACGTATCACACAGTCCATTTATCGTTTCTTTGGTCTTCCCCTACTCTTTTAGACATCCACGTTCATACTGAAAACTTTCCTCACGACATTTTCCTAGGTATTACTTCAAAATTAGTACATTACTGCAGCGGCCGACAACAGAGGCATTGATGGACGAACTTGAAAATGTGGGCCGAGGCGAAGCCGAGTCACACATACGTGGGTTCATCAATGCCTGGTTGCGGCCAAGGCTTGTATAGTACTTTTCTCAAATAGTGCGCGGAAATTCAAACTAAGTAAATTAATTATAAATTTCAGAATCAATGATGAACAACGATAACTTTTCTCGCGCCAATATGTTCATTTATTTCTTTTTCACTTTAAACAGGTCTATTTCTTAAGTCAGTTCGAGATTTAAATAAAATCTTTGATAAGTTACCTCCTTAGTTGCCATGGGTCGAAATAAAAAGTTCATTCCATTTTTAAATTACACGATACACGAGATATGAGTTTTCATAGTAATTCGGCCGCTAAACACTATAGATATGGATTTTCAAAGTAATTTATTCGGCCGCTAAATACTACAGGTATGGATTTTCATAATTATTAACATTGCTGGCCGCTTCTCGCATGTATTTGACCAGTACAACATTTTCAATTTTTCTCAAAGAAGGTTGTCAAAATAATGCTCGAATTTCGAAATATGTTTGAGAAAACAATATTTTCAATATCGCAAACAAAAGAAAATTAAAAAATACAGCAAAACGTGTATAAAATAAAGCAAAAAGTCTAGTTTACTTAATATGGTATATAATAGAAGAGCCACCAACGTAGGTATTACATAATTCTGTATTCATATTTCCTCAGGGGCTGAATACAGGACTATAAGAGGTCTAATTCTTTACTCGAGCGTTTTGATAGCGCTTTAGTACAGTTCATTTTATTTAAGTGAGGCATTTTAAGTTTTAGGGATCCGTGTTTTTTTTTGTGAATGGTTTTATTTATTTTGTAGATCCCACAGGTCGGACTGAAATCTGGTCAGGTGTAGTCAAGTCTGGTCAACGTTGGTCAATTCTGGTTTTCGTAAACTTCTGAGTTTGAAAATGTATACGAACCGAACGGTTTCGTATAGTTTCAGCCAAAGTGATTACGTCAAAGGCAAAACAAATAGTCCTCTTGTCTTCTAATAATATTTTAAAATTGATCAAATCAAATCAAATCAAATCAAAATATTTTAATTTGTATAAACCTACATGGGCACTTATTAAACGTCAGAAGCTAGGTGCATGGTTCCAATTAGCCGTTTCTTATTAAGAAGAGCCTAAAAACAATTGGCTTTTACTATGTTTTCAAATTACGGTGTGAATAGGTATTGGAGGACAGTGTAGGCCTGTCAACTAGTACCAGGTACTTAACAAAATAGAAAATGGACTACAAATCTACAGTCTATAATAGTTATAAGTCATTTAGTGATAATAACTATCATCACCCCTTATTGCTGTCACTGACAACTTGATAACGATGTCAAAATTACATCATCTTATTCTTAGTCCGTAAAAAACATACACAACAAAATTAGATCTTCTCAGAGATCGCTTTATGATTATTATCAAGGGAACATTGGCTTAACCACCGCAAATTCGGAATATTATGTTGTTATAACCGTTAAAAGAAAATCTTGCTTCATTTTCTTGTGATAATCTCAGAGCTTTTTATCGTATTCACTCAAGAAATTGCCTTTTACTAAGCCGAGACCACTATTGCGAATTATATTGCTATGACCCACATAATAATATCAGTAGGGAACCACATATAAAAAATTACATCACTCATTCCCCCAGTCCAATTTCCGAATTAAATTTTATAACCCTTGCCTGCCTGAATAAATAAATAAAAAAACATAAAATACGGAACCATCTTCACAAAAAGGACAGGTTCAGAAGGCCGAGTACATATAGTCAGCGAAAACAGGCGCACGCACACAGAGACGCGTACGTATGGGGATCTCGAACGGATGCCAGTCGCAAGTGCGCTTGCACTCGCTGTACGTGAGCCGCGTCTATGTGTGAGTGCGGTATCGGTCCTTGTATAGAGCCGACATAGTCCGAAGAATAGCCAAACTTACTCGTAAGTGGCAGTGGGCAGGGCACATTGTTCGCAGAACAGATGACCGATGGAGCCGAAAGGTTCTGGGGTGGCGACCGCGTAGCGGAAAACGTAGCGTTGGCAGGTGCCTCCCACAAGGTAGACTGATGACCTGGTGAAAGCTGGAGGAATCCGCTGGATACGAGAAGCACAGAACCGGTCGATGTGGCGATGCTTGGGGGAGGCCTATCTGCCGGGGTCGCGGATTGTTCGAAAGAGTTACCGTGGCCCTGGCGCACAGGCAACTGAAGGAACACGGGTGGGTTTTAGTCAGTAAGAGTCTAACACGCCCTTCCGCTCCGCCCAGAGCGGGAGAGGTCATTTGACGATATCCGAAGCTAAAAAAAAAAAAATGCGGCAGGCCTATTTCCAACAGTGGACGTCGTTCAGCTGAAATGATGATGATAGAGCCAACCTTCTGTACCTATCTATTTTGTGCGTGTATATTCGTCTCGACTCGCGACCTAAGTATAAGGCAGAATTCACATTGGACATTTTACGACGTCACTATTGAGCGACAAAAGATTTTATGATCGCATAAATTAAATGTAGAACTATCACTGTGAAGCTTAGTTTATTGCGCCTGCGACTAAGTAATCGTTCCTTTTAATATTGCGACTAATAAAAAGTAATGCCATTTGGGTGCCTTATTTTATGAACTAGGGGTGCATTTTGCAAGAGGGTAATTTGCGGTTAGTGTGATTTTTTATGGACTTAAATTACAGTGTTTTTTCTCGTGTGGAGAAATTATGGTCGTGTGCGATAAGGTATGTGAACACGAAGGCTGCATACTTTTTAAATAGATTTATAGCATTACTAAAAGAGTAGTTAAAAACTTAAGAACTACAGTATTCATTTCCTTATCGTTTTAGACCATCAAATGATGTTGTTCCACTTATTGTGCCAGGAACAGACTGGATTCGAAAGGCGTAGGAGGTGTTGTCGCGCAGTTTGGGGAAAGCCTATACCCAGCAGTGGTCTGCGGTAGACTGAGTTGATTAAAGTACTTCATTAATTTGTGAGAATAAAAAAAAGTGATTGCGCTGTGGAGTTAATCGGTTTTATTTTCATGCCCAATTTTGTACAACAAAAAAAATTTACTGTATTAGGTACTGGTCATTAAAATAAATTTATCAGAGATCGCACTACGCGAAAATGCGCCTCAAATACTTTCAAAACGCTCAAACGCAAGCATTTAACATACATTTCCACCTCATATTTCTAGGTTCCCTCTAAATGTAGACGAATCACACGCGACACCAAAACGTGCAATGCCAGCAAACACAACTGGGAAATTAACGCAAAACCGTTAATTAGCAGTCACTCATAAAAACTCAACATAAAAATATGCGGCGTCATTAAAATAACCGTGAAACCCCATTAAAGCTGCGACTGAAATTCGCGTCGCCTATCACACGACGTCATTTTAATCGCAGACAGGCTTTCCAATTAGCGCAGCTTTGCCCGTCACTCATTACTGCCATAAGCCCACGAAAATCCCCCAGTGTGACACAACAGTTAGGACCGCGTTTCGTTCACGCGAATGCTTGATATTTTTTTAATCAAGGACCTAGCCAAAGGAAGGGAAAGTTTTTGATGTAGATTCATTTGTCACAAACATGTCAAGCGTATGACACTTGCGTATGACGAATAGTGTGCATGCAGCCTAACAAACGGCTTTGTGCCGCCATTTTATCATTTTGATTCTGATTTTAAAATCACAGACTTTGTTTTGACAGTAAAAAGAATTTGATTGTACAAATTGGAATCAATATTTTGATCAGTCAAGCGTTATAAACGCAAATATTATACTACAATTTTGTTACAACGTAACACACTGGCAATATTTTTAATTTAATTATTCAAGACATCAGTCACAGGCTGCGCATAGAATTTAATGTTCCAAATGTAAAATCAAATTTTAACGTTTATTATACATTGAAAGCGCCGAGCGCGCAAATGAACTGGCAGCTTTAGCAATTATTGGTCGAAATCAAATTGAAATAAAACTTAATTGGCGCGAATTAATTCAAATCCTATAATACGTTTATTATAGCTTGTTTAATGGCCGTCGGATAGTTTAAAGTTATATTGCTCAATTGCCTTTTGTGAGTCGACTTTCATTACATTGTATTGACTTATTTTCCTTTACTATTTCGTCCATTCGCCCATAGCTAATCTACTGTAGGTAGGAATTCGTTATTTTAGAATAAAAGAGACTATATACCGCGGAAAATAAAAATCTAACATGTAGGCATAGATACGGTCTTATTTGGTAAACAATCTCATCAGCATCTTTATCATGTTCCTGCCTTGTCCCATTTTACTTCGGGTCGTCGCAACACGTTTTCTTTTGGTAAACTACTTAATTAGGAATTTAATTTTATACAAAATCAAAATATTTTATTTCACATAAACCTACATGGGCACTTATGAAACGTCAGAAGCTAGCTGCACGGTTCCAATTGGTTGTTTCCTACGTAGAAGAGCCGGCAAGAAACTCCACGGTTACTCTTTTAAAAATCAAACACTAAATATTTAATTAAAACACAAATCAATGTACGTTCCAACCACGAGCCGTGAAGCATCTCATTAGACGAGCCCGATACGTGACCCGGCTGTCGTATGTACCTTCACGCTCATTATATACAATATAGTCATGTATTTAACAACATCGTTTGTATATACAGCTGTCGGGTGCAGTTGTCAGCTCTACGGTAGAATATGTACTGTATAGTTGGAGATATTTCGTTGCAACTTATAAGTAGAATGTAATTTAAGGTGGTTTTATAATATAGTAAGGTATAACATAAGCATAATCAGCCTATCATGTTCCCACTGGTGGGACACAGGCCTCTTCTCTTCAGAGAAAGTGGGCCGTAATCTCCCACGCGGGCCTAGTGCGGGTTGGTAGATGTCACATGTCTTCGAATTTTTGGTTCTAGGACATGCCGGTTTCCTCACGATGTTTTCTTCACCGTTATGAAAGCAGTGGTGATGAAATTTTTTACACAAAGTAAAGCGCCTGCCTGGGTTCAAACCCAAGACATACAACTCGTAAGACGGGCCGTTACCACTGGGCCACCACTCCTCACGACTGGGCCACCACTGCTCACCACTAGGCCACCACTGGTCAACCGGGCCACCACTGCTCAACACTGGGCCACCACTGCTCAACTGGGCGACCACTGCTCCCACTGGGCGACCACTGCTCACCACTGCCCACCACTGGGCCCCCAATGCACAACTGGGCCACCACTGCTCTCACTGGGCCACCACTGCTCAACACTGGGCCACTACTGCTCAACTAGGCCACCACTGCTCAGCTGGGACACCACTGCTCCCACTGGGCCACAACTGCTCACCACTAGGCCACCACTGCTCACCACTAGGCCACCAATGCACAACACTGGGCCACCACTTTACTCAAATTATCGAATTAAAAAACTCTTTCGAAACGAAATCGAAACGAAAAAATTAGCGAATTTCAGTCAAATTATCAATTTACCTCATTTTTGTGTTGAATAAGTTTGAACAATTACCTTTTTAGACCAGCTTGACTAGTAGTTTTCTTCGAGGCTATAACAAAAAAAATATCAGTAGTGGCTCAGAGCCTGGATTTGTGTCCGGTCGATGGCAATAGGGCTGATCCCTATTATGTGAAACTACACACTTTTTTTTTTTTTTTTTTGGGTGGGAAATCATCAAATGACCTCTCCCGCTCTGGGCGGAGCGGAAGGGCGTGTCAGACTCTTACTGACTAAAACCCACCCGTGTTCCTTCAGTTGCCTGTGCGCCAGGGCCACGGTAACTCTTTCGAACAATCCGCGACCCCGGCAGGCATCGGTCCTATCGGACCCCGTCAATGGTGCTGACATCTCTTTGAGGCGCGCGTGGAACACGACGCGCCGTCGACCCGGGCCTGGTCCTTACCGGACGGCGAGCTGCCCATTGCTCGCCGTCCGCAAGCCCGCGCCTACGGTGGCCGGGAGTCGGCAATCGACTCCCGACGCCCAGGGTGTCTCCTCCTCCTGCGGCGGCTAGGGGCGCGAGGGCGTAGAGATTGCCTCTCCCTTTCGCGCTCCGCCTCCTCCTTCGCGAGCATTACTGCTTCGCAGAAGGAGGTGACGGCTTCCCATTCCCTCTCGCTCCGTACCATGGCCTGAACCAGGGCCGGACGCGAGAGGTCGCCGCCGCCGATCGCCGCCACGAGGACACGGCGGTGCTCCGCCCAAGCCGGGCAGACCTCCACTGTATGCTCCACCGTGTCCTCCGGTCGATCCACACAATGATAACACCCGGGCGTTTCCTCCCGCCTTATCCGAAACAGGAACCTCCCGAAACAGCCATGTCCGGTGAGGACCTGCGTCAGGCGGAAGGTGAGGACGCCGTGGCGTCTCTCAAGCCACTCCTCAAAGAGGGGTCTTACCGCCGCAATTACTACACCCAACATCGTTATCGCAAAAATTATCAACTGTCTCATAAATTTGGATCATGTAGTATGAAACAGCTGATAATTCTTTCGCGATTACGTTGTTGGTCCCACGGAGAAAAAAAATCGGTTAAACGGTATGTACGGTCCATCCCTTTAAAATGACCACACATTTCTGATACACGCTGTATAACTGGCGCTATATGGGCGTACTACTAATTCTTCAGGGACTACGAGAGGACGACGATACTTCAATAGACACTAGAATTGAATACGTTTAGTTCAACCTGGGCAGTTTATTCTAGTCTCCGTTAGCAATGAAGTTGATTTATCATCACCACGGAATTAGCTGTTCTTATTTTATAGCTCGTGTCAATGTCATAATGAATACCGGAGAAGAAACGAAGAAGAAAAAAAGAAAGAAAGAAAAGAAAGAAAAAAAAGAAAGAAAGAAAAGAAAAGAAAGAAAGAAAATAAATTTATTTGACCCAGATCAAGGCACACAATATTCACACAAAAACAAAAAATATAGAAAAAATCATAAAAACAGTATTGTTAAGATTGTAATATGATCAAGCTTTGAAATTAAAACCCGAACCAAAACAACCGAATATTCAACCACAAAATTATTTAAATCACCTACATAGCAGGACCACTAAATTTTATATAACTACCAGCCAGACGAAACTACAATTTTATAGTCACATTACAACTACAATGTACCCGAAATTTTCGGCTAACATAGTCGGACATTGTCGCTTAGTGCGAACGCGGCCCTTAATTGCGCACAGAATTAGCTGCGCGCGGTATAACAATGCGCAGGTGTAATAATACGCGCGTGTAATTGTGCGCACATGTTGATAATATTGCGTGGAACTGTAAACACGTTCTTCATTTACTTGTTCATGTGTATGCAAGGTATTTGGACTGGGATAATGTGGTGGTATCTTTTGGTAAATGTTAGAAAACGAGAAAAAGTTAGGTATTGTAGGATAAAGTGCAATTTTCGGCAAAGAAACTGTATTTAAATTGTCATAATACAATTTTTTTGGTGGTAACATTTGTATTTCTATCCATAGGGCCTATGTAAATCAGTGAAATTATATTTCGAACTCTTTCTTAAGAACCTGAACAGGCCGGAAATAAAATGTTTAGGATCTGAAATAAATCTAGGTAATGTTGTAATTTTTTTCATACTTTATATTGATAAGTTTATCAATTTTGATAAGGTTGTAAATTAATAAATTTTATTTATTTATAAGTTCAACTTAACATTTTAAAATCAGATTAAATCTTTTATTGGTGTGATTTTTGATAATAGGAAGAGTATTGTAACAGATTTTTGATTTCCTGTTTTTTATTTGTGTCTAATAAAAATACATGATAAACACATCTTGGCCTGTAATAAAAAGGAAGTCAGTAAAATAGTTTATTTTAATTCCGCGTTGTTCAACCAAGTTTGCCTCTGCAGTGAAAGGGTTACTGACCCGGCTATAATGTATACTGCGAGTACCGTCAAGCTTGCTACGAGCTACTTCTAGAGCCATACTTAGTACAGACTGTACAACTATTTTCTTAATGTCCCACGAGAATCATCGCATTTCCGAATTCAAACGAATGCTAATTTCCATGTCCATCAATTATTAGATTTATCGTGAATAAAAATTTGAATTCAGAACTAAGTACTTTATTGTGTTGTTACGTCAAAACAAAACAACAAGAATAAAGTACCCACTTAGTTCTGAATTCAAATTATGATACACGATAAATCTAATAAATAATTGATGGACATGGAAATTAGCATTCGTTTGTATTCGGAAATGCGATGATTCTCGAGGGACATTAACAAAATTGGTTGTACAGTACATATTTTCATGTTCATGGATAACCAGTAAATTTTTCTAGGTTCTTATATTTTTGTCAGTAATTTAGTAAACCCTGTGTTTTTCATGAAAATCTTGTAACCATAACTCGAAAGTTTTCACCATTTCATTGGGATAAGGCAGATGCCTAGCCTTCACCCAACTATGCTGGGGTCAGCTTCTAGTCTAACCGGATGCAGCTGAATACCAGTATTTTACATAGAGCGACTGCCTATCTGACCCTAAATGGTGTTATTATTCTCTTAATCATTTTGCATGGTTTTGATCATGTCGGTGATTATATTCATTTGTTTTCATAAGTTTGTGTGGAGCAGGGTCTAAAAAAACAAGGTCTGGCATTCCGGGAGTGACACATGCTTACCGTCACTATCCAGTTGCCACTTTATTGCAACAAAACACGAATTACGAAAACATTTTCAGTCACTATTCTGTTAAAAAATATGTATGAAGTATTTAAATTGTCGTTTCGTTTTTCTAATCAAACGAAACAGTTTTTAAACATTTGTTAGTTAAAACCTCATTGTTTTATCGGATTCGCACAGGTACTAAAGGCGGTTGTGGAGTTATTATTACACACTACTGGTAACACAGCGGTGATGACGTAGGCTTGTGTCTCCCACGTGACCACTGTGTCTCGATGCTATACCTGGCGAAGAATATTTTTATACCATGGTGTGGAGTATGTGATTGAAACCTTCATTTTTCATGAAACAAGTAGGTATTGTTCCATTATATAAGGCCCATGTTTTAAGCATAGAATACAAACATTTATTTTTCAGACTACTAAATGAATACTATATTGTTTTATATAAGTAAGGTTTGTTTAGCATTTACGGTCAACAAATGTGATAAGTAACCAGGGTCGTCGGATATAGTTGAAGTTTATTAAGAAACCGAGGTATGTTTTCGAATAAAATTTAATTAGATAAATGTCCTGTTTGTTTTCTATCCATAGAATTAATTTTTATTCGAAAACATTCATCGGTTTCTTACTGAACTTCAACGACATTGACGACCCTGGTTACTTATCTCTTTTGGTGACTGTACATAATGCAAACAGTTAAAATATTATTACCACAACCAACTTCCTTATGGAAGCATTATAGAACCCGTTTCCCTTATCCTCCCTTTAAACTCCTCGCACAAAATTTGATGTGCATTACGAAAAACATATTCCCCCTTATAACTGCATCTTCCCCACTACTTTATTTTTATAATCCGCATTAATTCAAAAAATTTTAGCTAAAACACCCTTTTTTCACGCTCAAGATAAGTGGGTACAGCCATAAGCACAAATAATGAAAATTATTTGAAAAGGTAATAAATTTAAAAATGACATTACGACGTTAGTCCTGCGCCTGATCTCTTTTCGGTCGTGTCGGATAGCCATCCCATCGGACTTTGAGAGCAAAGGAACAGAGAGTGCACCTGTGAGTGTATCTGTCTGTTTGTTTCAGCTAATCTCCGAAACGGCTGCACTGAATTTAACGGGACTTTCACTGGCAGATAGTTGAAGTTGTAAGAAGTAACTTAGGCTACTTTTATTTGAGAACAAAAACAGGATTAAGGTTAGGCGCAAAAAAAAAAACCTATGAAATCCCATGAAAAGATATTATAGTGCACAAGTGAGTGCGCAAACCTGTGTTTGCGCACTCACTTGTGCACTATAATATCTCCTGCGTACTTAGCTAATCTCCGTTCGGAGGATTTTCGTTTTATTTTATACTAGCTGCGCCCGCGACTTCGTTTGCGTGCATATCGGAAAACAAATTGGATTCCATAGATTTTCTTTTTTGCGCGGAACCTTAATCCTCTTTTTATTCTAAAATAAAAGTAGCCAAGTTATTTCTTATAACATCAGCTATCTGCCAGTGAAAGTTCCATCAAAATCAGTGCAGCCGTTTCGGAGATTAGCCGAAACAATCAGACAGACAGACAGATTTTTCTTTTTTAATTCTTGTTTTTGTTTTAAGTACCGTATATATAATAGCTGAAGCCTAATAGCCGAAGCTGACCCCCAACATAGTTTGGAAAAGGATAGGCAGATTGATTAATTAAACTATGTAGAAACTGTAGGTTAGACATTAAAAGTTGACAAGAAACTCAATTGGCTCTTAAAACAAAAATAACTGGCTCTAGTACAAAAATCGGTGCTGTTGACTATACCTTGCCAATTTCTCCCAACTTTTCACTTACAAAGTTTACTTATTGTAACGGTACAATGTTCCCCTTTATTTAATACAGTTTTTTTCACTGTTTGTGTAATAAAAACTTATGTAATTTTATTAGCATAATATTTGCTTGGAGTTGGCGCGTTCGGCGCGTTTGGCGCATTTACCAAATGTCTCGGCATTTAGTTTGCATAACGTTGTTTACAGTATGTTGTGTGTTTAATAAATAAGTTTTGTTTGTGTGTAGCTAGTTTTGGAGGTAGATGTGCCTTCTGTAATAATTTATAGCCTTTGGTGGAAAATGACATCATTTTCTTATTTAAATGTTTTGAGTAACATCTCCGGTTTACTCCCAAAATATCTTGGAACGGTTTACATTTCTTTCATCGAAAATGTTATACACGTAAGACTAGGGATCTCCCAAAATAGAGCGTATATTGACAACCTTACAGAGTAAGAATACGCTTTTTACTTAATCACAGGGAAGCACATTATATGCTATATCTCGTATTTAATACATAAAACACCACTCCGTAATCAACACCGCAGTCTTACAGTTCTACAATTAATTCGAAACCACACAAATTAACATTCACAGGTATAAACACATACCCCCACACACCCAGCACACACACACACACACCCTGCCCAGAGTAGCGAGAGGACGGCCACAATGCACCCACAAACGCTCGGCCTACTAAAACTCCTGTCGCTCTAAAAGGGTGACTGTTGTACAGCGCATTCTGACTTATGGTGCAAGTTATGAGAGTTTGTGCAGTACGAATTGTTTAGAAGTTTTGGTCATGTTTAAGAGTTTGGATGACCGAATGTGGTTCGATTTTTGGAAAGAGCTTTTTTAAATAACAATATTACTTTATCTTAGACCATAAATCCATCGCTGTTACTGTTAGCCTGAATCCATAAATATTAGTAAATCACAAAAAAAAAGTGACTTGTGTAGTGCGCTCCAGTATCTCAGAAGTGACAGGGTGTGTTAGATACACCTCTGCCGAGCCCTTCGGGGCAACAGGCGTGAAGTTATGTTATGTGTTTTTTGACAATTGTAGTGTCGCAAGCTCGTCACTCAACGAATTTTTTATACTAGCTATTGCCCGCGACTTCGTTTGCGATCCAGGATGAAAACTAATCTGTGTTCTTACTTAGGTCATGGTTTATCTGTGTGCCAAATTTTATCCAAATCCGTTCAGTAGTTTTTGCGTGAAAGAGTAACAAACATCCATCCATCCATTTATCCTCACAAACTTTCACATTTATATTACTTTTTTTTATTTATTTTTTTTATTTTAACTTTTACGTTTATGATCTTAAGTAGCGGGTTAAGTTTTACTTTTACATGGCGGTATCATCATCATGATTCTGTTGCCCTTTTTTTTTTGGGTGGGAAATCATCAAATGACCTCTCCCGCTCTGGGCGGAGCGGAAGGCCGTGTCAGACTCTTACTGACTAAAACCCACCCGTGTTCCTTCAGTTGCCTGTGCGCCAGGGCCTCGGTAATGATTCTGATGCCCTCATACCAATTCATTTGGGGTCGGCGAATCATCTTTTCCTTCCATACTTTTCTTTTAGTCGTCATCTAGGTAGTCGTCCCCATTCAAGCCATGGCATATCATCTTATAATCTAATAAATTCGCCAATTTAATGGTTATGTGACTACATTTTTGTGAGAATAATAGTATTTAATTGTTGTTATTAGTTTATGTGTTATATTTCTACTTATTGTATATACTTTGATATACTATATAATTGGTTTCTTAAACCGTGTAAATCAAATCCTAACTAATATTATAAATGCGAAAGTAAGTTTTGTTTGTTTGTTTGTTACCTTTTCACGCCTAAACCACTGAACCGATCATCCTGAAATTTTGCATATACGTGGTCAGGTGTACAGAAACGGACATAGGGTACCTTACATCCCGCAAAAAAATACTGTTCCCGAGGAAAACAAAAATAACGTCCTTATGATAATAGATGGCGCCACGTGTCTTTTGAATCATGATTGAATTATAACCCGAATTGATAGTCAAAGTCTAAATTAACGCGAGCGAAGCCGCGGGCCAAAGCTAGTAAATAAATAAAAATCTTTCACACAGTCCATCCATAGTTTCTTTGATGTTCCTCTGTTCTTATAGTCATCCATATTTATACTCAAAACTTCCCTCACGACATTTTACATGGAAATAATGGTGTTGTATTAGTTTATAACAAAGCAAAATTCTAGTCCTGTAGTAGGTCATATTGTAGCAATTCGTGACACTGCAGTTTAAAAATGGGCAACTAGCCAATTTATCGAAAAGTCCATACGTTTAGATTTCCATAATTCCGCACTAGAATTAAGGAACTTGCATTAAATCGGTAACAGGTAATACATCGAATATTTAACAGCAAACGTTGTTACAAAAATGATTTTATATAGACCTGTTATTAAAATGTTCAGTATTTAGAAACATACTGCGGTTACTGGTATTCAGCTACATCTAGTAAGACTAGAAGCTGACCCCAACATAGGAAAAGGCTAGGAAGATAATGATACTGCGTTTAATAGGTTACGTTTTTTATCAGAGTTTGTATCTTCCGAATAATCACAGATGCATTTCAACAAAAACTTTGTTACAAAAAAAAAAAAAACCATCTAGTGACTTCAAAAAAACCACAACAAAGTGAAAAATAACTTTAATTTCGGAAGTCGTTTGACTCTGGTTTTGTATTATCGTTTTTTGCCACCGACTTTCGAAATTAAAGTTATTTTTCACTCTGTGGTGTTTTTCTTTTGGAAGTCGGTTGTTTTTTTTTTTGTAGAAAAGTTTTTATTTTTCACATTTTAGTTGTGGTAAATACGCCACACAAATTCGTATCCCACTACTTGTTATGTAAATAACAGTGACAGCTAGGAAGTTATTAAAACATCATCAATTTATAATAAGTGGACAAAATACGCATTATTAAGGATAACGCAAAAACCAACAACAAATTTATATGGGACCTCATGAGAAGCACCATGCAGCTTTCAAATATAAAATTATCATCAAAATCGGTTCACCTAGAAAAACGTTCTGAGGTTCTGGGCCTATTTGGCGCAGTCGCAAGGCCACACCCTTTCCTGCTAATTTCTCACAACGCGCTTTACACTTTTTATTTGTTTTATTTTTCTTTTTTACTTGTAGGTATATGTTGTGTTGTGTGCTTTGTAGTCTGTGCTAAATAAACTTATTTTCTTTCTTTCTTTCTTTTACCACACACAAAAAAAATACAGTTGAATTGAGAACCTTCCTCCTTTTTTTGAAGTCGGTTTAAAACTACAACCATACAAAAAAAATACCATCAACTTTTAACTCTAAAACGCTTATCCCAGATACCACACCGGCTGATATAGGTCACATGCTCACTAAATGAGCACCGCCTAATGAACGCGAATCTTAGAGTGGGCTATACAGGATGTTCCCTCTGCTATACAGGGTGTGCGCATAATTTGATTGAGTTACAGCTTCACCCAAGTTTCAAGTTTGATGAAACTCGATTAATAATTTCGTAGCAACATTGTGTTGGTCTAACCGGGTAAAGTGTTGGACTAGACAGCGGGAAAACTTGGGACTTGAAACTCCTTGAACAAAGGTAGTAGGGATTAAGTTTTTGAGTATTTTCGGTAACTTTTACCTTTGAGTCTATCTTTTAACACTCTGTGAACCAACTTTAATGATTATTTCAGTTAAGTCTCAATAATGTGGATGTAAACCACTGTAGGTACAGTAAGGGAAGTTAATTGTTAAATAAAAACAATGGCTAAACTATTTCATACTCTATCAAAGAATGTTAGTTGTGATTAGAAGATATGGAGAATTTCAGTTGCCGGTCAATTTGCAATCAATTTGTCAATGAATTTTCCTGACTTTACCTAACGATTTTTTAGAAAATATTCACCGTAAGTTTACTGATGATATTAATGTTCAAACTGTCAAAACTCAAGCTCAAAGCATTTATTTAAATTAAACTATTTACAGGCACTTTTGAATTGTTAAAGAGTCGGTCAGTTAGTCAGAAAGTTGAAGCTAGTCGCCCATTCCAAAACGTAGATCTCTATGGAGAAGAACGGGCGAGAAACTCCAAGGACACTCTTTTAAAATTGTATTCAATTGACACATTTAAATATTGCAGTTTCTGTCATACAGGTTGAACCAGGAATTGACTCATATTGAAGAGACAATTAATACTCAACTTATATTGAGCGATGTAAATGAGTGGGATACTTTGGTATGACAAAGTTTCCAAGGTTACGTCGCTCAAAATAATTTGAGTTAATTTCCTCATCGTGTCCAAATTGCCCATTGTGTAAACTAGACGCAATCTTCTACAGCAAATGTTTTCCTTTAAAAGGAAAATATTATTTCGAAATTTACGAAAACAACTTTAAGTAATTCGAGAAAATTCCTGGAAAATGTAACGGAACAAGGTTTAGGCAACAATGTCTCAATTCTGGGAAGTGACTCCACCGAGCTCGCTTACAAAGAAAATGAATTAATATTAATTTTGCTGTTGGTACCTAAGCTACTTAAAACAACATGAAACGATCTTAAATAATCTCAACGATTTTAATAAGCTGTTTCTTTTACCTATTTAAAGAACTGATTTTGTTTGACTTTTACCTTACTTAAATCACTTGCTGACTTCTCTTGGGTCGCTTCTTTGACCTATATGAAACGAATCTTCGGTATCTCAGACCTGCGGGGTAATTTCGTAACACACTAACATTCCTGGCTTTCATTTTGCCAGTTCAACAACATTCATTGCGTTATTTACGTTGTTGAGTGGACAAATTTTTCGAACGTATGAAGTAATGGATTAGCTATAGGCTTCAAAATGATTCAGATTGTGATTGATAGTGTGTTACGCAATAAGGGTGCCGATTGAAAACGGACGGTACATTTCCTTTCTAGTAGGGATTAATACGAACTAAAAGAGAATATTTCATGTCACACGACCACAACCACCACACAACCTCAAATCAACCACAAACCAACCTCCAACCACAAAACGACCTTCCTTCTTTCAGCAAGGTTGTGAGTTCTCCACCCAATACACTATTGACGTCAACGCATTACTAAGTAGCACAGGCATGCCAAGTTACCTAGAAAAATCTCATCAGATTTGATTAAATAATAAATATATGTTTATCTAAAAGTTAGGTATTTTTATTTCATTAAATTACAATAGAATTTACAATTAAAATTTATAATAACCTAACCTAACTAAAACTATTAACCAAAACATAAGTATAACAACCTTGTCGGTAATTATATTTTCGAGCCGTTTGGAGTTGAAACTCTTGGGCCGTGGGGTCCGAGTGCCCATGTTTTGTTCAAGGAAATCTCCAAACGCCTGTTTGACACTTCCCGTGACCCAAGAGCTGGTTTTTACCTTGGCCAGAGGCTAAGCATTGCCATACAACGTGGCAATGCCGCCAGTCTCTTAGGTACATTACCAGTCGACAGCGATGCGGAGGAATTTTGCGACGCCATTTTTTAGTTGGTTAACAATAAAGTAACACGAACAAAGTACTTTTTAATTGATTACAATTTAGCCTGAAAGACTAATAAGCAATTTTATTCAAACTTATTATTTTACGTGATAGATTATGTCCCTATAAATATTATAATAATAGTATCCATTTGCAATATTATACAAGTCCGTAGCACTTTATTCGAGGACTCATTAGAAATGCCAGTAATAACATGACACAATTATAATTATTATTACTACGTCTGTACCTTCTTAAAACTTTCACGGACACTGAAATGAAGTTGACATTCTGAAAATGACACTAAAAAAATTCATACAAAATAATACCACGCCTATAGCCGGACTGCCGTAAATCACAAGCCAAGATACCTGTAAAATGACGCTAGAAAAATTTAAGTGAGTGCAATACGATACTGGATCACACGGCTTCTTAGTAATGTACCCAAATTTACACGGCAATGGGCGGTTTGTCTGTTATGACTTGTTAAAATTAACCGCCTGTGGGCGAAGCGTCATATCAAACACGAGAAACGCGCCTGGGGGCGTAGCGTCATATCAAACACGAAAAAAAATACGCTTCTGACCGTGACGTTAGTGAAAGTGTTAAAAAAGCGGGGTTAGAGTGCTCCAGCTTAACTTAGGCAACACTCATGCATATTATTTTTATGCATCCTGCATCTATACTACAACTAGGTACCATCATCGTACGCATCTTTCCACCATACTAATCTCACCGTATAAAATTAAAATCCCCACCTCATTTTACCTATTTACTATCAAAATATCGCCACTATCGAGTACCAATAACATTTTATGGACTCTAAAAACCGTTTAATATGTCGTTCACGTTTGGTTACTGGGAGCAACTCATCCGGCCCTGGATCCGAGCCAAACTCATCCGCACTCTGAGGACTAGTTAGTATGGTCTATATATCAAGGGAAAGGAATTGTGAGGGCAAAATATTATAGAAATTATTGTTGTATAGTGTTTAAAGTTTCGTATCACCCAGTAGCGAAAGGTCAATTTTTAGTACGTAAAGGCTTCCAAACACAAACGCAACAATGCTGTTTCGCAGTAGAAATAGGTATAGTAGTATAGTCTTTCCATAGTTCTGAGTAACCAGTCCACTTTAGCCATCCAAACGCATATTCCAATATCTTTGTTTCCATATTCTAGTCCTTCACCAACCGGGGGTTTTGGGTGCATTTGCATAGTGCGTACAGGGATAATCGTCGGTTGGTGCTTCATTTCAATAAAAGGGTCTAGCGGGCTCCTGCGAGTTGGCTTCGGCCTGTCGTACACCTTCCAAAGGTGACCCCAGGGTCTCGAGATATTTGTCAAAGACGCTTTCAATAATAATAATAATAAATATATATATATTTTTTTTTTAAATGTTTTTAAATGTTTTTTTAATGTTTTTATAAAAATATTTAAAAATGTATTTAATAAGTATAGAAATAAATAAATGACTATAATAAATAATTTATTTTCCAAAAGTAATGTACAAATTAGGCATTTATATGTTACTTACATGTTACTAAAATATATGGACAATTTTTTATTATGTCTGAAATAAATGTATTTTATTTTATTTATACTGGTAGTAACTGTCCTCGGACGAGTTTTAGACAATTTATTTCACAACTATCTTTTGCCAGCGGCTTCGCCCGCGTGCAGGTCAGAAAATATCTCACGGGTAACGTACTTCCGGGATTAAAAAAGCCCTATCTACTTTGCCCTGTGCCGTTTTGCGTGGATGTGTCGCATATTTTCCCCCAATTCGTTTCCTTTTAGTTTTTGTGTGTTTCTGTCTGCGTCACGTTTACCGCAAATAAACGTATTTTTTTTCTTTCTTTTCTTTCTAGATATGTGTTAATCCAGGTTATAAACTATCTGTGTGCCAAATTTAAAATGTGCCAAATCCGTTCAGCCATTTTTTGAAAGAAAAAGAAAAGAACGAAAAATATTTTATTTGGAACACGCACAGGAAATCCAAACAAAAAAATTCATTATTTATAAAAAAGGAGCATTTAAAACTAACAATAAAACATACAACATAACAATAAAATTAAAAGTGAAAATAAAAGACCTGTGCGAGGCCAAAAAGGCGCCTATCCGGAACAAATAAATCGTGACAAACAGACAAAAATTCTAAAAACTATACTTTTGGCATCAGGCTCGTTGGTTACGACTTTGATTTTCTACAGATGTCATACTTTACCTAACCTACCATCAAAACAGCTTCCATCGGGGTAATTGCGTAACACACTAACAGTAGCAATGGCTTTCATTTTGACAGTTCAACAACATTCATTGCGTTATTTACGTTGCTGAGCAGACAAATTTTCCGAACATATGCAATGGTTTATCAATAGGCTTCAAAATGATTCAGATTGTGATTGATAGTTTGTTACGCAATTAGGATGCTGAATTCAAATAAAAGTCCTAATCCGAACAAGTCTAAACTCTGAAAGATATCCTCTTTTACTGTAACATCAACAAGGAAAATAACTCAAACATGTCGTAATAAATTCCGTATGTCGCTTTCAAACTTTGAATTACTTCTCTATTGAAAATCACCAGAGATCGGGACTTCGCAATTCGTCCGATTCAGCGGAGAACTTAGTCTGTGTTCACGTGAACAGTTTTCTTTAGTAGTAAACTTTGGACGGATGCGAGTATATGGCAGATTTTAAGAAGATTTAGTAGCTTAAAGTTTGGAATAATGATTTATGTATGTTTTAATCGGGTGCAGTTGGGTTACTTTTTTGTATTTCCTATTGCAATACAGGTTACCTAATAGTAATATTCCCCTTAATTCTATATGAGAATAGTCCCTGCCAAGACCAAAAGCTGTACTTGATTGCGTAGTACATTTTCAATCACAATCCGAATTAATTTGAAGGGAATTCCAAGTCCATTGCTACATATTGCAGTATAATTCCTGCAATTAGATACTTTTTGTTGTCATTTCGATTAAATTCTTTTTACGAGTCATTCGGTCAGCTTTTTTACTTTTTCGTGTTTTTTTTTTGGATTATTTAAAAATTGACAATTGTTCTGAACATTGTCAAGAAGAAAAAAATGCAACGATTTCTGTCGTTGGAATTCCTATTGTGTGGATATTTTTTTCAATAATATTTAATCTTTCTTCGAAAGTTAATTTCAAATTTTAACCACCACGATATGTGTGTAGTCAGCGGATACAATCGACTGTACGTTCCCTGGAATTTCTCGTCACTTTTTTCTTTGATTTTTTGAAAGGCCACCTTTTTTGGCCTTACCCTGCCATTTATTGTTCGCCTGTTTTCTTCCTTCGTCTGCCGGCCGCAGAAGTCCGAGCGACCTTGCGGAGAGAAGCGCAGGATCGTTGCCGAGCAAGGTCGACGACACAGGTGCCTAACGGACACATCAGGTGCTAAATAAGACATTTGTGTGGCGCAATAACGCCCAACCATCAATATAATAGAAGTTTTCTGTGTTATACCGTCGTGTGACATTTTAATTTTAAGGTGCTTTCCTAAATTCTCAATATCAGATCTTATTCTCTTTAAAATTTATATTAACGAAATTATGTAAAGAAAAACCTTAATCTTGAGCTTATTTGTGTTAAATAATTTATAGAGCGGCACGAATTTCGTACGATTGCAATCGAATTTAAATTCGTCTATATACTTAAATTCCTAAAAATTTGGAAACAACCATAAGTTTTTTCTCCGAAAATCTTCTTGTGATATATTTTTTTTGGTAGCCTTTTACTATTTCCAACGACTGAATATTTACATTTTTTGACTTATTTCTTAATTATTTCGGATGTTCTTTTTAATAATAAATTTTACGTGTACCAGCTGTGTGAGTTTGATTTTTTAGCTAGCTCACGCCGGGGTTCGAGTCCCCGGCGTGTTAGCAGCAAGCTCTACGCTGCAATATGTTTGAAAAAATCTCTGATCATCAATATAAATGACGTAATGAATAATGTTGAACTGTTAAAATGAAAGACATTGTCATTACAAGTGTGTTACGCAATTATCCCACTAATCAACTTTTATAAAGGTCGGTAACTTGGCTGATTGTTCAAAGCATTTCCGACGTAGTTTAGTGTCATCTTTGAAGGCACTTTTATATCATACTACTTTAAATATCTTTAAATAGATACAAGTATTATCGATCCTATCGATAGCAATCCATTTAATTTGCATCTCTATAAAGAAATATCAGCAAACTCACAAAGCACAACTTTACTAAAATACAAAACATAAACTAAAATTATATTAAATTAAACTCTTGACTTTTTTACCAATATTCTGCAACACCCTTTAGCCAAGATTTCTTCATATCCAAAGATCATATTGTTGACAAAAAACAACACACTGAAAAAGAAACTTCGCCTATATCAAGTCACCTCCCAATACTCTGCACGGAGCCTTATAAAAAAACGATACAAAACACACATGGGAAAAAGGCTATCGAAACTAAAACACTCTTCACGCGTCCAGCCGTCAGAACTCTTAACTCAATTAAAAGTTCAGAAGAAACATCCCTGTACTGTAACCCGGACTAGTGGTGGACCATAAAACATAAACGTACCCACTACACGACCGTAAAATGAACAAAAAAACACACGAGTCAGTCAAAAATTCAGCACATCTCTACGACTTATAATGGTGGGTTCAGATGTTGCAAGAGAACCTTTAGTTTCCATTCATTTTAAATTTTAAGATAGTGCCCTATTTTCGTTTCGCTGCTATAAAATGTTAGGCTTATTTTTATTGATCTTTCGTTTATCATAACTTAAGAATATACTATAAAATGTCATTAAAAGGATCATAACCAAGCTATTTCAGCAACAATTCCATAGTGAAAAATTACTTTAATTTCGGAAGTTGGTGTCTTTAGGTTTTATATTTTCGTTTTTTGCCACCGACTTCCAAAATGAAAGTTATTTTTCACTTTGTAGTGTTCCTTTTTTTTTTAAATTCTGTTGTTTTTTGTAAAATAAAGAAACCACATTTTTTTGTGTTACCTACCCCACACATATTCATATACCACTAATTGCTATGTAAATAACACCGACAGGAAGTTATTATAACATCTTCAATATTGAAGATGATATAATAACTTATATACACTGAGTGGAAAAAATACGTATTATTGAAGTTAACTGAAAAAGAAGCAAAGTTAATAAAATTTAAATGTAACCACCCCTGAGGCATAACCTATCCGTTAAAAAAAAAAAATTGAAATTTATATGCAATTCCCGGAGATATCATGTAACATATATACAAAGAGAACCTACTCCTTTATAAGATGTTGATTAACAAATCAGATAGAAATAAGTTCGTGTTAAACAAACCTATCATCACCACCACCATGTAGTGCACTAACTAAGATCAGCTCCATACAAAACGTCAACAATAAACTAGCCAAAAAGACTTGACTCCTAAATAATAAAACAGTCAAAAACTTACGAAGCGCACGTACCGCAGGAAAACCAACAAAAAAGTGACCCTATAACTCAGAGCAACTCGCTGACAGTCGCCTGCCGCGTCCCATCTGAACCCAGCCTCATGCCAACCGTAAAACCGAATGACCGACGTTTCGTGAATTTTTACGATGTATCAGAAACAGCGCTGTGCACTGCGTATATTTAATATTAAACACGTACTGTCATGGCTCGTACTATGTTTTTAATATATTCTGTTGGAAAAGCCTGAAAATAAGAGTGGAATTGTGTAACGAGGTGGGTATATTAAATGGGTTTATTTTTAAATCTACTCTGTTCGTTTTTATTATAATGGATATGAAACAATACATGCTAAAATGCTTGCTTTAGAGTTGTCGCACAGTATATATAGCATACTAGCCTTAGCCCGCGGCTTCGCCCGCGTGAAGGTCAGAAAATATCCCACGGGAACGTACGACTGGGATAAAAAGTACCCTATAGTTAATCCAGGTTATAAACTATCTGTGTTCCCAATTCCATCCAAATCCGTTTAGTAGTTTTTGTGTGAAAGAGTAACAAACATCCATCCATCTATAAATCCATCCATCCATCCATCGTCACAAACTTTTACATTTATAATATTAGTAAGATTGGCTATTCGCTGTGTGAAAAATACCTTAAAATGTTGTTAAATGTGATATATCAAAATATGAACACAGTATAGTTCTAGTAATAGGTATAATATTTTCAAACATTTACCAAGAAGCTTAGCTAAAGTAACCAATATCACTTTTTGTGTTCCACGCGCGCCTCAAAGAGATGTCAGCACCAAATGACGGGGTCCGCTAGGGCCGATGCCTGCCAGGGTCGCGGATTGTTCGAAAGAGTTACCGTGACCCTGGCGCACAGGCAACTGAAGGAACACGGGTAGGTTTTAGTCAGTAAAAGTCTGACACGCCCTCCCGGTCCTTCCAGAGCGCGAAAAATCATTTGATGATTTCCACAAAAAAAAAAAAAAGAAGCCTGCGCCGATCGACTACCGATCGCTAAATATTAAGGTGACACCTCAGTAGTACCCCGCAAAATTCAAACTTTCTTTAGTTTTTTGCAAACTGCAGCTCTGTTTTACGTCATATATTGATCAAAATACGATTCTCAACTGTGGGAATTATATATTAATCGAATAATAGTCATGAATTTCATATCAATCGCCAAATTCAAAGAAAATTTGAATTTGGCGGGCTACAACTGAAGTGTCACCTTAATATTTAGCGATCGGTAGTTTGCGACAGCTTCGTTATGTCGAGACTGCCGGCCCTGGTCGTATTGTTAGCCTTAAAAAACAGTTCTTAAATCACTAGACCGAGAACATAAAGCAGACACTAAAGTTTAGTACATACCTACTACTTACACTAAAGGAAACTACTACATACGAAACCTCTACGGACCATGAAAAGGACCATGAACAGGTTCCACACACGAAAGAACTCATTCCAATTTATTTAACTCACAGTATAGAAAACAAGCTTTAGTATAAAGCAAACAATTACTTTAGGCATCACAATTAAGTACGATTCTCGAAAAATCTCGATTCCCAAATGCAATTACCTGCATAAATTTAGCAAATTAGAATCCAGTGTTAACAGAAGAAACACAGATCCCGTTTGTGAGATTAAAACACTAGCGTTGTCTGCAGATGGAGGTAATAAAAAACAGAAACGTCCAACTGAAAAAATACAAGGCAAAAATAGAAAAGTCCCTAGTACTGTAGAACGTGCTTAAAAACAGTACCCAGATTTCTTTTTGCTTCACTATTTTGCGCCTTTGTACAGCGAATTTATAAAGGTTTTGTTGTTATTAAAACACGTTGATGTTAGTTATAAAGTGTTTTTTGATAGTTCGTTTCATATATTTTTAGTGGAATTCTTTTGGTTATTTGAAGCCGTTTTATTTTTCGTTACCGTACCAATAGATTTTTTCAGATTCTGTCTGTAAAATAAACAATGAAAATGTAGACAATAGAATCTGTATAAAAAAACAATAAAGTCAAAAGGATTGGCAGAAAAATAATAAAATTATATGTGCCAGAAATAACATTCTGCGATAACCGATCAAACGGATCGGTTATCGCAGAATGTTATTTCAGAATATATTTAATTGGCATTTGCACGGCGCGGCATTTATGGAAATTGTAAATAAGTTGACTAGAGAACGTTGTAAACTTACAACGCGGTAAAAGTACAGCTAAATGAAATAATAATAATTATTACTATATTACACCAGTACTTTTTTAATTATTTCAGAGTTTGTCCCGTGTCAATACACGGGTTTAAATTAAATTACCTAGCGAAACTCCATAGACGTAATGGTTAAATGAAAAAACTGATTTTCTAAACTCATACTTCAAGTAACTAAACTATATTCGGTCAATGACCACAAAAAAATCCCTACATCTTGTTTTTTACCATGTTTAGATATCGATACTTACTGGTTTGTGGAGTTTCACAAGTTATTTATATTTGGCCTTGTATTTTTTACACCTTGTACCTGTACGTCACCGTATTTAAGTGAACACCGTTAGTTTATAATCTATCCACGTCAAACGGTCAAATTGTGAACCAACCTGCACTTACCGACAGGGTTCACAATCTGTCCTATTTTATCACCCGTAAAATTGTGAACCGTCCCTGATTTGTCGGTCTTGGCGGTAACCGAATTGGTCGCAGTAACTAAGCCAGGGCACCCCGATAAAATGGATTTGGTTAGGATAGGACTGTGATCACCACGCGCGAGCCGAGCGAGCGAAGCGAGCAGTGCCGCGGCAGTGGCCGGCGAGCGCTACTTCCAAGTTGGTCGCAGTTACTTGGCTATTTAGTATTAGCGCAAGATGCGATCCGTCGCGTGCAAGTTTAATACCAGTTTACAATTTGTCGGTTTGCCATGGACATATTATAAACTATCGAAAAATTATGTGTTAAATTGTAAATGGTTTGTTGCAGTTAACAATTTATCGATACTTTATAATCTCGCGAGATAGATTATAAACTAACGATGTTCTTAATTATACGGTGACATATACATCGATCCCTTATGTGGACCTACACGAAGACCAACAAGTATCATCTTTTCAACCACATTTAGTTCACTTTTTAAATTAATTTCAACACCAGAACAAAATTGTTTCAAAGAACGCTCCTTAAATTCCACATTATTGTCTGAGATTTTAAAAACGGTGTCTGTTTAATCGCGCCTTCGCGTGTTGTTGCCAGCTGCTACTGGGCAAGACGAACGGCCCACCAGAGACGTTTTACACAATACTATGTCTCGTTATCTCGGTTAAATTTTACAATTCTATTGGGGAGAAAAATTAAGGAGCTTTTTTAATAAATAATAAATACGTGAGGTTAATTTTTGTTGAGTTTTGAAGAGACCTTGTGTGAATTGGAAGATGCTATCTCATGAATGCTGTTTGGGCTTGGGGGAAGCCGACCTAAAGACTAATATTAACAAAATTAGTGAATAAAGTGAAGAAATTCATTTATTATATATGTCGCCCCAAGAGCGTCTACATGTTAAGATTATTTTACATAATCTTATTCGTAACGAACTAATTATTCCAAATTACCATCATCTTGATAATTAGCTACGCCCTCTGCGGGATATTCTTACAATCAATACAACGTGTTTTAATCGGCTGCTGTAAGAGGTCGGCGCCATCTATTGGTTTCTTTGTGAATTAGGAACACCTAGTATTGTTTTAATATTAATTTATTAAATTGTTCTCGTTAAAACTAGAATAAGCATTAAAAGGGAACATTTATTTAATGACTTGATTTTAATTCATATAAAAAATTCGACATTTGACAGAGTAAGTGTTTATGAAGCGGCACCCCAATTATGTAAAAAAGGCGCCGATGACGTTTTAATAGTCAATACCTCAATGTTATAATTTAAAACAAGAACTAAATCAGTTTCAATAATAATTTACAAACTATAAAGTAACGAGATTATTTTACACACACATTTATTAATGAAAACCTGTTGTTTGATTAAATTCCTTGAACAACCGGAAATGTTGGTAAGTGGTAATTTTGAGTTGCAAAAAGTCATGACGTTACTAATTAAACTTTCATCTTAAAACGCCTTTACATTTATGAATATTAGCATTGTTGAAATATAAAAGAATTAACTGATAATCATTTTACGATTGTTAGTTTTTTTTTTTAATTATCTAAGTAATAAAATTCTGTACTTGGATAAGCAGTAGGGCCGCCCACTTTTGGGGAGAGTCATGTTTATGATGGCGGGTGATAATCGTAATGGAAGTGTTTTAAAAGGACTTAAATTGTAATTGTCGAACAAGAAACCTGCGTAACATAATGTTTTGATTTAAAAGAGTGTCTATAGAGTTTCTTGCCCGTTATTTTCCATAAGGAAGATAAGATAAGATAAGATAAGATTTATTTATTTGCATAGAATGTAGGTAACGAATACAGTTAGGTGTTACAATATTTTGAGATCCTTATACATTCTGCCTCATGGCATGCAAAAATTTTATTGCTTAAGTATATAAATTAATTATTAACTTATTACCATACCACATCATGTGGAACATACCACATCTTGGAATGGGCAACTAGCTTCTCTTACTAACTCAAACTGAACGACTCCTTGTTAATGATAATTCAAAACAGCCTGTAAAATTTTTAATTGAAATAAATGCTTTTAGAAAAAGAAAGAAAGAAAAATAGTTTATTTTGCACAAACAAAACGCACCTAACAAATGAACGACATTAATTTAGAGACATACAAAATAGCCAAAAGCCTCGTATTCATGTTACAAAAGTTTCATAATTTTGTCTATTGCTTGATGCCAGGGACCAAAGACAATACACATTGCTCTGTGTTGCGACACTGGCAAATGACAACAAACAAACGATCAAAACAAAAACAAAATGCCGATTGCAGTGTGGAAAAATGACTACTTTTGTAACAAACAAACAATAATAATAAGAACAATTAAGCAGTGCGTCGCATCTGTGCAAGAACAGGTCGTTGCTCAGCAAAATGCTGTGACTTCGGACGAACCTATCGTCAACAGCGCTGATTTTCAGCAACTACCTCTCGGATGACGTAATGACGTCCCCCTGTGTTATGTAATAAATCGGGTAAGTATAATTTTCCACAGAATTAAGTGTGATTCTAGCTGAATATAGTATGTACTTATAAATAAATAAATGTATTACTTTAAGTTAAGTGTTGCGTGAGATTAAAAATCAACTACCTATCTACCATCAACGAAGAATTACACCGGAGACTATTCAGAAGTGGGACTGGGTTTCCAATCATGTTATATATATATAATAGGCCGAGGTGTGCCTATAGTACACCCAGATTTCGCCAGTTATGTTTAGATCCCATGTAATAGGGGGCGAGTCTATTACCATCAACCCGGGTACAAATCCAGACTCCGGGCTGCTACTAAGAAATTCCAGATGGAAAAACCCAATAAAATTTTTCCCGAACCGACCAAATTATTATACAGGGTTAGTTTTCAAAGACCTGCATAATTTTCAGAGATGATTTAGAATGGATAATACTTTCTATTGATGAAATATTAAGTTGTTTTTTTTACAATATTTTTATTTATGTCTGCTTCTAAAAACAGAACGTGTGGAAATCAAATCAATTTAACAACCTAGACCGCACGCGCTGATAAGCACTTGTAACATAATTCGGCAACGCACACACACAAACACGAATCCACATTATTGTATTAGTTCCCGTCCAACGGCCGGCACACGAGTCGTCTACGCATTTTTACCTTTCACGCCGTACCTCTTTCTCAATGCGCATTTCAATATATGGTTTTTGATTTGAATTGTTTCCATCGTCATGAATTCCTACCTAATATATCACTTGTAACAAAACATCGCAGTAATTGTTATAAAAAAAAAACGTAAATTGAAAATATTTTCGTTTCTGAATCATCTCTGAAAATTTAGCAGGTCTTTAAAAACTAACCCTGTATATTCAATCATCACAAAATTAAAATTAAACACGCAATTACCTAAATCCAATACAACAATATTAATATTATCATCCCATTAAAATCCCTGAACATGTTATCCCATGAAGGATCAAGACATGCTTTGCTAACAACCCCTTCGGTACCGGAGGGTATAACCCTCACGCACCGAGAAAACAATGGAAGGAGGAAGGTACACAATGCATTCATTGAGGACATCTCAAGCGAACCGTGTACCTTCCATATTATGAACACAAACAGTCGTGTTGTGTTATGTTTATAGGAAAACATGGGGAAAGCTCAATCTGATCGTGGAATCTTTGTCTTAAGGGGGATGCGCTCAGGTAGCCCGCGAAATTCAAAAATACTTACGTTTTTGCAATTTGCAAATCACTGTCAGGTTGTATTTTGATTAAAATATGATTCGCGGCCGTAATAAATATGGCTTTGATAAATAAATGATAAATGATTTTATTTCTGTAAGTAGGTTTGTACAAAGACTTTTACACGTCAATCATATTTTAAAACTAGATGAGGTCGGCGTTTCCTATCTGACTACTCTGAGAAGAAAGGCCGAAACAAACTCAGAGGTCACAGTCTCTTTTAAAGTCCAGACATAATCTTGGTCAGATCATGTGAAGACCATGTAGATTTGAGTCTTAAATGGTCTTTTGAGGAAAAGATACCACACAGAATGAGTGGACCTGTCCAGTCAGTGCACGCATTTGTCAGTAATCGTGCAGCTCAACTCAAAACTTAAGGAAAACTTTACAGAATTATAATCATTAGAATCAGCAATGCAACTCCTTAAGGTAGAGTTGGCCTCAAATGTCAGGATTTCATGAAATAGTCATTCAATAGGGTAATATGCAATTAGAGAGATGTATTGATGATTTTTATGGTTATAATTCAATAAATAAATATTTGATACGGCCGCGAATCCTAATTAGATCAACATACAACCTGATACTGGTCTGCAAATTGCAAAATATGTAAGAAAATTAGAATTTCGCGGGCTGCCTTGGCGCCTTAATGAAAAATCAAAATTAAAATATTTTATTGCACATAAACCTACATGGCTACTTATGAACCGTCAGAAGCTAGGTGCACGGTTCCAATTAGTCGTTTTATATGGAGAAGAGCTGGCAGGAAACTCCACGGTTACTCTTTTAAAAATAACCGTGTAACTTAGAATATTATCAAATTACAGTGTTATTAGATATGGGAGGACAGTATAGGCCTGTTGACTAGTACCAGGTACCTAATAAAGTAGAAAATGTTCTACAAATCTACAGTCTACAAGGAAAATAATGATGAGATATATGCGCTGTAATTTTTTTTATTTATCACTTACTAGCTTTTCCTGCAGTTTCACCCGCGTGCAGGTCGGAAATTATCCCACGGGAACGGATTACCGGGATTAAAAGTATCCTATGCCCAAACTCAGGTCATAATCTATATATAGGCCAAATATCATCCAAATACGTTCAGCCGTTTAAGTATGAAAAGGTAACAGACGCCAATAGTTACTTTTGCATTTTTAATATTAGCACGGATGGACAAAACAAATAAGGATTAAACATGAGAAAATGTTCGTCAAATGGTCCAACAATGTAATTTAGTTTAAAGCATAAACATAAGTAGACCAGCATCCTAATCACGTAACACACTATCTATCACAATCTGAATCATTTTGAAGCCTATTGCTAATCCATTGCTTCATATGTTAGAAAAATTTGTCTGCTCAACCACGTAAATAACGCTATGAATGTTGTTGAACTGTCAAAATGAAACCCATTCCTACTGTTAGTGTGTTTCGTAACTACCCCGCTGCTTTGTCTGATCTCAAATAGGCATAGAATGCCCACTACAATGAACAGACTATATTGCCAAAATTTAATATAGATAATTACAATTGGCAGGCAAAGAAATTAAATTCCGAACCCAACCTTTAGCAACAGCACTAGCAAGTGAAGGTTATTTATGTTCAAACTTAATCTAGAGAAAATAATTTTACGCCCACCCAAGGCTTTCAGTACACAAAGAGAAATACTAAGAAATCTGAATACTTATATAAGTCTACAGAAGTGACATTTGCTACCTATGACCTATTAATCAGATCACCAAAGTCACTCAGGTTTGAGGCCTTTTGAAGGCCTTTAATAAACATGTTTTCTCAAAACTTTTGTAGGAGCTTTTGTTGAAAATTTTATCATAGGTAATAAAAGATTTCTATTTCAATGGGTCTATCCTTTTTTTTTGTAAAAATACAAAGAGAAGTTTGTAAGAAAAATTGGGTAGATTTATAAAAAGTCTTTTAGAAGTTAAATTAAATTATTAAAGGTATTGTATAAAAAAAGAAGAAATTATTAAATCATGTGGATGAAACTAGACCTTGTAAGACTCAAAACATGCCCTTTATTGACAGACACACTGAGTTATAAGGGCAAATAATTCGAAGAGTCAAATCTTCTGTCTCGCTCTGTTTAGATATGATTGTTATTATAAGACAACGATATATCATAAATTATTTAGTTTAGTCCGTCCTCCGCAGAATCTTTGTCTAATCTCAGTTTCTGCTCCAAATAATTCAACTGCCCATATTTCTCGACATTTTAGTCCGCCCACATAATTGTTAGCCTAGTGTACCCGATTTTGTGTAAACTTAATAAACAATAATTACAGAACGGCTAAGGGGCACTGTGCGGCAAGAACTTGGCACCAAAGGTAATCTTCGTCAAGTTTAAACTAAGTTTAATGTAAACTGTCGAGGTTTCACGGATTAGCGGCTAACAGTCGCTAAGCCCCATCAGGGCCGAAGACACAGTATGATTGAAAAAGCAGTGGGCTAAGAGTGGTTTAAGAACTGCTCGTTTTAGCCCACACACGCGACTGCTTTTATGACTCTCTAAAACTCTAGATTGGTTGTAACGCAATAAGATCAAAGGTGATTTCGGAAAAAGATTTTCATTAATAAAGTTAGATATTCTTGGTGATCGGTTATCTATTTCTGTATTTCACTGAATAAAAAATAGATATTCTTGGAAATGTCACTTTGATATTATGTCAAGTGTATTTATAGTAGGTACTCGTACGAGTACATTTTTCTTTCTAGTTAAAATGAGAAAATAAAACTCATTAAATTCTTGGCTTAATTGACTATCTATTCCAGTAAGACACTTAAGAACCTTCGTGGAAGCAAAATAATAAATGATTTGTTTGAATTCCAAATGATTTATTATAGCCACTTTCTCTATTCATTGCTGAGTTTATATTTCCTTTAAAGGGTTCTAGTAACACAGCATAAAAACACGAGCCGTTAAAATCCAAGACATACTGTTTCTTGTTACACTGTGGCAGACTAGTTTATTTAGCTCCTAAATCCAGTTCGAAAACGCAGGTACGATACACAGGTACTGAGATTAGGAACACGGCTGTCCTAAGGGTATTACTGTTACTTGTTATCATCGAAATTCGTTCACTGGCTGTATTAAACAACGGATGTTATTGACAGAAAGACTAAAGTATTTCAGCTAGCCTAGTCATTTGATAAGAGTAGTAATCTAAAAATCACTTTGAAAGCCGAAAGGTGAATCTGCGGTAATTATAAAACTAAAAATTCGTTTTCGAATTTCATGCGGTCATCATTGAGTGAAAATTTAAATTGAACGTTGAATCGAATCAAATCAATAACTAGCATTTCCTTTAAAACGAACCCAAATAAGTAATTTAAAAAAAAACTTTATTTTTTATGTCCTATAGAAAGGCATGGAATATTCTACAATACTCTCCATCGAAGAAAATACTAATAAATGCTCACAGACGGAGTCGTGAGCAGAATACTATAGTTACCTTTTATAATAAACTAACTTTTGCCCGCGGATTCGCCCGCGTGGACGTCCGAAATTATCCCACGGGAACGTATTATCGGGATAAAAAGTATCCTACATGTTAATCCAGGTTATAAACTATCTGTGTTCCAAATTCCATCCAAATCCGTTTAGTAGATTTTGCGTGAAAGAGTAACAAACATCCATCCATCCATCTATCCATCCATCCATCCATCGATCCTCACAAACTTTCACATTTATAATATTAGTAGGAAGTAGGATAAAAAGTTGTTTTCCAGACTCAATCACCATAGTCATTCGATCAGATTGAAAATCTACTTCAAACAAAAATCTAAAAGGGTCATAGAAAAAAACCTATTTTCATTAGACGCATTTATCGGAGTTCCAAAGTAATGTCATTTAAAAGTTTTTAAGTGTCATCGTTTATAAAGCAGATCGAGCAGATAGTACTTTTTTAAAGCTTTTAAAATAACTTTTTTCCGAAATCAGTTCTGTCTTTCTGTCTATCTATGTTCTAGAGATGGATTTTGGGTTAAAAATTCGAGATTAAAATAAAAACCCTCAGATCTACCTGTTATTTTAAGAACTTGCACATATTATTTGATATATACTTATAGAGGTATGAGGAACAGGGTGTAAAGTTCACTCATACTCTATGGAAAAGGGAGGATCCTCCGACCACACGGGTGTCGTGTCTGGTGGGCAACTGCCCGACGGTTGATGTCGGGATGTTGTATATATGCTAATTGCGCGGTAAACTCTGCTTGCGCGATGCAGGATCTTGTGTGACGTCATTGTGACGTATAGCTCGCATGTGGCGATGTAGATACCGCTACATTCATGTTTTACAATAAATATATTCTATTCTATTCTATTCTTAATTTTAGAGTCATTATATTTCAAAGAGCTATTGTAATATTGCTTAAATCAATATGGAATTATGATAAGATATTTTTTTTTAACTTATAATACCAGCCTACCACTACTGCCACTACAGGTCAAAGCCCTCTTATCATACTGAGAAGCCACGAGCATTAATCACCACGCTTGCTCAAAACGCGTTGGTGATTTCAGACAAGTCCAGGTTTCCTCAATTTTTTTTTCAGTAAAATCCAACATAAACTCAGAAAATACATAAACTTACAAAAACTTAAATATTAAAGTTTAAATATTTATTATTAGATCTAACGATTGCAAATGAGTTAATGAAGACAAGTTGGCAATCCGTCGGTTTTCAATTATTTTAAAAGCCTCTAACCTTCAAAAGACCTGCAATTCGTTCAAGATCACAAGATATTAATTCATTTTGATAATGTCATTGTCAAACCCAAATCAGACTGCAAAATTATACATACCTACCGACTAGTTAGAGGTATATGCAAAGTTCGAAGATTCAAATTCGTTATTATTTTCAGGAGGAGATTTATGACGATTTCTAGTAAATAAAATATGGGTATGATTATCTATGCGGGTGGCATGGACAACCCATTACTATGGAGTCAGTTTATAGAGGTATGAGGAACAGGGTGTAAAGTTCACTCATACCTCCATAGAAAAGGGAGGATCCTCCGACCAGACGGGTGTTGTGTCTGGTGGGCAACTGCCCGACGATTGATGTCGGGATGTTGTATATTTGCTAGTTGCGCGGTAAACTCTGCTTGCGCGATGCAGGATTTTGGGTGACGTCAGTGTTACGTGTAGCTCGCATGTAGCGTTTGTAGATGCCGCTACAAGTTTATGATTCTGAAGCCCCCATCGTTGTTATTTGTTATTTGTACTCGTGGGTTGCAGCTGAAAATCAGCGTCAGGTGGTACACCTTGTGTTGTCATCTGACATTATGCTGAGCTGAGGCCCCATTGGCATTATAATCATTGTTCCGTATTTTTTAGTTTTAAGGTGTATTTTTGTTGCTGCAATGCCAATAAACGCATTTTTCTTTCTTTCTTTCTAATTTAAAAAAAAAATCTGCTGTTGTATAGAAAAGTACATTATCTACTCGGTCAAAATGTATGGCAGAGCCAATTGTTTTGTTAATAACTGAAGAAAAATTTCTACGCTAGGGGTCTAGAATCATGTGCTGAATTCATGGTTTCAGTTTGCACGTCGATGTCTCTGCCGACCCTGTATAATTAAAAAGGAAATGCTGTTCGTTGATAATACCGTCACTGGAGAATGGCTGGACAGATTTGGCAATTTTTTTGTTTTAAAATGTTTGTAATAGTACAGATTAGGTTTTTATGGAAATAAAAATTGGAAAGCTTCCGGGAAATTTTTCAAATTCGGGTAAAACTGAACGTCCGTTTTTCTATAGGATTTTTGTATGAATTTTATTATTGAAAATTGGACATGACAACGCAACGTTGAACAGGTCAGCCAGTATTCTAATGAAAAAGTCCTATTTTCATCTAACTTAAAAAGACAATCATATTATGACGGTTCATTCATATGGATTTTCTTTCGATTTTGTTTGTATAGCAAGTCAATCAAGTGTATTCAATACTAACATTGTTATTATGTTTAACTTCAGTCGAACAACATTCTTAGTTGTGCTTCTCAGGCGCCTACCACGTCGCTTCTAACACACCAGCCCACCATATTAACTCCTATTCTCAGACACACGTCGTCCTAGTAGAAAGGTTTCGAAGAATGCAAAACCCGGGATACACTAGGCTATTTTTTGAAGCTAGGATAGTAAGCTAGAGAGCTAATAACTCTGGCTTCGTGCATACAGAACTAGCTTCTCACTTGCTTTACTAGCCTAGAAATGATTCAAGGCTAGTAAGCAAGTGAGTGAGCTAGTAAGATGAAGGATTTTTTGGTTGGGGGTTCTATTTTTGAGCTAGTAGTACCCCCCGCCACTGATTTTACTATCCTGGCTTATATACTAGCCTCGTGTGGCCAGTGAAGATAGTACCCAATTGGATCATTTCACTCTACGGACTGAAATACCACAATGCTATTGGCGTGTTAAAATTTTGGAAACATCATCTACTTTTCAATATTTGTAAATATGTGAGCACCATGTATCTATCACATAATTAATTTGCCTGCCTTTGCATTATATTTAATTCTTTTTACCTATTGTGGTATAGTAATTTTATTCTAGGTGCATCGTCTTCACATATGATTACATAATTAATGTGAACTTACATAATATTGTAAAATATTTTAAAAGAGTAATGGTGGAGCTTCTTGCCCATTCTTCTCCATACGAAACTACCTTTTGGAAGGGGCAACTAGAATCAATTCTATTTTTTTGTAAATTTTGACTTTCAAAAGTGCCTTTTATGTGCCTATTTGAAATAAATGAATTGACTTTTGACTTTTTTTTGTTGGCTTAAAATTTACGAGCATCGTGTAAACAGCACTAGCTTGTGCCAAGCTAGGACAGCAAGCCAGGATCGTATACAGTGATTCTAGCTTACTATCTTAGCTTTGAAAAACTATTCTCGTGTATCCCGGGCATAACAGTTTTAAAACAAAACACGTTCCCTAGCTTTCAATAGAACCCCAACAAAAACATTTCTGCGAAACCTGAACAATTCTAACGCGCACGAAAACATCGAAAAACAAATTGAAATCACAACAAACTACAGCAGAATCAAATACACTGAAACTCTCGCCTTCAAAGTGACTGCAGCCATTTTAATTTGGGAGAAAATTCTCGAAAATAATTCCAACCAAAATGTAAAGCAGTGTTTGCCAAAGATCAGGAGGAATCATTTTGTTGAACAACTTTTGCTTTTTACTAGAAAATTTCTTCACAGAGTTTGGAACAAATATCTTCGACGGACCCGATTCATTATACGTCTTTCAGTCGGGCAAAAGTAATTCAAAGTTGCCTCCATCGAACATTCGTCGGGGAGACAAACTTTTCCCTCATTCTCTGGGAACAGTTTCAAGGTACATCAAGTCACGATTAACTTGTCCTGGGTTTAGAACTGATCTAGATATAGATTCGGTTTTCAATCATTCTCAAATATTGTTTTATTGGTCCTCTGAAACTACGAGTAGTTTCGGTGTCACAGTATCTGCTGTTTTACTTTTCTCATCCCTATTCTATTTGGATTAGTTTCGGGAATCCTAACTTTGCACGTGTAAGATGGATTCTCAGATTGGGAGTTTGGAAGCTTCCGTGAGAAAGTTTTATTTGGTGGCTTTAATAGAATTGATATTCACCTGACAAGTACATCCTCGTTCTTGATAATGTGTATGTCACTCACCTTTTCTCAGGGGTATGTTCAGAATATACCGCAGTAAGGGTGTGTTATGTTTTTCGTAAGCGAAGACTAGTTAAAAATGCATTTGTTGCAGTTGAGAACAGCTATGCATATAGATAGTCAAACCTGTTGTGTGTTGTGTTGTGTTGTCAAAACTATATTTTTGTCACTGAACAAATTCACGATAATATTTAGATCATTCAACAAATTCTCAATACAAGTAAACATATCACAAGTGTGTCCTTCTTATCGATTTCGATAACGGCGACCCTTTGAAATTATTATTTCCAAGCGTGTACCAAAATGACTAGCCAAACCGAATTTTGTTTTAAATACCCGGTCACAATTAAGACAATATAGTTGTGACACATTTATACCTCGAAACTAACAAAAATATATTAAAACCAAATTCCGCTCTTAAAACAACTGAAAACATCTTCAAGATTCAATCCCAAAAAAAAAAGTAAAAATCCAAAAATACTGCTACAGTGTGCCAGAGAGTCATAACTCCAATCGACTCTTCAAACTCCCATAAAAAGACACTGCCACATAACCCATCGAGACAATGCGAAAAGATTTATCGGCGAGTTCTCACATATAAAAGTATTAACATTCACGCCATGTCAACACAGGCTTATGTGAGAAGTTTGGTCTAAATAGCACCTGCCACATTTCACTTAGTTTGAAAATTGTCAAAAGTTTTCGACACTTGTACTCTGAAAGTTTTCGCGTACGCTCTAAAAGCGACATGGAGTTCGACGGTGTTACTAATGTGATACTAGCTGACGTATTGAATGATCTTATGTATGTTTATTTATTTATTTGAGGAAACTACTTTTTTGTTGCTCGAGTGATGCTACCTTTTACCTAAACCCTGTGTGTCAGATGAGAAGAGATCAAGATGAGAAACTGGGCAACAACTACCAGTCTCCAAATAACAGCTAATTGCAATGAGATTCATGTGTCCAGCAAGGTGATTCATTATTGTAGTGGTCAGCAGAACAAAACGTTTTCACTAGTAGATATTTTACGAAATAATTAGTAAAGTACAGGCTCCTACTAACAGGCGCGATACGCGACGCGAATCGCACGCGACACAAAGGCACCGCTCGTCGTGCGACAGGCGGTGCCTATGTGTCGCGTCGCGTGTCGCGCCTGTTTGTAGGAGCTTTAATACCCTCTGAAACTGCTAACGCTAACAGTGACATGATTAAGCGAATTAAAATAATTTTGGAACAGCAAATGTAACTACCTACAATTATTCAAACCATTAAGTATCCCGATTTAACATAAAATATCTCTATCCGGACCAGATTTCACGTAAACACATTAAATTCATGCTCTAATTTGGCAAAGACAATAAATCCATTACAGCCATTTGTCAAAGTAAGCCACTGGTCAAAGCGCTGCCTCACCATAAGTTGTAAGTCAAAATAATGGCCGGTCATGTCGGCCACCGAGGCCGGTTACCCAGAATGGCCACATTACTCAACTTTAACTGTTAATGTAGATATCCACCATCCACCATCCACCTCTTTAGTGGTGTGGACCACTTAAGTGGATTGCAACTTGTGTTGCAACAATTTATGTTTGCACGTAAATTTTGAAAAGTTGTAAATTTTTTGAACATTTATTGCGAACACAATAGGTTAGTTTTACGTTTTGGTTTAAGTCAAAATTATTTATGAGTCAAAAGTGTAAAACCGTCGTAAATTTCGATAAAGTAACTTCAATGCATTTCATTTCATTTATTTATTCATTAACAATTAACATTATGTTCAACATTAGTCAATAAAAATGACTTCGAGTTGCAATTCAAGTATTTTTAAGAATATTCGCATTCTTTTTTCAGTCTTAATCTGTCAAAAAAACCTATATTTTCTCTTCATTCGTGACAAGCAGGGTAATTGCGTAATACACTAACAGTAGGAATAGCTTTCATTTTGACAGTTCAACAACATTCATTGCGATAATTAAGTTGTTGAGCGGACAAATTTTTCGAACATATGAAGCAATGGATTAGCAATAGGCTTCAAAATTATTCAGATAGATAGTGTGTTACGCAATTAGGGTGCTGTTTCTGACATTGATTATCGCTGAGACAAGATTCAAAAAGATTTTGAACGTTTTTAATTACAGAAATTAGCTTTCAGATCTGTAGTCATTGAAAACTTCTGCTAATACTGAACAATTGTCTCTTAATCTGACCGGTCTTGAAGAAAACATTAACAAGCGACAGTAATATTTATTTTCCATTAGCCCACAAAACGATATTATCATTAATTCTCTCGACAATCGAAATAGTAATAAGAACACGTTTTCCATTACTAACACAAAAACAAACGATTCAAGATCAAAGAAGAAATATTTTGTCATCCCAACAACTCCTCACGTTAATGCAGAAAACATTTTAAAGTCTAACAAGCTCGATAATAAAATTGGAGAAAACAACTCTAAAACAAGAACAATAAAGTATAAAATTTAATTTTCATCCCCGTTCACGTTTGTAAAAATTGTGATCCTGGCCCCGCCTCGCGAACGAAATGAATATTTGATATGCCTTCTCCCTTCTTTATGTTTTAGCTCGAAACAGATAACTATTATTTTTAAATAATAACAAAAACAGATGGTGTTGCATTTACGCTGTATTTTAAAAGTATTAGCAGGGTTATTTTTCTTTGTTTAGACAGATTTATTGGCGTTGATAAGGAATAAGTTGGTACTACAGTGATTTTGTTTGTCTTTTGCGTGTTTTCTAGCGCTGTGATAGGCAGACTTATCAGTTCAATACTCGGGGATAGTCTACCTGCTCTATCACTTTCTCAAGAATAAAGAAATGTCATAGAAGAAGCAAATTTGCGTAGCGCCGTGCACGTGTATTTTTTGGATATACCGTTCTTCGAAAAAAAAACACTACTACAACGGGTGTAAAAGGACACTTAGCTAAGCCGGGAGTCATCTACTCAACTTCCCGTCATTGTTATTTTTTTTTGTACTGGATCATACCTGGGAACCTTCTGGTTCCGGAGATATTGAAGGTGAAAATTGCAATTGATCTGATGTTTTTTTTTTTTACGAAAACTAGTTTTTAATGTTATAACACAACTTTAAATACCCCCACGACCCCTGTACCGTTGCATGCACCCATAAGCACAATAATTTGCGTGCGTTACATTACGCATTACCTTAAACAGCGATTCTCCACATCAATAATAAAATTCGTTTCATTTTTGTGCAATGGTACTTAGTTTGGTGAACAGAATCGTAGTTGACGGCTATGTGATGGGTCTTTTTACACCGTCTATTGTTCCTCATAATCATTGTAAAACAGTCAAGATAAACTATAAAGTGCACGGTAATCCCAGTTAAATAACCGTATCTTTGTAACCTGATGACAGAAAAGATGATAAAATTATGCTCAACGAATCAGACCCGGTATCCCATGAGAACGGTAAAAGCTCAGACAGGGAGGGAATCCGCAATGAATTATTATGCCATAGCAATGCAAAGACAGAATTTCTTATCTTTCTAATATGATGCAGATCACTAAAATGGCTCTAAATGGAAGACTAATTGGTGACTAGAAGCTTCATCTCTCAAAGGTAATTTTAGCTTAAATATTTTAGGAGCAATCTGTTTTTAGAACATACTGTGTCAGATTCAGAATAGATACTTAGTTAAGTTTATCTCATGAAAATTGCAAGTCTCGACTAGAGGTTAAAAAAGATCAAGCGGCAATATTCGATTTAATCGTGGCCACTTTCAAACCCGAGGGAAAACTCGTGAACACAACATATTAAACATTCACCTGAATACTAAAGAAATCCAATTAACTCGGCAGATTCAATTCACGAAATAAGCGTCCAAAGTACTCGACATTATTTTTATTCCAGTCCCAAAAGTTCATTCTCTTATTCCCGGGAGTCTAGAGATCCGAAAATTCAAAGTAACATAAACAATTTGGAATATCCAAGAGAATTTCTATAGAGAAAAACTCGTAAAGTCATTGGGCGACAAAACACAGTGCAGCATTCTGTAGAATAAATCTAGATTTCTCAGAGAATATAAGGTCCCGATTTTCGGGTACCTACTATTTTCAGATATATTATAGACATTAGAGCTACTTCTAAGGACGTCAGTTTTGTTCCAGATCGATAAAGCACTAAGTGAACCTCATTGTAGTTTGTCCAATGTATGATCATTTAGTTTTTATAAGGTTGAGCTAAAAGGAATTTACTTTTTACGGGCAGTCGTTTAGAGACTAACTACCCCATATGAGGCTAATGGACTGAAGATGTGGAGAAAATTAAATCGTTACAGGAGAACAAGTAAGATTAGCGAGAAAATATTCATAATGTTTTAAGCTTATGTTTTACTATTGCGATAAGACTTGTTCTAGCAAGTATTCATACTGATTTTTCATAAAATAATGGTACTGCTGCAGCAAAACGAAAAATATATTACCAGCAACGGATCACAGTGAAACTTCTAAAAATTATCCATCATGTAAGTAGGTAAATTAAATAGGTAGGTAGGAAGTGTAATTTTTATGGTGTACATAATAAAGAATATTCTATTCTATTCTACATAAAATTAAAAACATTATGGAAAACAAATAGTGTTCGCTGTCCTTCAAAAGAACCAATTCCATTACCATAATATCCAAAAAATCAGCATCAAAATAAATATGATCAAAAATAAACTTGTATACCAAAAAGGCTACAGAGCTTCTATTGAATTCACATTCACAAAGCGAACTAGACCCGCTTGATATGAATCATTCAGCAGTTTGCGTTGCATCTGCAGTATAAAGCGTCTTAGTATAAATCCGGCCCCATATACCTTCAAGCATTATTCGTAAAATGTTGAAAACAGCTTATTTCATAACATTTAAGCGTACGGCACCGTATTTACAATTCTCTCCGGCTTGAGAAGCAATATTTACGGGTCGGGAGCGCTGCTTTAGATTAAGTGCGTATATAATAGCGTGACTCTTTCCCTGCAACCTGCTTGCGACGAAAAAACATGATACATCTTTACCAAGTTACCTTGCCCGACTCTAAAATCCAAACGCATTCCAAATTCGACCTTTTGCCTTTGCAAAAAGGTTACGACACACAAAAATTGGCAGCAAATGTGCTGTTGTAAAACATTAAGGGAAGATTTTCTGAGTTCCTTTTGTAGCAAGCGATCAATATAAAGGAGAGTGCTTGTCAAATGATAAGCGTATTCATAGAGGTTTTAAATACTTAAGGTTATTATACAGTTCATAAACATTCGGGAGATTGTGATGGGGATCATTCAGAGTGATTTTAGGGAACTTTGTTTTCATAATAATGTGTTTGAGCTTAACGGGTTGCTTATCTTTTGTAACGTCCTATTATCATGTACTGACTTACTGAATACGGTACAGCTGACTTTTTGAAAGGCTTTGCTGGTTCAATATATGTATAAATAATAGATAATGCCTCGTTGATCCAAAGAATTTTTGATGGAGTTTTTAAGCACCAAGATCACCTGATGCTTCCACCAAAGCAGGTGTTTCAAATTATTGGATTCTTGAGTAGCACATTCAGGCTAGGCGCAAACAGTCTCCGGTAGCTCAGCGACAAGCAGTACACATGATTTTTCATACGTTTTGTATGGATTCGTCTCATACGTGTGGCGGTGGCGCCGCGCCCGCTACAGCAGTACTCGACACCGCAGAGGCGACAGACAACGGTGGTTGTGGCCGGTGGCTCGTGTGCTCTTACCCTTGCAATGCCATTCATTTTGTCAATTCAACAGCATTCATTGCGTAATTTATGTTGAATTTTACAACTTAGTATGAAGCAATAAATTAGGAATTTCATTAAAATCTTTCGGATTGTGATTCGTGTATGCAATTAAGGTGGTGGTTACAAAATGGGAATTTAAAATGCATTTTGTTTCTGCGTTTTCATATGGAATAGTTTTTGGTATGAACGTCCCACTATTATACGATTTATTTTCGTCCGTAGCTACACGAATGTTTATCTTATTCTACCAAACTACAACGTTAGTCGACTAACATCATTGAATTACGGTCACTGCTCCATTATTAACTACGCTGACAGACCTGTAGTACCTATAAATTTATGTATATGTATATATGTTGGGCTATGTACATGTTGAGCTATGTATACATATGTGGAGCTATTGAGGCAATTCTCTGTTAGCTTACGTCATGGTCTGGTAGTCTTGGCACTAATAGTGTAACGTTTGTGGAGATTAATTCGTTATCGATTTCACTTTACGTCGAAAGAAAGTGATATTTGCCTGACAACCTCAAGTTGAACAGATATGTAAATAAAATGACGGCATTCCATGATGTATAAATACTGCCAATACAAGATGTGATTGAAATAACTGAATACCTCTTAAGAGATAAATGATAAATGATTTTATTTCTGTAAGTAGGTTTGTACAAACACTTTTACACGTCAGTCATATTTTAAAACTAGATGATGTCGGTGTTTCCTATCTGACTACTCTGAGAAGAAAGGCCGAAACAAACTCAGAGGTCACAGTCTCTTTTAAAGTCCAGACATAATCTTGGACAGATCATGTGGAGACCATGTAGATTTGTGTCTGAAATGGTCTTTTGAGGAAAAAACACACAGAATGAGTGGACCTGTCCAGTTAGTGCACGCATTTGTCGGTAATCGTGCAGCTCAACTCAAAACTCATTATGAGCAACTTTTACAAAGGAACCAGCCCTGAAATCGCGAAAAACAATCAACCGCTTCATATAGTTCGCATACCTTGACAAAATGTCGGGAACAGCAGATTTTTTTCCGCGAATTTATTGTTGGTTCCTTAGTAAAATTTATTCATAATGAAAAGTACAATGACCACCCCTTAAGAGGTTTTCAGTTATTTCAATAATTCCTTGTATAAAGTACCTATTCTATTATATCGAGCGCATAGTATTCATGAATCAGCCACAAATTTAGACAGAGCTTCCAAACAGTCTTTGTGATTGCTAGATTTACAATGATTTCAGCAATCACCTGTTTTATAGTTCAATCTTCCACAAAAACCTAAAATCATCAATTAATCAATCGATCATTAAGAAGCCCAAATAAACAGTGCATATTAGCAACTCATAATGATGATGATGAAATCATAAGTAAAGTAGTTTAACAAATAAATACATCATTAATCTTAGTTCAAGCTTTTACACAAGAAAGCAAACCACTCCAAGGAGAATATTATCAAAGGAAAGTAGACAATATTCTTTCACACTTGACCATTTTTTGTTGCACAACCTGGGTCTCTACAAAAATGTACCTATGTCCTGGCATCTTGCCCAGATCTCTGAAGAAATTCCAGAAACTTAAATTGACATTTAGCTCAAATAACAAGAAACTTAATAACACTGGATTAGTCTTTCCAAGTCAAATATTTAATTCTCTTTTGTAATTGTATCTTTAATTAGTTTTTTGTTAGCCTACTTTGTTGGTAGAATAAATAAATAAGTTTTTATTCTAGGAAGCCTGTGTTCTTTTAAACGAAGGCATCTAATTCCTAATTATTAGCGGTGGTAGTAGCAAAAAGCTCTTTGTGCCCGTGCTGTTCAATTTTACTAGTTCAAATTAACAATTTACAGCCCCTATGGGATGGATATATCAGAATTTATTAGAATAGATGCAAATAGAATAGAATAAACTTTATTTCTAAAGGATGAAACGACCGGACGTATGTCGTTGAAATGATCTATGAATGGAATGGCAGTCAGTCTCAAATCATTGTAGGAAAAAAGTAACAGCAAAAACAAAAACCTGCGTCATTGTGGCTAAAAAATCATTCGTTACAGTAAAACATACATAACACATTACGTTTTACTCTACGAATAACAAAAAAAACTAATCATTATAATTATCATTGATAAATAATGCAAGCGTAATACATCACAATCTCAAAGAGATGTCAGCAACATTGACGGGGTCCGATAGGGCCGATGCCTACCGTGGTCGCGGATTGTTCGAAAGAGCTACCGTGGCCCTGGCGCACTGGCAACTGAAGGAACACGGGTGGGGTTTAGTCAGTAAGAGTCTGACACGCTTTTCCGCTCCACCCAGAGCGGGAGACGTCATTTGATAATTTCCCACCCAAAAAAATATAAATAAATACATCACAATAATTGTGACTTTCTTTAGAGGGACCGCCAAAGTAACAACTATTGTTAGTGCAACGAAGCGGGGGAGAGTGTGGTAAACGAGTTCTCATCTTAGAGAATATAACACGGGAGAAGCCTTACGTAAACTTCGCCCTCTGTAAAGTATAAGAACCAATAAAAACTACGCCATCCAGATAAGAGCATCGCTTTCGACGACTCTGATAAGGCCGAATGCCTAGCCAACAGCGTAGAGTCCAAAATAAGTTCCAATGTTCTCCCAGCTCTCAACCAGTAGACCAAGCGCACTTTGCCAAGGTTGACGCTGAAGTTGAACGTAGAGCTTCTATCCCACGCGTTAAAGATCCAGATGATCCCCTGCCTCACTCCAGACGAAGTGCACGACATTATTAAAAAGCTTCACTCTTGGGAAACCCTCGGCTCGGACAGTATCATCAATAAGGTTTCAAACTTCTACCCGCTCCTCTGATAATCCTACTGACGTAAAGCGTGGAAAGTTATCGGCATCTCTAAACCGTACAAGCCCAAGTCTGATCCGAAGAGTTACCATCCCATCAGTCTCCTCAATGTTCTCGGCAAAATCTACGATAGACTTATGGCAGGCAGGAAGAAAAGAGCCTAATCCCAACGAGCAGATTGTTTTCCGAACCGAACTTTCTTGCATCCAACAAGTCTGCCGCATCGTAGAGCACTTAACGCTGGTTTCCAGCCCAACGCGATGATGGGCGTGTTAATCTTCAACATAGCGAAAGCATTCGACAAAGTCTGTCACAACGGCTTATTATATAAGCTTTACCAACTCGGAGTGCCAGACCGTCTCGTACTCATCTTACGAGACGTTTTATCGGATCGCACCTTCCGCTATCGCATCGAGGGTTCTCTTTCCTCCCCTCATCTAATTCGCGTGGGAGTCCCTCAGGGTCCGTGCTATCTCCCCTCATCTTCAAATTGTTCACTAGCGGCATTCCCAAGAGTGAGTACTCATTTACCCGAGAGGCACGCGCCGACGGCAGAGGTAACTGCCGCCGAAACTCGACACGTCGCCGCTCATGTATGCGGCAACTACAACCATAGACGCGTCAACGGCTGCAGTTGTCTCTGCCTTTGGCACGTGCTGCTCGTGTATATGAGCACTAAAAAGTCTCAGTTGCATTTATTCGCCGACGACACGGCCATTTACTACACATAAAAGTCAAGCGGTTACGAAAACATATTATTATTACTGTTATATTTTAATTGACAGAGATTAGATCGGCATAAATGCAATTTAACATTATTATTGCACTTGTTTAAATGGGCGATGGATAGCGGGAAGCTGTGCACATGTAACATCTAATATGGCACATCTATCTCACGACGCATGTACCTTTCAGACCTCCAGTATGTTTAAATTATGTTATTGTTGACTTCCAAGTGACTGCTTTTTAATATTCACTTTTTGTTTTCCTACAATACGATTGATTAACGATGTTTTATTCTAATATACGTTTTCATTAATACAATGACACAGATTTTCCTTTTAGATTTAACTTTTTTCGGACTGTGAATTAAGACTCACGTCATCTTAATAAGTTACTGTTATGAAAAGAGCTATCCAACAACATATGTATGGCTATCTGCGAGTTTCAAATAAAAGTATTAAAATGCTTCGACAATAAAATAGTGATAAAGAAGACTACTAAAAATAGGCCCAATAGTAAAGGTTTGGTTGGGCGATATTTATGAAGCAAAAATTATTGCAATCCTAAACCGTTGTAGAATCTAATATCTCCATATTTATGAATCAAATATGGGAATATTTGATTCTACCGCCTAAGGGATATTAAAACACATCAAGCATTCGCTTCTTCCATCTAACGTCACGTGATCTCAAATAATGTTAAATGTACTTAGTTTACATTTAACTTGATCTGATATTATCAAGTTTTGTTGTTGTTGTTTTTTTTTATCCTGGCGATGATCGCCAACAGACTGGATTGTCCATATATCCGGTAATGCTGCAGCAGACATATTGTTACCTTATGAGTGTTCGTTTTTGTCTCTGCTTGTTATCCTGTTTCCTTTTATGTATCTGTTTGCTTGAAAAAAAACTAATTTTATTGTTTTTTAACGTGATATACAAGATGGCGGGGACATCGACGCGCGACCTGTTACCATGGATTCAGTACATGATTCTGAACGCCCCCCCCTTTTTTTTTTTTTGGGTGGGAAATCATCAAATGACCTCTCCCGCTCTGGGCGGAGCGAAAGGGCGTGTCAGACTCTTACTGACTAAAACCCACCCGTGTTCCTTCAGTTGCCTGTGCGCCAGGGCCACGGTAACTCTTTCGAAAAATCCGCAGCCCCGGCAGTGAACGCCCCCCCCCCTGAGTTGAAATATTTCATCGGTTATTAAAAAAAAAAAATCTGTTCTATTCATTTTCACCTCGGAGGTATTGCACTTTTCTATAGAACAGAAATTTTTTGTTTTTTTGTTAACCGCCAAGAAATTTCTACGGTACCGTCTAGAATCATTGTGTTTTTTTTATAGTTACATTATGCCCGTCGATGACCCTGACAACCTGTTAGATCTGTTATTTTGGTCAGACAATTATTGAATTGTCAAATACCAACCGATCTACGACATGAGATGAAACGACAGATTAGTAAATTATATAGGTTTTCTGTATAAAATAAGGGAGGATCGATAGAAAACAACAAAGAGAACGCTTTCATAATTTAACATAGCCACAACACTTAATCTCAAACAAAATGGCCTCCTTAAAAACAAAAAGAAACGTCTTAAAAGGCATTCATTATGGAAATTAATCAAAATTATAATACCATTAAGTAAAACAAATTAGGTTCTGTCGTCTCGTGTCGAAATGATAAAAAAGATACCTTCGCGTTATGATACATGTGATACTTAATTTCAAGTGCTCCGACGCACATAAAGAGCGAATTTAATCAAGCCGGCTTTGGGTGGGGCTTCAGTGTTAGTGGAAAGCAGTGGCTTGTATTTTTAATGAACATAAATACGACAAAACTCAAACTCAAAGCATTTATTTGAAATAAACCAATTACAGGCACTTTTGAATTGTCAAGGGGTCGGTCAGTCAGAAAGATGAAGCTAGTTGCCCATTCCACAGGAAATTCTGGTGAGATTACTTAGATACTTAGACCTAACATAAACTACCTAGGCCCGAATACAAGAGAGAAGACCAAATGCCCTGCAGCAGACAAACAACACGGGGTATAAAGGTCGAGCAAAATACTTAACACGAATTTTATGCATTCATCATCATTATATTCGCTGAAAGACGTCCACAAGCTGGACATAGCCGTCATACGAGCGTCGCCGCATCGCATCGACCAGTCCTGTGCTTCTCGCATCCAGCGGATTTCTACGGCCTTCCCAAGGTGGCATGTTGGTTTCAGATGATATACTTAAATTGTACAGTAAGTATAAAATATCTAGATTATCAAGGAAGTTATCAAAACACTTTTGTTGATGTTTCTAATTTTGGCTGTGTGCAACTGAGCATAATACCAGACTATTATACATATATGACGGAGAAGGTATGTCTTTTTCGTTATCATCAGCCATATTTTAACTAATGTGGGCGTACTTTGGGTAATGTTGATTATTGCGTAATAGAAAAACCATTTGCAGTTCAAATCAAATTATAATTTACGAACAAATTAATCACACTAGCGAATCACACACTGTAGGTATACGACACAACTATACTCGTACGGAACGCGCGACAAATTCTAAACGTTTTCACTGCTTAGCCGCCGAGAAAAAAACTCTGCTTTAACTCTGATCAAGCGTTATGTTATAGACTCTGTCGAGAGCCACCTGGTGGCGCTGGCGTCCCGATTAGTCAAAGTCAAACGATTGATTTAGCGTATTTCCGACATATATATAATATCTTCTCTGGATAAAGATAAATTCGAATTAGTACCTACGTTGGGCCAACAGATTGACTTCTGAAAGCACACTACTTATAATCATGTCATTAGCAGACAGGGTGCTGTCTACACCCTTGATCCTTCACAACACATACCACTGGAGTAGGATTAGTCCGACACTCCTACATAAAAAAGATTGGGTTTGTGAAAAAAATACAATAGCCAATATCCCGCTTCAATCCCCCACTGGAGCTCTAACCCAACCCGTTAGAACTGTGCCTGATAGTCGAATCCCAAATTGGGCCCGTCCCGACGCACGCCATTTTATTGTTTTTCCCGCTCTTTCCGCGCCAGTGCCGTGTTTTGTTCGACGTTCGTTTTTAGCAATTTTAATTACGTCACTACAAGGGTTTTTGAATTAAGAGTTCTTTTGGCACGTAAAAGAGTATTTAAGCAGGAAAAAACGAGCTGAAATTATTAAATACGGAAGAGTAATTTTACAAATCATTTCATGCTATCAATAGGGGCTATCGTTTTTGTGCTCACCAGTTGACGCCACTGTCGGGTAAGGTCCTGTTGCAGTACTTTTGTTTGATGTTTTTGATATGTTTAAGTACCCTTATATTCATAGTACATTTATTTTATTACATTTTAAACTACAAATCTATATTTAGATTATAATGTTCCTAAAATTGTCAAGCATGAAGCAGACAAATCTTATTCTTCCTTCAAGTGCTGCGAAATTAGATTCTAACTTTTTACTTAAAATCTTAAGCCAAGATCATTCGTTAAAATCCGTGTTAAAAATCCCGCAAACAGTGAACGTTCAGTACCTACATATTTTGACATGTAGAAACCTTACTCTACACTAGCGCCTCTAGCGGCGAACTCAAGCGTGGTAGCCCTCATTGATCAAAATCCATTGGGGTACATGAAATGTATTATGAAATCTATAAATGCGTAGGTAAATAAAACCGTTAACATTAATAACCTTGCCACCTTGCTTCTATAGTTATCCAATCGCATGTTCTTTTATTTTTTGCACATATATTGCAACCTCATCGCTTACTTTACTGAATCCTCCAAGTCAACTTACAACTGTCAAAAAGATGGTAACTCTTTCCCCGTCCGTTTACCGCGTCCATCACTATTAAGGCCCCCTTACACGACACATCAAACTACTCTGTAATGCATCACTCCAACAAAAAACTTGCTACACAAGTACCACAAACTTTACTGATCTATTTTGTTCAATGCTCGAAGTCACTTTGACAGATACTAAAGAAAACTTCTGTCGTAAATTTCGAGTTTCTACTACAAAATTGTCAGTTACTTTCTACGAAAAGAATAAGTTTTATTTAGTATCATGAAGGACTCGTCTGTGGGTGTATTAATGTCATGTTATAGATGAAATGTTTTATTCATTTAGGTAACTATTCATTGATGACTTTGTTAAAATCTGTTTAATGTCAAGGAGTTAATGTATTACCAATTTTTTTTTATAATAGCCGCGTTTTGAAACTATTTTAATTTTTGATTAGTCATCTTCTAATCTCTTATAATATGGTTCTTGATTCATCAATATATATTATGTGTTTTTGCAGACCTCATGTAGATGCTAGGCTTGCACCCAGAAACCTCATCTGTGTTAACTTCAAGGCCGAGTTCACGCCAAAGGTATAGCTGGCCACCAAATGTGAGCTTCAAGTTCAAAATGTATGGAAAAAAACAACATCAGGCACCGACAGACTCCTGCCGGGGTCGCGGATTGTTCGAAAGAGTTACCGTGGCCCTGGCGCACAGGCAACTGAAGGAACACGGGAGGGTTTTAGTCAGTAAGAGTCTGACACGCCCTTCCGCTCCGCTCAGAGCGGGAGAAGTCATTTGAAGACGTCCCACCCAAAAAAATAAAGGCACCGACAGACTGTCCTAGGTTTTTAAACATTCTTACATTCGGTGACCGACTATACGTTTGGTGGGAACGTGGCCACGCGGCCCAATACTTCAAAAATCAGGAGTACCTGACTGATACCTAAGTAATGTTAATTAAGTACTTCGCTTACAATATTAGAGAATCAAGTTCTTCTAACTGATCAGACAGCTGTACTGTTGCGGAGTTTGTTGCGCCACATCCTCACCCCAGCTAAAGCACTAGGAGGTGGTGAAGGGCGGGCGTTTTAGGGGACTGTCTTATGTAATTTTGACGTTCAAAAAGTGATGGTTTTCAGCCCAGTTTAAATAAAGTACCTTTGATTTTGATAAATGTTGAAGTTTTATAATTATATTATGAGTAGGTATAGTCATAACCGCAACCGGCGTGCGTGTATGACCAGATGTATGAACGTAAACAAGGCAAAAGGAGTATGTAAGAATCGTAGCAGATAGCGTTCTGTAGTTTTTGCCTACCCTCATGGGAAGAAGGCGTGAGTTTGTGTATACATATATGTATACTCATAACATAATAATTAAAAACGAAAAATGCGTGAGTGTCGTGAAATACTCCTCGGTTGGAACGAAATTCCTTTCGTAATATATTTAGAACATCCATAGAACAAATATGGTTATCATAAAAAGGGTTTATTGAGTTAATCTTAAAAGATAGACATATGCTGTTGCAGCTTTTTTTTTAGTACTTATAAAGCGGAACAAGTCCGTTATACATGATTTTTGCGTAACTTTAACCGTTTACGCAGCGCACGCAACGGAAGTTCTCAAAAGGAATCACTTTTTCCCCTTTTTGGAACATTTTTCATTTATGCTCCGCTCCTATTAGTCGCAGTGTGATGTTATATAGCGTAAAACCTCCCTCGATAAATGGACTATCCAACACAAAAAGATTTTTTTAATTCCAACCAGCAGTTCCTGAGATTAACACGTTCAACCAAACAAACAAATAAAGAAAGGTTCGTGACGGAAAATTCTTACACTTTTTTTTCGCCTAGCCCCCATCCGCCAAATCTGTACCATGCGATAAGGAACTTCGTTCGAAAACATCGCGCGCAAACCACATCATAATCCTATCATACTTCAAACCACTTACGCACCGTTAGGAATTCTACACACACAACCACTGAAGAAATCACGAGCGATACATAAACACAAAGTAAATATCATGTGTGATGTGATACTTCAATATCGCTCAAGAGGCTTCATGTGGGTTTCTTCTCACTAATTAAGTCTATCCTATTACTCTGCTAATTGGGTACTTGACGACTTAAAGATTGGTTATGTTCGTATTTGAAATTATGTCTTAATATTATATCGTGTTTTCTCGAAATTGATCTTGTAGAAGTTGTGTGTATCTTATGAAATTGTGGTGTGTCTCTCGACTTGACTGAAATCAAGTTTAAATTAAGCTTGATAGTAAGCAATTACTGGTAAGTTAACTTCGTTACTTGATTTGATGTTGTTACGTCTCAGTTTTCCAATGCTGTGTTTTGAAATGTTCATCAAATCTTAAAACATTACAATACATTTGAGTGAGAATTCCCGTATTTTTTTGAACGTTTGCATTTTAATTGGCTCCTCAATCTGTCAAAATACCCTCTATTTACCTAGGTACATTTTTAACAAGTCTTTATTATTGATTGTCGCTGAGACGCGATTGGAATTTGAACGTATTTAAATATTAGAATTGACCTTCTCTTTACTGTACCCAAAAAACAGAATTGTGATGTAATTAACTAATGAAATTAACATAATCACAATCAGCCTATAATGTCCCCATTTGCTGGGACACCAGACTTATCTCTATGAGAGGGAGTGCGCCGTAATCCACGACGCGAGCCCAGCGCGGGTTGGTAGATGTCACATGTCTTCTAGAACATGCCTGTTTCCTCACGATGTTTTCTTTCACCGTTTTGAGAGCAGTAGTGATGAAATAATTTACACAAACTAAAGCGCTTATCTTAATTTAAGGTCTCTGAGCGCGCTCTGGAGCGGGCTATGCACGAGGTTTCTTTGAAGGATAAAATCAGAAACGAAGTTATCCGTGAAAGTACCGGAGTTACCGACATAGCTTGCTGAGTAAGCAAGCTGAAGTGGCAGTGGGCTAGCCATGTTTGTCGGAGGACCGATGGCCGGTGGAGCAGACGAGTCCTGGAGCGGTGTCTGTGTATCGGCAAGCGTAGTGTGAGACGCCTCACAGCTAGATGGACCGACGACCTCAAAAAAGTGGCTGGGACAGACTGGATGCGGAAGGCGAAGGAGAAGGTGTAGTGGCGCAGCATGGGAGAGGCCTATGTCCAGCAGTGGCGATAGGCTGAGTTGATTGATTAATTGAAAGCGCTTATCTGGGTTAAAATCTACGACTTATAACTCGTAACTCGGGTCCAATATCACTCGGCCACCACTGCGCTCGTGTCGTACCTATATCAATGTATGGAAGAATATTTTTTCAACTATACTTAAGTTTGTTCTTGGAATAAAATCATCCCAACTACGAAACCCTGCACTGTGCGTGGTCCAACACCCACTTGGCCAGTTAAATCTAATTAAGCTACTGATCAATCAACGGTAATAACAAAAAATCATCAAATTAATTAGCGAGCAATTTCGTTCTGCTGCTACACAAGGACAAATGATATCAAGTGCCATTACACAAATCATATGTAGAGACAATCAAAGAACGTTTAATTTTCTTGCCGACCTCTCAGCAATCTAATATCTCCTAAAGATAGAAGAATAGGTGTGCCAAAAAGGGAGCGGGACACGTGAATAATGATTGTGTTTTTGTCTCCGCATTTCATGGAAGGGCTCGGCGATAATCGTATATCGTATGGTCCCCAACATTCTTGAGTTATGTTCACCGCGGAAAAACATTTTCTGAAGACCAGTGCGTGTTTAGGCTTTCTACTAACTATACTCCATTTGAAATAAGATTAGAAATTTAAAAGAAGTCAAAATCGCTTGAACGGACTGGAAAAAAGGTTTATTTAAATCTCTGATCTTAATTCAAATGGGGTATAGAAATGCGTTGCTTTGTATCGGCTCTCAATATAATTATTTTTAAGTTTTGAATAACGGAATGTGCGTTTTCCACTGTCCACTTATTTTATAGAAATTTATCCCATTTATCGCTTTTCCCTGAAAAATGCCTCACCTAAAAACAAATTGAACCAAAAATTTTTTTTATAAATTCCTTATAAAACTACCTATATGTTCATTATTTTATTAAAACAAATATTTCATGTTTGTAATTTTTTTTGCATTCTATTGAAAACATTTTTTATTGAATAGAATTTAATCAATACATTAATAGTTTCTAAAATTGTGTTTACGTCCAAATGGGTTTCAATTAATATTTTATAATACATGATGGATATTTCATCAAACTAACGCTTATGTAGGGATGTGAAAACTGTTTCCTAGCATCCTTGCTGTTAAAGTTTAAATATATCTTTATTTTAGATGCAGTAAATTAAATAAAAATGTAAGTGAAAAGAATTAAAAATGAAATACAATGGGATGGCAAGAGATAGTTGGTTGCTATGAAAAACTAAAGAGCTCCTAAGGATCAAGACTAAGCAATCACAGACAAATAGAATGTGTAACTTACTCAGAACTTTTCAAAGATGCTGCACTTCGAAGTTTTAAAGTAGAAGAAGCAACGCAAATGCTTTTCACTTATTATTGTATTCATGAGAAAGTTATGCAATAAAAGTTACTAAAGGACATAAAAAGCAACGTTAGTAGTAATTGTTTGTCAAGTGTCTTGGAAATATTAATTTAACAGTTTTCAACTAAAATTAAAGTTTACACCAAATTGTTTTAATATTCATACTATCCACTCTTTTACATGTAAATCAGTTTTCAGAGAACCACTCACTGATGTCAGGTTTAATTAAACGTCACAATGAATTAACTTAATCAATGATGAAATATTTCCGGTAAATCTATCCAGTTTTTCAACCTACAGTAATTATTAAACTGCCAATTCCACCATTCCAACTTCAAACCAAGCAAAATAATTTAATAACGCTCTTCACGACAGCATTTAGTCAGAATTAAAAGACAATTACTCACTCAGCCACCCTTGCTTAACAAGGCTATCGCAAGGTTCGCGTTAATTTTAGCAGCGTCCCTCCTCATCGATCGTGGGCAACCGCCTTAATCCCCGCTTAAGTCGCGCGTCGTTGCGATGTGTAGCCTCTTGTGTGACCGGCCTTAGCCGCTGCCTATAAATACTTTATTGTGACAAAATTCTGGAAGTAATTGCAGTTCGTGATGGAGTATGCTGTTGTTTAATAGTGTCGATAAAAGTAATATTTTAGAGCTTTTATAAATAGTATTTTGTTTTGTGATGATGCTCTACTACTGTAAAGACCACGCCCTTTAGACGCCCTAGGAAGAAATAATATAGTGACCTTATTGGTGATGTTCTTCAGAAAAGTCAGGTACGTAGTACTCGCAACCGTACGTAGTGTGTGTATGGCCAGATGTATGAGCGTAAACGAGGCAAAAGGAGTATGTAAGCATCGTAGCAAGTGGCGTTCTGTAGTTTCTGCCTACCCCCATGGGAAGAAAGCGTGAGTTTATGTTTGTATGTAAAGAAAATTCAACAAAATACTAACAATGGTAACAATTGGACACTGACAGCACCTTCATGTCATAGCAGTAAGATCGGTTTTCGTAATGCATGCGTTACCACTGATGTGTGGTTGACTGTAGACGACTATCGAATAATTTTTCAGGAAGTATAAAAAAACGCCTATTTAATCGTTCATTGAATATCGACACTAGCGCTAGGTCGACCTACGCAACGGAAAAAGCCTTTCTGAAGCAGAAAAAATCGTTTCTTACAAAAAACAACGCACTTCCAAAAAAAAAACACTACAAAGTGATAAATAAAAAATTACTTATATTTAACTTTGTAGTGTTTTTTTTTTTTGTAAGACGGTTTTTTTTTTTTGTTTTTTAAAGGTTTTTATTTTTCACTTTTTAATTGCGTTACGTATCCCACAAAAATTCGTTTACTACTACTTGCTATGTAAATAACAGAGACAAGAAGTTATTCAGTTATTAAACTATCAAACCGAAGTTGATCAAATTTATAAGGAACCACCCCTGAAGAATGCCCTATTCAATAAAAAAGAATATTCAAAATCGACCCACAACTGCCGGAGGTATCGCGTAACAAACATACAAAAAAAAAATACAGACGAATTGAAAACCTCTTACTTTTTGATGTCGGTTAAAAACACTTCTAACCAAAGTTGCGTTAGTACTTAACATACAATAACTCAACCCTGTTTTTGTCTAGAAAAGAGCTATACGACTAAGGACTCCACGACGACTCTAGTACAACAATTTCTATAAAAACTTCATAGAAATTGTTCTACCAGAATCGCGTCACACCGTCGTCGCGTCGCGACTGTCTGCGGGAGCCTGAAAATCCTTTTCTTTTACTAACAAAACTCGCTTCGCAAGTGTTTCATTGCTTTCTATTCTCCCAACCCCCAATTATTTTGCGATTCTACCATTATAACGAAATAGGAGATCAGAAAAATAAAGAGCTTCATACTCTGTGTGCCTTTGACAGTTCGAATAACAGTGAGCTTAGGAGTGACCTCAATATTATATAACTGCTTTCATATTACTGCAGAAAAAGTCTCAGAATTCACACTCTGTATTAGGCAGGCCACATAAATAAAAATATACTTGCGGAAATTTTTACTTGCACAAGTATGTTTTCACGTTTGTGGGATGCATTAACGCAAGTATCTGAGCCATTTACGGTCACAACGGCGCCGAAATACTTGCGCAATTTTTGACTTGCACAAGTATTTGTGCAAGTCAAAAATTGCGCAAGTATTTCGTTACATGTGTGGCCTACATTAGCCAAGACTTGTCATAGACGGCCAAGTAAAAACGCACGTGCTTTGGCTAAGACATGTCCCGTCTCTATCTTGCACTTGTAGTTTGACAATTGTGCGACAGTGACATGAATAACGCTCAGTCGTGCTAAGTAACGTTTATAGATCTCGGCCTAAGTAGTTGTGAAACAATGGAATATCAGCCCAAATGTGGGATGTCCGTGGGGTCCGAGTGCTCAAGGTTTGTTCAACGAAATCTCCAAACGCCTGTTTGACACTTCCCGTGACCCAAGGGCTGGCTTTTACCTTGGCCAGAGGCTAAGCATTGCCATACAACGTGGCAATGCCGCCAGTCTCTTGGGTACATTACCAGTCGACAGCGATGCGGAGGAATTTTTCGACGCATACTTTAATTTTGTAATAGTTTTAGTTAAGTTAGATTATTATATTTTTATAGTTTATTAGTTAATTAAGTAAATAAAAATCTTTTATTTCAGTAGAAAAATATAGTAATAATAAATGTGGGGTTGATTTTTGCAGTTATCGCCTTATCAGATAATTAAAACCTCCACAATTTACGGTACTCGGTGTCCAGTACACCTTGGACTGTCTATCGAGATACCAACCTGCTGACTGTCTAACCTTTTTAACACAGCATGATCCATTCTGGCATGTGCTGACACAAGAGAAGAGCATAAGCATAAAAATCAGCCTATAATGTTCCCACTGCTGGGACACAGGCCTCCTCTCGGTGAGAGGGAGTGGGCCGTAATCCACCACGCCGGCCCAGTACGGATTGGAAGATGTCACATGTCTTCTAAAACATGCCGGTTTCCTCACGATGTTTTCCTTCACCGTTTTGAGAGCAGTGGTGATGAAAAAAATTACACAAAGTAAAGCGCTTGTCTGGGTTCGAACCTATGACCTACAACTCGTAAGTTGCAGCCGTTACCACTGGGCCACCACTGCCCCTCAAGAGAAGAAATGACCAAAAATTAATAGCGTTATTCCTGGCTGTGTATTATTATCTGCAAGCCAATTCTCGTAATTAAAAATCCGTTCAAATTCAAGTCGCAATCTCAAGTCAACGACAATCAATTTCAAAAACTAGTCAATAATAGGTAAAATTAAAAAAAACCCGCGACACAAAAAAGAGCTGATACGGCTACATGTTCAATCAGGTTTTCAACCTGATTTTAAATAAAAAAAACGCATCCAAATCGGATCACCCGTTTACGAGCTACGGTGCCACAGAGAGATACACAGAGATACACACACACATAGCGGTTAAAGCATCGGGGGTTAAAAATGGAGGTAAATTATAGGTTTTTTGACAGATGGAGACCCACTTTAGAATGCGAATGTTCTTAAAAGTTCCGGAATTTTCCATCTGTTACTTACAAATATACTAAAAAATACACAAAACGAAACGAAATGTCTCTAAACTGTTTCTCCATTTTCAACCGTATCAAGAATTGTCTTTCCACGCTCCATTTCCATACTTTCTGTAAAGTGGACCTTTTGCACCTGTCCATTGTCACATATTACTCGTAATACTACCTATAAGAGGGACCCTCTTTCCTTTCGACAGGTACCTACAGCCAATAAGAGAATTTTGGGCTTTATCAACGTAGTAAATAGGATGGCTTTGTCGAAGCCAGAGTGTTGACATTTTCAGGAGTTGTTTGTAATAATGCAAGAGAATTTTAGGAAGTTTTACGGTTAAAGATATTTATTTACTCAAAAGAATTTACAAAATTCACTTACAGAGTAAACATAGTTTAAATAAAGTTTATGTGCCAGTAAGCGTAGATAAATAAATAAAGTACGTCTCTTAAAATTATCATTACAATTTTAACACTTCAATTAAAACATATACCCATTACCTAAGCACAACAAACAAAACAAAACAAAGGCAAGTTAGAAGAAAGTTACCCACAAGAAACAGCATTTTTGAGCAATGTGGGTAGGATGCAATTTAATAGTTGCTGCGTGTTTACTAAGGCCTATGCCATAGTGTGGAACATAAGCGATTTAGTGATATTACATATTATTATTTCTTTATTCATATTTTCCTTTAGGTATATATTTGTATTTTCTTTATAGTCTAAGTGAGTTTATGTATGTATGTATGTATGTATATATATATATTTTTTTTTTTTTTTTTTTTTTTTTTTTTTTTTTTTTTTTTTTTTTTTGTTATTATGAATTAATCGAAAGGTAGGGAAATATCTTTTAGTATATATCTTTTTAAGGATTTTTTGTAACTGTTTGATGATTTGATTTCTTTTATGTCTTCAGGCAATTTATTATAGAACTTAGCCCCTTCATACATGATATTCATCCTTCCATAATTGGTCCTAGGCTGGGTTAAGCAGATATCATTCGCTTGTCTTGTTAAAATTTTATAAGTTTGTGCCCTTTTTTTAAATGTTATCTGAGAGTGTATTTCTTTAGCTAGAATTTTTCTGACGAGTATGCATGTGTTGTACTTATACATTTGCTGAAGGTTCATAAGTTGTGTTTCTTTGTAAATTTTTTCAGTAGGGGTTAAATAGTTATATCTAAATAGTGTTTTAATTATTTTATTTTGGGCAATTTGGAGTATTTTTAAGTTAGTTTTGGCGGCAGTTCCCCAGACCTCAATCAGATAGTCTAAGTGAGATTTAACCATCGAGTTATATATAGTGTAACGCACATGTCTGGGAAGACATCGCACTATACCACGGAGCGCACCTGTTAGTGATGTGAGCTTATTTTTAATACTTTCTATATGTGGTTTCCACGTTAATTTATCATCCAGTATAAGACCAAGATATTTTTCTTGAGGCACTCTCTTTAGCATTTGACCATCAATTTGTAAGTTACTGTGCTGAGCAACCTTTTTGTTCTTCGCAGCAAATATTATATAATTGGTTTTAGTTATGTTTATTGTCAATAAATTTGATTTAAGCCAGATATGTAAGAGATTTAAATCATGCTGAGCTTGTTCTATAATTGAGCATATTGAGGCACCTGAGTAAAACAAACTTGTGTCGTCAGCGTACAGTGCAATATCCCCTTTCAGGCCAATTTCATGGATGTTATTTATGTAGATTAAGAATAGTAATGGCCCAAGAATTGAGCCCTGGGGGACGCCGTAGGTAATCAGTCGAGGGCCACTTTGAATTTCACCAATTTTTACAATTTGATATCTGTTATTAAGGTATGATTTTAACATTTTTAAAGCAGAATCTGAAATACCTAGATGATTTAGTTTCACCAAAAGTATATCGTGGCTAACAGTATCAAACGCTTTTTTTAAATCTATAAACACTCCCAATGTAATTTTTTTATTGTCAATATTAGCTTTAATTTTTGTTGTTAGATCGATTGCAGCTGTGACAGTATTTGACTTTGGTCGAAATCCATATTGCTTTTCGTATAAGAATTTTTTTGATGTTAGAAATTCACTAAGTCGGTTGTGTAATATTTTTTCAAATATCTTTGAAATTACTGGCAATACAGAAATCGGTCGATAATTACCTGGATCCGATTTATTACCTGACTTGTAAATAGGGCTGACTTTTGCAAGTTTCAAGGATTCCGGAAAAATACCGTCAGTTAAACACCTATTGATACAAAGAGTTAAATTTTCCGCTATTTGATTTTTGATACATTTTAACATTTTGGTACTTATTCCGTCAATCCCAGCACTTGTATTTACATCTAGATTTTCAATTATTTTAAGTACCTCTGCAATAGTAGCAGGTTCAAATCGTGTTAATTTGGCAGTAGTGTCTTTTTTGTTAACTGGTACTTGTAAAGCTTGATTATTATGATACGATTTAGGAATTTTACCCGCGAGCTCTGCACCTATATTTGAGAAAAATAAGTTAAAACACTCACTGATTTCCTTTGTGTCAGTTGTTTGGCCTGATGGCGTGTCTAATTTTACGGGAGTAGAGCTATGTTTTGTTTTGTTGCTAGCCAGACTATTTATAAGTTGCCACATTTTGAGAGGATTTTTTTCACAATCTTTAAAAGTTTTGTAATAGTATTGATTCTTTGTTGATTGAATTTCTTTATACACAATATTCTTCTGCTGCAGGAACTCGTCTTCCAGCATTTTGTCTTCAGATGAAGAGTGTTTCAATTCATGCCACAGTATGTTTCTTTTATTTATTAATGTTATAAGTTGATTGTTGATCCAGTCTTGTCTTGGTCTATGTAGCATTTTGGTCTTTGTTATTTTATTTTTAGTAATGGCATCCAATAAATATTTTTCCAACACTGTGAAATCATTGTGCATGTTAGCTAAGGTATTATCTTTTATAGTTTTATATAGGTTATCATAATTAATAGCTTCGTATGTTACTTTTTTGGGTCTTTCCGGTATGATTCTGTTTACCTCCAAGTATATTTGTTTGTGATCTGACATGGCGCTTTCTACTAAAGCCATGTGAAAAGTATTCTCTTTTAGAGTTGTACATACATGATCTAATATTGTCTTAGACGTTTTAGTGATGCGAGTGCAGTACGTTTTATCAATTTTATTTAATATTCTTAGACCGTTTTCTTTTAGCATAGTCTTATATTCTTTAATAGAATTTTCTTTACTTAGTAAATTCAAGTTAAAATCTCCAAATATGACAGTTCTTTTCCTCTTGATTAAATTCTTTGTATATGTTTCAAGAATTTTTTGTACATTTGCTGCAGGCTGTTTATATAGTTTTAGTTGTTTTAGTTGTCTGTGGATTGGTGTCAGTTCAGTATTTATGATTATTGATGTCAAAATGAAGCCCGTTCTCCACGAGTACCACGTTATTATTAAATAAACGTTTTGTTTCTGCAAAATTCAAGGTCATGTGACTATTTTTTGAGAAACTTGACGTGTGAGGTAAGTTCCATTTTTTTACTTCTAGAATGGAAAATTTTTAAATAAACGTTTTATTTCTCCAAAATTCAAGGTCATGTAACTATTTTGGAGAAACTTGGCGTGGGAGGTAAGTTCTATTTTCAACTTCTAGAATGGACAAGCCTTATTGGAGCATTCTATAAAAAGGATGGCTCATTGTTCTAGTGTTCGCAAACTCTACTGCTGAGCATGAGGTTCTAGATCCTATTCCCGGGTCGGGCAAATGTTCTTGGGTCTTTTCATCTGGACTTTCTCAGTAGCAGCCCGGAATCTGGATTTGTGCCTCATTGATGACAATAGGCTCGCCTCCTATGCGACATAAATATAACTGGCTAAACGTGGGTGTACTATAAGTACACCTCTGCCGAACCCTTCGGGGAATAGAAGCGTGAAGTTATGTAATAATTAATTTACGTCTATAAAAACTCTTACTAGCAGTCTAAAACTTAGAACAATCTGTACAAACTCGATCTATAAGAACATACATATACATACCTTCGAAAAATACATATATAGGGCGTAAAAAGACCCATCACATAGCCGTCAACTACGCATTCTGTACATCAAACTAAGTAATATTGCACAAAAATGATTGCTGAGAAACGATTTTAATTTTGGTGTGACAAATCGGTGTTTACGATAGTGAGCAACGTAACGCACGCAAAACATTGTGCTTATGGGTGCATGCAACGGTACAGGGGTCGTGGGGTTATTTAAAGTTGTGATATAAGATTAAAAACTTGTTTTCGTAAAAAAACTTCAGTAAAAGTTGGAATTTTGACCTTCAATATCTCCTTAACCAGAAGGTTCCCAGGTAGAAAGAAAGAAAGAAAGAACGAAAAAAAAATTATTTGGGACACGCACAGGAAATAAAAAGAGTAAAAAATAAATATAAAAAATAATACAAAAGGAGCATTTAAAACTAACAAAATTAACAATAATAAAAAAAAACAATAAACAAGTAAAAAACCTGTGCGAGGCCAAAAAGGCTCTTATCTCAGCATAATGCTGCGATATTAAAAAAAAATAGTTATGTGCCAGTACAAAAAAAATATTACAATGACGGGCAGTACAAGTGACTCTCGGCTTCGTTAAGTGTCTTTTTACACCTGTTATGTACAATCAAACTAACATTACTATAGAGTTAAGCCTCTATTATGTGAAGTTTCACCAACTACACAGTCTAATTTCCTTCAAAAGGACTTATTATCTTACCCCACAAGGTCAAAGGGTCACAGTTGACCAATTCTCTCTGCCCGATCTCTTCGCTCCCTATTCAGTGCTTCCGGCGGCCATTCTTATAAAAAGGTATCGAGGTCATTCCGCCATATCCTTTCCCAGGAAGATTTGTTATGTTTATTTATTTGCGAATCATTTGGTTTATTTTTTGCTCCATTTGTTCTGGGGTAGATTGTGCAGTGTTAGGTTTTGAGGTTGAAAAGCATTGCAAACTTTTTTATATGAGAAAAAGTTTTCATAAAAAACTGTGCAGAGTTTAGCCCCTTTATTTATAAACGTTGCTTAAAGTTAAGTAGTGATTAGCGACTGCTTAACCATACATTGTTGATCTTTAAACACCTCCTAATTTTAAACAACGTTTATGAATAAACCCCTAAGGGTTTAGCTAGACCATAGGTTACCAACCTTTTATTTATTTACTCCCTTTAAAAGAAAAAATAATTCCAACGCCCCCGTTTACATAATAGTTAATTATACATTGGTATAATAAAGTATTATGTAAACAGGGGCGTTGGTTGGGGGGGTTTTTATAGATAATAGACAGAATTAGAATTGTCTAAATCTGTCTATTATCTATTATTAATCACAAAATAAACATTAATTCTCTCTTTCTCTCTACTTAACGCCCCCACGTAAAGCTCCAGCGCCCACTAGGGGGCGGTACTGCCCCCGTTGGGAACCTGTGGTCTAGACCAAAGGCCAATTGTGAATATTGTCATCAGTATATCTTAAAAGTATAACATATGAGTATGTCATATTTTACAGACCACACGTATCCACAAGTCCACAAGGATTAATTAAACTACAACACAACAACATAACATAACATAATATCACGGCTGTATTCCCCGAAGGGTTTGGCAGAGGAGTACACCCATATTCGCCAGTTGTGTTATCAATGAAACTATTAATACATTTCGGTATAAACTTGATAACTTTCGTTTTTTTACTCTTGTTCACTTTGAAAAAGTCTTATAGTCAGTCGAATCATTACTCCAAGACACATCTTCATTTTTCTTCCATTATTTGGTTTTTAACAGACAACACATGACTAAGACACACATTAGATAAATTTTTGAATGATGGCTCAGTATAAACAAAATAAAATTACTTATTATTAAAATGCGTCAATATAAACTGTGTGAATTTTTGTTGTCTTTGTTTATATGTTATATGACAAAAAATTACATGATGTTTGGAATTGAAATTCATTATTAATATTGACAATTAATGTTTTATGACATTTTTAATTATATTGAATTTGATATTTTTTTTAAGTGTTAAATAATATTAAGTAATTTTTCAATTTATTTTGATAATTAAATACCATAATTATGCATGATTTTCAAATATATTTTTAGAAACTTTAATTTTTAATCTTGAACTAGATGCACACCATATTTGTACGCCTCCTGGCATAACATAGCGCTCTTTCCTCAAATATAAGATCTGTATCTCTTTACCTGTGTTAACAAATCAAAGTGATTTGATGTGATTTGATTTAAGATAAAGATAGACCTGTGTCTATTCTCATCTCCGTTATGTGCTGCGTATTTCATCTCAACTAGACTAGATCTGACTAGGTATACTGTATTTATTTTATTTCTTAATTTTTTGTTTATTTTTAATTTTCGTATGCTGCACTGTTTGACGTCATCACGTCAGCACCGGCTATCGCTGAAAACCAGCGCTGGGGCTCTGTCTCGCATAGGGTCGTAGCATTATGCTGAGCGATTGCCGTTTTGCGTGAATGTGACGTATATTTTCCACCAACTCGTTCTTTTTTTTATTTGTGTGTTTTTTCTTTGCGTCATGTTTACCGCAAATAAACGTATTTTCTTTTTTTACTTTCAAATTCTTCCAGCAGATCTGTAATTTTTTTAACTACGCATCCTATCTCAATAGTACAGGTTTCATAGCCCAAAGAGGTTAAACCACCATACGTGTAAATTAAGATTACTTACTGCACTGCTGCAATCCTTGGACGCGCTACGACACTTGAAGTACCATTCTGGGTCGTCCGTATTCCATAAAGGACAATACATCGTAAAAGAGGCCATGCCATGAAGTGTTATGGCCAGTCGTTGAGACGAGAAATGGTGGTACACACCTTGCATACTCGTCGCCCTACTTGTGTTAAGTAAAGGGATGCGAGAAATGTGTGAGATTCTTTTCTGATTTCAGTGAGTTGTATTATTTATTACTAGCTTTGGCCAGCGGCTTTGCCCGCGTGGTTGTCGGAAAATATCTCACAGGAACGTACTGCCGGATCTAAAAGTCTGTGTGCCAAAATTTATCCAAATCCGTTCGCCGTTGTATTTTCATATTATTGAAGGCAGAATAGACTTCCTAGGACACGACAATGCCTCTAAGGGCTTACGTCTGCAACCAGGCAAGATAGACTAACGAATAATGTGACTTCGTTTTCCATATCTAGATAAGATTCGGTTATCGTATTGGCAAAACATTTCTTAGGAATATTTTCTGTTATTTTTTCTAATTCACAACGTCTACCCGGCAAATGTGACAAGAAATAGGCACTGTGTACATTTTCACTTATATTTATTTATGACGGCGTATAAATGTTAGCTACGTTTCAGCGTGAACTAAAGCCTTCATATACGCAGACTAGGCTCAACTCTCAATACACCTTGCTACAATCTATCACTCTTGGAATACGACATAATTCCAAGTCGGTCCATTCTCGGTGGAAGTGTCAGGTCTCTCAGTAACAGATAGTAGTCTTCAGCTGAAAACTTTACTCATAAACATGTCGACTGCCTTTATAAAGTGCGCCCCCAAGTTCGGGCCGACTGTGACACCGGAGCGTAAGTAGTTGGTGGAGTGATGAGATTGAGAATGTTCGGTTAATGAGGATTTTTGAACATTTAAATGGATTTTTGTAGCTTCTCCTGTTCAATGAAAAAGTTGCAAAAAATTCCTTTTTTTTTTTAGTTTCTTTTTCTTTTAGCCAATGATATGGCCCATCGATAAGTGCCCTGCGTAGGCTCTTAGGTGTGTATGAGGCGTATGCTGAAACGCATGGATTGACGTACAACGTCAAAAAAAGCGAGTTAGTGATGTTTCGGGCGCGGCGGGGCAAATGAATTCTTCATATGTACCGCCCGTGACACTAGGCGGGCTTGCGCTAAGACGAGTCTCTCAGTTTGTGTACTTAGGACATGTTGTGAATGAGAACCTGACTGATGACGTAGATATGGAACGGGAACGGAGGGGGCTCGCGATTCGCTGTAATATGCTGGCTAGCAGGTATGCCAGGTGTTCAAAGGCAGTCAAAACGACATTGTTTTGGGCCTTCTGCCAATCTTAATATACCTGTAGCGGCATCTACAATCGCCACATGCGAGCTACGCGTCATACTGACGTCACGCAAAATCCTGCATCGCGCAATCAGAGTTTACCGCGCAACTAGCATATATACAACATCCCGACATCAATCGTCGGGCAGTTGCCCACCAGACACAAGACCCGTCTGGTCGGAGGATCCTCCCTTTTCTATGGAGGTGTGAGTGAACTTTACACCCTGTTCCTCATACCTCTATACTGGTGACCCCGAACATGAACGTCAGCGCAGCCTTCGTGCAACTACTTCAGCGTGACGTCATCATCATCACTTCCGCAAGCTTTAGAGCGGCGAGTCACACAGCCAGCCAGCACCCACGGCTTCTACGGGTATCCTGACCACCAGCATGCAGCGACCGCGCATACCTGGTCATCACCCTCAGCCTCATCAGCAACCTTGGCACAGCACACTGCACTCTCGGCCGGTCCACAAGCAGAGCCTTCAAGCCCTCTCCTGGTCGACGCCAGCAGTCAGCCTTAACCCGGCGCTGTACCACATCCGACGCACTGGAGCATAACGCAGCGCCACCCCGACTCACTGGGGAATCTTCGCAGACAGTTCCGACTCACCGCGAACTATGCGACACCCGGTTCCGACTCACTGGAACCTCACCTGGCCCTGGCAAGCATCGCAAGATACACGACTCAGCCCACTATCGACCTCCGGTCTCCGGGGGGGAGTGATGTAGCGGCATCTACAATCGCCACATGCGAGCTACGCGTCATACTGACGTCACGCAAAATCCTGCATCGCGCAATCAGAGTTTACCGCGCAACTAGCATATATACAACATCCCGACATCAATCGTCGGGCAGTTGCCCACCAGACACGACACCCGTCTGGTCGGAGGATCCTCCCTTTTCCATAGAGTATGAGTGAACTTTACACCCTGTTCCTCATACCTCTATATACCTGCAGCCTGTGGGCTAGCTGCACGCAGCGGGTCGTGAGTGATCTGAGAGTTCAGTACAACAATGACTTCAGGGTGTTGATGGGACTGCCTCGCTATTGCAGTGCGTCAGCGATGTTTGCAGAATTACAAGTGGATGGCTATTATGCCATAATTAGAAAAAGAGCAGCATCGTTGATGCGCAGAGTGAGAGACAGTCCTAACAACTACCTGAGGGTCATTGCTGAGCATCTTGAGAGTCCTATCTGGAGGCACTGGATTCGCCTACACATAGGATAATTATTATAGTTTGTTTTTGTATGTGTGTATTACTAACATAGTTCTAAGCTTCAGTGTATTACTAACTCTATATGGACAAAAGTCTGAATTAAATTATTATTATTATTAAACTCGTAAGTTTTGTGGTATTGAAGATAGCTAGTTCAAAACTCATTGTTGTTTCAATTTTTACGTCTAAATTAGGCTACAAATATTGTTACTTCGATATTCAGTTTCAGTAAAATATCAATCTGTTTGATAGTATTCAAATTCGCGTATTTTTGTTTAGAAGCTAAATTCTATTTAGTTATTTTATGATTCTTGGAACGAGGTTCTTTAAAGCGACATGCGGTAGGAATAAACTGGTAATAATCGTCATGTAACGAAAAACCGTTATGCTCCCTCCAAGAGATTTTTTCTCTTTTTAGTTTTAGATAGTTTTCATGGTTTTCGAGGGTGCTGAAGCCAATAGTGAGGTCAACATAAAAATTCAAGGCGGCGGTCGCGAAAATGTTAAAATTTTTCATTATGGGTGTCGTTTTCGTGGTTTTCTAGGATGCTAAAGCCGATATAGTGAGGCCAAAATGAAAATCCAAAATGGCGACAACTTTATGAGAGCTCCTAAAAACTTTCAAAAATTAAAATTTTCAAATTCGTTTATTAATTTGGTGAACATAGGGTTCAATTATACAGATTTTATATAAACAAAATGTAGGTCCATACTATGTCCTGCCAGAAGGCGTACAAACTTATACTAGAGGGCTCTGTAGTAAAAACGTATTAAATTCACACTTTCCCTCTCTCTCTCTCTCTCTGTCTCTTTCTATTATTAACGAGTGTGTGCGCGTGCGAGAATCGCGTAAAGAAATTCGTTCCTGACGGCGGTCCCCTGACCGCACACGTTTTTCTTAAATATCAATCAATGGTTAATCATTATTATTTTTTTTTTCAATCTGTCATTCATTGAGTGTTGTGTTTATCGCTTAGCCATACATAATAATAATTACTAACGATATTTTAGTAGTTTATATTGTCTCCAAAATACTGAATTTTAAATTTGCAGACATGGACTTTTTTTTTTTGTAATGTTTCTAACAAAACAGCTTTTTTGCATAAAAAAACGCAATTCGTACAGACTTACTGACAGACACTTAAACAGTAACTCGCTCTCGAAGTCTCAACACGGTGTGATAGTCGGCCATATTCGGTCGTCTCTACAAAAGCCTTTGGGAGAGTTCAGCCGACACGTTGTACTAGAAAAGTTTTTGAGTAAATACGTATAAGTTTCTTATACAGCGCTTTTTACGATACAGTCTCATTTTATTGTCAATCCCTTTATGTTGCCAATTAATTTATTGCTCTGTGCCTTGAGTCCTGAACAAAGGACCTTGAATTATCGAAGCAGGAAAGTAGAACGAAATTGGAGAATAGCCTTGGCATGAAATGAAAAAAAAATACAGAAGAAAATGTTGTATAATGTATTCTATCTCATTCACTCGCGCGATAAATACTATAGATATATGTGTTTGTCTCTTTTTAATGTCGCTTTTTGTTTTATTGAGTTTCAAATCATAAATGGGCTAAAAAAAGTTTTCACTTCAACAAGGAAGAAGAAAAACGTGTTGTGAGATGGTAAAATACAACGTAAGATTCGTTTTTTAATGTTGATATTTATATTATTTTTCAGATATTTATCTGACATTTCTAGTCTTTTTTTTTTGTAGAAGCGTTTGACATTAAACGTTTCAAATTACTATCTAGGTTTAAAAAACGAACTTCCTATTATGTTTATTATTTGTTACTATTATTTTATTATAAATGTGAAAGTTTGTGAAGATGGATGGATAAATGGATGGTTGGATGGATGGATGGATATTTGTTACTCTTTCACGCAAAATCTACTAAACGGATTTGGATGGAATTTGGAACACAGATAGTTTATAACCTGGATTAACATGTAGGATACTTTTTATCCCGGCAGTACGTTCCCGTGGGATAATTTCCGACATCCTATAATTACGACAGTTAGCTATAATTTAGTATGTGTAGTTGCAGAATGTATTCCTTTTTTTCTTTGATCGTCGTTTGTCTTTGCCTGAGCTAATAACCTTCGAAAAAAGCAGAAGGTATACCATTTTGTTTATAAAAACCTGTTCCTTACAAATCATTTCCTTTGACAAAATATTTAGTAGATTCGTTCAAAAAATGCCCCTCTGGCGCTGTTCCAATTTAGATACAAAATCTGCTAATGACATGAATCTGTTGATGTTTGTACTACTATAGAGGTATTGTCATAGCATCCTTGAACGAGCTAAAATGACGTCATCATCATCACCCGCGTAGCCTTTGTCCAACAATCCCAACTATGTTGGGGTCAGCTTGCAGTCTAACCGGAAGCAGTTGAATACCAGTATTCTACATGGAGTGACTGCCTATCTGACCTCCACAATCAAGATACTGGGTAACAAGCTAGAATGACATAATGTTGACAATACAGAAGTTTCTAAACATGGAAGCGTTTGTCGCAGAAGTTTCACTAGGTAATAAAGTTAGGTCGTGAATATTTTTGCGAGATATTTACTCATGACGCAATGTCTCATAATTAACTGTGATGTTTTAATATGATTAATATTTATTGGAATCAGAGTAATGTTTCCTTGTATGATTCGTGAATGGAATGTTTCAGGAATTTTCTTTTTTCAGTATTGTTTTGTGACGTGGCAAATCTTTGAAAAGTATAGTATCTTTTTTTTTTTTTGGGCGGGGAATCATCAAATGACCTCTCCAGCTCTGGGCGGAGCGGGAGAGCGTGTCAGACTCTTACTGACTAAAACCTGCCCGTGTTCGTTCATTTGCCTGTGCGCCAGGGCGGCCCCGGCAAGAAAGTATAGTATTTGCGTATTAAAACAGTGTCAATCCACAACAATTAACTCAGCCTGTTGCAGTCCACTGCTGGATATAAGGTTCTCCCAGGCTGCGCCACAACATATCAGGCGGGTTTCGTTTAGTTTGTCCAAATTATAATGAGAATATTTTTATCTACTCTCATAACTATCGTAAAATTCGAATTACAAACTTCAAAATGAGTTTATCTTGACATACTTCATAAACACAATACCGAAATTCTAAAATAGAATCATACCTATTATAACCCTTTTTCTCTAACAAAATCTTATATATAAAAATCTCGTGTCACAGTGTTTGTTATCGAACTCCTCCGAAACGGCTTGACAGATTTTTATGAAATTTTATGTGTATATTTGGTAGGTCTGAGAATAGGTTCTAAAGTATATTCCATACCGCTGCGGGTGAAACCGCGGGGCGGAGCTAGTAATGTTATAAAACAATTTTTTTACCAATACGATACAAGACAAATCCAAGTTCTAATGAAACGCATATGCTTATAAGTTTTGATTCCAATTTTTACTTATTGTGGCAGCTCCCGCTTTAGCGTATGCGCTGTTATGGGCTGGGTTTTGGCGCCATTCATACGTTTTGTTGTACTGAATTTCGTGGAAAACTTTGACTTTTTATTTAGTAGTTTCAATGCCAATGTATGAGAGTAGATAAAGTAGTGTATGAAACTGCACATAACTAGGTATTATGCAACAGGGTCATAAACTACTATTTATTTTCAGAATAATTTGAACGAAATAACTTGGTTATTGGTACCCACTGTGTATAAAACGTCAATCTAAACAATTTCAAATACCTACAACTTTTCGAAAAGACTGATATATCTATAACTTATCTTTCTAAATTAACTTTAGAATATCTACCTAACTCTAAAACGTTGTCCAGTCATGAATCTTGATTTGAAACTAAAATATCAAGATTATATCAAACCTGTCACTTTAAAATTGAGATGCATGATCCACATGCTCTAGAGTTAGGGCCTAAGAAACCTTTTAAAACTCCCTATAGACCTTAAACAGTGCAAAGCAGGGCACTTACTTGGACATTTTTAAGGTCACACTTCGTCCTCTACTGTCATCAACAGAATGATATATTTTCCAATATGGCCGCCACTGGCAAACTCATCTGGCTACTGGCAGATTTATTCGCTACAATCTTAGGATTTATATGATTATCCGATATGAACATATTGAGTACGACATGTGAAATTAATAAGAGAAATTGGTTTGAGAGCATTGGCAACACATTCTGTGCGAATTGTAATACTTATAGAGTAATGTCTATTAGGTTGTGTTGAGACTTTAAGCTTGCATAGTGTTACCATGCAACCTCTGTGAGTATTTTGTAAGTTGACGGTATAATATTATGAGATAAACATTATTTCGTATATAGAAGATTAGAAAACAAAAAAGAGACTCAGCTTGAAGAGTGGACAGTGCGCGTCATCATGTATAATAGATAAAATTAAAGAACGGCTAAACCGACTTAGATAAAACAGATCTAAGAACCACCGCTAGAAAACCTGCTTTCAAATAAAAAAAACCGCATCCAAATCGGTTCACCCGTTTAAGAGCTACGATTCCACATACACACACACATAGCGGTTAAACTTATAACACCCCTCTCTTTGCGTCAGCGGTTAAAAAAATGTATATCCAATGTTGATAAATTACGTCTTTCATTTCATTGATAATCCCAGCAGGTAAGGTAAATATTTCTGGTAGCTATATTAATAAGTATTGAATCGCAATAATAGTGCTTCGAAGTGTTCAGTATAAGGCACAATAATACCTAAGAACTGAAGGTAAAACAGCTTTACCTACTTATATGACTTACTATTCTACTCACGCCGTTTACAAAGCATTTTGATAAAGATAATTTTAGCCGCGTGCGTCCAATAAACGCATCACTTTCGCTCACAAAATATATTTTGACAGTTTAATATAATTTCCCGCGCAATATGACAAGGGGAAACACATCCCTCGGCCATTTTGACTTGAACAGTCATGGCGGCGCTCCGTCCATAGACAACTGTCAAACTCAGTACATTCAGATTTATGCACTAGTGGTGGATTTTAATTTAGTAAATTAAGCGAAAAGTTTCTCGAAAAGTTTATGATTTTGTTCTTTGATAAAACTAAAATTCATTAGAAAATAAAAGGAACAGCTTCTCGCGAAATGGCCCGATTGTTCGTATTGCAACCATAACTGCCGTGCAAAGTACAAAAAGTCATCAAAAAAATAGTGATTTTTGTACTTTACATGGCAGGCATATGATGAAATTATATGGTCCATTTCCTGTTTTTTTTTACCACGTAAATGGTAAGATAAACATCGTGAGGAACCGGCAAGTCGAAGAACTAAAAATTAAATCACGTGAAATTCACCAATCCGCACAGAACTTGCGTTGCTAATCAGAGTGATTTCATCAAGTTCAAGTTTCCCCACGAGGCTTCTACATAACATAAATGTCAAAGAAACTACCCACATATTGATATCCACTAACAAGCTGAACTTCTGAACTAATAGACAAGACAGAGCATCATTATACTGAAGTACAAGTTTAACTAACCACTTGTTCTAAGTGGCAACATCGTACAAGTTTTTCGACTGAGATGGTGCAAATATTTAAGAATGGAATTTTAGCGGCGTAACAGTTTTGATACTTGTGAATTTGTTGGTTTATAAGCTTTGTGTTTTGATAAGAAAACTGTTTTTTTGTAGTTTTAGTCTAACATTAGAAAATGCTGTAGGATTGTGGAAATTTTTCACAATGAGATTAAATTAATTTAACACAATTTGTAAAAACTTAACCAAACAGAAGAAACTGTATTGTAACAGTTTATAAAAGAAAAGGTTTGATAGAAAAAAAACCCTATTTTTACAAGCTACTATTTAGTTTTCAAAAGAAAAAATGTTTTCAATACCAATTGTACTACAAAGCCTGTACAAAAAAAAACATAAAAACTTAGATCTTGAATCGCGAACACAATAAAATTACTTATATACTTATTATAAACCATACAGAAGAAACTGTATTGTAACAGTTTATAAAAGAAAAGGTTTGATTGAAAAAAAAACCCTATTTTTACAAGATCCTATTTAGTTTTCAAAAGAAAAAAATGTTTTCACTACCGATTGTACTACAAAGTCTGTACAAAAAAAAACATACAAACTTAAATCCTGAATCGAGAACACAATAAAATTACCTATACAGGGTGGAAAAAATCAATGGGCCCTGAAGGGAAACTACTTTAAATCCTTAAGATAGATTATTTTACTTAAAGGAAACATTCCTTTATTTTTAAAAAGAAACAAAACTGCATTCACAGATTTTTCAAAAACCTTACCTAAACCGGGAATCGAACCAACAAAAAATTCAAAAATTAACACTCGCTATTTTATTTCACTAGTCGATACAGTGAATGTTAAAGATAAAATTTCTCCAAGAAACATTAGGTCTTCCACTCGTCTGGACTATTTTTTATGGGGCCATGTAAAAAATGTTATTTACAAAAAATCTTATGAGACTGTAGAAGAGCTAAGGGTCGAGGTAGAAAATGTTGTTGGAAGCATACACGAAGTGAATTTCAAAAAATACTAAATTTGTGTAGGTATTCGTAACGAGGGGTCTCATTTCGAACAACTTATCAGTAAAATTATTAAAGTGTATCAAATTGTAATTTTAAATAGTTCAAGTAACTATGTCATGCTAGGTAATAATTTTCGTTCATGTTTACGTGTCCTTCGTATTAGAATTAATCACAAAATAAAATGAATGTTAGATTTCATGTTTTTTTTAATTTCTAAGACCAAATGTTTGTTAGAGAGATTTTATCCTGAACAGTAATCCTATCGATTAGTAGAATAAAATAGCGACTGTTCATTTTTTTAAATTTTAGCTGGTTCGATTCTCCGTTTAGGTAAGCTTGTCGAGAAATCTGTGAATACAGTTTTGTTTATTTAAAAAAATAAAGGAATGTTTCCTTTAAGTAAAATAATCTATCTTAAGGATTTAAAGTAGTTTCTCTTCAGGGCCCATTGATTTTTTCCACCCTGTATACTTATTATACGCCATTTTTATCTTTAAAATATCTCCGCTCCCATTCAGCACAATACTTAAAAGGGCTTAAGTACACTTCTGCAATAGGTCCTTCAATAATAATATTCAAAATTTTAGTTGTAATGTAAGTGGGAGGTACCCAACCATGTCTGGAGCACTTGGAAGTCAAAAGCCGGAATATTTTCTAGAGAGGACGCTCTCTCTGAATACGTAGGTACTGGTTTATGATCCATCTTCAAAAAGGCCTAGTTTTTCTTACATTCGTAAATTCTCTTAGTGAATACTAAGAAAATTTACATGTTGTGTAGGAATAAGAATGTATAAAATATTCTTGGTAGATATCATGAAATTCTGAGATTGGTTGTCGGAGTCTATTTTTGGAAAGGTATATTTTTTTCGGTGTGTAAATGTAAGGCTTATAACCAGTATACCAAATAAAATATTGTATCAAAACGAAAACAATGATTTGTTGCCTTACATTTACGCTGTCTGTTTTTTTTCATTTATTGTACACATCATACCTTATCTTACCTTTCTGTTGTAACATAACATCACTCTTGTATCCCCCAAAGGGTAAGACGGAAGTATATGGTACCCCCACATTTCGCCCTTTCTAATATTCCGAATTCCAAGTAATTTGATGGTATTAGCGACTCCTTACCCACACTCCCCAAAAACTGTCGTGTTGCTGTCATGTCTAACCCACGGTATTGGCAAATTAAGCTATCAATTGGTCACTATGCAATTTTAATAAACTTGTGCATACGTCATGTGGTGAGAGATAAAATTGTGACGTTATGTGATTAGAATTGTCATCGTAACCACGCCCCTCTGTCCACTGTCTAACAAAACAAGGTCTGGCATTCCGAGAGAGACACATGCTTACGTCACTATCCAGTTGCCACTTTATTGCAACAAAACAAGAAGTATGGAAACATTTCCAATCACCAATCTGTTAAAAATATATATAAAGCATTTAAATTGTCGTCTCGTTTTTCTAATCAAACGAGACAATTCAATTTAAACATATACCAACCTAATTGTTAGTTAAAACCTCATTGTCTTATCGGATTCTCACAGGTAATAAAGGCGGTTGGGGAGTTATTATTACACACTACTGGTAACACAGCGGTGACGACGTAGACTTGTGTCTCCCACGTGACCACTGTGTCTCGGAATGCTATACCTGGCGAAGTATATTATTATACCTTGCCTCAGTCATGAGGAAGCAACTGAGAAGTGCACGTTTCCTCGCTCACCCTACCTTTTAGTCTTAGGACCTTTTGGCCTCGTACAGGACTGTTCTTTTTAAGCCTTTGATAAAATTTTAAATTTTTCTTTGTTTCTGTCATAATATTTTAATAGTTTGTGTGTGTGTGTGTTTGTTTCTTCCTGTGTGATGCCCAACAAATATTTTTTCTTTCTTTCTTTTCCTACATATTTCTCATAAAACATGCATGCTATGAATTTCAAGACAAACGCGAAACATAGGCGTGCGTGTATTAGAATACAATACAATTTCAAGATAACATTTTTTTTTGTCTTCTATAGAGCTAATTTTCCTTCCTATGATGCACTTTTTATAAACTATACTCATCCGCTATCACCCAAACTTTTAACAAAATCATATTTTCCTCTACAAAACAAACAAACCTTCATAATTACCTCCATTTCGCTCACAAAAACCTCGCTTTTCTCTAACAAATTGACACAATAAAGAGCTCATCTGCGCGACGACCGGTGACGTATTTTTTCAGCTATGACGTCACTTCCGTCGCCCGACAGCTGATTGATGACGTAGGAGTCATACCAGAGGATTGATAAATGTTAACTGACGGGGGTATTGGGTAGATAATGGTTTGTGATATGGATTGTAAGTTTGTGAGTTGGGGTGAGTGCATAATAGTTGAAGTTGTTGGTTGGTGAGGAGTGAATGGTTATTTCTTATTCAAAATATCAAGGTGCTTGACAGGGTCTTTGCGTCTGTCACAAGACAAGATTATTAAATACTAGCTTCTGCCCACGAACTCGTTCGCAAGGAAGTTGTAAGACACCCCAAAAAATACTAAAATAACAGCCACATTTTTATAAAACTTGTTTACTACGTTTGTAGTTTTGGTCTCAGCAGCCAAGATATGAAGAGAGTCAGGACTGGTGACGCGGGTTCAAGCAAGGTACAGTAAAACTATTTTCTGAATGTTCCTCGGCAAACTTCGTGTTTCGTCAGTCGTCGGATTTCAATCAGTTGCCCTTTGCACTTGGTGCAGACCATCCACTCTGCACCGACGACTGACGAAACACGAAGTTTGCCGAGGGACATTAAGAAAATAGGTACTGTGTAGTTGTCCGTGTGAGAAGCAACCCGTGAGGAGGTCAACACCCCACTAAACCTGCCTTCACTAGCAGTTTCCCATTGCTTGCGAAGTTTTTCGTTTATAATGAATTAATGAACGCCTGCGTTCTTGAATATACTACCTAATGGTACAACACTGATACACTGATTGTTGCAAACTTATAGATTATTACTGACGAACAGCTATCACTAAAATAATATAACAGTAGATTGTAAACACGGGATTTCTCATTAACAGTAACATAACCAGAGACATTTTTTTTTTATTATAACCAAAGGTGACAGAAGAGGCCTAAACTTAATGTTTTTCTGTGTACGTTCTACGAACTATCATTATAATAGTATAACAAAATGTAAAAAAGTAGCACAATAAATATAGATTAAGTAATGAAATTAACGCAGTTTTCGAAAAAAATACTGTTGAGAAAAATGCTTTAAAAAAATATTACATTTATGAAAGCTGAAACATCTTCCTACTTCTATCTGTCTTCAATTTGTTATTTTTGCTTCTGTTTTTTTAAGCTATTGCATAGCTTTTATCGCGGGTTCTGAGCGCGGTGACCGAATCAAGAAATTCCGTAACGAAAATAAAACCTAACACCCCCCACTCCACCTACCATGAAGCTCGGCCGAGCGTTCGCTTAACGTGTATGTATATGGTACGACTGTACTTGAATTAATATCAAAGAAAAAAAAATACTGCATAAATAAAAAATAAATAAATAATTATAATTGCATAAGTTGATAAAAAATCCTATGCAATAGCTTTACCGCGGCAGTCCCCGAGTGCCACACGTGTTTATTTTTTTTGTTACAGTCAATACACTTCCTGTAATTATCAAACCATTACCATTCCATTCCAAAAAAAACCACTACAAAAAGCTTAAGCTAACTACTACTCTCATATTAGCACTAAACTTCGTTAAGAAAACCCTAGTACAGTAACGAAACACTTACGTACTTACGTACTTAAGTAATTGTACGTGCGCGTATCATTCTCAGATCTTGGGGTGAATGACCGACACGATCCTAATCGTGTTGCTGAATTAATATCAATACGTACTTGCTTACTCTTTTGTAAACGAGATTATCTCGTGTTTGGGAACTTTTTATACGATTAATTTGTTTACTTTTACGAAACATTTTGTGTATAAAGAGCTCCAGAAATTGGGAGCAGTCGTTGTGCTTTTGTTTTGAGTTTCTTTCACACAGCTTTTCAGCCATCTTGAATTTTGTGTTCGTATGGGCCCAAAGGTTAAAGCGAGTTGAGTCTCTCATGCTCGAGGTGGTGGGGACAAATACGCGCAAGTACCAATGTGAGTTTTTCAATTCGTAATTATGTCTTTTCTGAGTTTATGTTGGACATTTCTGGTATCCGTTAAGGAAATCATCGCGAAAACCTGGAATCATATGGCCAACCTAACCCAGCGTGTGGGCCAATGATCGTGCCTTCACTGTATTAGATGAAGCTTTGGTTCTACAGTGGGGCAATAATGGGCTGGTATACGTCGAGGCAATGTTGTATATAACACAACATTGCCTCGACGACCGATTCTGGGGGCCTGCTCTCTAAGTCTATCAACGAAGATACGGGTCCCTTCGAAAGTAGTTCGAAACTAAAAAGAAAACCCTACTCCCGATTAATTAACTTGTTCGGTCGGGAATAAACACATCGGGAGTATAGACAACTGTCAAATAGTATTGACATTAATTTTTAATTCGAGCCCCGAGCTATTGTTGTAACCGAAACTGATACGAAGTAGGATGTTACCGTAACTTCGGCGAAAACTACGGACTTGGTGGGTAGGGAGAGGCCACACCCGCCCTCGTATACAAAAAACACTAATCTACAAAATCCTAAATAATTTCTAAATCCTCACCCATTTACACTGGACACACATTTCTAAACTAAATCCTTCCTGAAATATAACTAAGTCGACAAAAAAATATTTTCGTGCCCAACTCCACTTTAATAATATGAGATTTGAGCGCATTACGTGCTGGGTCCCTGCCTCTTTGGGTAATTACCCGGGTCAGAACCCCGGTATAATATGAAAGGCTTTTTGTAACAACCTTTTAGGGTAAAACACATGGACACGCGAGCCTCCGTAAAAAGTGGGCGAAATAAAGTTGGGAAGTGTTAAATGTGTTGGTTAAACTTATTTTGTTTGTTAGGATGGTTATTTAACGGGTTGTAATTTCGTGGTAGTTGGTGTCAATGTTTTTTCTGGAGTAGCTTACTTAAAATTATAGGATTGTGTCGCAAAATACCTAACTGGTACAAAATATATCTCATAGAAAACACACTCGGTCGTTAATGTTGCATTCTAACAAAAACGTGAGGGAGTAAAGTAGGTGATGAATTATTATTAGTTCATATCTCCCGAAGTACAATCATCTCAACGACCTACTTAAATATTTGTATATGATTTAGAAGCATCCTCTATGTGCTACAACTATTTACAGTTAATTGATACCAATGGATATACTGTGCATAGGATTTTCAGCAAGTTTCCCCAGAAAAGGCATCATTAGCATACAGAGATTCATAGGTCAGTGAAAACCACAGACAACGGTTGCTAAAAACTATGGAAAACATCGACATGACAAAGAAGAAAAAGAAGCAAGTTCAACTAGCCAGTCAGTTAATAAAGATTAAAAAATTACTAGCTTTAATCATCCTGTTTTTTTTTTTAAATCTTTAAATCCCTAGAACGTTTTGTCTTCAATCATGTTACAATACATACAAGTCCATAAATTATTGAATTACCAAAACATTTTCTTTTCAATCTACGCCCAGCCTAATTAATTCATTTCCAAAATCATTTCCTTCAGTAGTACCGTCATATAATTTATCTTTATTATTATTTTTTATTATTACCTCTGTATTCAATACATTGGCTCCTTTTCATCCCGAAGGCTTTTGTCCGCCGATGTTCATTATTCCCTTCAGGCCTTCGATTCAAAAACACTGTTCGCTGAGAATTTTCCGGCATATTACTTGTTGGTATTAAAATTTGATTAGATTTTGTGCTTTTAATGTTATGCACGGTTGTTATTTTTGTAATATTGGTTACTCTTTTGTCTATGTTTCTCTAAAGCCTGAAATTTTTAAGTAATTCTGAGTTATTCTGGTGCGAGGACTTCGGTTAACAATACAAAGTACACCTCTTCAGATGCTATATTCCACCGAAGATGAAAAATGTAGCTGAGGTGAACTGGATGCAGCAAATAGAGAACCTCGTATAGCGAAAGACCTTTGTCTTTCTGCTCTGTGAGCTAAAACCTTGCAATGCTAAAATATCATTGCTGAGTTGAAGTTAAGCGAAACAATGACCACATTATGATATATCCACGTGGGTAAGCTTGGGCACCGTACAGTTAGTACAAAACATAAACATGCGAAATTGAAAAGAGTAAGCTTAGATGGTTTGGTCATGTTGAGAGGATGAATGACAGGCGACTAACAAAAAGTATGTGTACAAGGCAGATGTGAGTGGAAACGCTGCACATCAGTCGGAACTTTACCATCGCTGCAAGTGTACAGTCACCATAAGAGTTAAGTAACCAGAGTCGTCGGATATAGTTGAAGTTTAGAAACAAACCGACGGATGATATCGAGTAAAATTTAATTTGAGAAATGAACTGTTTGTTTTCTAATAATTAAATAAAATTTTATTCAAAAACATCTATTGGTTTCTTACTAAACTTCAACTATATCGGACGACCCTTGTTACTTATCACTTTTAGTGACTGTACGTATTTTTCTCGGCTTTCTCATTGTGACTGCCTCAGTCATAAAAAAAAAAAGTTGATTAACAGTGAGTTAATTGAAAATATTGTTATTGATTTGGATCGAGCAGGTAAGAACACAAATACTTTTAAAACATTTTGCTGTGTTATTTGTTGGAAAAATATAGTTTTTTCGTCGTTTGTCAAAGACCTTTAGAATAGTCAAATTTTCTTCCGCGTTCTTACGCATAAAAAGGATTTTGTTGTATTTCCGGGTTTGTCTCGGTTATTATTTTAATTGGTATGGCTAGATGATAGTTAATATAATATAATCATCATCAAATCAGCCACACTTATTCGTACTTTTTCGAGTTAGGAGTGATCAGCCATGATAGTGAACAAAATAGAAAAGATGACTCCAATTCAGATTCAGAGTTTTCTGAAGACTTAGAGAGCAAGCACCACGGTGAAGAGCCTTGGCACTCATCATCATCTGAGTTTTATAAATTACATAAATTTAGTTTTAGAGAAAAATAACAATGTATGATTAAAATATAGTTTTATTTTTTTATCTATAAAACCCAACAGTATAAACCGCATTATTAATCGCAAACTACTTTCTATAGTTACAGTTCATTATAGAATCATTACAAATAAAAAAATCTAAAGACTTTATTTTTATTTTTATAGTGTACTTACATAATAAAGAGTATTCTATTCTATTCTATTTGACCGGCTAGATTGGTCAAATACCCGTAAGTGCGCTGGGAGAGGAGACCCTAGAAGGACAAAGTGACCTTATTGGTGAAGTTCTTCAGAAAGGTCAGGTTCGTAGTACCTGCAAGCGGCGTGCGTGATCAGACGTAAATAGACGTGATCGTAGCAGGTGGCGTTCTGTAGTTTTTGCCAACCCCCGTGGGAATAAGGCGTAAGTTTACGTATGTATGTGTATAAGCATGCATCTTAAAACCTCATTTTGTTACAGCCCAACAACTTCAATAAAACCCACAGCGTCTCTTAAAATTTATCTCCATTCACAATTTAACGAAAAACGAATAACTAACACAGTTATTTAACAATTTTCTTTCAAACTTTTTTAGTGAATTACGGCGCCATGACAATAGTACAGTCAGCGGCGATAATTACGCCTGTCTCCGCGAGTACTTCGCCAAACTTTTCCACTTTTGACGAGTTTTTTTATATCTTTTTTTTTCACTTAACGCGACCCACGGAAATGCTCAAGTTTCTTATGGGCGAGCCAAAAGATAACTTTTGTTAACTTGTATTGCGGGCTCTGAGATAGTAGAGTAGGTAGTTGGGGGTTTGTGTGATTATAAAAAATGTTCTTAATTGTCTTTTAGTTTATGTCTTTTTTTTCTTTTTCGACTCTTCACGTGACCAGAGGGCTGGCCTATTTTTTGGCCAAAGAATCAGCATCGCCATACAACGTGGCAACGCTGCCAGCCTTTTGGGCACTTTTCCTGTCGACAGCGATGCGGACGAATTTTTTAATGCCTTATGATTCTTTTTCTTCTTTTAACATTTTTATTTACATGTACATACCATTAATATTATTTTAAGTCTGTTAGCTTATAAATATACTACCCAAAGAATAGATAATAATGTACATTGGTTTATGTAATAAATAATGTAGTTTATATTCTATTTACATTCTTTATATTTTCTGAATTGTGTGACGAATGATATGAAAGAGAAGGGAGTAGAACCTGCTTTTCTCTCATTCCACGATAAAAAAGTCGTTCTACATAAAAGATTCTATCTACCAACACACAACACACCAATAAAACGCCACCGTGTCACCCACCTAAAACACATTTACCTAACAAGCAACGCGGACTAACTTCTTATGACTTGTAAATTAAGTCCATTACCCCACTTATATGCTGATGAACGACGTCCGACTAACGTGTCACGTCAGTGTAAAACAAACTCCTTAAAACTTACGAGGACGGCCGCCATGTTGGATAAGCGGCGTGCGAAATAATTCCGTTCTTGCCGCCGCTGCCGCCCGCTAATGTGGTGTGGGCCTAGATAAGCTTTTTATAAAGTGTAAGAAAGTTGAGATGATATTGTTGGTAGACTGATGGAACGGAGAATGGCTGGCTCATTTAGGAGCTAAGGAATTTGTATAAATACTGTCTCTTTTAAAGTTTGGCCGTGGCTCTGTAGCTGAATTTTGGCACAAACATATTACATGAACTTTCAGCCATCGATAGGTACACTAAGAAAAAAAAGAAGTGGCTTTTAAAAAATAATATTTTTTATGTCAGACTTTTCAGTTTATAAAATTAAACTGGATTGGAAATTAAAGAGAAATGGAGATTAAACGGTTAACAAACATAGTGCAGCAGGCTTAGTATGACGCTTTCTATTTCTACGAAGAATAGAAACAGCTATTTCTATACAACGTGACATTTCGTTTCTCCGTTTTTGATATCGCACCGAAGAAATCCTTCTACAATCTGTCATTTTGTCTTTCATTTCTACCGATCGTTGTCTAGGTCCTTTTATATTTAGACTATTTCAGAAGAAAGTTTTCTATCCGAAACTGTCAAAATCAAACTGACAACTGACAGTTGTCTAACGTAGTGAAGACAATTTGATGTTGTAATCGCCATGCTAAAGACAATAGAAAACTTTTACTCGATGGCCACAAAGTATAAAAATGGAATGGAAGAAATGGAAGTTTTCACTTTTTGCATGGAAAATGTGAAAAATTATTACCTACATGTTAAGTTTTAGGGGTTTATTATATTATTTTTGCGATAGGACCCACCATTTACGAGATATACCTAAGCAAAATAAAATAAAAACGTGAATAAATAAAATTTTGGTGTTTTTTTGTCTAGTTTAGAGGCATTTGTGACAAGAGAATCGGCACCATTACCAAGGAAATGGTTAAGGCCAATATTACTGTAATATTTTTTGTTCTAAAATACGGTACTTCGACACTTTAAGAAAAATTGTTGTAGTTGTCTTTATATATGTGACTTAATATCAGTAAAAATTGTATGTATCAATATCCTATGTCAAACATAGGATTTTTTTTGTTTGATACTTACTCATAAAGAATTCTGAGTCGAATTATGTAAAAGAGTGAATTTTGTAAAAAGTGTAGTTGACTCTTTCTACTTTGCTGCCGTCGTACTGTCTACACGGAACGTCATTTTTGTCTACTCTTCCGTCGACAAAACTGTGCTCGTGCCACCAACCAACGCACGCAGCGTGTATTTAATTAAAACTGCCAGCAGGCTAAGCCTGTTGGTATTTTTAATTAAATATAACTTGATAGTTTCACGTGCCCTTTAAGGTATGGAAGAGTCTCGATGTGAGAAAAATTGGGACCCATCCAAAGACAGATCGCAGCAAGGGCTGCTTAACCTCGTAAATTGCCTAATTTACGTGACTGTAATGTAGCCAACCGCCACACAAGCAACAATATTAGAAATTAATTTCAGTCCGTTCCTTTGATTACCATGCAGACTAATAAACATAAACAATACGAACTAAACGACAACATCAAACAGCCCAAATTCACGCTTATTCAGCGCATTAGTAATTTATTCAAAAGTACACAAATATGCATTCAAATCCCTATCAAATGATCGGGGATATAAAATGTAGTTTCAACAATGTGTTGTGAAATACGATTTATGTATTCGGCGAAGCTTTCAAACCACTAACATGGGATACTTTTAATTAAAAAACATATCACGTACAAGCGAATATTTTGTAGGTTTTTATATAAATAAAGTACTGGCTGGAAATAATACAAGTGTATTTTGTAGTAAGTAGTTCTTTCTTTTCGTTTTTTATTGAAAAAAAAAAACAAAATCAGCAGGGTAATTGTGTAACACACTAACAGTAGGAATGCCTTTAAATTTGACAGTTCAACAACATTCATTGCGTTATTAACATTGTTGAGCAGACACATTTTTCGAACATATAAAGCAATGGATTAACAATATCCTTCAAAATTATTCAGATTGTACTAGATAGTCTGTTGCACTATTAGGGTGCTGGTGTAGGTAAAGAATATAAAGTTTTGCTCTAATGACCGTATTGCGTTTTTAAGAATATTATGAACGTTCATTTAAATATAACAGTAACCTACACGCCATCATCGTCAATTTGTACTCAGCATGAATCTCACGACCGTGTACACTGGTCCTAACAAAAAAACAGCAGACAAAAAGTTGGAGTATTGTTATAGAGACTTCCAAATAAGATATTTTTTTACTGTATCGTCTATTTTCCTGAAATATTTGCTTTAATCGTTTCCCACTCCAACTTTCTATACCAAAGTCAGGCAAAAAACATCCAGCCAGGATGTTTTCCTTTCATCAGCCAATTATAATTTTAATTCTGCGGCAGGATCAAACGGTGCCAAAATACCTAAGAGTCCTGCTGACCCACAAAATAGATGCCAAACAAATAACAGTACAGTTATTAATGTAGCAAACTGAGCGTGTTGCCGTGTCGCATTGCGGTCATGTGAATTTTCCACTTTTGCCAGGATAACGTTTTTTATCCGGACACCCGGATCGGTGTTTCGTGTTTAAGGCATTTTTTGTGGCTGACTGTACTTTTTTTAGTTTGCGTAATTCGTAGGCAGTCGCTAGAATTAAAAAAAAGAATGCAAAAAAGGTTCAGTAAAGTGTCGAGCAAAAATACTCATGGTGAAAGTCATTTTCACGTTCATAAAATTCGTGCCGTTCATAAAGAAAAGAATGTACAAAAAATGCAATCTACAGGCTTTTGTTTTATTTTTTCAACATTTTATTGCCGATTTTATCGGAAAAGTTACACGTAAGTACCACTACTCATTTCTATTTCATAGGACAACAATCGCCATCAACAAAACCAATTAAAAATAAAACAAATTAACGCTCAATGCACCCCAATACACAAGCGCGAATTTTAGCATGCAAATGTAAGTACAGCGCTTCAGCGCTAGATAAGAAGGGATGAGCACGGAACATCGTGGCAACCCCAAGGGGTACCAGGCGAAGGAATCAGCGGTAATAGTTGTATGCAAAGCAGCGCTTGAAACGCTGTTCGGTGACACGACACTCGCGAGACCAACAAGCTTTTTAAAACGGTCTTTTTTTAAATTCGGAAGAGAATTTTTAAATCGAAACGGTTAAGTTCGATGGCCGTTGAATAATTTTTGAATTTGTAGAGTTGAAGATATTATTATTGTGGATAAGTCGGTTTAAAGGTACTGTAAAGAGATCGAGTGAAGAAAACACTTCTAACTCGTCGATATTTTTGCTCGCAGACTTTTCAAACAGAGAACGCCGAAATAAATATTTGTGGTCTGAAAATAATAGACTAGAACAAACAATGTTTAATGTATTTTTGTGTAATTTTGTAAAAAAAGAATATTTCGTGTTTTTTTTTTTGTGTAAATTCCGAGTGAATTTAGTTTTTGGTTTCGGCTAAGTCTCTTCCTTTCATCTAATTTAGAAATCATTCTCGCCATAGTTTCATTAAAAAATACCCACATTTTGACAAATAAAAACTAAAATCGTTTTTCATTCACACATTGATATAGCCCGCTATTTATTTTTTTATTATTGTATATTTGTAACTGGAATTTGGTATCTGTGTATTAATATTTCAGTCGGAACCAATAGTTGCTCTTCAATAAAACTATTTTACGCTTTAGATTTCAAATAATAACGTCCTATTTCTATTGACACCTTTTTTGTATAAAATATAGTTTTGTAGGTATTCAATATTGGATGTCTACAAATAGATACTCATAAAAATATGACACATTTATTTGAAAGCATTTGCTTTCCGATACAGCTTTTCATAGTATAGGTAAGTAGGTATGCTTACGATGGTTCAGCCTCATATTTGACAAAAGTAGAAGAAATGTCTGCCTCATTGGTCTAGCGGTCGAAAGCCGTATTGGAACATGAGGTCTTGGGTTCGATTCTTAGGTCGGGCAAAGTTTTATTTACATTATTGACATATTATTAACTATCAGTGTTTGGCATGAAACTGTGACCTACGTAACTATTAACTTTATTTTTGTTTCTATTTTGTTAATTGACTTTCGATTACTTAAGCCATTTTGTATGCCCTTTGGCGGGACATAGTATGGACCAACATATTTATATATAACATCTGTATCATCTTTACCCTATGTTCACAAAATGAATAAATGAATTTGAAATTTGAATTGTATTAGGTTTTTCTATCTGAAATTTCTTAGTAGCAGGCCCAGAGTCTGGATTTCTGTCCGGTTGATGGCTTCGCCTCCTATTACATGGGACTTAAACATAACTGGTGCAATATCAGTGGACTATAGGTACACCTCTGCCCAACCCTACGGGAAAGGTTATGTTATATAGAAGAAATGTCAAACGTTTATGACATAACAAATGTATGTCGTAAACTTGTGCATGAATTGCAGGATATTATGACGTTCCACTATCAGTCTAAGTACTTTTTAGTTATTATTGAAGTTAAATGCCAGATTTAAAATAATAAGAATATTACTAGTCACATAGGTACTCAAAAATGTTACCCTTTTAGCACAATTGGGAGTGTAAAAAAGTGAAATAAAGTGCAAATATAATAGTTATTACTAAGTACTTCCTTTGCGCAAAGTGAACATTGGATGAAAGCCAAAAAACGATATGGTGGAAAGTTTTTAAATACTCGACAGCTTAAGCAACCATCGGATGTAAAAAATACGTATGATATTAAGGAGAACTGGATGAAAGAGGTCAAAGAGAAAAAAGATAATGCATTCACCAAAGGGCTTAGACAAAGTGACATTCTATCAGTGTGTAGCGGCATCTACAACGCCACATGCGAGCTACGCGTCAGACTGACGTCACGCAAAATCCTGCATCGCGCAAGCAGAGTTTACCGCGCAACTAGCATATATACAACATCCCGATATCAATCGTCGGGCAGTTGCCCACCAGACACAACACCCGTCTGGTCGGAGGAGTCCCCTTTTCTATAGAGTATGAGTGAGCTTTACACCCTGTTCCTCATACCTCTATAAGTGTTATCTACGATAGAAAAGTCGAAAATGTATGGGACTGACATACGCTACCGATAAGCTTATGTCAATCCTATTAAAATTCTATGTAGAGGTACGAAACGCTTTGAAAGCGATTGCCACGCGTCTAGGTACTCCGGTCAGAAATTTGATTTAATAATTTGATTTAATTTTGTTTTATTTTATTTTATTTTACCTAAAGTACTAATATAGGTAACTAGTGTTGTTCGAAATCGGACGATACTGAAACGTTGGATCCTTACGACTTTTATGATCACATTATTACAAATCTAGAAAATATAATAGTGTAAAAAGTGCTTATTATTCCTCCTAACATAACACTTGTTTTCCCCGGTTGAGCAGAGGTATACCTGTTATAGTAGGTAGGTATACCCATATTTCGCCAGTCATGGTTACGTCCGTAACCGGGTACAAATCCAGACTCCGGGCTGCTACTGAGAAATTCCTGATTGAAAAACCCAATAACACTTTGCCGGACCCGGGACTTTAACCCAGGACCTAAAATTCCTCCTATACCTATTTAATTATAGAAGATTAACAACAAAATGGCTTCTTAAAATTTCCACCAACTTCATTTATCCATTCATTTATCCTTTTACACGACTCAAAGGCAACGCTTTCTCGAATGACCACAACACCAAACGCCAACTTTATCGAGAAACTATAAAGCAGAAACCTTTTCATTTTGCAATCGCCATAACGCTTCGAGACGTAAACTTTGCAAATCCAAGAGCTGAATTAAAGAGCTTTCTAGCAACCGAGATTTTATGGGTTCTGCCAGGATATTTTCACAATAACAACACCATTGAACATTCAACCTTATTCAAAAAGTCTTAAAATCCATTTTCGAACAGTCGTTAATTTTAGGGGTATCTATGTGTAATGTAATGAGTCGCAAAACATCGGTTCCGTATGTCTGTTTATCGTCGGGACCATTAAGTGGGTACTGCGAATGACGGCCGTCTCTGGTTTTTGTCGGAGACATGTCGGAGACAGGCAACAGTTTACGCTCCCAGAACACATCTGATTGGTCGTAGGAGTGACGGGTTCTGCGAATGATTTGAATGATGGCAGTGTCAATAACGGGTATGTCTGTTTACTGCAAGGATGAATGGGAAGTTGAAAACGGAGGCAATTTATTATGTTCAAGAAATAGGTCACTGTGTGCTGATTTACAACAGGTTTCTTCAGGCATAAAATATGAATGAGATAACTTTAAGATTTTTGACAAAGTGCCTATTAATATTATAATTCCTATCGTTTAGTGTTTTTTTTTTCGTCGTAATTAATCTAATCGTATAAAACAATTAATTACAGTCTAATTACAAAACGAGTTCCGAATTTGATCTAAGCTTAAGAGGGCGCACACCGGTCCACTAGCGCCACTCCTAGAAAAAATTATTATCTCGTCTCTGAGAAGGAATTTTGAATAACGACTCAATAAGCACCCTCGGTAAGTGTGTCTAGAATTTTCTAATACCTTCTATAAACTTTCATATTGAGACACGAACCAACAAAATTCGATGTAAAGAAAAGCGGCCACATTCCTCTAGGTCGTATTTTGTTGCTTCGTGTCTCAATATGAAAGTTTTTATAAACTTTTATATATGTGTATAGGTGTTAGAAAATTATAGACACACTTTCCGAGAGTGCTGATTGAGCCGTTATTCAAAATTCCTTCTCAGTCACCAGATATTTTTTTTTTAAAGGAGTTGCGTTAGTGAACCGATCTACAGTCACGAGCATAAATATGTATATACTTGACAAAATTCAAAAGCGATTTTCTCCTTAATTTTTGAATGAAATGTTATATTGTTACGAACATAGTATTTTGTATTTTTTTTAATGTAGTATGTCGTATTTCAACGTTGCATTCATTATTTCACAAAAAAAAATCGCTATTGAAAGTTGCCAAGTGATGACATATTAGTGCTCGTGACTGTATGCCCTCTTAAACCTTTCAGACAGTTTTGTATTACAAACCTTATTCCAACTGACGTTAAGTTCCTAATACAAAATTGACAACTTAGACTTGAGTTTAAAATCAGTTTGAATTTAGAACTTTAATACTGTAGGATCAATATTACGAGTATGTGAGTCCATACTAAGACTTGCACATACCTACTTGCTAAACAATATTCATTTACAAATAATTTATTTCACGTCAACGCAAACTAATAAAAATATGTTTCAATGTTTGTAAAGGCGACACAGCTTAAGTAACAAACAATTTCATGATTTGTATACAAATAGAATAAGATTATTTGTAAACATCATTGTAACCATGATCTAAAAAAGCAAGGTCTGACATTCCGGGAGTGACGCATGCTGACGTCACTATCCAGTTGCCAGTTTATTGTTACAAAACACGAATTATGGAAACAGTTTCAGTCACCATTCTGATAAAATATATATATATAAAACATTAAATTATCGTTTCGTTTTTCTAATTAAATGAAACAATTCAATTTAAACATAAATCAACGTAATTGTTAGTTAAAATCTCATTGTTTTATCGGATTCGCACAGGTAATAAAGGCGGTTGGGGAGTTATTATTACACACTACTGGTAACACAGCGGTGATGACGTAGGCTTGTGTCTCCCACGTGACCACTGTGTCTCGGAATGCTATACCTGGCGAAGTATATTATTATACCATGATTGTAACAACGTGTGTGTAAATAAATACCTTGAAAAATAAAAAACAAAAGAATACTGTAGAAATAAAGTTCATAATTTAAAATATAGCTCGATGGTTGGTTGCTAGTTGGTAGTGGTGATGATCGAAAGATAAATCTTGGTTTGTAATTACACTGCTTGTAAAACCGTTAATTTTATAAATACACCTTATAAATACACCATTTTAGGTCACACTTTAGTGAAGCTGACAGTTCAAAGTTCACTCTTCACGCGTCACTTCTCCTCGTTTCATCTTTCATTCATGTATCGTGGGACATCCCTAATCGATGTGCTCATATCGTATGTCATGTTTCAAAATTAATGTCTTATCGCTTTTGAACGGTTGTGAAAATATTTACTTAAATATAGGTACTAACTCTTTACCGTTAACCCTTTAAAATAGTGCGTTTTCAAGTTGTAAAAGTAAATAATATTTTTTCGAGTATTTTTTTTATATTCTTCTGCAAAAAGACGTCCATGAACATTTGTGTTAGAAATATATCATCAGCAATATCTTACGTGCTAAATGGGTGTCAAGTTTGTGTGACTGCTAGGTTTCTTGCTAAGAATAAATTGTTGCTATTCGTTATTTTGGTAACAGTTCCTTGTCACTAACGCTTTGGCAGTTCACGGTTTTTCTTTCATTGTGTGCTTTTATAATTTCTATCGTGGCGGTATTATTATTGACGTCCACGATATAACGATAACAAATGGAAGTAAAATGTATGAAAATATGTGAACACGCTTTTCGGTAACGTTATAACATGCACGTCCACGTTATAACGTGATAGTAGTGCGGCACATCAAACTCTTCCAAAATCATACACAGGTGGTGCCAAACGTCCACGGTATTTTTTTTTAAACTGATTTATCGTGGATATTAACATCAGCGGTAAATTCGTAGACGTCGACGTCCACAATAACGAGACGTGTACAATTATAAAAACGCACATTCATGTTGTGAGCTCCGTTTATTATAACATTAGAAAAGAAAATTAATGGTTATCACAATTTCGATATAAACGTATAAATAAACTCAGTTATTTCACGATAAATACAAAGCAATGTTATCTATTTACCATTTACATTTTTTTTAATATTATAAAATGAAATAATTTGAACAATATTACACAATAACTATCGTTAATTAGCCGTTATTTTTCTAATGCTTTAATAAATGAACTATAGAATCCTAGAGAACTGTCTCTCTAGGATTAGTTTCCATGATCAAAAGTTTAATGTTTTAAATTACGGTTCATGTGTAGTGGGACATCTCTTATTGATGTATTCCCAATGCATCAATTAATTTGTGGAGAGCTTAGTTTGCTCAAAGAGTTTTAGAGAATCGACGACTTTCTGACCGAAGTTTATGTAGGTACAATGCGAGTTTAAAGTTTTTTTGTTTGAAACGCGAATTTGTCTTTCGTAAAAATTTGTTAAGTCACGAATTTTAACGTTCGACATTCAAAAAATTATCACAAGAGTTTCAAAATATTTGAATGAAATGCTTACCGTACAAAGAATGTACTTCAATGCATGTGTATTATATTATCTAATTCTAAACGCGACTTTTATGTTCATAGTAATGTTCTACCACGAATTAAAAAATCCTCTGATCGCAATCATGACAAACTTATTTGAAATCGTCAATACCGCATAAAATATTATTATAATCCAAGGATTTTTTTTTTATTATATCCGTCAGCACACACAAATAAAACATCTCATTTTCATAAACAATTAAAAACTCACCATTTTTAGCCGCCATAGCCAGAAGAGTGGCGCCGAGCGCAGCCGCTGTGACCAGCAACCGACACAGCGCCGGCAGCATGATGGGCACTATCACATCAGACCATCACATCACATCACATCACCAACCACGGTGAACATCATACAAAATTAATCTAACAACTTTTTTTTAACAATTTACAAGTGGATTTTTTTGATTGATGGATCAACATCTGGAACAAAAGAGAAACGATTATTAGTTCGTTTATAAAATGTAAAAAAAGATTCTTGAAAACAGCGGAAAGTGAAAATGCAACAGACATTGAACCTTAGTAAAATGTTTGAAAGTTCAAACTTCAATGTTCATTATTATAACTGTGCTTACTCTGCGCAATAGAGCTATGAAAATCTATAGTCATAGATAGGCAAGCGATTAGAGTTATGTCTCGTTATCATTAGTCTGGGTCTAATGCCCGTTTTCACTTACACTAGGAAACGCCGAAATGGACGCCTAAATGTTATAGCTCTGTTGGATTTTCTACTCTCGGGGCTTAACCGAGCGTTGAAAATCCAACAGCTATCTTTCTTTCGCTTAGATGTCCGATAGTGTTATTGAAAATGGACATACGTTCTTCAACAGTTTCGTGGAAACACGATAAGTGAGTTCATACACACGATAAATATTAATACTAATCAGTTACATCTACCTTTTCCCTGTGACTAAAAATACCTACTTGCCATTTAAGCCTGATTCAAGGCTCCTGCAGACAGGTGCAACGCGACAGCGCAACACGACTTTTGTAGAACAATTTCCATGCAGTTTCCATAGGAATTGTTCTACTGGAGTCGCGTCGTGCTGTCGCGTCGCGCCTGTTTGCTCAGCCTTTACAGTGCGATTAATTGCCTGTGGCATACCACACGTTATTATTTATTTATTTTCTTTAATGACCAACAATTGTTTACACTGTTATAATTTAAATAATGTTTTACTAAATCTAAGGTTAGTGTAACAATTTCTTATATGCTAGCACCAATTGAAGCAACAATTAACGTAACAACTTCTTAACATTGTTTAGACGAAGCAAGTGATTTATTGTTTTAATTTTATTATTTGTATGCCACGAGCAAGAAACATTGCATCGTGTAAATGGGTGTTTATATTTTACTAGCTTGTGCCTGCGACTTCGTCCGCGTGAATTTACTTGCTCCCCCGACCCACCCCGTCCGCTTAGCATTCTTTCTGACTTTTTTTGTTATTGCTCGGCTCCTAAGGGTCCTAGCGTGATGTAAAATAGCATATAGCCTTCCTCAAGAATTGGACTATCAAATGCAAAAAGAAATATTCCAATCCAACTGATAGTTCCAGAGATTAGCGCGTTGAAACAAACAAATTGTTCAGGTTTATTATTAGTATATAGTATAGATAGATTGCTAAATTGAAAATGCCCCTATACATATCTAGTTCAACAGCCTGACTGATTGACTGTCTTCATATACATGGTCGGTGCCTAGTTGTAAACGATTTGTAAACCTGCCAGGAATAATCTCTTTAGTTTAAAACTGGTCGACAACGCTTAAGGTTGCTCCGTGCTACACACCCCATGTTCGGGTCGGTTTGACAAAACCGGGCGGTAAAATCAAATATCCCAACCCAAACATTTGTGTGTAGCACAGCTTAGTACCCACACATAGACAATCTATTCACACATACTTACATACAAAATTAAAAAAATAAAAGTGTCTGTTTGTAATATCTAAATAAAATAAAATATAAAATAACAATAAAAATAAAATAAATACTAAATGCATATGAAAGTATATACGGTACTAATAAAAAAAACTATTTTTTATTTTTTTGTCTGTCTGTCTGTTCCCGGTAATCTCCGAAATGGCTAGACCGATTTTGACGGTACTTTCATTGGCAGATAGCTGATGTTATAAGGAGTAACATAGTTACAACATAGTTTTTGTCTCAATAGCACGTTCCCGTGGTATAATTTCTTTTCCTTATTTTTAACATTCTCAGGATTACGCGCAACCTGTTCTTTGGCTCCTATCTAGTTTACCTACGTTACATAATTGACATGAAGTTCATTATAGGTACTTTGTACAATTTCGTTACAAAAAATCGCTTCCACTCCGTTCAGCGGCAGTGTAGATTGAGCCATAGGTACAAGCCTACTGTCTGTTCGGCCGTCTGTCTGTCTATCATAAGCCACAATATTCGTTACTACGTCCTCTATCCTGGCAAACTAAAAATAAGGTAAACTAATAAAGTGTTAGTGATACGGAAACCTTAGTGCGCGAGGCTGACTCGCACATAGCCTGTGTTTTAAAAATTTAAGGGCAAAGCGACGTGCAAAAGGTGGTATACGAGTAATAAACTAAAATTGGCACTTTCTTCAGGGAATAGCTGAATCAAAATCAGCCTATAATGTTCCCACTGCTGGGACACAGGCCTCCTCTCTGTGAGAGGGTGTTTTTCAGGGCAATCCCACATAACTATTCTCAAAAACTATAGCCATAAGCCATAATAAACAACAGCTTAACGAGAAAATACGGTAAAACAACAAAACCGTTGAGTTACAGGAAAACTGTTCAAGTACCTTGAAACCCGCAAAGAAATTAATGAGAAAAGAAAATTGGAGAAAAAGGAAACATACGAGTATAATAGCACAAATGTAGGGCACGTGTATAAACAGGCATAATTATACGCGTGCGTATAAATTTTACCTATGTTACACGTGTCACGTCAAGCCCACGCATCCCCAGCGTTTTCATTAAAAAGTCCACATGACATGAGTGATGTGACATGACCAATAAGGCCTTTACAACACAAATTCTGCATTGAATCTGCACGTTGATCGGTAGCAGTGGCTCAGTTTAACTAACTATATTAATACTAATAATATAATATTACAAAGAGGTATAATTTGTGAGTTTGTATGTCGGGGGTAATCTTCGGAACTACCTAATCAGATCAGTAGTTCCGAAGATTACCCCCCTAATGGAAAGCTGGAAAGCTAAACTATATTGTCATCTATACTAATATTATAAAGAAGTAAAATTTGTGTGTCACTTTGTTTCTTTGTAAGTTTGTATGTAGAGGGTAATCTCTGGAACTACCGGTCGGATTTGAAAAATTCTTTTTGCGATTGATAGCCAAATTTTTCAGGAAGGTTAAAGTTATTTAACATTACGCTACGACCCTTAAAAACCGGGCAGAAACATAAAAGTCAAAAAGAACGCTAAGCGAAAAAAAAAAAAATGCGGGCGGGCGATACGATGCGATGGGCTGGGACGGAGGTACAATAAATGTTACATGGACGAAGTCGAGAGCAGATGCTAATAATATTATAAAAAGGAATAATTTGTGAGTTTGTATGTAAGGGGTAATCTTAGGAACTACTGATCCGATTCTGAAAAATCTTTCACTAATGGAAAGCTACAATATTCCAGAGTGTCATAGGATATATTTTACATTAAAACAAGAAGTTTCATACCGACGAAGTCGCATACAAAAGCTATTAGGTATGTTAATAAACTTTAAAGTGACTGGGGTTTTAGAGGCAGGCTAGATAAACACAAAGTATTGTTGGACTCACTGTTTCAAATAAAACACTTAAGGTATACTAAAATCACATATATTAAGTTATTTTCACTGGGAGCACGACAACTGAGGAACTTTTACGTTACAACACAAAACTTATTAACTGCTTAGCAAGTCAATCCATAGAATTATTATTTAAGAAAATATTTTTACTCGTATAAGCATTACTGAAGCTGGATTTAGACGCTGACGTCGGTCGCGTACCGTCGGTCATGCGTACCAAGACGCTGACGATAAATGGACGGGTATAGTGTAGCACCGACGTGCGACGCCGCGACGACGGTCACCGAGCGCGAGTTCATTTAAATCGGTATGAAAGTTCATATAAATCGGTAAGCGAGTCCATATAAATCGGTACGCGAGACCATACAAATCGGTACGCGACCGATGTCAGCGCTGACCGTCGTCGGTCGAGCACTAAATCCGGCCTTAATATACGAGAAGTCTTACTTTCTTTGTTCAAGAAAAAAAAAATGATTTTCTTTATTTAAAATACATTGGAACACTGTTAATATTTTTAAAACTGTTGTAACTACGAGCAAGAGAAAGACACAAAATAATGACATTTCTTGCTAGCGCAATTTTTTTTCTCTCCAGTAGTTTTACTCATTTATTACAATGTTAATTTGTAACAAAAAATATGTAAGAATTATTTATCGTTATTTCTAAATTTAATAACTTATATTTATTGATTATAGTAGGTGCAGGATTGTGACGACAACCAGTAGGAACACCTAAATAAAAAAACTTTTTTACAAAAAAATAACAATTGTCTCCCAAAAAGTACACTAACAACAAGTACAGATGTGAAAAATAACTTTAATTTCGGAAGTCGGTAAAATGAAACGAAATTTACGAAATAGAAGTATTTTATTTTCCACTTTTTAGTTGTTGATTCTAGAAACCCCTAACAAATTCGTGAGCTTTTTCTACCAAATGAAAAAAGAATCACGTAAATCGTCCAAACGAACACGGAGAGCATACATAAAAAAACAAAAGTACAGACGAACATAGATCCACCTCCTTTTTCGAAGTAGGTTATAAATAACTTGCCTTTATTAGCAAACTATCAATTTATTGGTAAGTACTTCACAAAGTACACATCAGCTTAAATTCCGTGGGCATGTTAACTTTGAAGGTGGGTAATTGTAATTAACACCTACCTGATAATTAACGTTAACAAACTGTGATCCATAAATCAATAACACCAACTCATTCATCTGAACTTTTGTCACCCAATACCAAATTTGTCAGCTATGCAATTGCAAATTAGCCACATTTTCAATTAGTATTGCTTTCCAATCTATTTTGTTATAGAAAAACGTGGAGTAAGAAAGAATGGAGAGCTAATAGAATTATCATGCATCAGTGGAGGTCTCGAATTGATAGTCGTTGCAATTTTGCTGCAATTGACTGGAAAGGGGTGTCATTGACTGGTGCTATGTAAAGATGGCGAATAACTGAGAAGACTGAAGAATAACAAAGAAGGATGAGCTCTAAAGAGATACTACGTAATGACACCGACCTACACTATAATGTATGTCAAATATTCAAAAATAACCGAGGTAGCTGTTTTCCGATAACTGATAACCCTGTTTCAATAACAAAAACCAAATCACTGAAATTTAAAGAATTATAGATTACTTAAGACAGCTGTAAATTGCTGCTTCTTGATGATTCGTACAGTTTTAAAAGTCAAAACTAAACATATGTATGACGAAAATGTTCGCTGTTGTTTTATTTCCAACCACCCCTCCTGCTTCGCACCGTTTTTAGGACATGACAAAACATCGACTTTCTATATTTTGAGCAAATTTAATATGAATGTATTTTACACACATAAAGCTTCCGGAATAAATCCTCAAAACGATGGTCTAAACTGCATCAAAATCCAACGCGAAGTTTAGAACGTGAGTTTAGTTTTGATCTTTAAAGTAGACCGACGGTCACAAAATCTTGACGATGTAAATAACTCTATTCTTCAGGTCCAAGATTGGTTTATGGTAAATAATTTGGTACTTAATGAAAAAAAAAAACCAAATGCATTAGATTTAAATTACCTAATGTTAGAAGTTGCGAATGTGACATCATATTGAATGGAGAAAAACTAGAATTTATTAATCAGACGGTTTTCCTGGGAATCACGCTAGACGAGAAATTGCAATGGGGACCCCATATAACATCTCTTGCGGGGCGGTTAAGCTCGGCCGCTTATGCTGTTAGGAAGATAAGACAGTTAACAGATGTAGAAACCGCGCGTTTGGTCTATTTTAGCTACTTCCACAGCATTATGTCATATGGCATTTTACTGTGGGGTCGGGCTGCTGACATTGAATCCATTTTCATTTTGCAAAAGAGAGCTGTCAGGGCCATTTACAATCTATGTCGTCGCGAATCTCTTAGGGAACTATTTAAAAAGATTAATATTATGACGGTACCTTGTCAATTCATTTATGAAAATATTATGTATGTAAGAAAAAATCTACATCTTTTTAATAAAATAAGTGATTGACATAATTTTAATACTAGAAATAAAGATAAAATAGATCAACCATTTTTTGGATTATCTAAAGTACATACATCTTTTATGGGGTACTGTGTTAAATGTTACAACAAAATACCTTGTGACATATTGCAATTAAATGAAAGAAAATTTAAAACTCATATAAAAAGTACACTTTGTAAACAAGCATATTACAAATTAGAGAATTATATCCTAGATAAGAATGCTTGGAAACATGCTGGTCCTGCTCCATAGGACAATCTAGAGTCTAGACAAAATCAAACTGGTTGCTAATTTAATTGTATAATTTATAATCTTTATGAAATTGATTGTTACATTATGTACTTAACTACTTTAACTCACACACTAAATTATTACTTGTTAAAATTTTGGAAACATCATCTACTTTTCAATATTTGTAAATATGTGAGCACGATGTATCTATCACATAATTAATTTACCTGCCTTTGCATTATATTTAATTCTTTTTACCTATTGTGGTATAGTAATTTTATTCTAGGTGCATCGTCTTCACATATGATTACATAATTAATGTGAACTTACATAATATTGTAAAATATTTTAAAAGAGTAACGGTGGAGTTTCTTGCCCATTCTTCTCCATACGAAACTACCTTTTGGAAGTGGCAACTAGAATCAATTCTATTTTTTTGTAAATTTTGACGTTCAAAAGTGCCTTTTATGTGCCTATTTGAAATAAATGATTTGACTTTTGACTTTGACTTTGAGAAGAACAACGCGTTCACACAGACAGACACGAAAAGCGAGTTTAAAATGTATAGATATACTAGCTGTGCCACGCGGTTTCACTCACAGCGGTATGAAATACACTTTACGACCTATTCTCTGACCTACCAAATATACTCAAAAAACATCATAAAAATCGGTCAAGCCGTTTTAGAGGAGTTCGATAGCAAATACTTGGACACGAGATTTTTGTATATTAGAAGATGTAGATAATTAAGCCGTCTCGACGCCATGGTTCTCTCAATAGTAATTAACAATTTAGTTAACGTAAGAACTTGAGAAAAAAATGTTAAATAATATTCATGAACACTCCATTGAACTAACCTACTCCATGTACGCCACACACGAAACTGTCACCACTTGCAAATAATTATATAATAAATTTCTATTATCACTGAAACCAGCAATACATAGAAATCATCGGGAACATCTGCTATCGAAAATAGGCTTAAATAGATTGCCAACATTAATTATTATGAAGGGTATTGCCATAAATACGTTGCTAAACAGGATTTGTGGTCGTTTATGAGGTTATTAGTGTATCAGTTCAATACTGTTTTGGTCCGTATTAGGTAATTATTATACATAAATACATAGATAAACTCACAAATTCTTTCCATGAGGGTAGGTAGAAACTATAGAACGCTACTTACATCGACCTTCCATACTTCTTTTGCTTCGTTTACGTTCATATATCTGGTTATACACGCACGCCACGCGCCGGTTGCGAGTACTATGCACCTGACCTTTCTGAAGAACATCACCAATAAGGTCACTATATGTCTTCCTAGGGCGTCTCCTTCGGCGTTTCACATCCGTTTCGTTTTTACATCTGCCTTGTTATTAATATTTTGGTCATAAATATATGTTTTATGTAAGAAATATTATGAAGAGCAACGAATTACCTACACTCTGTTACTCTGTTAATTTATTGATTGATAGTTAAAACAATATTGGCATAAAAAGTATCTTTTTACGCTTTTATATAGCTTAAAGCAACCACAGCTTGATCGATAAAAATTAAATTATTTAAAAAAAAATACAATAACATAATATTTTTTTAACTGACCTAGCGAGCGTCAAGCGTGAGCGAAGCGTCTCCGTTTCAGCTTAAAAAACAACGCTTTCGTATGTCCGGATGACCAGCTATTCTCCTCTACAGGTCGCATTTCTCAACCGATTCTCGTGAAATTTTGTGAGCAGTGTCGATAATAATATGGAATTTCTTTATCAATTTAATTATTTTATTTTTTCAAAATGGCCGTGATATAGGGTTAGAAAACGTAAAAATCATATTTCAGTCATTTCGCGCTCTTTGCGCACGCTTTTTGTTTTAAGGTGAACATTTATTTAGTTTTAAGCTATGCAAAGACAGACGCGTTTTAATTTTTTTCTATTCCTTTTTTATAATATAGAAAGGTCGATTTCGACCATTCTGCCAATGTCTAAAGTGATTTGGAAAAGCAAGTATACCTTTATGATATAAAAAACAACAACTGTAGACACAAATAAAATTCTTCGACTGATACATTTGAACACAATGTAGATCTTGTTATTACTGTATTGGGCTAGTCATCGTACAAGTAGGCTTTCTAAGCTTAAACTCGAAACCCAACACCTTCACCAACTTCTGTCTTCAACCGCAAACACTCAATAATCAAACGTCAAACAAATAACAAAAAGACGTCATAACTTTGCCACCAGCCTTGTCCATCCTCTACCATTCCTGCCCATCCCCCCTTCTAATTAATGGTGAATACACAATACAAAATTTATTTGCCAACTTGACACGCAGCAAAAGCTAACACAATGAGGCTTGTCGGCGTCATGGCCGAAAATTCGGATTTCAATTTTCGAATGTGTCAGGGCTACCAGATGCCAAACTTAACGTTTCTTTTTAACTTGTGTTTGGTTAGGAAGTATGACAAGAATACCAGGAAATTATTGTTTGGTAAAATTCTATTATAATATAATTTAAAATTCTGTTTTATTTATGAGTGTTTATATTGAATATATAAGTGAATAAGTTAGAGTGAGTGAATTTTTGGAAATTAAAGAAGAAAGTGAATATTGGGAAAAGTGAAAATGTTATAATACGCTAACGTTTTACGAGTTAAATTATTTGTGATATTTTGACATATCACTAACTGCGCTAAAGCAGTAAAGTAATCACAATTATTTACAATAATATATCTGTAATAACTGTAAAACGAAAACTCGTTAAACGGAAACAACAACTTATTTTGGTTCGGATCAACTGTTATCATCACAATCGTTGTCTGTGGATCATAATTATTTTTCCAGTTAAAATGGCCGAAATCAAATTTATAAATCTACGTCTAAACAAGCTGGAATCTCTCCGTCCTATAATAATATCCTTACATATCATGCTACCATCAGATGGAATCCCGTATTGACCGGTGATCGAGTCGGCGTTTCGTACCGGAATCTACCTCTGTAAACGGGTGACCGTTAATTTTAACAAGTGGCAACCCTACGTACGTGCAGCGTTCGCCGCGTCAAATGAAATGCGGTTCGTGCTAGAATTCCAATTTCAAAATTTGAACCTCGAATTGTAGGTGCTCCGCTATTGGCCACTGCTAATTTATTTTGCGTGGTTATGATATTCTATCCTCAAATCTTATTTTTTATGAAAGGGTTAATGTTTGCTAGTCTTGTTTTGATATTAGCGACTTTTTGTGTAATTAGATGTCCCGTCCAAGACAATGTAACACAGAGTGACTGCTGTAGAACTCTAAGAGTTATTATGTTTTGCAATGGGGAAGACAACCGTTAAAATGGCGTTATCGTAGCTAATTCCCAAAAAAAGCTAAGAATGTAAGGCGTGAGGTGGTTTTTACTTAGTTTTGTAAAAATAACTCGTTTGTGTATTCCTCAATGCTCGGAAACTGGAGTCTACCATTTTCCGAAAGACCTAAACTTAGAAGATTGTGGCTTAAAGCTATTCCCAGATAATTATTTTGACTAAACAGGATTCGAGGTTACTTATATCGAAAATATTTTGAAGAAAATGTTTACGAGCAAATAAGAAATAATTAAAGTTTTTAATTCTGACTGTTTTCATGTCGGATAAATATTGTTTCACAATATTGAAATTACCGAAAATCACGAAATATTGTATAATAAACCAAACTCATGAATGAACACGAAATGGAATGAATGAATGATATGTCAAATTTATTGGTAGGCCGTAGGGGGACCTAGCTATGGACACGCCATCTATAATTTAGCTTTGACCGACCTTCCCCATTATAAAATTTTCAGTACTTAAGAGGTCGTTGCCTTGTATGAACCATAATTTCTAACAAAAAAAGTACCTACCTACCAAGAATTCATAGGAAAAAAGATTTGTTGGTATCCCTTTAGCAAATATGCGTGTGAATATTGCAACCTGTTCACATTCCTCGATTCTATTCCTTTTTCAAATTCCCATGTGGATGCGGAAATGAAAGAAAAATAGAATGTAGAAATAAGGTTTAATACGTTGGGGTCCGATACAGGCCAGTTCACCTTTCCCGTCGTTGTTATCAGACGAAATTCGGTCTACCACTGTGGTAAGAAAATAATAGTTAGAAAATATTCTTTTTGTTATTGCAAATATATGTTTCAATAAAGTCATGTTAGTTTGAGAGCATTACTTCGGTAGGTATTTAGTTTAGATATCAAAAACAAAAAACAAACCAAAAGTTTGGCATAGTGCTAAATTGAATGTTCGAAAGTAGACATAATAAAAAATACTGGACAAGTGCGATTCGAAGGGTTCCGTACCACAATGCAAAAAAACACCGAAAAAGAACACGTTTCTTGTATGAGATCCCCTTAATTTTTTTATTATTATTTTTTCACACTCTGTAAAAATTTCAATTGTCTACCTATTACGGTTCATGAGATATAGCCCGCTAACAGACAGATGGACGAACGGGCAGCGGAGGGTTAGTAATAGGGTTCCGTTGGCACCCTTTGGGTACGGAACCCCAAAAATGATAAATATTTATGTGACAAGCCAAAACCGAATTTATTTTTATGACATACGTCATAGATAACAATTTTCTTTCAATGATTGAAATATTTATGGTATTTACAAAATATAAATTACGTGATCCCTACAAACGCTATAAAAGAAACCTTAAGATGCTACCCCGGGCAAAACCTCGCGATATATATTGTATATTTTTATTAAAATAATTCCAAAACTTGTGTCATTTCTATGATAAAGGGCGTATGGAGGGAGTGGGACAGAGTGGGGCATAGCGATGGGACAGAGAAGAACCGAACATTCAAGGTCATTCGCTCGGGGAAGCGCCTTAAGTATATAACAAATAACCAATCTTGGCATTCTACTTGTCCCATCGTAGACTTTCATTAACAGTAAACTCGTTTTTACCTTGACCCATCTTACCACCGACTATCACTAAAACCAACCAATAAAAACGATTATCGTCTAAATTAATTTCCAACTACCCACCTAAAACAAACTGATTTATAAACCAAAAACTGTTAAAACGCTAGTGCTAACACGGCAACCGCACGGACCTAAAAGGTTTAATATCGTAGCAAATTAAATTAAAATTTCTGGGCCATTATGTACTAAAGTTTTCCCGAAGTACTGCAGTACCGTTAAAGTTGAATCTAATATCTAGAAATTGTACAATGCAGATGTTCTTGTAGGTGAAAGAATGTTGGGTCAATGAACGATGGTGACAGTAGGTATATACCGTATTTTTATCTCAAGAAGCGACGCGCGCTTTACTTGTGGTTACCAAGTGTACAAACACGCTGTGAATGTCTGTGTAAGCGCAGCTCTCGGTACCGTCCGGGCGTCCGAAACACGGGTGAAGTTTTTTTTTTATTTATTTAAAACACATACAACTATCATCACAGGCTAACCTAATACAATAGTGTAGTTATAATGAACAACTTAAAGTAATTTTACAAAATGCGGCCCGTGTGAATTCACTCAGAGTACAATTGAAGCAGTCAATCTGTTGTGACACCATATTGAGTGTACGCAGGCAGTGTGCAGTTGGCAGTGTGTGTGTGTGTGTGTGTGCGTGTGTGTGTGTGTGTGTGTGTGTGTGTGTGTGTGTGTGTTATGTGCTGACGCTACTCGTCTTCAAACACACATTCACAGCGTGTTTGAACACTTGGTTACTACAAGTAAAACACGCGTCATTTCGTGAGATAAAAATATTGTACCAAAACGAAGACACACAAAGACCTATTTCACAGACAATCCAAACTCCCCCGTTATATCAAAATATAACCTCGAAAACCATTGTATTTGTTTTACATTCCCACTTCCTCCTTTTAATGGGGTGTCATAACTACTGAACTGCGTTAATGAATCATACCCAAAGGTCGGTCTTTATGGGCCACTAAATTATGGCCGTCGTTAGGCCATAACTCAACGGCTACCGGCAGATAGGCTAGTTTAGAGCCTTTAAAGGTTAATTGCTTGGTACGTGGATATTTGCACAGTGAAAAATTGCCTGTGTCCGGGTTTTATGGATTTTTATAATTGCTACGATAGTTTATGTCGATGTCGTGACTGGTTATTGTTAAAAGTTGTCTTGATATCAGTATGTGCGGTCACCAAATTTAGGGTCGTTGGATATAGTTGAAGTTTAGTAAGAAACCGATGGAAGTTTTCGAATTAAATTAATTTAATTAGTAGAAAACAAACAGTTAATTTATCAAATTAAATTTCTTTCAAAAACATCCATCGTTTCTTACTAAACTTCAAGTGTATCCGACGACCCTGGTTACATAACTCTTTTGGTGACTGTACTCAATACTCAATACTTTATTGCATTCCATAATGTGTACATAAAAACAGTTGGTATGTTAAACAAAACATCGAATCAATTATGGACCCTGTCGAGCACAGCAAAGTTAATTTTTAATAGGAGCGAGGATGAAGGCGCTTTTTGATAAGAAAAAATAAATTAATGTATATATTAAATTAAATTAGTATAATTAGCTTTTCTGGTATTTATATTTTATTCAAGTATTTGTATATTTGGTTTTAAGTGACACGTCACACGTACACGTCTATTACTGCATTGCTATTCTGTAACAATCTCACCGTGAAAACTTAGGTGAAGTGAGCGTGGAGTGAGCTGTCAGTGTCATCCCACTGATTAGCTATTTTATTTATAAAACAAATGTTTAGACACTTAAATACTAGCTTTGAAATAATATAAAATGATCAACAGAATTAGCATAAAAAATATGATTAAAATCTTGATTATGATTGTAAATGTAATGCTTGATCACCAGTGGGATGACACTGACAGCTCACTCTACGCTCACTTCACCTAAGGTTTCACGATGAGATGTTTACAGAATTGAGCGGCTGAACATTCCCATGTTCAGTAACTAACTTACTAATTTTACAAATAAAGGTCCCGCTTTAAGGGAGACCTTAAAGGGGAACCTTTAACTGTCCTACCTAACCACTACAGGAAACATTGAACGAGGATATTGCCATTATCACCTGATTAGTATAATGATCCATTTGAACAGCGCCAAATTACTGTTAGGGTTGTTCACTTATGCCAGAATAACCAAATTATAAGAAAATGACCCAAACTCAAACTCAAAGCATTTATTTCAATTCAACCATTTACAGGCACTTTTGAATTGTCATAGAGTCGGTCAGTTAGTCAGAAAGTTGAAGCTAGTTGCCCATTCCAAAACGTAGATCTCTATGAAGAAGAACGGGCAAGAAACTCCAAGGACACTCTTTTTAAATCAAGATATTACAAAATCCTGGGTACATTATTCTTGTTGCTTCTATATGCGAGAACAATGAAAAAAAAATTAAGAAACAATTCAAAATATAAGATTAATAATGAGAGAATGAGATGAATTAATAACGAGAGGATTAGAGTACAATGTAGAAATATCAGGCATAAAACCACGATTCAGCAATATGCTTATCTCTAAACCTTGCTTAATTAAAAGAAACTAAGGAAAGCCCTGGATTCGTCAGGTAACTAAACATCCCACGAGAATACAAAAAACTGGATGTAAAATGATAAATGATTTTATTTCTGTAAGTAGGTTTGTACCAACACTTTTACACGTCAATCATATTTTAAAAACTAGATGAGGTCGGCGTTTCCTATCTGACTACTCTGAGAAGAAAGGCCGAAACTAACTCAGAGGTCACAGTCTCTTTTAAAGTCCAGAATCAATGAATGAGAATCTTGGTCAGATCATGTGAAGACCATGTAGATTTGTGTCTGAAATGGTATTTTGAGGAAAAACCACACAGAATGAGTGGACCTGTCCAGTCAGTGCACGCATTTTTCGGTAATCGTGCAGCTCAACTCAAAACTTAAGGAGCTCAACGATTCGACGAACAATTCCAAAGAAAGGACATTTGGGTAGGCCGCATAAACTACTCAAACTACCAGACCATGATTAAAACTTATTGAGAAGAGAAAAAACAATGACCCACATAGTCATTACATTCACAATAATTATTTATTATAATATATATCAAATATTATTCACAATAAAAGATGATGGGTTATTGGTAGGAAAATAAGAATATTATTTAAGATGAGGACAGATTTAATTACTTTCTTCAGAGCAGACACAGACATGAGTTTTGAATACTTAGAAAGGGAAGTGACAAGTATGACAGGTGTGTCTTTGACAGCTGACACAAGCAGTAAAGTGACATTGACGTTTAGTTTACAACCTTCAACAAAAGAGATAAAAGAAAAAGAAAACCATCCTGATATTTAAGAAACAGAACGAAACAGCATTATTTTAACACAGCCCCATTATTTTGCAATTCGCATCAATGTTCAGTGGATGTCAAAAAATGTTAATATTACATTCCCTACTGAAATATGTTTTATATGTATTAAAAACTTGTTCCGAACGCTTGCTTGAACGAATCGCAATGTAGCGTTGGGGACATAGAAACAGCGAGTTTATATTTTTACTAATAAAAACTAGAAATACAACATAATTAATGATGCCATTAAGACAAAAAATTCAAAGTGCAATGATTTCTCTTAAACTTAAATGGAGACCAACAAAGTTTGGCGATAGAAATAAGTATGGCAGTAGTGCCCTTTATGGGTTTCAAAACTGTCAAGTACTTATCGAGCCTTCGTGTATTTTTCAGGTACAACGCATGCATGGCGACGAATCATTAAAAAAAAAAACATCTGAATTGCGATAAATTCATTAATGATAAATGATTTTATTTCTGTGAGTAGGTTTGTACAAACACTTTTACACCTCAATCATATTTTTTAAACTAGATGAGGTCGGCGTTACCTATCTGACTACTCTGAGAAGAAAGGCCGAAACAAATTCAGAGATCACAGTCTCTATTAAAGTCCAGACATAATCTTTATCAGATCATGTGAAGACCATGTAGATTGGTATCTGAAATGGTCTTTTGAGGAAAGAACCAGACAGATTGAGTGGACCTGTCCAGTCAGTACAATAAAATTCTTCAATGTTAATGTGTATTTAAAAAATCGGTAATAATAAAAATTGATTTGCTACTTAAAACCAACAATTTAACCCAAAATCTAATTCGTTTAATCATATTATTTGAAATATCAATGTAATAACGTTAAAACATGAATAACAAACACATTATACATAGTGGAAATTTAACTTTACGTGTTAGTAAGCCTAAATATAAATCAACTGAGTACATATCCCTCTCTAAATAACATGGCTACGTGCCTACACGGTTATGATTTAATCTGATTTATGTTTGCACTACAGCCAATGTTATATAATACATACAGCATGTATCAGAAATGTGTGGTCATATTTGAGGGTGTGGTACAAACCATCAATCTAAACAACTTTCTCTATGGGACCAAAATTATTATCGCTAAAAAAAATCAGCTGCCCCAAACATTTAGGTCGAGTAGATATTGATGTTTTATTTGGGACAACAATTTTTTTGTTCGCCTTTGCGATTTTGTCCCAAGGACAAAGTTGTTCTGTTAAATAGTGGTCTTTACCACAGCCTTCAATATGACCACACATTTCTCATACACGCTGTATAGTACATAGTGTTCTTGCTATTAATATCTAACGGTATTCGGAATGGGCACTAATGGGATATTTAGACACGATTGTATTACAGACCGCGATTATATGTCTAAGATTATTTCGGGGCTAAGAAAGTAAGTGGTTGTTAGTGTAAATATGTATACTAGAATATCCAGAAAAATATTAACGTAACGTAAATCGATCCTATTACTACAATGAACGTTTATATATTTTTATTTGAGATAGATTACGGTGGATAATAATACTTTTAAGAATATTTAAGTTTTTTCGACAAGACTTTTTTTTGCTGTTGTTGACTTTTGATTCATAAAACTCTAAAGGAACACGTTTTAGGTTTTTTTTTTAAATATTTATAATGTTATTGCTGTCGGTGCCAGTAATAAAACCATCAGACATAATTATTTAACTTAATAATTTACCCCTTTATTTATAAACGTTATTAACTTTATTAGCGACTGATAAGCATACATTTTTGACGTTTAAACGTCTCTTAACTTTAAGCAACGTTTATAAATAAACCCTTTAAAGAATACAGAATAAATAATGAACCTTATTTTTAATGTCGATTTGAAAGAACTAACGCTTCACACATCTTCTCGATTTTCGCAAATTTTGTGGCCCATGTCTCATGTGACAAATGCATGCACTATTCCAATATATTTCGTGTTTCTCCAAAGAAAGAGTTTTCGCGTTCGCCCCGATGTATTTATTCAATATTGAATTTGAAAAACTGTTTTTGTGTATAGTCGAAAACTTATGGGAACTACGTGCGTCTGTAAAGAACGCTTATTTTTACTAAATTGAATTTTTTAAATTCGTTTCGCAGAGGTACCTACACCAAACCAAACCAAACTATAGTATTTTTTTTTAACGAATAAGTTCTGTTTATATAAAATATCACGCCTGTATTCAAAAAGGTATGGGCAGAGTTGTAGCTACACCTTCATCTCACCAGTTTTCTTCAAGTCTTGTAATAGAAAGCGAGCGTATTGAATGAAATGGAGTTTAATAGAAATTACTAACTGACAGGTAAGAGCAGAGGTGCAGAGCAGTGGTAGCCCAGTGGTAACGGCTGCAACTTACGAGGTGTAGGTCATAGGTTCAAACCCTGACAGGTGTTCTTCTTTGTGTACATTATTTCATCACCACTTGCTCTCAAAACGGTGAAAGAAAACATCGTGAGAAAACCGGCATATCCTAGAACCAAAAAATTTGAAGACGTGACATTTGGGTCCGCATGGTGGATCAAGGCCCACTGCCGCTCACCGAGAGGAGGCCTGTGTCCCAACAGTGGGAACATTATAGTCTAATTATGCATGCTATGACAGGCAACGCTGAAGATGATATTTAGTAGATTAGTTCGTTAACGTAGATGCAAAAAAGGGTTAAAGTTTTTATGCAATCAAAATCGTGTACTGCAGCTAGTAATTTACATGGAAACGTCATTTTCCTCTCAATAAAAACATTATTACAAAAATCTATTTTCACAATACGAGAGTAATAATTCGTTTTGCTGCTAAATGGCGTGTCCATAATGCAATTACCCGTGTTAAAACATAAATAAATGCGTTGGGCTATGTCCGAATGTCAGCGGAATTGGCTTTGGGTTAACATTAAACAAATGCATAGTTATAACAATATTGTTTCGTTGACAAGGAGGATTTAAGCTGCCGCGGTGGTTTTGTATAGGATTTTGTTTTTTATTGTGATATTGAATATGCGTTTATGCATTTAATTGTTATCAGCTTGAAAAGGTTCAGTTATGAATGTGTATCTTTAATAACCGTTATAGAACGTAGACACATTATTTATTTATTTATTTTATTTTTCAGTTTATTGACATAATCACTATAGATTATGCAAAAATAGCCAAAATAATGTACAAGAAAGTATCATAATTAAATAGGCATATCAGTTAGTATTGAATGGCTTCATACTCTGCACAGTTGAAAAGGTTGGCAGACAAGGTAAATGTGAACAAAATAAATAAGCATAGCACGTACACCATTTGATTAGACATTAAATTTTGTTTTTCTTGTCCTGGGTTCGATTCCAAGGTCGGGCAAAATGTTATTAAGGTTTTTCTATCAGGAATTTCTCAGTAGTAGCCCGGTTAATGGCAACAGGTTCGCCCCCTATTACATGGGACTTAAACATAACTGGCAAAATGTGGGTGTACTGTAGGTACACCTCTGCCTAACCCTCCGAGGATAACAGGCGTGAAAATGTTTTTATGATATATGTTATTTTAGTGCATCTTAAGCGAAAACAAAACGCACTTCGCAATGAACTATTTTTTCTAATATTTGTGTGTAGTGGACATTTTCACTTCCTGCCTGCTACCTGAAACTCCTCCAAAATCCAGAATCCTATTATATTTTTAAGCTATTGCATAGCTTTTATCGCGGGCTTTGAGCGCGGCGACCGAATCAAGAAATTCCGTAACGAAAATAAAACCTAACACCCCCCACTCCGCCTACCATGTAGCTCGGCCGAGCGTTCGCTTAACGTGTATGTATATGGTACGACTTTACTTGAATTAATATCAAAGAAAAAAAAATACTGCATGAATAAAAAATAAATAAATAATTATAATTGCATAAGTTGATAAAAAATGCTATGCAATAGCTTTACCGCGGCAGTCCCTTTTTTTGTCTTAATTTTGCGATACCTTAATTCTAGCGCCACTAGGTTTATATTACTTTTTTCAGTGTTAAGACTTATTTTTGAGAATGCTGGTTAACCTGTAATTGGCGACTGTGTAAGTCTAAGGCTAAATGTTACCTATACTTATAATACATCGAAAATACTGAAAACCTCTTGGGTAACACTCATAAATACACATTTGAAAAGTGTCTAGGGATCAAGGTATTTAAAAAGAAATATATTATATTGCCCTATTTAAATTAAATAAAAATGTCTATTTAGATTGATCAATTTTTGTTTTCGTATGTGTAGATCGACGAAGTATGCTCTGCTTTTGCAATAATAAAGACATTTCACGATTTTTGCATAAGCTGGATTATTCACCTTAGTTAATTCTAACATTAAAATATGATAAAAAGATAAAAATAAAAGCTTTTGAAGGTTTTTGTTGCGTAAAATAAACAATTAGTAGTCTGTATTTCCGCCACTAACGCGTATAACACAATCGCAGCGATTCGCCATACTCAATGAGTTTATCCAAATCACATTGCGGAATGGCCGCCCACGTCCGCTGTAACAGGAGAAAAAGATTTTCTGTCGTGTGTACGGCATCCATATTTAGCAGAACTCTTCTTTGAAGCATATCCCATGCGTGCTCATGTGAATCAAGTCTAGCCTAGCGTTTTGCGAACAATGTTGTTAACGTTATTTTGTATTCATTCCGCTGAGAAGTATGGCAGGAATTTTATTAATTTGGCCTCAAACCTGTTGCAGGATTCTATAGGTATAAAACTTGACAAAAGATTTTCATCTTTTGTCCGAAATTCAAAAACTATACCCTTTTCAAATGACGAAATTTACTCAAAAGTATCCATAGGAGTTACAAAAAATATAATTAAAAAACCTGATTTTTATTGACTAGCAAAAACGTGCTTAATCCCTACAAACTTTTGATGTTTCTAAATAAAAAAAAACAAAAACAGAAACAACAGATTATAACCAATAACACCAACTACTAAATAAGTACAATATCCGCAGAAAAATACCCGGTAACTAGATAAGCTAAGCTTATTCCTGCAACTTGTAAGTTATCTGACAGATTTGGGTCGCCATGACACTGAGAGACTAGGCCAGGGGCCTGTCACTCTTCCGCTGTGTCATTTCTGGGAATAGCTTCGCCAACTTGTATTGATAAGTGGATAAGAGTAATTGGGCATAGTAGGTAGTTTCTGTAACGAACTTTTCTTAGTATCGTAGAGATGCGTAGTTTTTGTACGGATTTTTTTAATGATTTCACGAAAAAGAGAACGCCTATGTTTCTTGGAAAGGTTTTTTTAAAATTTTATTTATTTATTTATTTTATCATCACTTACAACTATTATTACAGGTACAACCCAATGCAATAGTAAAGCAAACTTAATAATAACAACTTACTTTCTAAAACTTATTACAAACAATGTTATCCTTGTGAATTCATTCCGTGTACAAAAAATGTCTATCTCCTCTGCTCTGTTCTCCTTATTTACCTCAGGTAGTATGTAGTTTTGACCAATCTAATGCAAACTGGTGACTGCTGCTATTAAAAAGATCAGCAATGTTTATAGCTGGCCGTCTGGAGTTACAGGAAATATCTACGCTATCGACTATAATAACAATAATAAATAATAAAAATATCTATTTGCACCTTCAAAATTAACATAAAGAAACAGGTTTACAATAAAATAGGCCGAAAAGTAGTTACATCATTTTACATGTTGCAACTAATAAGCTAAGATAACTTAATATCTTGTAATATTGGTACCAGCGCCCACCCTCAATACCCTCCACTATGAATACCGTTTGCCTTGAAGTTACCTATTAAATAGGCACTTTTTTTTTTTGGTTGGGTCATCATCAAATGACCTCTCTCGCTCTGGGCTAAGCGGAAGGGCGTGTCTGACTCTTACTGACAAAAACCCACCCGTGTTCCTTTAGTTGCCTGTGCGCCAGAGCCACGGTAACTCTTTCGAACAATCCGCGACCCCGGCAGGCATCGGCCCTATCAGATCCCGTCAATTATGCTGGCATCTCTTTGAGGCGCGCGTGGAACACGACGAGCGGTCGACCCGGGCCTGGTCCTTACCGGACAGCGAGCTTAAATAGCCACACTAAGGCCACATTAGAATTATCGAGAAATTGGGACGTTTCTGGCCAATAGTAGTCGTAATTGAAGATTTATCAGGACTATTACATCCAAAAATTAATTACCGAAATAAATCACATTCTTGACATTTGACCTCCATGCTAACACATCGACCCAACCTTACATTCTCGAACAAAAATACGATTCATTTCTCAACGAGAAATCGGTCGAAACAGAAAAATCTATTCTTCTATACAAAAAATTAATAACAGAAGTGCGCTAACCCCTAAGCAATAAGGGTGAAATTGCCATGTAATGAGTTGAAAATCGTCACCATCTGCAAAATGGTTGGAAATGTTCAGAAATTGTACGTTCCGGTTCGTTAGTCAAGAATATTGGTTCATTGCTGTTACAGCGAGATTCATTACTTTGAGTTTCGGATCGCTACGGGCATTAAGTGTTTACTTGTTACGAGAATAGGGTGTGGAAGGGAGAAGTAGTTACTGTATTACAAACATGTGTTACGTATTTAGTTCTGCTTTAGTTTAACGTGGATCACTTATTTGTCTCGTAAGCTCAATTTTTTATGTAATATTTTTAAAACGTTAGGATTAGAAACCGAAGTGCTTTCGTGTAGCATAAAGTAAACCTGGCTTGACTGTAATAATAAGCGTTTTATATAAACAACACAAAATCTTACGAAGTCGGGCCTATGCCTTTGCTACGCCGTAGCGAATGCTATGTCTGCTACGCCGTAGCGAATGCTTTGTTTGCTACGCCGTAGCGAATGCTACGTTTGCTACGATTCTGTAGCTGATTACTGCGGTACACATCTCATCATTTTGCTTGAATTTACCAGAAAATTGTCTTGCTTTGCAAAAGAGTGAAAACTAATATTTTGTAACAATAATATTTAGATTTAAAAGAGTGTCCGTTCTTCTCCATAGGTACTTATTACGCTTAAGAATGGGCAACTAGCTTCATCTTTCTGACTCACCGACTCCTTTAGCAATTCAAAAGTGCCTGTAATTGGTTTAATTAAAATAAGTGCTTTGAGTTTTAGTGACACTAGTCAGTTACGACAAATAAAATGTTTTACAGTACCAATAGTAACGAAGTTCATTAACCCCTCACAACAAAAGAACGTCGAACACACCTCTAAATCCCAAATCCAATAGTACATGATACACGTCCCGCAACTTTGAAACAATCGGATTAAAAATATTTAATCAGACAGCGTGACAACGTGTACAGCGACAAATTTAATTACAACGAGCCACGATACCACTTCGTGTGACAAACTAAAAACATTGAGAACTTTTGGATTTTATTAAGCTTTAGTTTGTTTTATCTATACTTGTTTTTAACCGACTTCGAAAAAAGGAAGAGGTTCTCAATTCACTGTATGTTTTTTTTTTCATTTTTTTGTGTGTTAGCTCAGAACTTTTTTCTGGGTGAACTGATTAGGATGATTCTTCTTTTATTTGAAATATGGTGCTTTACGTGTGGTCCCATTTAAGTTCTGACCAGTATTTTTTGAGTTATCCTTAATACTGCGTATTTTTTCCACTTAGTTTATATTGATGATGTTTTAATAATTTCCTGTCACTGTTATTTACATATCAAGTAGTGGTGTAAGAATTTGTGTGGGGTAGTTACCACAACTAAAAAGAGAAAAATAAAAACTTTTTACAGAAAACAACCGACTTCCGAAGTTTTTTTGTATTTGTGTTTAGATTGCGCTATACAGGCTGTTTCTTAGGCACCTGCAATAGTTTAAATGGTGCTTCTACCCGTGATACTGAAGAAGTTTACCTATTATTAGATTCGTTAATAACTTTTTCATTGATAACATATGGTTGTCATAGAGTTTTTTTTAAAGTCATTCAACAAAACCATTTCTTCTGAAACTGTATATATTAGGAGCAATTTAGATAGATTAACTTCACTAACTCATTAATTTGTTAAGAAACCTGAATAAGAGCCAAAACTTAGCACTCACAAAACCATTCCAATTTCTGTATCTTTTGATTAGGATTATTTATATTTCCAATCATTTATGTATTGAAACATAATATTGCACTTGGCATCAAGTCCAAGAATTCAATTATAGCCCAAATTAGTATCAAGCATTCACCTAATTCTATAGAATATCAGTCGAACCGCTTAAGGCACCGTCTAGCCCGTCTCTTAATCCATCTGTCAATACTTCGCCTGGGCTAGGCGTGCAAAGGATATTTAGGTCAACTACATAATATACAGACCTTTGGAAAATTCATTTGCGTCTTGAATTATTCAGGGATATCTATGATTTGTATTAGTACATGTAAATGAAATCAAAGTTGGCGTTTTGATTGCTAGTTTCATGTGGTGTTGAAATATTCAGTTTGTTTTATTTCATGCCTAGTTTAGAGATTGAATAGGTTTCGAGGTCTCTGGTACTCTTACATTTCTAAGTCACAGTCTGTGGTGTGACTTGATTTGGCAAAAAAAGACAGTGTTGTCAATTGCAAGAGAAGGTATGAAACGGCGCTCCAGTTCAGTGGGGCGCGGCATAGCGCGTATTGTCTCTTAAAAATGAATACAAAAGTGCACCTGCATGCTGTTCCATGGCACAAAAGATATTTTATTGGTTTTAGTTTTCAGCTACAAATTGGCCTAAGCTACGGATACACAACACTCGCATCGAAATATCGTTACATAGTTTTAAATATCAGTTTGTATTTCGACCACAGCTCTAACAGATAAATAAAAATTTTAAAAAACAATGATCCATTTTTTATCCAAAAAAGTCGTTTCCACTTTTCCGAATACATGTTACAAACAATCCTGCCCCTCGTCGCGAACCTCAATTTATCCCCGAAATCTGATACCCAAATTGGGTTAGTAAATTTCACTAACAAATTCAATAAAGTTGAACAATAGTCAATTTTACGGCGTAAGAGACCTAAAATGATGTATTTTGGAAAACCACAGAACTGGATACATTTACTAATCACAATAAACGGGGCTGCGGTCCACTCGGCCTTAATTTGCATCGGTACCAAATAACGATGCCGGAAAATACCGAGTATTGGTACCGGTACCGGAACTTGGGTCGCCGTTCGCACGGATGACAATGTTATCGTATATGGCTGCGTTTGAAATCGTTTTTTGACGGCACCCATTCACTGAGAATTATTTTCCGAGTTTACCTTTACTAGATCGGACAGCCCAGGTTTACCTTCCTTTAGTATAAAGATACTGGGTGCTTCAATATTTTTCGATTAAAAAAGTAAATAGAATTTCAAGGCATTCAATACCTGCTGCCGGGGTCGCGGATTGTACGAAAGAGTTACCGTGGCCCTGGCGCACAGGCAACTGAAGGAACACGGGTGGGTTTTAGTCAGTAAGAGTCTGACACGCCCTTCCGCTCAGCCCCGAGCGGGAGAGGTCATTTGATGATTTCCCACCCAAAAAAAAGGCATTCAATACATGTGTTTACCCAAAGATTTAAGCAAGCTGAAGTGGCAATGGGCTGATCACATCTCTCGCAGCACCTACAATCATTAGGGAAAACGAGTACTAGAGAGGAGACCGCGTTTAAGCAAACGTAGTGTGGGACGCCCGCCGGCCAGGTGGAGTGACGACTTGCGAAAGGCGGCTGGCAGAGACTGCATGAAGAGAGCCGAGGATCGGGCTCAGTGGCGTTCACTAGGAGAGGCCTACGTCCAGCAGTGGACGAATATAGGCTGATGATAAAGATGATGATGAATACATTTGTTAGATGAATTTGTTAGCTTTAAAAGGCGCTTGTATACAAGGCCACATACACACTTATTATCATGCTAGTTTACATGATGCATAGAACCTACACAAGTGCTTGAAATCTAGCATTTCACATGCATGGTGCATACAAACTACAACACCATTCAGTAATATTCGAACTACCCGTAGCTATCTTATAGCAATAAACGGAAAACACCAAAATATCTCCCATAGTATAACACACTTGACACATTCACAAAAACAAATTAACAACCAACTACCCACTATATCCTTCCCGGTAAGAGAGGATATAAATTAAACTCCGTTCACGATAACCTCCACACGTGCTCAACGCAATTCTGCTTTAAATTGAATGCGCAACAAAGAATACGAATACAAAGTGTGTTTTACAACTGTCGTAGTACGAGAACTACGATCACTACGCGATAAACTTGCAGTACGCCATAAACTCTCCGACTGGACATTGTGGAGCATGTGTGACGTATCGACGATTTTAGTGCTTTTTGAAAGCTTGTCATATATACGTGAGGGATTTGTCAGTCAGTAAGATTATAGCTTGTGACTATTTGAAAGTGGCAGCTGTGTGACCCGGGCGTAATGTGATGAAACTCACGCCACATTTGATTTTGACGATCAAACAAAATCGATTTTCTACTTTCGACTGTTGACATTGTAAAGTGGTTGCTAGAGAAAGTCGATCAGTAGTATCGTTCATTAACTCAATACGATTATTGAAAATGTTTTAACTGTTCCTATAAAACGACACATATCGTAAAATAACAAACGTTTGTTTTATTTGTCGGTCTCTATTTGTGTCATAAGTAATTTGTCATGTGTTTATAGATCGAAAGATGGTGTTTTCCTTGGTGTTTTTGTGTACTACGCTGAATTTTTAAATTATTTTTTAGACCAATAATTTATATTTGTAAATTTAAATATTATACACCGCGGGTATGTTACAGTAATACATATTACAATAATAATTTTAAGAACTGCATTTCCACATGTGACAAACAATAAAATGAATCGGAATCTGAATCTGAAAGAATCAAGCTGTATGGCTTTCAAGGAATTCGATATTAGTCTAATTGGCGCTATAGCCAAAGAACAGCGTTTATTTTAACAATTTAAATTTAATTCTTAAAATAATTGCCTCACTTTCTGCCCTTTACAACGATCGTTGCCTTGACCGTCTGAACCTAGCCTCAAAGTAAAAGTCCCATCCCCTGCGTCCCATAAAATTTGAGTAAAGCACCTCTTATTACGGAATCTACACGAAAACTGACATTATCACGCGTAAAACTGCTTACCTGCAATGCGGAGAACAGAAAGCTGTTTTACTTTACATGAAACCTGCCATAATCATGAATAAAGAAACTATCAGGCTAATTAGCACATGACCTGTTTATTAAAACAAAGATAGCGGTGTAGCTAACCGTAGGTTTTCAAGCAAATATATCCAGCATTTTTGTATCTGTGGGTGATGACACAGTCGACTAGGGGATTATGCCAAGGATCTAGTTAGCACAGTCAGTGACCTGCATAACCCGACTACTATTCCCTTCTTCTTCTTTGTAAGAGGGGTCAAATAATGCACAGTCCTGAACGTATTTTTTACCGATCTTTAATCAATAATATTAGTATATTATCACTGGCAATCTGTCAGTTAAATGTGGTGATAATATCCTAGATAACTAGATAACTGCACGATTACGATTACTGCTGATTACGTGCACTGACTGGACAGCTCCACACAATCAGTGTGGTTTTTCCTCAAAAGACCATTTCAGACACAAATCTACATGGTCTTCTCATGATCTGACCAAGATTATGTCTGGACTTTAAAATAGACTGTGACCTCTGAGTTTGTTTCGGCCTTTCTTCTCAGAGTAGTCAGATAGGAAACGCCGACCTCATCTAGTTTTTAAAATATGATTGACGTGTAAAAGTGTTTGTTCAAACCTACTACCAGAAATAAAATCATTTATCATTTAACTGTTGTAATTAGTAAACATTACTCTACATTTTCTCTTGAATCAAACTTCTATTTCTCAAGAATTTCAAATAATCACTCTTAACTTATCGGCTAAAAGCCTTTAATACTGAAAAAATATAAAATAATTCAGGCTAATTGGAGCGACAATCTTCGAACGATGGCTGGTTGTAACTGGATGAGAGTTGCTGAAAATCAAGTTGAATAGCATGCAATAGGAGCAGCCTATGTCCAGTAGTGGACTGCTGTGGGCTTATGATGATAATGGTCATAAAATCAATCATAATTGGTACTTACATTTGGTCACACTCACAAACTCTCCAGCATAAAAACTCATCCTTCTTTTAAAGAAAATTAAATAAAAGTACCAGAACCGCATAAGTTACAAGAAACTAATGTATAACGTTAAGCAGTGCAGATGCTTCAAGTATTCATCCCGCTTAGTGCTCTGAGCAAAGTACGTGATGATAAATAAGCTAACGTGAGATGTGCTGTGTTATATCTCTGTGTTTTATAACAAAAAGCAATGTTATGTTTTTCTTTAAAATTATTGGAAAGATTTTCTACTTTATTTTCACTGAGAAACCGGAATAATGCATTTTCCGATAGACGTTTTCAATAAAGAAGATAGCTAGACTAGCTAACACTTTATAAACATGTTTTGTGTCTGTGCATCTTTACTTGTTCATGTGAGTTGATAAAAACTTAATGAATTTTAAACCGCAATGTTAATGAATTTTACTGGCCTGCGGGGTAAATGCGTAACACACTGACGGTAGGAATGGCTTTCATTTTGACAGTTGAACAACAATCATAGCGTTATTTACGTTGTTGAGCAGATACATTTTTCGAACATCTGAAGCAATGGATTAGCAATAGGCTTTAAAATTATTCAGATTGTGATTGATAGTGCGTTACGCAATTAAGGGGCAGGTGCAAACATGTTATCTTATTAACTGGTTACTTATGCAACTACACTGCACTGCTAAGCGTTTAATTTTTCGAAAGACGACGACACTGATGTTTCATTGGATCTATTGGCAATTGCAACAAAAGAGCATCAACGATTGACAACAGTTGAGTACGTCCAGCGCAACCTACCTAAACAGTCAGCTTCAATACTGATCTTTCTGACTGGCCAATAAATAATCATAATAAAATTTATTCAAGTATAAAATAAAATAATGATTTACATTAATTACAATCGAGGAAAATTTTAATTCTAACTGTAATGTAGACCTGCCTGATCTAGGTTTATAAAACCTTTGTTTCAGGCTAAGGCAGATTTCATTTCACAAAGGCATGAAATATATTCTCCTACAGTTTACACAACAGGCAGTAGGCTTAGTTTCAGGTTCAGTTGAAAACCAGCGTCAGGCATTAGTGGTCTGACATTTTTGCTGAACTGGACCTATTTGGCGCAGCCGTGAGGCACACTGTCCTGCTAATTTCTCGCAACGCACTTTACAATTTTATTTGTTTTTTTTTTTTTTTTACTTGTATATGTTGTGTTGTGTGCTTTATACTCTGTGCTAAATAAATGTATTTTCTTTCTTTCTTCTTTATAAGATAACATCACACCTTGTTTCCCCAAGGGGTAGGGGCAGAGGTGTACACGCCCACATTACTCCAGTCATATTTTAAGTCCCTTGTAATTGGGGGCGAGCCTATTGCTATCAACCGGGCACAAATCCAGACTCCGAGCTACTACTGAGAAATTACAGATAGAAAAACCCAATAACACTTTGCCCGACCCGGGAATCGAACCCAGGACCTCATGCTCAGCGTAGCGCGTGGGACCACTAGACCAACGGGGGAGTCTCCTACAGATTGTGCTGCTACATTTACTAACCAAACGACTATGCAATTCTTGTCCTGCACAATGCCACAGTACAGTATCTAATAAAGGAACGCTTCCAAAGCATAATAACACTCAAGGCGTAAATAAGTACGTACTAGCGTTGAAAATAACATGTAAAATACACGTATCTTTCAAATGCCCCTGTATTTTTCAATAAAATACAGAAACTTTCCGCAAGATTTATTTTCCCTTTGATTTTTCAATATGAAAAATACACAGTATTTAACACGTATTATACGCGTATGATTGTATTTTTCAGGCGAAAGTGAAATTTGTTTTTTTTTTTTTAATTCCATGTATTTTATAGGAAAGATACAAAGTTTCGAAAGACACAAAATGTATCTTTTGCAATTTTCAACGCTAGTACGTACCCAAAGGACAGTTCTAAATATGCAAGAATAAAAACACACGGGAGCGTCAGTTGCACATGTGACTTGACGGGACACATACACGAAGCGACTAAATTGGAAACGTCGCAGCAACACGCAGACGTGTTATTTGTTACCTCAGTTGTGGTGCAAGGAGCGAGCGGTAGCTGGTTTTAAGAAACTGGCAGGGTTTGAGATTTTTGCAATGTCTTGGGCTGAATGTGAACTAGTAGTGTACTGGACATAACATTCTTACGCTCATTAGTCGCTCATTAGTAAATATAACCTACTTTTTTATTACTGCCGCTACCGTAAAGTTAACGGGCCGTTTAATTTAATATTTGAAACCAGCGCTGGGGTTGTCTCACATAGGGTCGTAGCATTATGCTGAGCGATTGCCGTTTTGCGTGAATGTGACGCATATTTTCCCCCAACTCGTTCTTTTTTGTGTTTGTTGTTTGCGTCATGTTTACCGCAAATAAATGTATTTTCTTTCTTTTTCTTTTCTTTCTAATACCTCGAGAAATCACTGAAATGATTAGTTCAGCCTTAATTATTTCACTATACAGTGAAATCTTCTCATGCAAAGAAGAACGGATTACTTATACTTTCCCTCCATTATAACAACTCATTTGTATCTTAACACTTTGCGGGACTAAACGCCCCTCGACGTATTTAACAATAAAACTTCTATTGTCTTTCAAAGGTTTAAAAGAACCAAAAGGACCGTGCACATTACATTTCATAATGTAATTATTGTTTAAATTTTCTTTTTTCAATCCTAGTTTTTCTTGGCAGGTCATTAACCTTAAAAGCAAGTCTTAAAACCAACCCGCTTCCGTTTATACCTCAAGGCACTCTGCAAGAAGCATCGCTGCTGCTCTCAAACTACGAACTGGTACAAGTGAAAAATGTCCCGTCGTTGTGCTCCCCCGACAATGGAAATAGAAGTGTTTGTTACACACATCAGTCTTATGTAAACACTAGTTGTTTAAATATTCATTTACACGAGGTACAATGTCGAAAAATTACAACATAATATTATTTAAAGTAATGAATGAGACTATGCATTTTTAGACAGGAAAGTTATTTGTACAAAGTAAAGAAAGTATTGAGGTAGGAAATGGAGTACGGAGAGACAAGAGGTCACTGAGAAAGGATGAACGGTCATATAAAAGACAGGAGATTTTTTTTTTATCTAAGTCGCCTACTATGATGAAGAACATTAGTAAAATGTTGAACATGCTGTTAAAAAGACGATTGTTTAGAAGGAATTTCTAGAACGATTCATTTGTAGGTTTTTTTGAGAAAAAAAATATTTTGGAAAATTTATTATTGGATCAGAATTTTCGGTTCCTTCATGCATTTGATTACGAAGATAGCACGAAATAAAAAAAATGACATGTAATTTCATTGATAAAATAAAATTGACGATGCTTACAGGATCATTACGAATTACTAACCTCATATTATAGACTGTTTTAGGAGACCTAGGTATTATAAGAAAACAAATTAAATGACATACCGCCCATTTTCATTTCTAGATCATTGAATACGAAATAAAAATAAAACTACGATAAGAAATAGCTTATGTTGAAGGTATTGAAAATGAGTAGTCAAAATGTTAGATCTAGAATCTAGATCAGACCGCCTACTACGGCTAGCCTCCCTCGCCCACAACCCTATTTAACTCATAGAATATTCACAACAAACAAAATAATTCAATACAGGAACACCGTTTCATTTTATTCATTAGTTTCACATCTCAAAACCAATTTCGATTCATTGAATTAAACTACCGCAAATGAATTCAACCAAAATGGTGTCATTTTGTTTCATTTCAATGTGAATTTTATGCATATATTATCATTTCTATTTGGACTATTACAATACATTAAATAGGTATTTTGAAAGTAGGTATGTTCGAAGGTTGTCAAATTAATTTAAAAAACGTGTATGGACCCTTGTACCTAATTAATAAAGGAATGAACATGAAAATCCAAACAAATATTATAAAATATGTGAAAGTAACCGTGTAAGTAACATATATATCTTTTTGTTTTAAAAAACGTTGCCCCACTCTAGGAATTTCTCCTGTATCGTGGGTGCGTTTACAAACATAAACTCACATACACAAACAGCCAGACCCGGAACAACTACTTGTAGGTCATACAAATATTTGCTCCGTGCTGGAATCGAACACGCGACACGCAGCGCAGCAGTCAATCGCTTAACCACTGCGCCAACCATGCCGTCAATATTCTTTCTTTCTTTTTCTTTTCTTTGTGTCTGTCCGTCTGTTAACTTCACGCCTTAACAGCTAAACGGATTTCAACAAAATTTGGTACGCAAGTGGAGCGTGACCTGGGTTAGGATATAATATACTATGTATCCGGGTATTTACGTTCCCCTGCGATAATTTTCTATATCTCCGCGGGGGAAGCCGGGGACCAGTCAGTCTTACATAAATGAGGTTGGATACAGAGGTCATCTAAATAGCCCAGATTGATAAAAACTTAGCAGCAAGTAAGGCAGGCCGTCCAGGGAAGCCATGCCTGATGATGATGCATGATTTTTATCACGGATTTTACCGAATGATTATAATATCATAATTGTTGTAATGGTTGTGCCATTTCTGATTAATTATGGCTTCAGATTTTAAGTAAAAAGTTAGGATATAATTTCGGAGCACTTGAAGGAAAAATAAGATTTGCTCTGCTTCATGCTTGCCAATTAAAGGAACTTTATAATGTAAATATTCATTTGAAGTTTTAAAATGTAATAAAATAAACATAATATGAGTTTATAGGTACTGAAACATATCCAAAACATCAAATAAAAGTACAGCAACAGGACCTTACTCGCTAGTGGCGCCAACTGGTGAGCACAGAAACGATAGCCCCCATTAATATAGTTCATGACATAATTAGAAATTAATAGGAATTTAATATTTATTTCCACAATCACATGCACAGGTACATAGACGAATAACATTTTTATAATTAACAGTTAACAGTAAAACTATTACCTACAACTATTCTACACGTTTGATATTGCCAATGATCCCCAAACTAGATAGTTAGTCTGGCAGTTAGGCAGCCATCTTGGCGCTCAAGATGTGATTTTCTGTGATTTTCTCAGGTAATTGTAACGGGCAGACTAAAAAATACCGGCCAAGTGCGAGTCGGACACGCGCACGAAGGGTTCCGTACCATTATCTATAAAAACGGCAAAAAAATAATTTCTGTTGTGTGGGAGCCCCCTTAAATATTAATTTATTCTGTTTTTAGTATTTGTTGTTACATCGGCAACAGAAATACATCAGCTGTGAAAATTTCAACTGCCTAACTATCACAGTTCATGAGATACAGCCTGGTGACAGACGGACAGACAGACGGACGGACAGAGGAGTCTTAATAATAGGGTCCCGTTCTACCCTTCGGGTACGGAACTCTAAACAAAAACAAGTTAATACTTGATATTATTGTATTGCATTCGTGACATTTTAATCGTTCATAATAGCATGCTAATTGTTTATTTTGATCTATTATTAATTAATTATTATTTATTCACAAACTTGATTATGTATAAATTTACCTGTAATTGAGTGTGCATTACAGGATAATGTATACTGTACATGTTTTGATCTTATCAACGATAATTGAATGTTGAAATAAACAACATGTTGTGACCTTATTGGTGATGTTCTTCAGAAAGGTCAGGTGCGTAGTACTCGCAACCGGCGTGCGTGTATGACCAGATGTATGAACGTAAACGAAGCAAAAGTTGTATGTAAGAATAAGAGCAGGTGGCGTTCTGTAGTTTCTGCCTACCCCCATGGGAGGAAGGCGTGTGTTTATGTACGTGTATATTTGTATTATAATAGATATTTGCACACCTATTAAGGTAGGATATAGTTTAAAGGACTTTTGTTGTTTTTAAGTATCACCTCATGTATTCAAGCAAATAAATGATTTGATTTTGCTTACTTGTTAGTTCCTACCAGAAAACATCACAAACCTGTACCGGGATTCTGATTCCTAGTATTTACGGTAACGATTTTACTTAGTTTTACAACCGTCTGGATAACAGTATTACTCTGCAGTAGTCGATTTTTCGCACGCTTCCCGTAATCTGATGGAATTAAAAAGAAAACCTGTGAAGTTGTGATGATAAAAGAATATTAAGGAGTATGATAGAGACAGAAATAAAATAAGTGCAAAAAATAAGTATTTGAACCTTGAATACCGTACCAGGAATATTGAGTACCTTTTTTTTTTGGGTGGGAAATCATCAAATAACTTCTCCCGTTCTGGGCGGAGCGGGAGGGTGTGTCAGACCACCCCTGTTCCTTCAGTTGTCTGTACGCCAGGGTCACGGTAACTCTTTCAAACAATCCGTGGCCCCGGCAGGCATCGGCCCTATCGGACCCCGTCAACGGTGCTGGCATTTCTATGAGGCGCGCGTTGAACACAACGCGCCGTCGACCCGGGCCTGGTCATTACCGGACGGTGAGCTACCCATTGCTCGCCGTCCGCAAGCCCGCGCTACGGTGGCCGGTAATTGGTTATCGTTTCCCGACGCCCTGGGTATCTCCTTCTGCGGTGACTAGGGGCGTGAAGGCGCAGCAATTACCACACCCTCACACGCTCCGTCTCCTCCTTCGTGAGCATTACTGTTTCGCGGAAGGAGGTGACGGCTTCCCATGCCCTCTCGCTCCGTACCATGGCCTGGACCAGAGCCGAATGCAAGAGATAGCCGCTGCCGATCGCCGCTACGAGTACACAGCGGTGTTCCGCGCAAGCAAGGCAGACCTCCACCGTATGCTCCACCGTGTCCTCCGGTCGATCCATACAATGGTAACACCCTGGAGTTACTTCCCGCCTTATCCGAAACAGGAACGTCCCGAAAGAGCCATGCCCGGTGAGTACCTGCGTTAGGCGGAAGGTGAGGACGCCGTGGCGCCTCTCAAGCCACTCCTCAAAGAGGGGACTTACCGCCGCAATTGTGGCGTGCCCAAATATTGAATAACTATCAATGTATTTGCGGAAATCCTATTAATTAATTAAGTAAAGAATTGAATGTAATTCCTAATCCAGTTGTTAAAAATGCCAAAAAAATTAATTCATGCTTTCTCATACCTACCTTATATTAAAAAACAAATCTATATTACCTATTTATTATAATTCCTTGTGCCGGGAAGAGTATAACTGATGACAACTATAATATTGATCGCTAAAATGTTAGTGATTACAAACTTAGTTTCAGATTTATCTACGATGTTTTCTTTCCTATAAATTAAAACGGATAAAGGGTAACAAAAATAAAGGCCAAGGATTATGAAATCTGATCCTCCCCAGGACAAAAGCTGGGAAGAAGATTCCCCTAAAGGGTAGTTTATTTAATACGCTATTCTGAAGCTGTGTGATAACATGCTCGTTCCAAGATGGCGATGGCGTAAAGAACGGTGAGTCAGTTTGCATAATACGTCTAAATGCGGGAAATATGGACCGTCTCAACAGGATCTAACGAACCTGTTCGTATTCATAGTGTGTGGTTAAAATTCTTCGGCTTATGATGTAGTAAAATTTTCTTCACGTAAATAAATCAATGATTTTTACAACGGAAAACTTTTTGCAACTGTAAATATAGTTTTAATTGAGAGTTCATCTCCATTGGATCGATTAAAACATAATTTTAATAACATACGTTCGTAGTTTTCTTTACAGCATTTTTTTATATTCATATTCGTTTATTTGCGTTCCACAAGGTAAAACAAGATGGTAACAGAAGGCTTAGAGCTAAGAGCCGTTGTAGACCCTGTTAGGGCACAGCAAAAGGTATTGTTTGATACTTAACTAACATATTTCTTAAAATTAAAAATCTAAATCCTAGTAACTAAAATTACAAAATTAAAATTATGCTTATACTGAGCAATTCAATTCGGATAAAAGTAAATAACAATAATATTTTATTTTCGTCACACAAAATTAACTTATTTCAAGGAATGTATTGAGGCAACCTCTCCCTATTCCTATTACAAAAAATATTGATGTATTAATAAATCATGTTTATGGCAGTCGATACTCACTTATTGATATGAATTGAACACGACTCAATCACGTATGTGCTCACGAATCAGAGCTCCGCTGGAGTTCGAAACTAGGTAGTTTCGAACTAAAACGGAGCTCTGATTACCCTGACGGAGCTTAAATTAGGTTTTCTAGATAGAAAACCTAATTCAAATACGTGAATATAACTGTAAACATTAATTGCCAGACCAATTTAGGGCTACCCGTTTCATAGCAATACGAACACTTCATGTCTTGTATTGTTATGCAGTACTTAAGTTGACTTACAGTTTACGGACTGTTAAAGAGACATTGTATGTTTTTTATTGAGGTTGTTTTAGGACAAATTATTTTAAGACCGGTTTCTGAGCTGTGAGCTAAACCGTGGGACGTTGTAGATTTAGATAGTAAAATACTAAATGTGAAATAAAGTCTGTCTGTCTGATTAGAAATTCTGTACGAGGCTAGAGAATTAATTTTAATAAAGTAAGACAGTAGTAAGTATCGTCAAAGTCACTGAAAACACCTGTAACCTAACTGCGTAACACACTATCAATCACAATCTGAATCATTTTGAAGCCTATTGCTAATCCATTGCGGCATATGTTCGAAATATTTTTCTACTCCACAACGTAAATAACACAATGAATGTTGTTGAACTGTCAAAATGAAAGCCATTCCTACTGTTAGTGTATTATGCAATTACCCCGCTGGATGAGGGATACACGGAACTGAGAAGTATGGCAGAAGAAAGGGAAGGCCTATACCTAACAGTGGGTGATTCTGGGCTGAATAAATAGAATATTGAATAGAATAGAATATTGAATAGAATAGAATATTCTTTATTATGTAACATCATAAAAATTAAAGAAACCAAAATAATGGGCTGAAATGCTGACGATGGTGAAAGTAAGTGATGCAGATTGGAAATAGACATGAATAGCTTTTCATTTAAGAAAATTAAATCTTTTACTCCTACTCAAAAACTTGGAACTCCCTTTAATAATGTTTAATGTCTCATATCATTGTCTTTTGCTAGAATTCATAATTATTGTCTATGGGAAAGAAAAAATCTTGCCATCATTATTATGAATAGTAAAAAAAATCGCTTCTCGTGTCCGTCTGTTTGACCGCGTTGTTCTTCTTAACTCCGCAACGGATTTTGATGAGGTTTTCACCATCATTTAGAGGATTAATTCCGAGAGATTCATGTGAATATTTTTTTTAAATTAAAGTTACAAAATAATAAGAAATCTCGATGTTTGGTCAAGTCATAAAAACTGTGCGAATCAAGGGCTGGTCGTTAGTTCAAAATAAAAAACACGTGTTGCACTCGGGGACTGCCGCGGTAAAGCAATTGCATAGCATTTTTTATCAACTTATGCAATTATAATTTTTTATTTATGCAGTATTTTTTTTTAAATATTAATTCAAGTACAGTCGTACCATATACATACACGTTAAGCGAACGCTCGGCCGAGCTACATGGTAGGCGAAGTGGGGAGTGTTAGGTTTTATTTTCGCTACGGAATTTCTTGATTCGGTCGCCGCGCTCAAAGCCCGCGATAAAAGCTATGCAATAGCTTAAAAACAAAAGACAGCTTAAATACTTTATGTCATCAAATCATTATTACAAACGCTCGTGTGCACTCAAGCGCAACAGCACTTATCCCACGCTTTCCCTCAATCAATAATCTTAAAATTTCCTTTCCCAGCAGTCCATTTTTCTCTCAAAAGCGTCATATTATTATAGTTGGGACGTAGCGACAGTGAGCTAAAATGGTGTATGTTCCTAGCTGCCCCTGCCAGGCTGACTCAGTTAATACAACTTCGATAATTTATCGTCCGTTCAGCGAAACTGTTCGTGAAATATTTCTTCATCCGCTTGTGATAGGGTTACCAAGCGTTGTAATTGTAATTGGAAGTTATATGTGTATGAGTAAAAGTATTTTTGTTTGAAATACTTTTAGCTTGTGTTTTTGTAAGGCCACAGAGCACGGAATCACTGCGGCGCCCGCGTCTAGAGATGCCAGTACTAATAAAATTCGTGGCGCCGAAAGTGCGTTGAACGCAGAAGCGTAAGCCGTCAGTTTCTATACGTCACTTGTGTCATAGTGCGAAAAAATCTTGACATGGTTAGTTTGTACTAGTGAAACATGTTGAAAATGCCGACACTAGTAGTGGCCGCCGAGTCGAAAGGCATTTCCGTGGTCTGTGAGTAAGGCTTAAGTCAGGAGAAACAGATTAAACGAGTCTATATAGTCTTTCAATGTGTTCATATCCAAAAAAATAACAGTACCCGAATTACGTAACACACTTTCTATCTCTATACGAAAAATTTTGAAGACATATCCTAATCCATTGATTACATTTGTTTGAAAAATTCGTCTGCTCCACAGCGTAAATAAGTTGTTAAAGTGTCAATATTAATGGCATCGGGTTTGTGGGTGTGTTACGCAATTATCCCGCAGTACTACTAAAACTTACTAGTTTGTACTATCATAGCTTTATATCCTAGCTTTTTATAGATACTGTTGGTTCAGGAACTGTGTGCCGCTGCCTGGTATAATTCCGTACATAAAAAATATTTTTTATATCTACAACTGTTCCCGGTATGGGGATTTGTGCATATTTGGATTGCGTTTGTTAACGTGTCCATGCAAAAAACATGAAAAGTCGCTCTTCGTAAAACGAAATAAAAGGTACCTACACGTTTAGTAAATAAAAAAAATTAGTTAAGGATAAGTGTCTACAGTATGTATCAGAAAGTTGTGGTCATATTTAAGGGTGCGGTACAGAACATTAAACTGATCAACTTTCTCTATGGGACTAACATCGTAATCGCGAAAAAATTATCAACAGTCTCATACAAAATTTCAATACCTACTCGACCCAAATGTATGGGACGGCTGATTATTCTTCAGCTATTACAATGCTGGTCACATGGAGAAAATTGTTCAGTTTGATTTCATTTTTTTTTCCACACCCGACCACACCTTTCTGATACATGCTGTAAATATGCCGCAGATAGATTGTCGAATCCGCTGTTTTAGATAACCGCTAGCTGGTTTACAAAACAGCGCCGTTATGTAAAACAACTGAACGACGTTAAGCAGTTTTTCATAATTACTGAACTTGAATACGCAGAATTACATAAAGGTTTTGCATTTATCAATGCAGCGGTTATGTAAATCAGCGTGAAATGAAACGTCAGATTGTAGATTTGCGTTCTTAATTTTGTTGCTCGTGTCTCAGTGTCACATTACAACAATAATGGCACCCGAAACATAAATAAATAATTCAAGTAATATGAGTAAAAATGACCCTAACTCAAGTGAAAACATTGATTTTAAGGACAATATTAATTAAAAGTTATCAGAGTTTTATTAAAGTAAGTCCTGAAAATACTAAATAGTCAAGTAATTCCGATCAATTTGGAAGTAGCGCTCTCTCGCCTCGCGTGCCGTTTATCACAATTTAACCTAAACCGATTGGTCCAGAGTGCCCTAGCTTAGTTACTGCGACCAATTCGGCATTGGAAGCCACACCAGATGCTTATTGTGACTGCAGATAAGCCATTCTGTATTACATCTAAACGTTTGCATCGGTAGCAGTTTTGTTAAATGTAGCGCAATGGCAGTCCATCTGAATTTTGCTCAGTTATTTTACATAACGAAGCTGTTTTGTAAAACAACTGGCGGTTTTGTAAAATAGCGGATTCTTTTAATTGGGACATATACTCTTACTTATGTAGTACAAACAAAACACTATTGTAAAGTCAGTCGATCAAAAATCGTGTCGAAAAGGAGGAAACTAATCCATTCGTTTCAGTTGACAAAATAAAAAGTGTTGCAAAAGTAACGTGTTTCCAGCAGGCGTCAGTAAATTCAACTTCGATAATTTATTGGTCGCTCTGTAGAATTGAGCGAGAAATATTTCTTCTCTTCTCATTTTTTCGTAGGGCTACCAAACTCAATATTGAAAAACTAGCTTTCGCCTGCGAATTTGTCTGCGTGAAATTTCTTGTTTTAACATTCTTTTTTACTTTTTTCTTTTTGCTCGGCTCCTTAGGGTTGTAGCGTGATGTTAAATAACCTTTAAGCTTCTTTAAGAATTGGGCTATGAAATGCAAAAAGCATTTTTCAAATCTGAATTGTAGCTCTATAGATTAGCGCGTTCAAACAAGCAAACTCGCTGCTTTATTTTATTACTAGCTGCGCCCCGCGGTTTCACCCACATAAGTCTCAATCCCGTGGGAATCTCGGGATAAAAAAAATTCTATGTCCTAATCATGTGCCATAAATCAAATCTTTTCTCATACAATATTAGTTTAGATAAGTAAAAATTAAATAAAGAATAAAAAAATTGTTTTTTCGTTAAAGCAGTAGGCTTAAGTTTTAAGATTCGCTGCTTGAAGGTTCAAGACCTTGCAAATGTCAATGATACTTTTAAATTTCATATATAATCAATAACGGTTGGCTTACGCAGGGTTGACAAACGATTGTTTCTTTAATTTCGTTTATTTAATTTATGAGAACAGTCAAGACATATTCATTATTAAAGTGAATACTTTAATATCTACACATACATAAACTCACGCCTTCTTCCCATGGGGGTAGGCAGAAACTACAGAACGCCACCTGCTACGATCCTTACATGCTCCTTTGGCCTCGTTCACGTTCATACATCTGGTCATACACGCATGCTGGTTGTGAGTACTACGCACCTGAACTTTCTGAAGAACATCACCAATAAGGTCACTATATGTCCTCCTAGGGCGTCTCCTCCCGGCGTTTCCACTCACATCTGCCTTGTTAATACCTTTTATTAGTCGCTTGTCATTCATCCAACTCAACATGACCAAGCCATCTAAGCATACTCTTTTATTTTTTTCATTATCTGCATTTCAAATGTTTTCACTGTTTTTGACGAACTAAGATAAACAAAACAAGAAACGCGGTCAGGAAAGGGAAAACCTAAAAAAATCTTTCAAAAAAATATTGAATGATCACACTAATCTGATTCCACGCTCATTTACAAAAACCTATTCTGTTTTCATTCAATGGCAAGCCTACGCCGAACATTTGTTCTTTCTGGCGGAAGGAATTAATTTACTATAATGTTACAACTTCAGTTCGGGCGCGCCGTGACTATTGGCGAATTCAAATGAGAGACGAATCTAATGGCCACTGTCTTATCTGTGGCAGCTGTTATTGTAAAACGGTTAGTAGAAAATGATTGCACTAAAACGGTATAATGTTTAGAAGGATTACCTTATGTGTGATTTTGAAGGACTAGGTACTTAAATATCCTGAAATAGAAACTCCTGCCGAACTAGCTTTTATACCTACTTAGTATGTACCTACCTAAACAGCACATTATACTCCACTACCACATAAAACTAACATAGAAAATGTATCACGTTTCTCTCAACCGACCAACGTAACAGTTATTCAGAAAAAAAAATATCATCGTAGCGCGCAGGAATATTATGTTTAATGTATGCCTCGTGCGACGCCATACGTGCCTTAGAACGCAAGGACGCGTGTAGAGTTAGCTGAATCAGCCTATTAATATACCACTACATTGCAGAAGGCTTTCTCGAAGTTATCAACGTCTGCGAATAGTTTATGCAGCCGGTGTAGTCTGTATGTTATGTTGTTGAGCTATAGATATCTACCCATTACATATTACTTGGAATGAAAATTAAATGTCCATGGTAATATTCATAGACGTTTGCCAAAAGTCTAGTAAGTAGATTCGATTCCCGGGCCGGGAAAAGTGTTATAAGGTTTTTCTATATACATGGTAGGTATATATGGCATGTAACAAAACAGAAACTGTTGCTGGCAGTCGCGAAACCGCTATAAAACAGGCCGCAATTAGGACCTGGATTTTATGTAAGTATTTCACATCCTACAAACGTAGATTCTAGATCCTTTGTTGATTTACAGTCGACAAAAGAGAAAAATTAGCTAACCAAGAAATTAACATCTTTGCAGTATGAACGAAAACTGTATGATTATTCAAGTATAACAAGTTGATTGACACACTCAGAAGAACAATGTCAAAGATTTAACTATTTTGAACACACACAACGTGATTTTAAAGCTCGTTGGTCTAAAGGTCCGCTGCTGCTGAGTATGAGATTCTGGGTTCGATTCCCAGGTCGGACAGAGTGATATTGGATTTTTGTATCAGGAATTTCTCAGTAGCAGCCCAGAGTCTGCATTTATACCCAGTTGATGGCAATAGGCTGGTCCCCTATTACATGGGACTTAAACATAACTGGGGAAATGTCGGTGTACTTAAAGGTGCACCTCTGCCTGATCCTTCAGGGATTACAGGCGTGATTTTTTGTTATTGTTAGATGCTTGGTTACTTATGTCTTTTTTTTACTGTACCATACAAAAACCACAGTTTTATTAAGATGCTAACGCTAAGTAAGATAATAAAATTTAGGCCTCATGTAAGCCCTAAAAACAGTATCGTAAATGTAAGTATCAATCATCATTTCAGTCAGTTTTTACTATCGTTACAGACCATTACGTTTACTGGTGAGCATAAGTCAAACAATGACTCCTTAAATGAGGAAGGGTTATTCACCATGATCACCATACATTACAAACGGGTTGGTGATCAAAATCACCTTTTACCACACCCGGAGCTACTTGACCATTTTTGAAACCTATTCTGAACTACTCTAAAGGACACAAAAAAAAATACAAAATAAAAATAAGTATCTTTTCGTGTCCTACTGTGTGACTAACTGTGAAACTACACAATGGATTTTGATGCATTTGTCACCATCATTTAGAGCATTCTGAAAGGTCTATATATTCCATTCATCTAATATTATATTATATAGAGTGACAAAAATTTTAAAGAGTATGCTTAGATGGTTTGGTCATGTTGAGAGAATGAATGGAAGGCGACTAACAAAAGGTATTTACAAGGCAGATGTGAGTGGAAACGCCAGAAGGGGGTGCCTTAGGAGGACATATAGTGACCATATTGGTGATGTTATTCAGAAAGGTCAGGTACAGGTCGGTAGTACTCGCAACCGTCGTGCGTGTATGACCAGATGTATGAACGTAAACGAGGCAAAAGGAGTATGTAAGGATCGTAGCAGGTGGCGTTCTGTAGTTTCTGCCTACCTCCATGGGAAGAAGGCGTCAGTTTATGTATATGTAGGTATATAAACGTAACCTTTTAGATATAGCACAAAAATCGTGATGTTTTGTTTTGCGAAGTAAGAGCGGGTCTCTAGTATACCTTTTTTTTTTTAGTTATGTTGTCCTACTGCTGGGCAAAGGTCTCCCATATTTTACCACTTTTCTTTATTAGCCTTCTCGGTCCAGTTGGTTAGGAACGAGTCGAAATTGTCACGCCAGCGTTTTAAAAAAATATTAACACGTGACTCAGAAGGAATTATGAATAACGGCTCAATAAGGACCCTCGGTAAGTGTCTAGAATTTTCTAGTACCTTTTATTAAAGTTTCACATTTCACATTGAGACACGAAGTAACAAAATTCGATCTAAAGGAAAGCGGCCACATTCCTCTAGAATTCTAGATCATATTTTGTTGCTTCGTGTTTCAATATGAAACTTTATAAAAGGTATTAGAAAATTCTAGACACACTTACAGAGGGTCCTTATTGAGCCGTTATTCATAATTCCTTCTCAGTTACGAGATAATATTTTTTTAAAGGAGTGGCGCTAGTGTACCGTTGTACGCCCTCTTAAATTACCATCACTAAATTATTTTTCACACCACACTAATCTACTAATGACTAGTGACAAAAACAGCAAAATCCAACGTAACTTTTGTAACCCAAACTTTACTAAACTGAGCAGGGATGTAACCCAAGTCGTCAACTTATAGGAGAACTGGTCAGTTGATATTTTTCACTCCATTTAACTAAATCGATGATCCCGAAACTCATAGGACCTCATTTAGGGACCTCTTTTTTCAGTTTAAATATAGATTCCTTTTGTGATTCTATTTTTTATTCGCATAAAGTTTTTTTGGTGCGTATTTTTATCATTCACAAGTTATTTTTGTCATTTTTCATGCTTGAAATATTTTCGCAAATATTTTACGTGATTTATAGGGACTCACGGTTAATTTAGTGGATGGGCTTTTCTCTTAGGTTTTGGGTTAGGGAGAATGTTTGCAAGTACTCATAAATGTCGTTGGGAAATTTATAATTTACGGCCGCACCCCCAAATGCTCATTTTTGTTAATGAGCCATAAACTTACGGGTACTTCTGTCTCATTTGGTGCAAACCTTTTGTTTGTAGGGTTCCGTACCTCAAAAGGAAAAAACGGAACCCTTATGATCGCTTCGTTATCCATCTGTCTGTCTGTTTGTCAGTCTGTCAAGACCTCTTTTTCTCAGGAACGCGGGGAGATATCAAGGTGAAATTAATATCAAATGCGTAGGTCAACGGTCCTTTGGAGGTCTAAAAAAATCAAGCTCATAGTCAACGCAATAATAAAATACGGCCATTTATGCGATATCTTGATACTCGAAAAAAATTAAAACTTAAAGGGTACTTCCTGTTGATCCTGAAATTTGGCAAGGAGCAAGGTCTCACAGCACAAGTAAAGAAAAAAGTCCGATAATCATTAATTTTTAGTTTTATCACCAAAATTTTTTTATGCAATTACAAACTTAAATTTGCAGTTGGAGAATTGACCGTAACGTATATCGATATACGGCAGAACATGTTTTTCAACTACAAAGTCAAGTTTGTTTTTGGGATAAAGTCATCCCAACTACGGAACCCTTCATTGTGCGTGGTCCGACACACAATTGGCCGGTTTTTTCTTTACAGATCACTGCTAAGTTTCACATTTTCTTCCTACATCGCCTGTAAAACCTTATTCTATCAACCTCACTGCAAAAACAACCTTATACTAACCTGCTTCATAGTTAGAACTATCCGGGTATCTATCTGAAAGCAATCACATTAACCAGATCAAGCGTTTACCGGCTCAATCAAACTTCAAGCCGTACAACTGGGAAATCAGAGAACTTGATTATGACTGGCACAATTTAAAGTCTATAGATAGCTGTTTGCAAAACTTTGTCTACCAACCAGTACCTACCTATCAGTACGGATTTATCAGGCCCGTGGTTTATTCTCCAAACATAATATCACGCTTGGGTTAGACAGTAGTGTAACTGTAGTAGGTAGTAGATTCTAGTCCCATGTAATAGGGGGCGAGCCTATTGCGACTTTGAAATTCGAACGGGGTAGAGGTGAAACACGTGACGATTTATTTGATTAAAAGCAAGTAAATTAACTACAGCGTAGATTCATTAGGGTAGTCATGGTATAATAATATACTTCGCCAGGTATAGCATTCCGAGGCACAGGCTGACACAAGCCTACGTCATCACCGCTGTGTTACCAGTAGTGTGTTATAACAACTTCCCAACCGCCTTTATTACCTGTGCGAATCCGAAATAACAATGAAGTTTTAACTAACAATGACTTTGGTATATGTTTAAATTTAATTGTTTCATTTGATTAGAAAAACGAAACGACAATTTAAATGCTATAAATATATTTTTAACAGAATGGTGACTGAAAATGTTTCCATAAGTCGTGTTTTGTTGCAATAAAGTGGCAACGGGATAGTGACGTAAGCATGTGTCACTCCCGGAACGCCAGACTTTGTTTTTTAGACCATGAGGGTAGTAGTCTATTCTCTAAACGTCATTTTGAAATTCGAACGGTGTCAGTACACTTTGACACCGTTCGAATTTCAAAATGACGTTTCTGCAATGGTTTATTTTGAAAGCACGTAAGTAAGCATGAAAGCAAAGGTTTTTATTTCGTAATCTAAATCGAAGTCCCAACACTCATACTCGAAAGCCGCGCTTATAACTACAAAACCTACCAAGTTTAAATACAGCCATCATTATACGACGTAATCTTAAAAATTCGATTTTTGGTTTTCAAGAAATATACAGGCGGTAAAAAGACCCATCACACAGCCGTCAACTACGCATTCTGTACATCAAACTAAGTAACATTGCACAAACATAATTGCTGGGAAACGACTTTAATTTTTGAGTTCAAACTCACGCAAAACATTTTGCTTAAGGGTGCATGCAACGGTACAGGGGTCGTGGGGATATTTAAAGTTGTGTTTTAGCATTAAAAACTTGTTTTCGTAAATAAAACGTCAGTAAAAGTTGGATTTTTTACCTTCAATATCTCCGTAACCAGAAGGTCCCCAGGTATGGACCAGTACAAAGAAAAAACACGTGAGGCACTCGGGGTCTGCCGCGGTAAAGCTATTGCATAGCATTTTTTTATCAACTTATGCAATTATAATTATTTATTTATTTTTTATTTATGCAGTATTTTTTTTCTTTGATATGAATTCAATTACAGTCGTACCATATACATACACGTTAAGCGAACGCTCGGCCGAGCTACATGGTAGGCGGAGTGGGGGGTGTTAGGTTTTATTTTCGTTACGCAATTTCTTGATTCGGTCGCCGTGCTCAAAGCCCGCGATAAAAGCTATGCAATAGCTTAAAAATACAATGACGGGGAGTACAAGTAACTCTCGGCTTCGTTATGTGTCTTTTTACACCTGTTATAATAATTATTGTTTTTGTTTAATATTTTGTTTGTCTACTTAAATAATCATTCTTATGAATATTCAACAAATAAAAAAATAAAAAAATCTCTATTAAGACTTTTTAATTTGCATCCAATAGCTTCTTAAGTCTTTCATTTTAATTTCTTTGTTTTGTTGATAATGTGTATTCATTAGAGTGTTTTATCTTCGTTAGAAAGCTTTCCGTAATTAACAAAGAAATTGCTCTGTCTTTGTACATTTTATCTTTTCTTTTAATAGGGATGTTCTTATCTGTGTCGAGACTAACGTCACTTTTTTCTTGTAGTTACGTAATATATTTCGGCAAACAGAAATATAACTCTTAGGCATTTGAATGCACTACATTCTCTTTGTTTGAAGGCTCTAATAAACATTATGTATTGTGTTTTAATAACCAATTTTCCCCCAGTGACAGCACACGTAGTTCTCAACTATTAGTATTGATCACTATGGAGTTTCTTGCATAATCTTCTCCATACAAAACCACCTTTTGTAAGGGGCAACTAGAATCAATTATTCTTATTTTTTCTTGTAATTAAAGAAAATGAAATAAATTTAAGAAAACAAAAAAAAAAAAATCTAGGTTTTTATTTTTAAAGTGCCTTTTAAAGGTTTAATTGAAATATACTATTTGATCTTGACTAAGATTCCTCAAAGAAAATTTAGGCAGTTACATAGTATCCTCCTGCTAAAAACCATTAAATTCACACAAATCTATCTGGTAACCCTCCCTATCCTATCTCCCAATTTATTCTATCTGGTTCCCTTTGATCATCAAAGTACAAAGAGACTATCACAATAGAAAACATCGGATGCAAACGAAAGCGTCAAATACATTTTATGATTTAACATTACTCTTGAACGCCACGAACGAAACCTCGAAACTATCGACACACAAACGAAATATTCCGACATAAAACCGACAGGAAAAGAAACTAACCGAACCCACGATTCATTTCCCATCCCTTATTCGCCGTCGAACCGACAAAAACTACCACTTTTTATCGTAGAAGATCGTCACGGACCACAACGTTTTAAACAAACGAAGTTTGTTTGCAAAAATCGGGAACCACCGTTCCCGTACGTGATCAGACGAATCGATAACTAAAATATATCGATACGATCAATGTTCGTATTGGTATACGGACGCGTGACGGGAAATTTTAGAGTTTAGCTTTTGACGGACTTCTAAAATCGATGTATCGGTTTCACCCGAACTTTTTTTACCGACTAACAAAACTCGAGATCCGATTTCAATGATTTATTTCGAATGGTTTGTCTATTCGTTATTTGTTCTACTTTTTTTGTTGGGAGATTTTTCCATTCGCCCTGTGTTGGATTCATTTCCCTTTGTTGTGGAGAGGGATTAAACATTTGTTTCAAATATTTTTTTTTATAAATTTGTCGCCGTATAGCGTTTTGTTATTACTTTGGAATGAATTGGTGGATTGGCAGCGGTATTTGGTATTATCACAGCCAAAATAGATGACAAATTAGACCTTAACTAAAGACTGTCTGAAAAAAAAAACTGCCTTACGGCTGCACCAAATAGGCCCAGTTCAAAATAAATGCCAGACAAGTAGTGCCTGACGCTGGTTTTCAACTGGACCTTATGTTACGAGGACGCCTTACTGCTGTTCTTTGGTAAGCGCATGATTTGAGAACGGTTGGACCGATTTGCCTATTTTTTGTTTTAAAATATTCGTAATAGTCCCAATTAGGTTGTTATGGACAATCTAGAGTTAACAAAAATCAAAATGGTTGCTAATTTAATTGCACAATATAATATGTTTATGACATTGATTTACATTCTGTGATTACTTTAACTTTAACTACATACTGACTTATTACTTGTTAAAATTTTAGGAAAATCGTATTCTTTTACAATGTTTGTAAATATTTGAGTACCATGTACGAGTATCTATCACATAATTAATGTATCTGTCATTGAAAGAAAGAAAGAAAGAAAAATAGGTTTATTTGTCACAGAAACACGTGCATACAAAAAGATAATTAGCTCTGGTAATAATGTAAAATAAAAAGAAGCAAAATAGATCTTTATAGATCAGCTGCACGTCGTGACTGTGACAAGAAGGCTTCCACTCAGCATGATGCACATTGCTTCATTGTTAATTTTATTTACCCTTTTGTGGTATAATAATTTTATTCTAGGTGCTTCGTCGTCACTTATAATAATTGATGTATACAAAATATTGTAAAACATTTTAAAAGAGTAACGGTGGTGTTTTTTGCCCATTCTTCTCCATACGCTCTACCTTTTGAAAGGGGCGACTAGAATCAATTATATTTTAACCTAAATGTTGACGTTCAAAAGAAATGTTTTGTCTTTTATTTTGGAAGGAAAATTTGGAAAAGTTTCCCGGCTATTTGGGAATAACTGGACATCCTTTTTCTATAGGATTTTTGTATGAACTCAAGGAACTGAACTTCATTTCAAAGTCACCTTTCATGTCACGTAGATGTTTAATATCTATAATAATTCAGCACAATCCTTGAAATACTTTCTATTTACATTAACCTAGTTTATTAAAAGCATGTATCGACTTCAGTAATAACAGTTTTTAAATGGACTTTGAAAGTAGCAATCACATTCGCTTGATGGATGATGAGAACGCCCACCAATAGCCTGTAGGCACATATCATGCGATTTAAAAGTAAATAATTCAAGCCTTTTTTATAAAACTCTTTTTTTAGTAAAAAATTGGGTGAAAACCACTCTCAGTCAATATTTTCATGTCCTGTTACAAGTGTATATAGAAATGTTTCATATTATTTATGTTGTATGTATAATTTCATTTTTGGAATACTTGATAAAAAAGCTGATGTATTCAGGTACCTATATTATGGACTAATGGGATTTAGAAATCTAGGAATGTTGTTTGTTTGATAATGTTGTTGAAATAACTTTTATCAATTTATGGATTTTGCGCATTCAATCTTTGAAAAATCATCGTTAGTAAAAGAAAAGTTACGCAACCAACGCTATTCCCAAAAATATGAGGTTCTTTAATATTACTACTAATTAAATAATAGTGCACGTTTGAGTTTTATTCTTAAAAATACGTCATGTAACGTGTTTCAATAAAACATAAACCAAAAATGAATCCCATAAATAACCGAAAAATACACAAATACATTAATTCTTCTGCGTCACAAAATCCAATTGGAATCGACAAAGTCCCATTTGCCTTTCAAAAACTTCTATTCATCTGCTACAAGCATCTCAAATACAAAGCAAATTAAAAAAGTTGATGCAAAGTTTTAATAAAAAAGGGTTCACTTGGGTTCAACGCGAATGCATTTTGTCGACGTCTGTACTGCGCTGCCCCTAATTACAATATGTTTGGCATAAGCTGGCTTGTGCGCGCCGAAGTTTTTAATCTTAGGATTTATTTTATTTCTTTGAAAGTATTGAATAATTTGGCTTTTTATAGTAAACCGAATGGACGAAAATATCGAAACCGACCCAAGCTCAGATGGTTGAATGACGTAGACCAAGATTCAAGAACTGTTGGAGTGAGAAACTGAAGAGACTAAGCCGGAAATAGATCACGTTGGAGAAATATACTCGACCAGGCCAAGGCCCACCCGCGGCTGCTAAGACTTAGATGATGATTAAATAATTTATTTATTGGCTCTCAATTGGTGGTTTCAATTTTATTCAGGCTCTTTGAGCATTAAGGCTGTTGCAAATTACATAACGCTGAAAACAGTGCGATTAAAACTAAATGGAATCATTCAATGCGATTTCTTTATTGCTATTTGATTAGAATACAGCCCCATTTACAGGATACTAGTTTCTTACAATATCTATAGGTATATATATATATATATAAAAAAGGCAATTCGCCAAAAATGTTTGTCCGCGCATCACTTCAAGGCGGCTGCACATATTTGACTAATTCTTTTCTTGTTGTGTTTGTAATTGTCAGGACATGGTTTGTATGAAAGACATTTTTTTGGAAATCCACCGTGAAAGTCGGAAAGGAGTTGTTCCAAAATGTATGGAGCCTGGGCTAGGTCCTTGTACACTATACTGAAAAATAAGAAAACAAATTTAAAACAGTTCTCAACTGTCCAATTACTTTAAAATCGCTTTGTTTGCTGGTAAACCACAAGAAATTGCAACACACATCAAAAACCCGTCATGGCAGTCAGATGTCATTTTGATTGATTATTGACGTTTGACATGATTATTGACACTGTTGTGACAGCTAACAGTTCTCTTTCTGTGATCAATGGTTGATCTATGATTTACTGTCATTGTTTTTAAGCACAGAGTAACCAAATCGGTGAGACGCCATGTTGAAAGTCGATAAAAATAATTGATAATTATCTGTATACTGTTGTGGTAGTTAACTACCACAATAGTATACATTTAAATGAATTATCTGTATTTTTCCCGAATTCTACAGAATTTTCTTTTTATTTTGAGGTAGCATAGACCTGGCCCATTTTGAAACATCTCCTTTGAATGCTATTTTTGTATGAAATTCACCCCGAGGTGACGACGCCCGGCACGAACAGCGTGTATACAATAAAAAGCACTAATGACTTGCACCGTCTAAACACTTTTTAGACAGTACCGTAATGCTGCTGATAACTTTTATTGTTACTTAAACTTCTGTTATGCCACAGGCAATTAAATTGCATTGTGTAAACCAGGTGCTTCTTCATACATTTTGAACTTGGTGCTCATAGTGGTAGATTTTTATACGTTTGGTGTGAATGCAGCCTTACGCTTATTATGTTTTTTAGCAAAATATGGTGCAATGCTTGTTCTAATTAGAGGGGCTCCTGGCTAAATAATAACAGCAGCACGGGTTGATCTTCGAGGTTAAGCAACACTTGCCAAGGTCGGCCCTTGGATGGGTGACCATCCATAACATACGGAGACCTCTCCGTACCTCGGAAATCACGTTAAACATTTGGTCCCGGCTGTCATTCGTAGATTTTTGACACTCGTTACGGGTAGTCAGAAGCCCAAAAATCTGAAAACCTAGCGGTTACCTAATAACTGAGTTGTGAAGGTCAGATAGGCAGTCGCGCCATGTAAAACACTGGTATCCAGTTGCATTCGGTTAGACTGGAAGCCGACCCCAACATACTTTGGAAAGGCTAGGCAGATTGATCGCTTGTTCTAATTAGTAAGCAGTCCTTGACAACCACGAGAGAAAGGGAGATAGCCGAAAGCATTGGCCGAAGAGACTTCAGCACTGATGCCAATTTCATTCTACCCGACAACCCTAATCATTTTTCAATAGGTCCATAACTCCTTAGAACGGCTCAGTAAAATTACGACCAATTACTACTACAGCGACCATCTTCTAACTTCCAAAGATACTAAGAACATAATACAAATCACAAGCACAAACTTCAGGGTATGTTCAACATCTGTATCTAACTGTTCCCTATCATTGAACTTAACCATATCTATAATCGTTTAGAACTTCCAACATCCAAACAGTTATTGCTTTTACACATCTATTAGACCCTATCTTTACTACTATAAAGTTCAATTTCAATTGTGCCATCTACAATAGTAAGTTTGTAATAGCTGTCGAGGGCCTAATGTCAATTACATTGTCACTCGAACGCTCGATGTTAAGCGTTGTATAATCGAGTCACCGTATACCGATAATCGATTACGGGATATCGATGTTTAATCGGAACATCGGAATATGTGAATCTCGATACTATTAGTGGTTTTCGAATATAGACGCTTTCAATGCTCGAGCTTGGTCGAGAGATTTTTCAGCTCTATTTTTCATTGAAAAAGTGCTTTTACAAGTTATGTTGGGGTTTTTAAAGTATGAAAATGCTTTCAATCTGAATAAAATTTTAGATTAAAGTAAAAACGAAGCTTAATTTTTGTGAACATTGGAGGGCATTTATCAGAGCAATTTTCGATTGCTTTTAAATGCAATCAAAACATCACAGACAAAGTAATCACTTGAGTTAAGTACATAAGCTATAAGGTCTAATTATACAGGTTTACTGAGAGAAATCTGGGTAAATTGGCTGTCAGTTGTAGTGATTACTTGACATTCGAAATTACCTATACTTACTAGTACTCACATGAAAATAATAATTAATTTACCTTCTCCGTACTTTGATTAAGTGTCTGTGATTTCTGCTGGTACTCAGGTAATGTGAGATACTGTCAAACGGGGTGAATAGGGATGCAGGGGTGAATCGAGACGGAACTTTAAAAGGGATTTTAACATTGAAATAATATAGTTTGTTGCCAAAAAGAACTGTAATGTGTTTACTGTATTATAATTAACGATTAAGTGCCCTTGTTGGCAACAAACTATATTATTTCAAAGTCAAAATCCATTTTAAAGTTTCGTGTCGATTCACCCGTGCATCCCTATTCACCCGTTTGATAGTACATATTTTTCTTTCTAGATTGAGCCTTAATTTCTTTTGTGTTCGATATGCCCTTATTTCCACACGAAGCCATTGAATAATGCCATTTTTCCTCGTATTGAATATTTAATATTGTGGTATATTTTTCCTCATCGAGTGTTGTATATATACTCAACAATTGATTTGAATATATAGTTTTCCCATGTCACCGTACATTCACTTTTATAAAAAACATATTACATTGTTTATTTAATTATTCAGATGAATCTATTTGATTTACTAAGGTAAAGCAATGCATAATTATAACGTCCGTTAACAGATGGCGCTTGTTGCTCCGTACTGCTTTACCATAGTACATAGTTTTGTGTCGTAACGGAAATGTTAGTTAGTCATCGTTCAGCCTTTGAAGTGTAAAGTGTTCCAAGTGGAAGTATTGAAATATATTTGATTTATTATACCTTGAGTACTTTTTATTGAAATATGAAGTCTTACACAAGCCAGCATTTCTAAAACGTAACTTCTCTACTAAAGGACAAAATCGTCACTAATATTACACTAATCACTCACCTATAACTAAGAACGGTAATCAAAACGACCCATCGATAGCAAATCTATCGCATCAGCGCTCCCCCGATCGATGGATTCCAGAAAGAAATGAAATTATTTATCAACGTCGAAGAAAATGGCGGCAGAGATGGCCGTTATGATGACGTCACCATATAAATTGGGGCAAATTATTCGGGACTTGACCGATGACGGTGTTAAGGTTGCTTTTCCACCAGCGATGTGCGAGGTAACTAAGTGTAGAGCGAGGTTGAAACTGAGCTACGAAATTGTTGTTTCTGGTCCGAATTTCTCCATAGAGATTTTCGTTTTGGAATGGGCAACTAGCTTCAACTTTCTGACTAACTGACCGACTCTTTGACAATTCTAAAGTGCCAGTAACTTGTTTAATTGAAATAAATGTTTTAAATTTGAGTTAATGTTACTTAGCATGTGATTTGGCTAGGCTATATTTATATATATACATATTATAAATTAATGTGTGACCGCAATGTTCTTCTAAACTCTGCAATGGATTTTGATACGATTTTCACCATCACTTAGAGAATTTATTCCGGATGGGTTATGTGTATAATACCCAATATTATAAATGCGAAAGTATGTTTGTTTGTTTGTTACGCTTTCACGCCAAAACGGCTGAACGGATTTGAATGAAATTTAGTACATGGGTAATCCATGACCTGGAGAAGGACATAGGCTACTTTTCATCCTGGATTGCAGACGAAGTCGTGGACAACAGCTAGTACATTGATATTAAACTTACATATAATAAAGAAATCACGATGTATTGTCAAGTCGTAAATCGCTATGTTGTCTATATGTTAGTAACATATAGTCAATTAGCGACCTGGCCCTGCAGTCTCGACATTAGATAGCGACAAAAATCTGTCGCCAAGACGTATCGATGTCAAATTCCTTTAATAGATTTTCAACTTTATTTCCAAAGCATAAGTTGAAAATCTATTAAAGGAATTTGTATGTATGTGTATTTTAAAAGAGTAACGGTGGAGTTTCTTGCCCATTCTTCTCCATACGAAACTACCTTTTTGAAGGGGCAACTAGAATCAATTCTATTTTTTTGTAAATTTTGACGTTCAAAAGTGCCTTTTATGTGCCTATTTGAAATAAATGATTTGACTTTGACTTTGACTTTATACTGAGTGTGGTACAAAGTGCTGGGATCTAACTATGTAATGTCCCTGCCGACGCATGCAAGGTAAGTGCTTTAAAAGGTTTTTATGTAGGCTAGAAATGGTAGCAATTTGTTCTTTTATGCTTGAACTAGCTTTTGCCCGCGGCTTCGCTCGCGTTAATTTAGACTTTGACTATTAATTCGGGTTATAATTCAATCATGATTCGAAAGACACGTGGCGCCATCTATTATCATAAAAACGTTATTTTTGTTTTCCTCGGGAACAGTACTTTTTTTCGGGATGAAAGGTACCCTATGTCAGCTTTAGCATAGGCCCTAAATTATTAAGGGGTTATAATAGAGTCGAGCACCTAATGTATTTTCAAAAGAAGTTAATTATGCTTGTCCTACCAATATTATAAATGTGAAAGTTTGTGAGGATGGATGGGTGGATGGATGTTTGTTACTCTTTCACGCAAAAACTACTGAACAGATTTGGATGGAATTTGGAACACAAATAGTTTATAGGCTGCATTAACACATAGAATACTTTTTATCCCGGTAGTACGTTCCCGTGGGATAATTTCCGACCTTCACGTAGGCGAAGCCGCGGCCAAAAGCTAGTATGACTATATTTTTGGACTTTGTAACTGGCATTAGCAGTTTTCGACCACGGTTACCTCAGATCCCAAAGCTCCTATGTATGTTAGACTCTTGACTACATAAGGTCTACATCACTAATTAAATCTTCCCACGCTAAAATTAATAAACAGAATCCTAGAACACACACCCAGTTAGATTACTCTACCAACCTCAAACACAATTTAATCACCGCAGAAGCAAAGTTCTCTGCGCATTCAATGGAACGATTGATCAATCAATTAATTGATTGGATTAATAAGAGAGCTTGGTTAATAGTGTGAAATTACACACGCAGCGTAAACCCATTTGTAAGCCAATATCCTATGGTATCGGGTTGAGTGCAAGCGCCGCGAGAAGTAATTTCAGACATTGATTGAATTCAATGAATTGATTTACAATTGTAATTTATTACAATGAACCCATTATATTTTGTGGTGGGGGGATGAATAAACGAGTGCGGTATTCACTTATCCTTGTATGTTCTGGGTTATGGGATTTTGTGTTTACAGAAGATGAGCTTATGGATCGAAATCCTTTGTAGGTAGTTGCTGTTGGGGGAACAAATAAAATATTTCTGACTTTTATATTTATCACCGACCGAACACATAAACCCTTATTTCAAAATCACTATAGCGTATGATGCATAATCATAATAATCACGAAAATGAACAAAAAGCAGTATGTAAATTACTAAAAATACAAAAATTAATCCCAATCATAGTACACTTCCTGACCCTTGCCAGTACTGGTAATCAACAACGCAAATTAGATTCAGCTTCTTTAGCTCTCCCTCTGCGTCGTGCTTAGCCCAGTCCTGTGACCTACATTGGTTACAACGCGAAACCATTTTATCCCCAGCTGGACGTCCTTCTCGCATCGGTTTTATAGTCCAGCTAAGCTGATAAACCTCTGAATAAAAGAGCTCTTTCATAAATGGACAAAAGAATTCATCATTGAAAAGTAATAGTGGTGGTTCAATATAAGAACCGTATGAAAATACTCGTATCATATTAAAATCTGACCCATTTTAAATGACGTAATACGTTTAAAGACTCATATTTGAATGAAATACATCACAATCCGAATGAAATATCACTGTTCATAAAAATCATAATGAAGAACATTATTTATTAAACGCTTTTCGACTTTTATGGGTCGTTATTTCGCAGCTTAAAGTTTGAAAACCATCTCATTATCAATATAATTACTGAATCAATCAACTTTAATACAATCGACTTTCGAATGAATACCTGAACGTTTCATGGTTCAATTATAAAGCTTAAATGACTTCAGTCTGGCCTGAAATTATCTTCGATTCGTATGAATTATTAGTAAATGGAACTCGTGAGATAATCAACTTGTTACTTTTGATTTATTTATTTTGTAATATTGATAATTAAAATTATTATAGCAATATATTTACTTTGGAAATTAATATAACTATGTTACCCCGTAATGATTCGAGTTGAATATATGATTATTTAATGTTTGGTTCAAAGACAGGATAGGTCAAAATGTTTCTTTAAATCAAGTTAATTGCTAGGCAGGTGCGGTGCCATGCTAGAAACAAAGCTGAAATTTCCCATAAAATAAGGTGAAGATAAAAATAACAGTTGGTTGCTTTGTAAAAGGTAATCTCTAGAAGTACTGATCCGATTTGAAGAATTATGTCACTAATAGAAAACTAGTGTATTGTCAAATGCTATGGGATAGGTGGTTTACACGCCACTTGATGGCAGAAAGAGGTAGTTATGGTGATAATATTTCGCCCATGGTCTAAGAAAACAGGGTCTGGCATTTCGGGAGTGACACATGCTTACGTCACTATCCAGCAGCCACTTTATTAGAACTAAACACGAATTATGAAAACATTTTCAGTCACCATTCTGTGAAAAAATATATATAAAGCATTTAAATTGTCGTTTCGTTTTTATAATCAAACGAAACAATTCAATTTAAACATACACCAACGTAATTTTTAGTTAAAACCTCATTGTTTTATCGGATTCGCATAGGTAATTAAGACGGTTGGGGAGTTATTATTACACACTACTGGTAACACAGCGGTGATGACATAAGCTTGTGTCTCCCACGTGACCACTGTGTCTCGGAATGCTATACCTGCAGCGTAACATGACGCTTTCTATTTCTTGGAAGACAAGACATAGCTATTTTTATACAAAGTGACATTTCGTTTCTCCATTTTTGACATCGCACCGTAGAAATCCTTCTTCAATCTGTCATTTTATCTTTCGTTTCTACCGATCGTTGTCTAGGTCCTTTTATATGTAAACTATTTCAGAAGAAAGTTTTCTATCCCAAACGTCAAAATCACACTGACAACTGACAGTTGTCTAAAGTAGTGAAGACAATTTGATTTTGTAATCGCCATGTTAAAGACAGTAGAAAACTTTTTACTCGACGGCCACAAGGTATAAAAATTAAATGCAGAAATGGAATTTTTCACGTTTTGTATGGAAAATGTGAAAAATTATTACCTACATGTTTTGTTTCAGGGGTTTTAGGGTTTCACAAAGGGGGTCGAAATTTTAATTATTTTTGCGATAGGACACATCATTTTCGAGCTATAAGCAAAATAAAAGAAAACCGTGAATAAACTACTGAATTTCGTAAAAAGTGCAGTTGACTATTTCTACTTTGCTGCCGTCGTACTGTCTTCACGGAACTTCATTTTTGTCTATTCTTCCGTCGACAAAACCCGTTTCTATGATGGTCATGCTACGCGTGCTGGCGGATTATATTATTATACCCCGATTTCTCCTAGCCTACAAAGCAAGCCCCTTTTCAAATGACTTAACTCATTAATATCACCCCATAGCAGTCCACTGCTGGACATAGGCCTCTCCAATTACACGCCATTCAGTTCAATTCTCTGCAACTCTCATCCAGCTGCTACCAGCCACCCTGCGGAGATCGTCGCTCCACCTAGCCTGAGGGCATCCTACCTTACGTTTGTCGATTCGCGGTCTCCGCTCAAGAACACGTCTACCCCAACTGACATCGCTTCTACGGCAAATATGGCCGGCCCATTGCCACTTCAGCTTGCTTATTCGGTGAGCTATGTCGAGCTATGTACCAACTACTATCAATTGTTTAATCATAAAAGGTAACGTAAATACAATAAAATAGTTATATACCTAGTACAAGAACTAATTAAACTCTTGACCAACACAGCTATATCTAGCAATATTGTTACCAACATAATGAAACAATGTCCATGTCATAAATCACTAGAATTATTATTGAAGCTAACTTCCACAGTCGTGACCAGTCGTAGTGTGCTGATAACGTAAATTATTACCAGTATTATTGTACTTCATTATTAACTAGTTTTGCTATTGTTGTAATGATAACATGGCTTAATGAAAGGTTAAGGGGGTGTTGACGTGTTCCTTTATTTATATGACTTACCGAGCGTTACTTCTATGTATTAAATCCTATAACCAGCGGACGATCAAGACGCTTCCAACGACACCTCATTTGTCAAAATTATGATAAGTAGTTTAAAATTTACGGCACGGTTGGCGCAGTGGTTAAGCGATTGACTGCTTTTTTTTTTTTTTGGGTGGTAATTCATCAAATGACCTCTCCCGCTCTGGGCGGAGCGGAAGGGCGTGTCAGACTCTTACTGACTAAAACCCACCCGTGTTCCTTCAGTTGCCTGTGCGCCAGGGCCACGGTAACTCTTTCGAACAATCCGCAGCCCCGGCAGGCATCGATCCTATCAGACCCCGTCAATTGTGCTGACATCTCTTTGAGGCGCGCGTGGAACACGACGCGCCGTCGACCCGGGCCTGGTCCTTACCGGACGGCGAGCTGCCCATTGCTCGCCGTCCGCAAGCCCGCGCCTACGGTGGCCGGGAATCGGCAATCGACTCCCGACGGCCAGGGTGTCTCCTCCTGCGGCGACTAGGGGCGCGAGGGCGCAGTGATTGCCTCTCCCTCTCGCGCTCCGCTTCCTCCTTCGCGAGCATTACTGCTTCGCAGAAGGAGGTGACGGCTATGTGTAATCAGATGAACATACACATACATAACCACTTTCGTACATACCGGTCAAAATCATAACCGTCCTTTTTGCTTCGCTGTACTCGGGTAAAAAGTAGAATTCATACAACTTTTTCCCAACTATGTTGCGGTCGGGTTCCAGTCTAACCGGATTCAGAATAAAATACCAGTATTTTACATGGAGCGACTGCCTATCTGACCTACACAACCCAGATACTGGATAACACGATACCCCTTAGTAAGACTGGTTGTCAGACTTTTGGACTTTTGAATACCCGTAACGACTGTCAAAGATCTACGTATGACAGCCGGTACCAACAGCTTAACGTGCTTTTCGAGGCATGGAGGGGTCTGGATATGTACTGCATGGTCATCCATCCACAAACCGACCGCGGCAAGCGTAGCTTAACTTTCGATCGACTCGTACGGCTGTTGCCATTCAGCCACGAGCCTCTATACTACCCCGAACTATAACTGATTGTGCTATCCTAAATGCACTCCAACGTAACTAAAGTTAAAAACAACTTTCACAATTTTGCCTAAAAAATCCAAAATCAAATATCAGATTCTGTGAGTGTGCCCAAGAACCCCACGACCTCATTCCACCGGCCGTCTTCTACTATCGGACATCTAGACGCACTGCATGGTACCATCCCTACCTAGTTGCTATTCCACCAATTCGCACTAAGCCTTTCCAAATATCTTTTATAGTGCGCACAGCAAAAGAGTGGAACTGTCTACCTGCGTCTGTGTTTCCGAATGCATACAACCCAAATCTCTTCAAAGTGAGAGTGAACAGGCTTCTTCTGGGTAAGCTAACTCCATCGTCGACTTTGTCTCTGTCATCTCTGACCTAGACTAGAGTCAAGAGCAAACCCACCTCAAATAAAAAAATAAAAATATACGTCGCCCTTGTAACGTTATTAAGTACTATAATTACATATTGTAATTGAATTTACGTGAACTTTTGGTAGTGGGCGGCACGAAAAGCTTTGTCGCCGAATATCGAATCAACGACAGGTTTTGGGCGCGCCATCATGTATTGTACGGAAATTTATTTATGTGTGCCACGGGGATATTATTTGCAGGGACATTTTTTGTTTTTAGGTTTTGGATGTGGAGGTGTTATTAATGGTCGGTTGTTATTTCCTAAATTACTCTCTTTACTTTTAAATCATAGCTATTTTTAATAGAGGTTTAGAAGGAAAAACGCAAAATTATGCGTTTGCCTTGCTGCGGAACAAGATGTAGGCAAAAAAATAAAAAACAAAACCCTGCTCCTGAAGTAACCTCAAAAAGGATAGTAGGATGTCAGACCAATTGACTAAACTTTGAGTGCCTAAGGTGATCAATTATTTTTGTTTTTAAGTTTTTATTTTCAACAGCAACAGCAGATTTAGATCGTAAGACATCGTATAAGATTATGACAACATTAGTAAGACAGACTAGACGCTATTGGTACTTTTTTGAATATAAATAATTTATACAAAAAAGTATAACAATAGACATGTTGCATGGGAATAAATGTGTACCTATGCCATAATATTTATGTGATACACAAATGCACAGCATAATAATATATAGACTTAATTAATATAAAAAAATAAATATAATAAAATATTTTTTTATTTATAGTTATTTATTATTTTATTTAATATACTTACATAATTTTTATTTTCATACAGTATATTTATATAACGTATAAGCTAACAGACTTAAAATAATAATAGTAATATGGACATGTGCTTTTATTTTAATTTTAATTCAAGAGCTATTATGATTATGACTAATTAATGTAAGTTAAACTCGCAAATAGTTGCCCCTCCATCAAAATTCAAAATATGGAGTCTCGTCTCGTCTGGTATATATTCCACAATATCTGCGCTAAATCCTCAACTCCGTTTCCTTTTTCCACAAATCGACAAATTTCTGGTCAAACTAGAATTCGGCCAAGCATTAAGGAAGCTAGATTTTAGTCATACGAAACTACCGGTTACCAAACCCGTGAGTTTATTGACCTTTTAAGAGACAGAAGTCCTGACTTGGAATAAACGTAACATATATCATATCTGGGGGTTATACTCTCTAAGTCCGTCAACGAAGATACCGGCCCATCCGAAAGTAGTACGATACTTTGAAATTAACCCTACTCTCGATTTATAAACTTTTTCAGACAGGCAAAAACACATCGGGAGTAAGGACATTACCGTCAAATCGTGTTGTCACTCATTCTTAGTTCGGGTTCCAAACTAATCTTAAGTCCGTAGTTGGAGGTCCACGCCCTAATCACAATATTCGTAGTTTCGTCCGAACATACAGACGTTCCATACTCCGAAATCCGAAATCGTATAGGGAACTACCAATCAATCGATTTAAAGCGGCGTTATTCAAATGGCTTATAGAAAAATCATTCTATTCTGTCAGTGAGTACTTAGACTTCAAAGATTTACACTGAAATTGACATCTTACTGACATAATTAGACAAATAATTGACATTTTTAATTGAATAACTATGATTTATGTACCAATTTTATTGGCTTCATTTATTTAATTAATGTAACAATCATTTTGCATGCTAGTTCTAGCGAAATGTTTTAGAAACTGTTTAAAAAAAACCCGACCATCTGTATGTACTACAATTCTTGCAAATAAATTTCATTTCATTTCGATACACCTACGGTTATAAGTTTGAGGCCCAACCTAAGAATGAATGACACCACGGTTTGACAGTTGTCCTAACTCTCAATGTGTTATTGCCCGTTCCAAAAGTAATCTAATCCGGAGTAGGATATACTCAAAGGTAATGAAATACGTAACGTGTACCCGTATCTTCGTTGACGGACTTAGAGAGTACGCTCCCAGGATCGGTCGTCGTGACAATGTTGTGTTATAATACCAGCCTATTATTTTCCTGTATGTGTAGGCCTATTATTGTGCCCACTTTAGAGTGTGGGCCCCTGATGCGAAATAGCAAGCACCCGTAACTTCAGCCAAAACTACGGTATTCCTGTTTAGAGAGCTCCCCCTGTTCTCTCAAAAGACGTGAGCACAACCACATTTCGCCAGCTCGATTGCCTTTGGCGTTGGTCGTAGCCTCCTTGGTCTAGTAGTCGCAAGCACTACTGCTGGTCGATTCCCAGGTGGGGCAAAGTGTTGTTAGGTTTTTTCGTCAGAGATTTCTCGGTAGCAGCCCGGAGTCTAGATTTGTGCCCGGTTGGCGGCAGTAGGCTCGCCCCTATTACATGGGAATTAAATGTATCTGGCGAAATGTGGGTGTACAGTCACGAGCTTAAATATGTATACACTTGACTAAATTCAAAAGCGATTTTCTCCTTCATTTTTGAATGAAATTGTATGTTGTTACGAACATAGTATTTTCGATCCCATAGGTTTATATAATATGTCGTATTTCAACGTTGCATTCGTTATTACACAAAAACATTGCTATTGACAGTTGTCAAGTGTTGACATATTAGTGCTTGTGACTGTACTATATTAGGTACACCTCTGCCTAACCCTACGTGGAATACAAGCGTGATGTTGTGTGTGTATGTGATATCACACCTATTTTCATCAAAGAGGTAGGTACAGGAGTTGTGTAACACCCACATATCGCCAGTTCGAATTCGCTGTTAATGTCGTATGGTTTATAACGAATCCTTGATCAACAGAAGTCCAACGACCTCTTATTTCTTTGAATTCATTCAGAAGTTTAGGTAGTACAATGAATGAAGTTAAATAAGTACCTCAAATAGCTACAAAATATCCTTCCTAACCCTTCTTTTGCTCTATTACTCAAGCTAAGACATCAACGTTTAAGTAACACTAAGTAAAATATTTGAATAAAATTACTCGACATACAAATGGTATAACTTTATCGTCACTTCAAATAATATAGCATCCACGACAATAGTCGACGCCAATAAAGTGCTACGGTGCTATTGTAGCACTGTCTACGTCGTAGTCCTGTCTACGGTGTAGCACTGACTACGGCGTAGCACTGTCTACGGCGCGGCGTAGCGAACATTGTTCGTAAGACTGTTCAGTATTCTAAAGCGATGGAGCCGCTTTCAGTATATAATTATTTAAGAACGTTAACTGAATTGTAGAATTATTTATTATTCAGGTACTCTTTGATGAGCCTAGCTTGGAAAATGGTTCCGTAGGCAGTAGAAGAAGGTCGTAAAAACTGTTGAAATGTTTTCTTTGTTTTTTTTTTTTTGTTTTACATGTTTTTTTTTTTATTGAAAAGGAATTTTAAGGTTTTTTTTTTGTCTATGGAACCCTTGTTGTGTTAATTTGTATTTTTTTGGTATCGGAATCTCATTATAAAGTTCTAGAAATAATGGGATTCAAGCAAGTTAAGATCGTTTCTAAGTTTATTATAGAGAATATTAAAGGAACTAAACTCCATTTGAAATAAGAAAATAAATTTAAATAAACATTTTTTTCAATCCGTTCAACCGATTTTGAATTCTATTCCGTAGGCATAAGGATGGCATTAAAAGCAAAAATGTGGTCACAATACCAACTGTTCACTGCAGTTGCCATTTGTCATGCCACCAACGCAATAGAAGTCAAAATCGGTTGAACGGACTGTAAAAAAGGTTTATTTAAATTTATTTTCTTATTTCAAATGGAGAAGTTTACTGAAAGTTGTCAACCTGTATTTATATCCCTAAACATTCTTACATTACCTTGTTTATATATTCTAGAAGTTGCTCTATTCGTTAAATTAAATAAACACCTATTTACCTCAATGATTGACATAAGACAACGCACAGCACCAATGAGGTCCCAGTATAAAAACCAATTGCGCACAGGTGGTCATAAAACAGCCTTATTAAAAAATAGCATCTTTTTCATGGGACCGCTTATATATAATAAATTACCGGAAAATTTAAAAGACCTACCCATAAAAATGTTTAAAAAACAATTAACAAAACTATTGCTGGAAAAATGTTATTATACAGTTAAAGACTTTTTAAATGACAAAACTATATTATAGGAAAATGGTTTTGGTATATGTACGTTGCCTTGCAATTTCGAATGTTTTAGATGATATTGACATATTGACATGTTATTTATTTATTAGCGATTTTTTTTTTCTTTTTTTATGGTTGTTGTTAGATTGTAATTAGACATAACAGATCTTGACATTACAGATTATATAAATAAATTCTTTATCTATTATTAATTGTGATTGTTGTTAATGTTATTGAATATTGTGACTTGTTGTTAATGTTTTTGAATATTGTTACATTAAGCTTTTTGACATTACACATTACGACATTTATATTCTTATTATGTATGTATGATTTGTGAGAGATTTATAGGTAATTCATTAATTATTTTGTTTTGATTTTTTTTTCTTTTTTTTTTATGTTGTCTGATCTGTAACAATCTATTAAACTCGACTATGGCTAATAAGGATCGTAATGGCTGTATCTATAGTACTATTTAATTCAAACTAATATTTTGCATGCCGTAAGGTAAAATGTATCGGGACACTTAATAAATACTCCAACTAATATGTATACCTACATTATCAGCAAATAAATGATTTCTTTCTTTCTTTATTTCTTTCTAGAATAGTGATATACGACTGCCGCTGTTGCTGCTGTAAGACCGCCTCATTGGTCTAGTGGTCGCTGTGCATGAGGGCCTGGGACAAGGTAATAAGATGTTATTGGTGTAGAATAGAATAGAATAGAATAATCAAAAAAAAATAAAAAAAAACACGTGTGGCACTCGGGGACTGCCGCGGTAAAGCTATTGCATAGCATTTTTTATCAACTTATGCAATTATAATTATTTATTTATGCAGTATTTATGCAGTATTTTTTGTCTTTGATTATAATTCAAGTACAGTCGTACCATATACATACAGATTAAGCGAACGCGCGGCCGAGCTACATGGTAGGCGGAGTGGGGGGTGTTAGGTTTTTCGTCCTTGATTCGGTCGCCGCGCTCAAAGCCCGCGATAAAAGCTATGCAATAGCTAAAAAAAAAATGCTAAGTCTAGGTTCGCCATAAATTCGTTCGATATTGATGATATTATATTTTAGTATATTATTAAGGTAAGACGTATGTATGTAAGTTTCATATACTTTATAGTAGCTTAGATTTAGTTTTAATGCAATTTAATTTTAACTAACATTTAAATCATTATTTTGGTTTTGTGGCTTTTATGTAATAAATAACTATGTAATTGAATTTTGTTTTACGCAACTAAACTGTGGAAGTGTATTAAATGATTCAGTTAAATATATTATTTAAAGAGGCAATTGTGCAACTTACTTGCTATATCGCAGCTGAGCTAAAAGTGCCCTAAACATTACCTTAGGGAATTAATAGAATTTTATACCATTTGACACAAGTTCGGGTTCGATTCCCAGGTCGGGCAAAGTGTTATTGGGCTTTACCATTAGGAATTTCTCAGTAGTTTCCCGGAGCCTGAATATCTGCCCGGTTGATGGCAATAGGCTTGCTCCCTATTACATGGAAATTAAACATAACTGGCGAAATGTAGGTGTACTAAAGGTACACCTCTGCCTAACCCTTCAGGGATTACAGGCGTGATATTATGTGTTATAAAACGAATTAAGTTGCTTTTGTTTCTAGACAATACATTCCCAATACATTCTTTGATATTACATTATTTTTGTCCCAATATTTTATATTCGACGAATGATCAACTAGTCAATCAAAACTTCTGATGCTAATATGGCTATCAACAATTACTAGTAAAAGAACACGAACAAACATACATCGCTAGTTAGGTCCGCGAAAAATATAAACTATATTATCTGCTTTTAAAAATATGTAATTACAAAATACGCTTGACAATATTATCAACACTATGGGTATCCTCGCTACCAGCAGCGAGTGCATACTAATTGTTTTATTTGTCGATTACCTGCTTTAACAGTCTTCGAAAACTTACATTCCAAATTGGTCAACGGGACTGTAGACAAAATTACTCTTATTCCATCATGAAAACCGACCATTTTATTCCAATTCCTAGATTTAGTTACTGAAAAATACTACACCGATATTGAAAATCCCTTTTACAAAAAAAACAACGGACTTCCAAAAAAAAACACTAAAAAGCGTGAAAAATAACTTTAATTTCGGAAGTCGGTGGCCAAAAACGAAAATAAACAACCAAAGACACCGACTTCTGAAATTAAAGTTATTTAAAAAAAAGTTAAAAACGTTTTTACTGTTCACTTTTTAGTTGTGGTACCTACCCCACACACATTCGTATACCACTACTTGATATGTAAATAACCGTGACAGGAAATTATTATAACATCATCAATATAAACTAAGTGGAAAAAATACGCATTCTTAAGGATAACTCAAAAAGTACTTGTCAGTACTTGACCAAATTTAAATGGGACCACATGTGAAGCACCAGCTTTCAAATAAAAAAGAATCATCCAAATCGGTTTACCCAGAAAAAAGTTCTGAGCTAACGCATGAAAAAATAAATTTAAAAAATACAGCCGAGTTGAGAACCTACTCCTTTTTTTGAAGTCGGTTAATAAACTCAGTTTGAAAAATCCTCTCGAAATCTGAAAGAAAACTTCCCAAAACTAAGCCATAATCCGCAGACTGGTCAATAGAATCGCACTAACACTACATTCAAAAACTCGATCCGATCGGCACTTCGCCTCACGTAATATGAAAACGTTTTGGTCTCCAACCCGTCTACGTCGTCACGTTTAGGTCTAGAATTTCTCAATATTCAGAATCAGGCCGTATATCTATAGGGTACAAATGTACGTCGTGGATAAGAGGCGAAATGGGAATTTTTCGAATTTTATAAGCGATTTCATCGGGTGCATTTCAATTTTATTGAACGTTCAAAAGTTTGTGGTACACAGTATTTTAAATTGGTTTTATGATATTATATTATATGTAACAAGTTTCTTTTTACTGTTACTTTCTGTTTTCTTTGATGTGATATCTATAGGAATTTTTAAGGCTTATGTCACCTGATATCCTGAAAACCTTTATTTATTTGAAACCTGTTTATTTTACCTAAATAATGTTGGTTTTTTGTAGTTATTGTAGCTACGTTTACTTCGTTAAAAGCACAATTATTATGTAGTACTAAGGTACCTAAGTTATCGTCAGGCAATTCGACTAAAAGCATTACTTATTATAATTTGTTTTCTCTCGTAATAATGATTGCCTACATTTTAGATGATGGACGGAATCTTGTCTTTAAAAAATAGATTTATGTAATATTTGTGCTCTAATAATGCCCCTAATTTCTAGGCAGGACAAAGTGACGTTTAATTTTTCCATTAGGAATTTCTCAGTATTAGTCAACAGTCGGAATTTAAATTGTACCAGGCTAACAGCAATAAGCTTGTTTATTATTAAGAAAGTGTACACAGATTTAAAAAAACATCTCCCACGCACGCCCCCGATCTGTGAAACAAAAATGTCATCATCATCAGCCCACAGCAGTCTACTGCTGGACATAGGCCTTTCCAATTGCACGCCATTTAGCTCAATTCTCGACAACTTTCATTCAGCTGCTACCAGCCACCTTGCGAAGATCGTCACTCCAGCTAAAAGCTTAAGTTCTGAGTTGAGCTGCACGATTACTGACAAATGCGTGCACTGACTGGACTGGTCCACTCATTCTGTGTGGTTTTTTTCCTCAAAAGACCATTTCAGACACAAATCTACATGGTCTTCACATGATCTGACCAAGATTATGTCTGGACTTTAAAAGAGACTGTGACCTCTGAGTTTGTTTCGGCCTTTCTTCTCAGAGTAGTCAGATAAGAAACGCCGACCTCATCTAGTTTTTAAAATATGATTGACGTGTAAAAGTGTTTGTTCAAATCTACTTACAGAAATAAAATCATTTATCATTCATTTACTTCGAGGGCATCCTACCTTACGTTTGCCTATTCACGGTCAGCACTCATGAACACGTCTGTCTACCTTAGCAAAAATATGCTTGTAGTAAAACATAACTGGCCTAATAAGGGTGCACCCACCAGGCACCTCTGCCTATTGCTTAAGAGAATGCAGACTTGAAGTTTAGTTTCATTCTGTAATGTATATCTAGCACATAACATAACCTTATAACATAGAACATCTTAAAAACTAAAATCCACTCAAGCTTACACCAAACCTCAAAAACACAGAAGCACTCGCGGTCAAAAACTTACTTTCATGACAAATGTTTGTAATTTACTAGCCATTATTAAAATTTCTTAGCTCAGCATAATGTTTCCTCTCACAAGTAAAACTCAACAAGATACTTAAGCATACTTTAAAATTATGTACACCAACATTTAACTTAAACTTAGTATTATAAATAGTGCGAGGCGGGCGTTCTACTGACCCCGTTTCAGTCAGACGGCGCGCAGTGTTAGCGCTAAGATAAGGAGTTGGTTTTAGAAATATATTACTGTTAGCACTTTGTAGAAACTAAGGCCTAGCAGACTATCTTATATTCCTAATGTTTTGTTAACTAAAATTCGCAGGTAACAAGACCGCTCTTTTTAAAACCCCCTTTGAGATCCCCTTTTTTTAAATCTGAAGCCCCCTTATCATTACCACGAGATTAAGTCAGACAGTAAAGTCAGTTCAAAAAATGTTTCGTGGTTTCAGTTTGACGCAATCTTTACTACACTTTTATTATAGAAGGTCTATAATTATGTTTTTGTTGACCAATATACAGGGTATAAAAAGACCCATCACATAGCCGTCAACTACGCATTCTGTACATCAAACTAAGTAACATTGCACAAACATAATTGCTGGGAAACGAATTTTATTTTTGGTGTGATATAATGCACGCAAACGCACGCAAAACATTGTGCTTATGGGTGCATGCAACGGTACACGGGTCGTGGGGGTATTTAAAGTTGTGTTATAACTTTTAAAAAAAAATGTTTTCGTAAAAAAACGCACGTAAAAGTTGTAATTTTAACTTTCAATATCTCCGTAGCCAGAAGATTCCCAAGTATGGCCAAGTATAAAAAAAAATTACAATAACGGGGAGAACAAGTGACTCTCGGCTACGTTAAGAGTCTGTTTACACACGTTAGAGTAATCGAACTATTAATAATATCAAGATGGCAGTAGAGGTTACTGTTGAAACCAGCGCTGGGGCTCTGTCTCGCATAGGGTCGTAGCATTATGCTGATCGATTGCCGTTTTGCGTGAATGTGACGCATATTTTCCCCCAACTCGTTCTTTTTTGTGTTTGCGTGCTTATTTTTGCGTCATGTTTACCGCAAATAAATGTATTTTCTTTCTTTTTCTTTTCTTTCTGTTAATAAATATGTACTACTTACTACTACCCACTTAAAAACAAACGTATCTTTACTTATACATAATTATTGTAAATTAAGCTTGCTTTTCGTGTCTGTTTGTATGACCGCGTTGTTCTTCTGAACTACGCAACAGATTTTGATGCGGTTTTCAACGTCATTTACAGAATTTATTCCTGAAGGTATATGTGTATAAATAAATAAAAATATATGTAAGTAAATAAATACTAAACTACACATTATAATAAAGAAATCTTAACGTTTTATCAAGGTTGTACAAACCGTAGCAGGGACGGGTCGCTAGTTAATTTATAAAACGAAAATTGCCTTATCGTATTTCACAGTAGCATACAGGCTGGCAAGGAAATTACCGCGCAAACTGTAAACATGACACATGATTCTTTCATGATATTTCATGATTCATTCAGCACATGATTCTAGACCCCCTAGCGTGGTAAAAACTTTAACACCTAACTTTACGTGGGTAAAAAAAAAAAAACTGCTGATTCATAGAAAAGTACGCGATTAAAATGAACAGCATTTTTTTTTAAATAACCGACGAATCTTGTACTAAGTCCATGGTAACAGATTGTGCGTCAATCTCCCTGCCACCCTGTATTATAATCTACGTATTTCTGCATACAAGCAACGTAACTTTGTCCTAGTTTAAAGGGCATGGATGCTGGTAAAATTACAGGCATATGAGACTTCGTCTTGGAGTGACGGGCGCAATGCACCGACACGTAATTAGGACACGTCGGAGGTGGACGTGACATACGAGGTAGTGCAGCTGTCGCACCACACGAAATAATGAAGCCTTATACCGGACATTATTTTCTAAATTGAGGTACGACATCTGATACAACTTAGTGACTTGCTTCATCGAAGGGTTAGGTAGAGGTGTACCAGTGGCGAAGGTTCCATACAACTCGATTCTTACCGGCTTCCCTTTGAAAATGGCACAGTCAGTTGTTCTTTTTTTGTGTTTGTGCTTTTTTTCTTTGCGTCATGTTTACCGCAAATAAACGTATTTTCTTTCTTCTTTCTTTCTTTCTAATAATATATTCCCATTAAAGATATGTACTCCGGCTTATCTCTTACAAAAGTTGCCCCTTACCTACAGTAGGTAAGGGGCAATTTTGTGTGAAAAAATGTGGGTCTACGTAATGTGGGTATAGGTACACCTCAGTAACTGAGGTGTACCTATAGTAGACCCACATTTCGCCAATTCTGTTTAAGTTCCATTTAATAGGTAGCATTGGTTCTGCGCCTGATCTCTCTCCGGTCGTGTCGGATTGCCGTCCCATCGGACTATGAAAGTGAGGGAAGAGAGAGTGCACCTATATCTGCGCACACACTTGTGCACTATAATATTTCCCGCGGCAAAGGCTAGTTTCCGTTGAAATTGGCCGCCATGGCCGAAATTCGGTCTGGATGACTATATAATGGGGGCGAGCCTATTGCCATCAACCGGGCACAAATCCAGACTCCGGACTGCTACTGGGAAATTTCGGATGGAAAAACCCAATAACACTTTACTCGACCTGAGAATCGAACGCAGGACCACATGCTCAGAAGTAACGCTTGCAACAACTACACCAACGGGGCAGTCGATTGAGATACAATTATTCACAAAATCTGGGTATGTAGCAAAGTAATTTGTTTCTAATGTTATCGCTAATAATAATGAAAATATTATAATAATAATATATATATTCAGCTACATCCGGTTAGACTGGAAGCCAACCCCAATGCAGTTGGGAAAAGGTAAGACAGTTAATGCTGATGATATCGCAGATACATAACTCGACACCGTTCTAGTTTTTAAATGATTCTGAAGCTTTGGTGTCCTATGAACCTGGGTCAGGACATGGTACGGAGCGAGAGGGAATGGGAAGCCGTCACCTCCTTCTGCGAAGCAGTAATGCTCGCGAAGGAGGAGGCGGAGTGCGTGAGGGAGAGGCAATCGGTGCGCCCTCGCGCCCCTAGTCGCCGCAGGAGGAGACACCCTGGGCGTCGGGAGTCGATTGCCGACTCCCGTCCACTGTAGGCGCGGGCTTGCGGACGGCGAGCAATGGGACACGCCCTTCCACTCCTCCCAGTGCGGGAGAGGTCATTTGAAGATTTCAAAACAAAGAAAAAAAAATGGGTCCTGTGAAAGTGGTGAACGGGCATGCAATAGCAGCTGTCCAAATACAGAGCCCTTTTCTATTTTATTAACTACCTGTTACTTGTTGACAGGCCTACACTGTCTTCCCATATCTATTAATACTGTAATTTGAAAACATTGTAAATGCCAATTATTTTTAAAAGAGTAACCGTGGAGTTTCTTGCCGGCTCTTCTCTATAGGAAACGACCAATTGGAACCGTGCACCTGGCTTTTGACGTTTCATAAGTGCACATGTAGGTTTATGTGAAATAGAATATTTTGATTTTGATTTTGAGAGCGTATTTTGATACCTTAATGTCATCATATTGGTGAAAATGGGAGATTTTCATGACGGCAGTAAAAAAATTACGGAATCGCTTTTCTAGGAAATCCAAATTTTACAGAGCCCTTTGAAATTGGATGGTGTGAAATAGGATTATTTACTTGGAAAACAAACGAATTCGCTTTCGAATAACATTGTAGGCGGTCACTTAATTGAGATTTGAAATTAACTTTGCGGAACAGTGCTTTTATAGCTATGTCTCTAGTCGAATTGAAGACAACCTGATATAATAATGAATACTATACTCGAAAAACCTGACCCAAAATACAAATTGACGAGTAAAAATCACACGTATTTATTTCACGCGTCGAGAAATAAATGTGTTGTACCTAACCTGAAATATATTTGAGATAAGCCGAAACTGGAACGAATATCAGCCCGATGATTGATGTTAATTTACGTCAAAAAGAGGACACGCTGTTAAAAAGCGGAATCCAATTATTTTATTTTTATTTACACTTGCATAAGGCTCCGTAGCTTTTGAAGTAAATAAAATAAAATATGATTTTTATATTTTACTATTACTTAATCCTTCAATAGTATTAAGGTTTCAGAATTTATTTTATTTTACACTGAATTGCCTCAATGAAGTCAATGCTATCGCTAAAGAGTTTGTCAGGTGTGATACAGAAATTCGATATTTATATTTGTTTTATCTTTATTTAGCGTCAGAAACACACAGAATTGAAATCTTGATTTTGTTTCCAAATTTCTTCACGTTATGTTGGTTTATATATTACTAGCTGCGCACCGCGGTTTCACTCGCAGAAATCCCGATCCCGTGGGAATATCGGGATAAAAAGTATCCTATGTCCTAATCCAGGTCATAGTCTACCCATGTGCCAAATTGTATCCAAATCCGTTCAGCCGTTTTAGCGTGATTGAGTAACAAACATCCAAACATCCACACTTTCACATTTATAATATTAGTAGGTAGTAGGATAGTAGGATTATGAGTATATATAGTAGGATTGTCAATCGATAAAATATGCTCACTGTGAATGTAAAAGGTATAAAAACCTCCAATTTTTTACCTGGGTTACGTAATGTCTTGATAAATGATAAATTATTTTATTTCTGTAAGTAGGTTTGTCCAAACAAACACCATTTTTTTTTCCACCACCAAATTTGTTCCACCTAAGAATATTCATATGAAATATTCGGAAAAATTCTTAAGTGGAGCAAATTTCCAAAGTTTGAAGATTGACATGAAATGTATGTTTATTATTCAGTAAACATATCATTCCTACAGTCGTAAATCGCATTTTGATCATCATACGACGTAAAACAGAACTGCAATTTGCAAAAAAAAACAAAAGAAAATTTGAATTTCGCGGGCTACAGCTAAGGATCCCCCTTAAGGAGCTCAACAATTCGGTGAACAATACCAAAGAAAGGACATTTGGGTAGGCTGTGACGTTGCAAAATCAATAAATTACGCAACAAGTAGCGACATCTTGTGTCAGGCATGGGCATGGCTGTCAGCGTGTTCTCTGTAACACTAGAGAAATTATGTCATGTAAATTATATACAAGAGTATTAGTTAATTTAAATAAATAAACGTACAGACATAATTTCCCACATTTTATTTAAAACAATGCCTAAGAAATGGAAAATAACCAATAGACAAGAATTCTATTTAGTCTATGGTAGTGGAAGCTTCTCGAAGGTTTGTGACATTGATCCGGCATGGGGAAGACCCGCAACGTGTGTGACAAGATACGAATAGGATTTGGAAGAGGGACTTAGTTCTGGAGGAACAGACTGTACCCAAATAACCCGATGGGTTTCCGATAAGTCCCATTCAAAGATGAATCCGGTGAGTGTTCAACCGTATTCTTTGTTCATGCGGGATGGCGTGGCACGTACATGTGATTTCTGACACGAGTGTATTGTTACAATTCTGGCTGTTTATGCTAGCCTTTTTTCTCTTGTATCTCTGATACATAATTGAGACGTGATGCTTTGGAGTAGCCCCGTGGTCTGATGATTGGAATGGATCCGGGTGCAGGCAACTTTTGAGGTGTGGTCATCCGTTTGACAGGAAGGCTTTACTTAGCCGATATCGGTAATGAGGGAAGTTCGCCGCTCCAGGTAACGAAGCGTCATTATTAGACCCGTAGGCCACGTAACGTGCAAACACAGGGGTATCCTGTGTTTGATGCCAAGGGTCGTAGTCTTGTCAAGTGAAGGGATTAGTACTGAGAGATCACCGAGAATAATCGGTAAGGTAGCGATTTAGTCTATGAGAGAGTTAGGCCTAGTGTATGGACTGGGTGATGAGACCAGTTGCCATAAAGTGTTGTGTCGGGGATTGCTTAGCATAATCTTGTGTTCCCGTTGTTAGCACAACCTTGATAGGTAGGTACTTGTATGATTGAGCTAGTATCTATTAAGTGGTTCATCTCACGGACTCGCTATAGCGACTCTGAGTATATTGTAATAGTCTCATTGCAGGTCAACACACCAATACAACTAGACCCGAGACTGGTTGTACTGGTGTGGAAGCCCAGGTGTATGGGGAAAGGTATGTGGCCAGCCACATTCAATATTGTGAACCTTCATTAGTGAGTTATTGTAATAAACATTGCATTGTGTAAGAAGGTACTTGTTTAATTGAATCTTTCCCTAGCAACTTATTATACCCTACAAATTTACTTTAGCACGGTGGTGAGTAGTACAACACCGAAGGAGACCATCAACATCCAGTCTCCTAACCAATTCTGTACAACACCAACAGCCGGGTTACAAGGCCGCATAAATTACTCTTATTTTACAACGTCTACTAACAATTATCCTACCCTCATCCCAATTTATTTGTGATCGGCGTTACATATATTAGGCGCTACATATTTGTTGTATATTTAAATGGCACACCACTGACTACCTGCATTATTGTCTCTCCTTCTCCCTTGAATCCATCCAAAGGTTGTCTGTAAAAGATCGCTTTTAGCGACAAGACCGCCCATTGTGTCACCCTGTGTAAAATGTCTACATTTATATCTGTGATTTTTATGTTGTACATAATAAAGAGTATTTATTCTATTCTATTCATATATGTCTTTGTCTTCCAAACTTCTCTATTAGACGTCATCTCGGTAGTCACTCCCTTTAAAACCATATAATTTTTCTCACAGTGCATCTATCTTTCTTTCTTTCTTTCTATGGTCTTCTCTTACTCTCACAGTCATCCACATTCATACTCAAATAATCTATATCTACCTAAAAAAATCCATATTAAAAATCTAATGATAAAACCGGCTAATAACCCCTAACCCCCATTTTACCTGTACCCTTTATACCAAACTTTTAACCCTCCCCAGCGGCCCAATTTTTCACATTTTCATCCCAAAATTTCAGGTCCAGTATCTATCAAAGGAGAGTGGACACATTCGATATTAATCATTTTTATTGGACAAGAGGTCCCTTTATTGATTGTCGTGATGATAAAAATACCATTAACTCAGTTGGTGTGTCGTTATTCAGCATGGTAGTGTTGCGGGTTCGATGCGCTGAAACGTTTTTTTTTTTGGGCAGAAATTAATGATGGTTGTTTTAGGGTTGACCATTGATTAGTCAACGGGTAATTGCGTTGATTGGTTCATATGGGTGGGTTGCTGAGGTTTTTAATTGATATTGATTATTTTGATTGCACTTTCCTTTTTAGTAACATGTATACATATGGTTAAATGAGAAAAATAAAGGTCATTATTTTCTAAAAGGCAAGGGCGATTTACCCTTGCCTTTAAAACACATAATCGGTCTACCTGATGAGCAGTGTGCTACCTGTGGACACCTGCTACTCCCAACGGATTATCGATGCATTGCCATTGTTAAACAAAACGTTGAAAATGTCCCAAATAATGTAGAGAGTTGCCGAGAATCGTGCTAAATGGCGTGCAATTGGAAAGGCCTATGTCCAGCAGTGGACTGCTGTAGACTGATGATCATGATATGCATACATCACCAGTAGCAGCACAGTATTCAGTTTATAGTGTGTTGTTCAAATTTACATTATTAAATTCTCTTTTCCCTAAAATATGCATAGTAGAAAACAATAATGGAATAGTTGACAATTATTTCCTAACTCTGTATTATTTATTGCTCGTTGAGAATGTTGAAACAATTTACGGTCGCCGTCCAACAAAGATTATTAGGAATCCCAAAAGGTGAGAGTTCTCGCAAAAAGGGGCTAAAGTAAACTATCGACGGTCAAGCCCCCGGCGAGATACGCCCTGCTGATTTTATCGTATTATTAATATGACTACGGAATGTTGATAAAATAGTGACGATGTCAACGTATTATGTGTGGTTTTTCCTCAAAAGACCATTTCAAACACAAATCCACATGTTCTTCACATGACCTGACCAATATTATGTCTGGACTTTAAAAGAGACTATGACCTCTGAGTTTGTTTCGGCCTTTCTTCTCAGAGTAGTCAGATAGGATACGCCGACCTCATCTAGTTTTTAAAATATGATTGATGTGTAAAAGAGTTTGTACAAATCTACTTACAGAAATACAATTATTTATCATTTATTATTGTTCCTTAACTACGCAAAAAAGGCCAAAAATGAAACAAGAATTATCAACACGGTTTATAGGGTTTTAGCGATTCCAGACCATTTAAAATATCGAGTCTTTACTTTATTCATAATCATTTATTTGTCTGAATATGGAATATTATGGGCCCTAGTTTAATCAATAGTCTCATTACAACGTGTGGTGTGCAATTATAAGGTACCTAAATATTATGATATGTATTTCAGGACAGAGATTTAACGTATGATGGTCACATATGTTTATAATATTCTAATAGTCGTGTATGTACTTGCTTGGTTGTAAGCCTGCTAAAAAGGAGTACAAAAATTTTTTTTTTTTGCTGATTTGGTTTGTCCTTGACCTCGATCACGCCTGAAGGAAACCGATGGATGAAGTCTATGATGGAACAAGCGTGCCCAGTAGATGCCTGGTCAATCTTGCTTTGAAGACGGACGGGTTAAATGTTAATTGTATAAGATGCAACAAAAGAGCCTCCACGAGTGATACTTAGATATGCAGGTACGCTGCACTCTGGGAAGACAATCTTTTAAACCTTACCGTCTAGAATTTTTGTTTCAACGACACGCCCCTTTTCTACCACGAACGAAAACAAAAGAGCAAGGATGTAGACTTACGAAAACAGCATGTGGTCTCCATAACAACCTGCAATTTCCATAACAATACTCCGCCAATTTCACCCACCATAACTAACCAACTTTTTTCTAAATTACGGCACAGGAAATCTCTTTAATCCAAGCCCTTATCGGTTCAAGCCCCAATAAATAATAACTTTGATCCCTTTCACAAATTGAAGCGTTGTCAAACGCGAGCGTTCACTTTTATCTTCTTCTAACATTTTTGTAATAAGTTCTTGTCGTTGATAATCAGCAATTTTTGAAGATAATTCTGTTTTATCTTGTTTATGAGTCCATGGAAATATTATGGTGGTTTATTAAGAGGGCGCATACGGATCCACTAGCGCCACTCATTTAAAATAATATTATCTCGTGACTGAGAAGGAATTTTGAATAACGGCTCATCAAGTACCCTCAGTAAGTGAGTCTAGAATTTTCTAATACCTTTTATAAACTTTCATATTGAGACACGAAGCAACAAAATTCGAGCTAAAGAAAAGCGGCCACATTCCTCTAGATCGTATTTTATTTCTTCGTGTCTCAATATGGAACTTTATAAAAGGTATTAGAAAATTCTAGACACACTTACCGAGGTTTCTTATTGAACCGTTATTCATAATTCCTTCTCAGGCACGAGATAATATGTTTTTAAAGGAGTAGCTCTCGTGGACCGGTGTGCGTCTTCTTAAGTTTGGTTAGGTTTACTTAACTTTGCAACGACATAAACAAATTCCTCTTTTTTACATTTGAAAAAGCGAAAACGTAACGCTAATTAGTTGCAATAGACCATAAAAACATTGCCTTCCTTATGTGGTATTCGGGTAAAAACACACATTCAAATCGAATGATGGCCAATATTGTAGGAGTTCGGTATTTTCGAAAATATTATTTAATTTATAAAGCTTACCAATTCCAAGAAACACCTCACTTTATATGGGTCGATGCTTACCTGCAAAAAATATAACGTTAAAATAACCATTAAATTATGCACCCTACAACGTGACCAGTAATAAATGGGCACTTCATAGGGCACCAACAAATGACAACACTTAAGAGGGAAGCGCCAGGGTAGCCCGCGAAATTCAAATTCTCTTACGTTTTTTTTGCAATTTGTATATCAGTATCAGGTTGTATGTTGAACAAAATTTGATTCGCAACCGTAACAAGTATGTGAGTCATTATAGATGCACAAGCAGCAACATCCTATTTTTTAATCATAGCAAGTTATAATGCAGTCTACCAATTTCAAATCACCTTCATTATTTGACTTTATAAGTTTGTAGCAAAAACAGCCACATCTCATTTAAAATAACTGTTCAAATGGTAGGTTTGCAACAAAAACAGCAATATCCAATAGTAAATGCACGACTTTGAAACCAAAAATATTGTTTAACGCCATTTTGGTTTATCTGGATGTTGCTAACTTTGCATCTATATCACTCGTATTTAAGCACATCTGGCGCTCCCTGTGCAGGCAGCCCCGCTACCAAGATCTCTGAATGGCTAATCTTTCCATTATGTCATGAGCTATTCTAATAATATAGCCCGTGCCGTGGGATATACATAAATACGAGTACAGTGCAGAGGCGCACCATTCATACAACCCGATTCGTATCGGTTTCCCTTCGGAACGACCACTCTACTTAGTATCTACTATTGCTAACTAATATGGTACATTTGTGTGTCTAAAAGTGTATCACATCACATTACAGATATTAATAATTAATACCAGTTTAATACATCATAAGACTAAACACACAACAATGCTTTTAGGGCGCTGTTGCGACTGCCACGTTATTTCAGTGCAGGTTTGTTCGAGTCAGTGTTGATAGCTTCTCAGTTGTAGTGCGGAAAAATAATGCATCTCTTCTCACAAGATTGCTGGACAGTGGCAACAACCTTCTGAAAACTATTGCTGATGGGCCTGACGAAAGCCCCATAATGAGGCATCTTATAAAACCCTATCGGTTGTAGAATTTAAGTACTAACACAGCAAAAAAGTTAAATTGTTTACTAACATCTAGAATTATTGTAAGTAATATTTTTTAAATTGGATCCAGTTGTCTGTTGAATAAATAAAATATTGTAACTTAAATGCTTCAAATTTTTTGTGCAAACAAAGAATTCCGATAACATCAACGTCAAAATAAGCCGGCCCTCGTGTATACGGAGACACGTGATTTCGTGTCCCGCAGCACCCCGTCGTAGGTAACTAGGAAAGCTGAACTACAGCGAGTTATGACAAGAACATAAATAGAAAAAAAACGTAGGCGAGATCGTTCACGCCTACGTACTTTTCTATTTATATCCAAATAAAGAAAAACAAAAAAGAGCGAAAATTAATTCTATCTCGTGATAGAATTAATATTTGTTCTTTTTTGTTCTTTCTTTTTTTTCTTGGCGTCATGTTTACCGCAAATAAATGTATTTTCTTTCTCTTTAGTAATGTTCGATTGGTTTCTTGACAAATAAATTCACGTGTATTTTGTTTTCACCTGTATTCACCTGTATTCGTTTTATAACACAATTTTTGAATATTTCTGTAATAGAATGTTTTTCAGAAATAAAACAGACTATAATCGGCAATATTATGGTTTTATTTCTGTAAAATATTGATAATTCTGTTCGTGTAGTGAAAGCATCGCATTGGTTATGTTACTTGACCATAGGTGGAGTCAAATTAAGAAAGGTAAAGGAATAACTTTAATTTTTGGGTTCATTCGTTTTGATGTTATCTATAGTTTATGAGAACTGAACAATTTTTTTCTTCGGCTTCCCTCTAACGCTAATTACAGCTGCGCCACTGGTATAGTGTGGTCCTTTTTTATTAGAGGACTACAAAAATAAAATGATTTTTGAGAGCCTGTTTGAGAGTGTGCCGTGTAGTTAATTGAATATTAGAGTCTTTTTGAGACTTATAAAAAACACCAGTGCTGTATTTCATGTTTCTAACAATGCGAAATACTCGTATTTGTCAAAAAATAACAAAATTGACACATTTTCAATACCAGTGTAATAAAGCAACTTGGCTATAAAAGAAACTTGTGAAATTGTCGTCTTGCCGCCTGTCAACATTAAATAGTTTTTCACAAAAAATATCATAATTTCTGTCGACATACGAACACTGCTGGAAATAAGCCCTCAAGCTGAGCCACTTCGAGCGCTTCGGTGTCTCTCGCATCCAGCGGATTCCTGTGGTCGTCACAAGGTCATCAGTCCACCTTGCGGGAGGCCTTCCAACGCTATAAAAAAATTATGTCACCTTATGTAAAATTTCTACATTTATATCTGTAATTTTTATGATGTACATAATAAAGAGTATTCTATTCTATTTTATATAGATTACAATATACAAACTAAAACTAAAATATATATACCTACTATTTACAACAGTACAATAAAAAAAAAATAAAAAAAAAATAAAGTGAAGAGCTCATAGGGCGTCAAAAAATTCGTCCGCATCGCTGTCAATGGGATAAGTGCCCAAAAGACTGGCAGCATTGCCACGTTGGATGGCAATGCTGATTCTTTGGGCTAAAAATAGGCCGGCCCTCTGGTCGCGTGAAGAGTCGACCAACCGCTTGGCGATGTCCCGAAATAATTGATGAGCACTGTGACCCCAAGGCCCTAGTGTTTCAACCCCAAACGGCTCAAACATATAGCTCCCAATAAGGTTGATATACTTTCGCCGTTTGAGGTTTTCTGCTCCTGCAGCAGCCGCCCCAGCACAGCCCGCCGTGCTAGGAAGATGAGATGGCGCGAGGGTGTCGACACAAGTTGCATCCCACACCAAAGGCTTACCCAACTTCCAAGGCATTATGGTCATTCCATCTGGCCTCTTCCCATCGTCACGTGCCAAGCCATTGGGTTCTAAAACAGCTGGCACCCCGGCGGTGACAAGAGCTCGACGGATGATGTCATTAATGCTGGCGTGACGTGCCATCCGACCAGCGCTCTTGCTGCAGGATAGGCCATGGTGTCCGAGGCGGTCGACTGCTTCACCGCATTGACAGCGATGTGGAGCCCCGCAAGGAGCGCCTAGACGTAAACATGTAGCGAGCCGGAATGTGGTATCACCCAGTAAAGTGCCTGTGTTGGGTGACGGTAGCGCCCGAAGCCAGAGGCCCGACTCCCATTCCCCCACAGCCAGCAGGCGGGCACGCTCGGCAGTATTGGTGGACGTATTAATAAGTTTATTCCGTACCAACCTGCAGAGCGGCTCATCCCACTGTCTCTGGGAAGACGGGTTTTCGGGCTGAACCGCGTCCGGGCAAGCTACTTTCCAGGCGTTCACCGCATCGGTCAAACACGGCACTTCAGAGTCAACCTGGGAAGGGGCTAAGATTCTTGTGGTTAACTTTTCGGTGCTGTGGACCGAGGACAGGAACGCCGGTAGGCTTACACTAGAAATTTTGCGGACGCCGAGCCCACCAAAACGAATTGGTAGTGTGGCTTGCAGCCACGCGCGGTCGTCCAATTCCACATTTAAAATGGATGTAAGAGTACTTCGAATAATATGATCAATTTTTTCTAATAGCTGTGACTGCTTCCATAAAGAGGAAGAGCGGAGACAATACATAAAATTCGGGCCGAAACAGCAATATCTTATAAGGGTGAATGCCGAATGTAAATTAATTTTAGAAAGTCTATCCGAAATATCGTTAAAATGTTTAATTTTTTCGTCGACGAATGGTGAAAAACTGTCTTCTAAAATTGGAGAACCTAGGAGGTGCAGTGAACTTTTTTCCAAAACTTTGATGTCTGGGGCTATTGAATTGAATTTCTGTATAGTCGATTGTCTGTCGGTATTGTCACATAGGTAAATTTCGCATTTTGAGTAGTTTAGTTCAAGACCGATTGATTGGAACTGCTGCTTTAGGAATTGAAGATCTTTTAGAACGGTGTCTACGTCACCTCCTAGTGTTCCATCATCTAAATACCACACATTAAATTTTGAATTTAGTTGTTGTATTATGGGGTGGATAGCCAAACTGAAAATAGCATAGCATATTCTATTTTATTAGGTATCTTTTATGTATACCATCAAAATATTTCCTCACTTTCTTTTGAACATCCAATAAAAAGATAGACTACAAACACGAGGCATATATTCAATTTCGGACAGTAACATCCAATCCTTTCCAACTACCAGCAAAAGGCACGAAATATACCCTAAATAAGTAAGGAACAGAGTAACAAGTATCTCTAAGCAATAAATAATGATTATATCTATACATTTTACGTTTTGTCCGTTATCTCTGGACGGGAGATATCCTGAGCTTTGAATGTCAGGCGGGGTTATTGAACTGGGGTATCAATGTTAAAATATATTCGATACCTACTGGTTTTTGGTGGTACTAGGCTTAGTATAGATTTGAAACAATAAATGGATAAATAGAATAAAGGTACTTTATTCAATATATTTATTCTTTGTACATTTTATACAATATTGTAATGGCAATCATGTCATTTGGTTTAAATTGGCTTTTATTTTTATTATTTTATTTACTCTTTTACATAGATTTTTCTATATTTTGTGAATGTGACAACGTTGTAGGCCTAACTTGTAGACTGTAGATTTGTAGACCATTTTCTATTTTTTTAAGTACCTGTTACTGTCCTGATGGCAGGCCTACACTGTTCTCCCAAGGTAAGGTTTAAAATGGTAGGGAGAAATTTGTGTGATTGGTTGCGGCAGATGACATACTTTATTTATAAATGAACAGCGTATCCAAGTAGGTATAGCAAACTCAGCCTATAATGTTCCCACTGCTGGGACACAAGCCTCCTCTCTGTGAGAGGGAGTGGGCCGTAATCCACCACGCCGGCCCAGCGCGGGATGTCACATAGCTTCGATTTTTTTGTTGTAGGACATGCCGGTTCCCTCACGACGTTTTCCATCACCGATTTGAGACCGATTAAATAATTTACACAAAGTAAAGCGCCTGTCTGGGTTCGAACCTACGATCTACAACTCGGTAAGTCGCGGCCGTTACCGCTGGGCCACCATTGCTCCAAAGTAGGTAAGACACTCTAAATACAGAGACTTACTCATATCTACTGCTTTCTCATGATACAAGGCTTGGAAGCTAATAGCTACTTAGCTAATGGAGGCTATCGTTTTGGGCTCACCAGTTGGCGCCACTTGACAGTAAGGTCCTGTCAGTAGGTACTTTTATTTGATATTTTGGATATGATAAAGTACCCATAAATTCATATTATGATTATTTTATTACATTTTAAAACTTCAAATGATTATTTAGATTATGATGTTCCTAAAATTGACAAGCATGAAGCAGACAAATATTATTCTTCCTTCAAGTGCTACCAAATTAGATCATAACTTTTTACTTAAAATCTTAAGCCATAATTAATCAGGAATAGCACAACCATTACAACAATTATGAATCATTATAAATATTATGTTTATATACATTTTGAACTAGGTATAGTGTATTTATTTTATATCTTTGTTTATTTTTATTTTCGTATGCTTCACTGGTTGACGTCATCACGTCAGCGCCGGCTATCGCTGAAAACCAGCGCTGGGGCTCTGTCTCGCATAGGGTCGAGCGATTGCCGTTTTGCGTAGATGTGACGCATATTTTGCCCCAACTCGTTATTTTTTGTGTTTGTATGTTTTTTTCTTTGCGTCATGTTTGCCGTAAATAAATGTATTGTATTTTTTTTCTTTCTTTTCTTTCTATTAGTTAAAATCCGTGATAAAAATCCCGCAAACAGTGAACGTTCAGTACATTTGACACCTAGAGACCTTACTCTACAGCAGCGCCTCTAGTGGCGAACTCAAGCGCGATAGCCCTCATTCCCTACCAACTGAATCAATCTCCAACAACATACTATTAAAGGTTTACCCACACGATCAAACTTTATTTACACCTCTGGATTTTCCGACATATAATAATAAAAAAATCTTACAAACCAAGCTAACTTGCCCCCATTGTACCTTCACTATTGTCAACTAACAATAGAAGGTTGACAGGTCTTGTCATACTGGTTGACTTGGCTATCAATCATTGGATAATGTCAGCCTGTCAGGACATAATGATGCATGATTTACGCGTTTAATAAATAGTGGACAGTTAATATTGGTAATTGAGTGGTAAGTGCTGTTCTGCTCATATTGATTTGTTTTTAATCCATACTAATGTAATAAATGCAAATCTATCAATCTATCTGTCCGTTTTTCTGTTTCGCTGTTACCTTTTCACCTGGATAAGAATTTACTTAAGCTCTTTTTCATTCTGGATATTTGTCTCAAAATATGAAATTTAAAATAGACACAGAAAAACTTGCGGGCAACCAGCCAGTGTACCATAAAATGATGTCTGCTTTTCAGGGTTCAGTTACTGGAATCGCATCGGAACGTCAACTTCAAGGCGTTCGTCGTACGTGTACCGAACTGTTATCTGCCCGTCGTCATGGAAGAACACTTTTGGCCGCAGGACGTGGTGTTCCGTCGCTTCCGCGGACAAGTTCCACTGGACAGCACAAAGTCAAGCTAGTGCAAAGTGAAGCGCTACTAACATAGTCTTAAGCCTTTTTATTAACACAAGTTTTGTTTATATAAAATATGTATGTTTAGGTTAAGGTATTTTTCTATGGGCCTGTGTCGCCTGAAATAAATGGTATTATTATTATTAGGCCAGAGATACACTTCGGTACTGTACCTACAATAGTTCACCCACTTCTCGAACTACGTTAGTGCCATGTAAGAAGCTCTGATCAATGATCTTAGGATCAATTAGAGAAATGCGACTGTACAACATTTTGGGAGCGCGCGCGCAGGCGACCACGACGCGGAGGTGAGGGGGAGCGAGACAAGACACAAAACATATTCTTGGGTGGGTACATTATTTATGGCCGCACGCATTTTTATGTTATTTAATAATATTTATTCATATTATTGGTTGTATAAGTAGTTGCTCTGTATTCTAAGTGCTTACTGTTTATTTTATTTTGTTACCTATAGTATCAATCATTAAACCTGACTTGGTTTCCGTACGTCCTTTATGGGTAACCACTGAAAATCAGCGCAGTGCTGTGGGTCCCCCATAGCACAGCATCATGCTGAGTGGAAGCCTTCTTGTCACAGTCATGACGTGCAGCTGTCGACTATTTCTGTTTTGTGCTCGTGATTATAGATCTTCTATTTTGTTTTTATTTTTCTTTATTATTAGAGCTTATTAACTTTTTTGTATGTACGTGTTTCGGTGACAAATAAACCGATTCTTCTTTATTTCTTTCGTTCTTGTGCTACTACATTGTAAACGAGATTATTGTTATTTTCGACATTCTGTGAGTTTGATCAAGTCTCGGATCAATTCTGCAGAGAAACTTTATATTAGCTGCTATAATAATTATTGGTTTACTGTAAGAACAACAGATAATGTTACATAATCACATCTAATAAACTAACATTAAGTTCACAATTTATTTGATTAAACTAAAAGGTTAACCAATTCTATGGAAAAACACACACACACAGACACATACGTACACACACCCCTACATACATACATACATACACACACACACATACACACAAATACATTAATAAAACCAGTGATTATCTTCCTCGTGTTTCTTTTTATATCCTGTACTTACGATGTTTGCCTCGTGCCGTAGTTTTGACTTTTGAGTTTGAACGTTGTCTATTTTGAACTTTTTATTTTGCATTATTTTTATTTAGACGTCATCAGTACTAGGAGGAGGTAATATTAACTTTTAAACTTCACCAGGAATTAAAAAAATTGACAAAAAAATAATTTCAGTATGTACACAATAGTAGATTGTTACACAAGGGGCTAAAATTACCCATTATATACGAGGTAGATTTACTCCCGACCTATAGGGAGGGAGTAAATAGAAACCGAGTTATAATGGGTTTTTAGCGCTATGTGTTACACTCTTCTTTTCACTACGATTGCGACAAATTATAATAATCCAATACAACATTAAATAGTTTACTTTTTTTAAATTCATCTGTAGCCGCAACGCAATGCACGCATTCTACCGAAGAGATCGCCGCTTGCAGTTCCGTTTTCAAAAATAAAATGTTCTTTTTTTATATGAAACAGTAATAAGTCAAGTCTTAATCCATAATTATTCTACTTATAAATATAGACTTTTTCGTTTTTGTAGGCTCGTTGATAACAGACAAAAATTTAAAAACAAAATATTTTTCCCCTAGAGGAAAATATCTTGTTTTATCCCCGCTTTGGTACACTACAGTGACGGACTTTTTGAGCAGGAGGAGTGAAAAATAAATATAGTTGTGCTTGAACACCAAATAAGTTCGGATTATTTTATCTACAGGTATTACTGTCCATTTGTATAGTGAATTGTTAAATACAAGTTGTAACCCTCATTCCATATTAACAATAGATCTAACAGAGGATTCCTTACTGAAACATAACCATAGTCATAAAATTAGTCAAAATAAATTTAAAAAATATGCAAGACTGAACAAAATCATTAAAAAATGTAATAAATTCAAGAAAAATCAAAAACATTATTCCAAAAATATTCAATTGAGGAAAGAGCGTGTTACTCTTATCAATAAATTGAAGAACTATCAAATTAAATTAGAAGATAGTATAAATATTTATGAAATAGACACTCAACGCTTACAGTCTGATATTCAAGTTCTTGATGACTCACTAAAGTCTCTCTATAATAAATATGTATGCTCTCAACACCAAATTAAGGAACATATTCTTGCTACAAACGATTTGGTAGACAGAGTGGACTTGTTGACTCTCAGCAGCACTCAGTGTACTTGTCAGAGGGTATTCAACCTTGATGCCTTCCAGCCGGAGGCAACAGAGAACCCGTCCCTAGTTGTGAGTGCTCTGGACTGTATCCCCAACCAAGATAAACCTGATATTGTGCAGGAATTATCTCAACTGGAACAGTCAGTAGCTAGTAGTGTTTCCTCTTGTAGTAGTCAAGTTTGTTATCAGTCAGTTATGTTTTCAGATAGTATAGGAAGAGGTTTAGGGAAATTAGTTAGTAACAACCTGAGTATTTCTACTCAAAACTATTGTTTACCTGGGACATCATTCAAAGAAATAATGTCATCAATTACAAGAAATCAATATAATTCTAATACCAACATTACTATATTTGTAGGTAATAGTTCGCAGGTCAAAACAGAAGATATCACTGACAGTGTTACTGAGATGTTAAAGATAAATTGTAATAAAATTATTTTGTGTGCTTTTCCATATTTTGAGAGATTATCAAATAGAAAAAATAATTATATACATATGCTTAATAAGCATATGCAGTTCTTAGTAAGTCACTACAGTGACAAACTTATATTTTTTGACACCAACATTTTTGTTGATAAGTTGAAATCGACAAGGAATACAGTGTATCTGCCCATTAGGTTTAGACATAAAATAGCGAGGCTATTAGCTTATATAAACTCAGACATAAGTAGTATGTCGACGTCTTGTTCTTTAATTAACACCGCAATTATTAGTAATAATTCTAATGTACAGGTGGTCACCTTAAATAACTGTAGCACTAATGCTATAACTGTTTACAATAATTGTACGAAGGAGGATCCATGTGTCACTTTGGCAAATTCTTGTCTTAATGTGGGGTCCACAAGTAGTAGGATCTCATTGCCTGGTGATAGCATGGGAGTCTTGGGGCTCACTCTTTTTTTTTTTTTTTTTGGGTGGGAAATCATCAAATGACGTCTCCCGCTCTGGGCGGAGCGGAAGGGCGTGTCAGACTCTTACTGACTAAAACCCACCCGTGTTCCTTCAGTTGCCTGTGCGCCAGGGCCACGGTAACTCTTTCGAACAATCCGCAGCCCCAGCAGGCATCGGTCCTATGGGACCCCGTCAATTTTGCTGACATCTCTTTGAGGCGCGCGTGGAACACGACGCGCCGTCGACCCGGGCCTGGACCTTACCGGACGGCGAGCTGCCCATTGCCCGCCGTCCGCAAGCCCGCGCCTACGGTGGCCGGGAGTCGGCAATCGACTCCCGACGCCCAGGGTGTCTCCTCCTCCTACGGCGGCTAGGGGCGCGAGGGCGCAGTGATTGCCTCTCCCTCTCGCGCTCCACTTCCTCCTTCGCGAGCATTACTGCTTCGCAGAAGGAGGTGACGGCTTCCCATTCCCTCTCGCTTCGTACCATGGCCTGAACCAGGGCCGGACGCGAGAGGTCGCCGCCGCCGATCGCCGCCACGAGGACACGGCGGTGCTCCGCCCAAGCCGGACAGACCTCCACCGTATGCTCCACCGTGTCCTCCGGTCGATCCACACAATGGTAACACCCGGGCGTTTCCTCCCGCCTTATTCGAAACAGGAACCTCCCGAAACAGCCATGTCCGGTGAGGACCTGCGTCAGGCGGAAGGTGAGGACGCCGTGGCGCCTCTCAAGCCACTCCTCAAAGAGGGGTCTTACCGCCGCAATTGTGGCGTGTTGGGGCTCACTCTGGATGTTTATTTAAACTAGATAGTAAGACAACAGAAGATACCAGTAACAATGTAGTTTTACCTTCCAACTTCAAGGTGTCTTCTTGCTCTCAAATAGTTAAGTGTAAAAAAGGTTCAAAGCAAAATTCCTTGACATTATTTCATCAAAATATTCAAGGTTTTGCTTCCAAACAATTAGAAATTGAACTATTTTTAGAAAAAACCACGTTTGAAATTGTTTGTTTAACTGAACATTGGTTGAAAGATTATGAAATGCTAATTAATTACGAAAATTATAGTGTGGGCAGTTGTTTTAACCGAAAATCTATGCTGCGTGGGGGTTCACTAATCTTAGTTAGAAATTCTATTAAATCTAAGACTCGTAAAGATATAGTTGATTTGTCGGTAGAACATAACATTGAACTGTCCTGTGTTGAGCTAGATAAGCATGTTTTAGTGTGCGTTTACAGACCCCCAAATTATCAAAACTACTCCATATTTGAGTCAGTAATGGAAGATCTTCTAGCAAAACTCGCAACTAGTAAAAAATCGCTAATTATCTGTGGTGACTTCAATATTAATATCTTAGAGAATAGTTCAAATAGCAGTCGATTATTAAGTCTCTTTAAATCATTTAATTTGTCAAATGTATTTTCAGAACCAACGCGCATAACTAAAAATTCTGCTACATGTATTGATAATGTTTTTTGTTGCTGTGACTACATAGATAAAGCCATTGTAAATTATCTCCCTTCGGATCACAGCGGTCAAACCGTTTCTTTCAAGTGCTACACACCATTACAAAAAATTCAGATACAATCTAGACAAATAACAACCAACAATCTAAATAGATTTAATAATAACTTAATTAGTAAGTTAAGTATACCGGGCCATATTATAAATAATGTAAATGAATTTTATGAGGAATTCTTTTCGGTAGTGCGCACCGAGTTCAATATTACTCTAAAAAAGAAAACAAAAACTATTTGCCCAAATTTTTTGTTCAGTGACTGGGCAACTAAGGGTATAAGGAAAAGTAGGGAAAAATTATTTGAGCTGTATGGCCTTAAGCCTTATGTTAACTCTGAAACTTTTAATAAATACGTTGCTACTTACTCTAAAACTTTCAAAAATACCTGCAAGGTAGCTAAAGCCTTGTACATTAGCAATAAGATCAAATCAGCCGATAATAAAATAAAGACGGTTTGGAAAATTATCAATAATGAAACTAACAGGAATAAAAGACATAATAATGATTTCAATCTCGAGACTTCACGTGGTCCCATAAGCACTAACAAAGAAGTTGCTCAAGAATTTGTAAATTTCTTTACCAGTATCCCACTTAAAACTACTGAAACCTTAAATTCGTCCCCCTCGCGTTCTATTGAATTATTAAGAGAAAATGTTTCATCCTGCCCGATTGAATTTAAATTTAAGCATATAAACCCAATAATAATAATAAAAACTTTCAAGCAAATCAAGATCAAACTAACCGAAGATATATGGGGAATGTCTATCAAAGTTTGTACCTCCATTGTTGAGACTATAGCGCCGTACTTGGCCTTAATATTTAATTTGTGTGTGGATCAAGGAGTCTTCCCGGATCTAATGAAATATAGTAAGGTAATACCACTTTTCAAATCAGGGGACAGTAAAAACACCAATAATTATAGACCCGTATCCGTGTTGCCGGTTTTCAGCAAGGTGTTTGAAAAGGTAATGCTGAATCAAATGCTCAATCATTTTAACACCAATAAAATCTTACATGATCAACAGTATGGTTTCACCAAGGGACGTTGTACGACTGACGCCGGTGTCACCTTATTAAAACACATATTTACGGCGTGGGAAGAGGCCCAAGACGCCGTAGGAAACTTTTGTGACCTCTCCAAGGCATTTGATTGCGTCGACCATGAAACCTTAATATTGAAACTTGAGCATTACGGACTTGGAAAACTTGCGCTCAGTTTAGTAAAATCTTATTTAAATGATAGACAACAGCAAGTTCAAATAAATGGAGTCAATTCACTCGGTTTAAAAGTAAAAATGGGTGTACCACAAGGCTCGATATTGGGGCCTTTCCTCTTTTTAGTATATATTAATGATCTACCCCATTTGTTGAAAACCCAACCACAAATGGTGTTATTTGCTGACGATACTTCTTTAATTTTTAAAATTAATAGACGTGCATCAAATCTTGACGACGTAAATAACGCCCTACTGCAGATCCAAAATTGGTTCACAGCTAATAATTTAGTATTAAATGGGAAAAAAACTAAATGTATAAGATTTTCTTTACCAAATGTCAAAAGTACTAATTGTGAGATAGGAATAAATCAAGAGAAGCTAGAATTCGTCGATAAAACTGTTTTCCTGGGGATCACGCTCGACTCAAGGCTTCAATGGGGTCCTCATTTAACATCCCTTGCAGGACGGCTCAGTTCAGCGGCATACGCTGTGAGAAAAATCCGTCAATTTACTGATGTAGGTACCGCGAGGCTAGTCTATTTTAGTTACTTTCATAGTATTATGTCGTACGGTATTTTACTATGGGGATGGGCTGCAGACGTTGAGTCTATTTTTATTCTGCAGAAAAGAGCCATCAGAGCCATATATGGCCTCCGCAGGCGCGACTCTCTAAGGGAACGGTTTAAAGATATTAACATCATGACGGTACCTTGTCAATATATTTATAAAAACATCATGTACGTAAGGAAAAATCTACATAGTTTTAGTAAAAGAGGTGAAAGACACAATTATATCACTAGAAATAGGGACCAATTAGTTCAACCAGGTTTCAGGCTGGCTAAAGTAGACTCTTCTTTCATGAGGTACTGTTTAAAATGTTACAACAAAATACCTCCCCATATACTTCAATTGAATGAAACGAAATTTAAATCCTGTATAAAACGCACACTATGCAGTCAAGCATATTATAAGTTGGGGGATTACATCGCTGATAAAAATGCTTGGCTCAACGCTGGTCCTGCTCCACAAGGGCGCATTAACTAATTGATTAGCATTTGGAACTACTGAAGATTGTAAAAAACTGTCTTTACATTGTATAAATTCAATCTTGTAGTATTGTATAATTGCATAGCACATGTGTGAGTACTATGTACCTACTATAAAGCTACCATTTTCTAGGTTTGTCTTTCATTGACTTGAATGTGCCCTGGCGGCTGAGAGTTTGTCATGCTCACTCAAATGTCTCGCTGGTGGTGGCGTGTGTGTTGGATCATTAAGTTCCCTTCAAAATGGTTGAGCTAAATGGTGCTGATCCATACGTCATGTTCGTGAACGGGCGCCGTCAGTGGGGACTGGTCATCTCTTGGCTGCCACGGCTTATTTTAATTTAATATTGGAATTGTTGTCGTCTCTTTATTACGGACGCTTTTAACGTTCTGCATCGTTCTCACATGCATAATTTCAACATGAATGATGTAACCAATAATTTGTAACCATATTTTGATTTAAAAGAGTGTCCATGGAGTTTCTTGCCCGTTCTTCTCCATAGGTACCTACTACGCTTTGGAATGGGCAACTAGCTTCATCTTTCTGACTGACCGACCCCTTGACAATTCAAAAGTGTCTGTAATTGGTTTATTTGAAATAAATGCTTTGATTTTGAGTTTGAGTTTTGAGTTATTTTATACCAATTTTTTTCAATTATTTATTTACATAAAAATTTCTGATAGTACTATTAAATTTTAACGATTTTTAAATCAAAATACAACCATCCTATAGCGGTTTTGATTAAATTTGACCGAACAGCACAATTAGGTAAATATTATGTGCAAAACGATTGTTTTGATGTGAAACAGGTATAGCCGCGGGTAAAACCGATTGTTGGCGTGGCGACGCATACCGTGGCGACGAGTCGCCACCCTATATTTTCTATACAAAATTGTTCCGATGTTTCACATCTCCCAGGCATCCCGCGACGGCAATTTTTATTTTATTTTAATAACGTTCGAATTTACGTTACGTTTACGTCGCGCGTTCGTGCTACGCCTACTGGCCATTAATGCTCTGTAGGGGAAAATATGGTATATTGGACCGCTCGCTAAATTGGACTACCCTCACATCTCGAAAGTATGATAATATGATATGAAAGTATGGTAATTATCTTGATTGATTATTAATAAAAGCCTAATCTATTTATAAATGTTCGTTTCATTTCATAAACAAATAATATTTCCTAGTCTGAAAAAGGTATGTCAAATATGATTCACCTTAACCGACTTTCCCCTATTAGGTACATATTTGTGCCAGTACTGGTATAAAGGTCTACTCTATATCTACTTTGTATAGATAAATGTCTACAACATGTAGTTTGCCCAATGCACATAACAGAATCCTGTACCTATGCGTCGTTACTCAAGCGGAGTGCGCGCACAAAGGTGATCTGATGTCAAAAGAAGCAGAAAGTGTTTGAAAGGACACACTTTTTTGCAATAAATCCGTTACTATACATGAGCATTAGTGTAGAAAGATGTTTTGAACGATTTTCAAAAAGAAAACGGTATATTCCTGCAGTATCTTTTAAAGACTTTTTTCAGAAACAAACATGTTCTAAATTTTCTTCTTCGCTACATGTCAATGAACTAACATAAAACTATAACTCTTCTCATGTAACTCGAGGGGATTGGCGCTATTAGCCGGAATACAGGGTCTTCCTAGTTCGGCTCCAGATGCTAAAACTTTGGTGTACTTTTGTTTTATCATAGCTCTTCAATGTAATATTTATTTATAACTCGAGTATTTCCTATACAATAAGTATAATATATAATAATATTCAATAAGTTCCTAAAACAATAATTACCTATATTATCATCAAATCCCACGATTTGCACGCGTTTCTAAGAGCAATTTGTTCATTATATTTTTCTTATTTATTTCGCAAGGCTCTAGCTTGTCCCAGAAAGAAATAAAAGCCTAATCAATCAAATAACTTACTTTACTGCAGCCTACTTCCAGATACTGGCCTAGTTCTGTCAAATCACTTAAATTTATTCATTTTTATTTCGTCAGGGATTTATCTAAGCAGTAGCTTGTATTAAGCAAGTTTGCGCCATATACGTCGGGCAATAAAGGCCAGGGTATTTACTCATTTTCATAATCTTTATACACAAATAGGCTTATCAGTAATCATAAACAGCGTAGACACAAAAGCCTAAATCGTAAAATTATGAATACGTCAAAAAAACAGTTGAATCTGACCAAAACAAAAATCACTATTCATCTAAAACAAAATATTTTATTTCACATAAACCTACATTGGCACTTATGAAACGTCAGAAGATAGGTGCTCGGTTCTAACTGGTCGTTTCCTATAGAGAAAAGCAGGCAAGAAACTCCTCAGTTACTCTTTGAAAAATAAGGGGCTTTTTACAATGTTTTCAAATTACAGTGTTAATAGGTATGGGAGGACAGTGTTGGCCTGTCGACAAGTAACAGGTACTCAACAAAATAGAAAAAGGTCTACAAAATTACAGTCATACGCTGAAGTGGGATTGGGCGGGCCATGTATGTAGGATGCATCGCATTCGGTACAAATAAGCCATATTCGTCACGCAGTGGGTGCTAGAAGACTGTCGTCACCGCCGAGGGAAAACTAGAAAACGCTAGCGTAATGACTTAGATGAGTTTACGGAAGATTGTTCGGAGAAAGCAACGCACAAGAAAGCTATGGGGAAGACTGCACACCAGTGGGACAAATCAGTTCATTATGCATATATGTGTGAAATTAAAGTAACTGGTTTTTATCTCAAATAGCACAATATTTCTATCTACACATAATATTAATATCCCAGATCATCTGTTAACCCCAAAAATCCTATAAAAACTGCAAACTCGTGCCCCAAAGTGTTCTGGCAATAAATAAATAGAACACACATACATTACAACGGCTATGTACCACCCCTGGCAAGTGTGAAAAAATATAAGGTCAACACAAAATGTATGTGGGGATTATAATATAAAATATGTATGTAACCTTCATGTACTATATCATTCTCTTAATGTACTAGTTTTTTAGTATGATTGTGGTGTTCTGTTGTAGTATTTTCAAGCTGTAGTGTAACTTATTGATAACCCTTGAATGGTCTAAGGGTTAAATGGATAACTTATCAAGTATCTGCAGCCTTGCTCAGTCTAACGCAAAATCTAGTTTTCCGAGCTTCACCGCTGCCTGGGGAGTCATTTGATTTTTCCGATAAAAACTCAACACACCAAGTTTTCATCTAATAAATCTAGTCAAGTAATACTTGCTTTAAATTTACTACTAATAGTAGTGAATTAGTAAATTTACTACAAATAGCAGTAAATTAGTAAAAACAAGTAGTATATTTATACAGCGTGGCAGGGACGCACTAATTGTTACCATGGATTCAGATCATGATTCTGAACCCTCTATGTTGAAATTTTATGTCAGTTATTTAAAAACAAAATTCGCTCTGCCATACATTTTGACCGGGTTTTGCACTTTTCTATGAAACGGCAGTTTTTTTTTGGATAACCTGTGACATATTTCTATGCTAGGGGATCTATCATGTGCTGAAGTCATGGTTTCAGCATGCGCCTCGATGTCCCTGCCACCCGTATTATTGCATGTTCATACCTTTTTAATTTGCCAAACCACCATCAAAGAAATTAATTCACCCATTAAACCACAAACCTACAATCTAACCATCCCTAAACCGACAATCATAAATTACAACAATACCTACCTTTCAGCGTCAACACACACACACACACCCTCACACACATCCTTTCCAACACACACACACCCCACACATGGGCTCCTACCGTTATTTATCACGGGCGACATGTTCGTGTCGCGACAATCTCGCATCGATTAGAGGATGATACTAATTAAAGCTAGGCCTGACACCTGCTCGCTAATAACAACATGGTTAGACAAGTTTGTGTGTAATGCCATAGTGAAAGTATGAGCTGTTCGTTGGTGCATTAATTTTATTAATCAGAATCTGGCTGATTCAAAGTTCCTGTGGTTATTTGGGTGGGTGATGTTCGCGCTCGCTGGTGAAAAACTGTTTTTCTCCTGAGAATCCTGGAAAGCTGATTCCCTTTTCTTTATGAATGTAATTAACCATTGGTTACGAAAAGGGAATATTTTCTCAGATATGCTTGACACGTAGTAGTCGACAGATATTTCAAGCAGGTATTATTATCTGCGCTTATTTTTTGGGTGTTACGCCATCAAATAACTTCTCCCGCTCTGGGCGGAGCGGGAGGGCGTGCCAGACTTTTACTGACTAAAAACCCACCCGTGTTCCTATAGTTGCATGTGCGCCAGGGCCACGGTAACTCTTTCGAACAATCCGCGACCCCGGCAGGCATCAGCCTTATTGGACCCCATCAATGGTGCTGACATCTCTTTGAAGCGCGCGTGGAACATAACGCGCCGTCGACCCGGGCCTGGTCCTTACCGGACGGTGAACTACTCATTGCTCGCCGTCCGCAAGCCCGCGCCTACGGTGGCCGGGAATCGGCTATTATTATCTGTGCTGTGGTTGTGTATTGTTCCGTGAGGATATAAAATCCGTTACATTAGGCGACTGCTAACGGATTTGATATGATTCTAGATTTTTGAGCGACAGCCAGACCATGTAGCTGACTAGCTGACTGTACCAATCCTGGTGTCTGGCTGTCGCTGAAAACCAGCTCTCTGGCTCTGTTTCGCACAAGAGTCGCAGCAGCCATTTATATGTTTGATTAAAAATATAAAATGATGGATTTATTTGTATGTATCATAATAGGTGCATACCTATAAGTAAACATGTTTTCTTTCGAAATTTCTTTTCTAATCTTTACCTAGGACATTAACTCTACAATCTTCGTTTGAACAAACTTTTCAATAATATTTCGTCGGTACATCGCACCATACCTAAGTCACATTTAAGTGTTTAAGTTATTCAGACAGGCAACAACTTACCTATTAGATGAGCCAGTAAATTGTGTTCCTTAACTTAACTTTGCTAATGTTGTTTAAGTGATGTTTACTTACTTAATTTAAATGAACATGTGTACGACCGTTTTGTGAAAGTGTGGGTGAGTTGAGTGTACCAGAAAGTCTTTGTTAACCTTGGGAGCAGAAAATCTTCCTGTGAACGGTGGAGTACCATTCGGTATGTTGGTATTGCTACCACCAAAAAATATTGCTAAATTGCTAATATTGTGATTTTATTTCAGAAGACAATAACGTTTTAAATACACTCGACCTAAGAGCGATAATTTCCTTTATTAATTTTATCGCATATATTATCAAATACATTTTGAAACACAGTTTTTTTTACATTTAAATTTTAAACTAACATATATTGTTATGACTGATATTAAAAGTAGAAGAAATCAATCAATCACATAAAACACCGCTGGCGTGATCTCAAGGACAACTTCATGGGAAAATTACCAGAAATAGCAACAAATAGAAGAAGCTCTAGAAAAGACGTTTGCCCACCGAAGGGACCATACAGGTTTAAAAGAGTCAAAATTCCTTCCAAAAATATTAAGGAGTCCCATCCTTCGCGATGCCAACTTACTCCAAATGTCTTATCTCGTCCATTGCCCGTTAAAATACATACCGAATCAGTACTAAATCTGAAATGGCGTCCAATAAATCCATGGAAAGAGTTAACAACTTCAGTCGTTTCTTCTCGGCTTGTTTTGGCCTGTTCCGGAGGTAATTTACGGGAAAACTTCAAGGGTAACTCGTTGTTACATTTTTTTGGAGTTATGGTCAAAAGTTGGGGTTGTGTTATGGTTTGAGTTAAGGGTTGTATGTTGCTAGAGAAAAATATAATTTAATATACACCGTGTTCTTCACGTTATCCATAAATTTTGGCAAACGCTTTCAGAGCTTTTACAAATCAAATCTAACAAAGGAAGTAGTACTTTAAAAGGCTTCGTAACAGAGATATTTGTAATTTCATTAAATGTAATTGAGCTATGCAGTAAGAAAGGGTCTTACTTTGGCCTATGGTGCCGCTTAATGCAATTAAAATGATAAATGTATCAAATGCTATTTGCATTTCATTTGCACGTTGAAATTTTTTGTCAACTGTCTTAAAATTTTACATGTTTTGACAAGTTTCAGCCCGCCAAATCATATGAATGAAAATAAGACGTTGCCAATTCGGATAAAGAGGCATGCATATCGGGTGATTTACTTCAAGGGTGTATGAAAATTAACAAAATATAAAAAATAGGAATTTATGAATGTGTCCATAATGAAAAATGCTTTGTTCCATGGTCTGAACATTTGGTCGCAGTTTATGTATATCGTCCGGAACACGGTGTCTACATTTTTTTTTTTAATATTATGATTTCGTAACTTTTACTAAACAAATTGATAAAGCGTATAGGTATTTGAGTAACAAGATACTGTTAAGCGCCATAAAATAAACGCAGCTTAAACGTCAAAAATATATGGTTAAGCAGATTCTAAACATTAATTAACATAAGGCAGCGTTTTTATGTGAAAGGGGTGGTCAGCGAGAGAATTACTTTGAAAACATTTCACAAAAAAAAATAAAGTTATTAAATGAAATAGCTAATATTATTCTAGCGTGTCTTTTGGTTCATTATATTATCATAACAGCCTGTAATTTCACGCACATGAAAACACGAACGATTCAATTTCAAAATTCAGTCATTCATCACCACGCTTGCTCCCAAAATCCTTAAATCCCTATAACTGGCAAGTCTTTCGTACCCCCAGATTAAAATATAAAGATACCCGAAGAATCGTTCCAACACCTGTCGCATTACTTACGCAGTGCCTAAAAGTAACGATCCGTTTACACCTGCAGAGAATTATTTAATAACCCGCGACGGATCGTAGCCGAGACACACGGAATTAGGAACGCGTGGGGCGACAGACAATTGATTAATGTGTGTGGTAGTTGATAAATTATGTGATGTGTTTGACTGTTGTGAAGATTTTAAGCGGAAGATAATGTACCTAGGAATATGTGTAAGAACCTTGGAGTTTGACGAGGTCAATGCCCATATGTTGCACTATTGAATTGAAACTACATAGTTTAGCTTAGTAGGATGAAAAACAGGAATCTAGGAATGTTCATCCCACGTTTTAAGTACCATCTTTGAAGGAAGAATTAGTACTGTCATAATTTTGACATCATTTTCGAATGTTCACAATTTTTTTTATTAATATCCTGCAAATTTTTACTCAACAGTTAAGTAACGATTTAAATAATAGTTATTTTGAATTCATGCGATTATGAAGATAATATTCACTTAAAACACACCAAATAAGGCTCAAACCACATCAGTGCTCCACAATGCCGTGAACCCACCTTCAAAACTCAATAATTGTAATTACATGTACAAAGCAGCCTGTCATAAGGGAGTCTACTCTCTAAGCACGAAATCCGTAATACTGGTCGTAGTTACGGGCTTCTACTACTCCGTATAATTTACAGATATAAGATTAGTTTGGGGCCCGAACCAAGAATGAATGTCAAAACGATTTGACAATTGTCCTTATTCCCGATAAGTTTTTATCCGTCAGAAAATGTTAAACAACCGGGAGTAGGGTTCATTTCGAAGTAACGAGCTACTTTCGGACGAATCCGTATCTTCGTTGACGGGCTCAGAGAGTAGGCCCCCTAATGAAGTTCCTTCATTATCTACAGTGTGTTACAGAAGATTTATTACGTGTTATACGTACCTACATGACTATATGTATGTGTGTGTGTGTGTATTTGAGTTTAAAGCTGGGGCTATACCGGAGCTGTGTTGGTAACTATTGGTTTGTTAAATGATGCAAGCGGATCAGATTATTTGAAAGAAAGTAAGAAAGAAAATAAATTTATTTGACCCAGGTTAAGGCACACAATAATCAATTAATCACACAAAAACAAAAAAAAATAAAAATAAACTTACTCAAATACGCAATATATTTATTGCTTCTACATGTGAACTTAGGTGGTAGGTTACAAAAATATTACCATTGTGGACCCTATCGGGTATAGCAAAAGTAGGAGAGCGGAAGAGGGCTTTTATTTGGGGATCCCTTCTTTTCGCATAATGTTCTTTGTCCTAATATACTTCGGCATAACGATTTTGGCACAATTTGTTTTGGCATAATAATACGTCGGCATAATTTTTTTAGGCATACATTTTATGTTGGCATAATCATCTTAAAGACTAATTTGTTTTGGCATAAATTTGATTCGCATAACGTTAGTAGGCCTAATGACTATTAGCATAATATTGTTGGTTAAAAATTTAATATGCTGTGCAACAAAAGTTAGTGACAGAACCCACGTAGTCTTGTTTGTCCTACCCCTAGAGTGTAATTTAAAATCGCGTAGGCGCGTAGGGGCGAGGCGGCCCGCGGGCTGTGGAGCAGGCGGCTGCGAGCGAGCCGCCGCGGCTGAGGCTGGCCGGCGAAGCCAGCCAACAAGCCGAAGCTGCGGTGGTGACCGAAAGCCGTCTGCGACGATTAGCACGCGTGGGGCCGCCGGGGGCCCGCAGCGCCGGAGCCGTGACAGAAACCCTGCCTGCTGCATGCTTGCTTGCATGCTGCATGCTTGCTTGTTTGCTGCATGCTTGCTTGCATGCTTGCTTGCATGCTTGCTTGCATGCTGTATGCTTGCTTGCATGCTGTATGCTTGCTTGCTTCATGCTTCCTACAGCGAAAAAAAAACCCACAAAATTGTTCACAAAAAAGTTATGCTTTAGAACTTTATGCTTAATAAATTAATGCTTTAGAATATTATGCTTAATCATTATTATGATTAGAGAAATTATGCTTAAAAAAATTATGCGTAAGCTGTTATGCGTAATTATATTATGCGAAAATATAATTATGGCAAACAAAATTATGCTAAGTTATATTAGGTCTTAACATTTTATGCAAATGGATAGGGAGGGATCCCTTCTTTTCGCATAATGTTCTTTGTCCTAATATACTTCGGCATAACGATTTTGGCACAATTTGTTTTGGCATAATAATACTTCGGCATAATTTTTTTAGGCATACATTTTATGTTGGCATAATCATCTTAAAGACTAATTTGTTTTGGCATAAATTTGATTCGCATAACGTTAGTAGGCCTAATGACTATTAGCATAATATTGTTGGTTAAAAATTTAATTTGCTGTGCAAGAAAAGTTAGTGACAGAACCGAATTGCTACAAAACCGACTCCACGTAGTCTTGTTTGTCCTACCCCTAGAGTGTAATTTAAAATCGCGTAGGCGCGTAGGGGCGAGGCGGCCCACGGGCTGAGGAGCAGGTGGCTGCGAGCGAGCCGCCGTGGCTGAGGCTGGCCGGCAAAGCCGGCCAACAAGCCGAAGCTGCGGTGGTGAGCGAAAGCCGTCTGCGACGATTAGCACGCGTGGCGCCGCCGGAGGCCCGCAGCGCCGGAGCCGTGACAGAAACCCTGCCTGCTGCATGCTTGCTTGTTTGCTGCATGCTTGCTTGCATGCTTGCTTGCATGCTTGCTTGCATGCTGTATGCTTGCTTGCATGCTGTATGCTTGCTTGCTTCATGCTTCCTACAGCGAAAAAAAAAACCCACAAAATTGTTCATAAAAAAGTTATGCTTTAGAACTTTATGCTTAATAAATTTATGCTTTAGTATATTATGCTTAATCATTATTATGGTTAGAGAAATTATGCTTAAAAAAATTATGCGTAAGCTGTTATGCGTAATTATATTATGCGAAAATATAATTATGCCAAACAAAATTATGCCAAGTTATATTAGGTCTTAAAATTTTATGCAAATGGATAGGGAACCGGATAGGGAACCTTTTATTTGACTACTTAGTTGATACTAAAAATAGTATTTCGATCCGGACTGTATCTAGAAGTAAACAGCATGTAACTACAGCATGTATATACTGTTAACTTCATGTGATAAATGCGTAAGCGCATATTTACAAATATTTCGTAGGTCTTTTTAATGATATCGCTTGCGCAATGAAATATAAGCTAAACAATAATAAGTGCCAAATTCCTGTTTTTGTGGATTGACCGTGGATAGATAAAAACGCCACTGAGTATATGAGTAGATAACTTTGTAAGAAGCTCATACGGGGTTCCCGAAAAATGGTTATTTAAATGCCGAATTAAACAAATAAATAGAACTAATGTTCCAATAACCTACTAATTATTTATACCTTTTATGGGCCGCTAATCGAGTTACAGTATTTAGATGTGACAGCCTGGTTAGTGTTAGTACATGAGAGATTGTGGCGTTATTTCAGTGAGGCAACGCAACTGCATTTTCTCTGTTATTGCATGCCTTTATACCAATACCAAACGCTTCACTTTTTGTTAATTTTTGCCTTTCATTCGGCATCTTTCACTCGAAGTGAAACATCTGAACACAAAATGAATCAAAACTACAAAATTTATTAATTTGTGAACCGATCCAGCGATGTTGGATTTCGGCATTCGACATCTTACACTCGCCTACAGAATTATGTAAAAATTAAATTACACACGTTGTCTACATCTCTTTAATATACTCTCCTATCGCAGGTATGCTGGAAGAGATTTCTTTAGAAATTAGCATCACCTTTGTACGTATTTTTCTGTTCCTTTCTTCTTGTCTGTTAATATATGTGTGTATATAAATGGTTAAATAAATAAATAAATAAAAAAGAGCAGATGAACGTTCATTCAGTTACGTTTATCAGTGTTCTGTGAACGTAGAATGAAACACAGATGAACGTTCAATCGAATGAAGCATTTACTTGGGTGAAGCTTCTGATATTGGCTTAATGTAGCGGTGACCACTTCCTACCAGGTGGGCCGTCAGCTTCCTTGCAAGCACTTTTTTTTTTGGCTGGGTAATCATCAAATAACTTCTCCCGCTCTAGAGCGGGGAGGGCAGGCATCTTCTTGCAACCACTGGCTGGTGAATTATCCTAACTTCCTAACTAATATTATAAATGCGAAAGTAAGTTTGTTTGTTTGTTTGTTACCTTTTCACGCCTAAACCACTGAACCGATCATCCTGAAATTTTGCATATACGTGGTCAGGTGTACAGAAACGGACATCCCGAGGAAAAGAACAATAACGTCCATATGATAATAGATGGCGCCACGTGTCTTTCGAATCATGATTGAATTATAACCCGAATTGATAGTCAAAGTCTAAATTAACGCGAGTGAAGCCGCGGGCAAAAGCTAGTTGAACTTATAAATTTAAAAAAAACGACTAACAGAATTAAATAACTTAACATAAAAGGCCTTTAACCAAAGGGCTGTTATAATCTAGAATTGGTTGCTAGATAGAGGGTAGTAATCTTAGTGTTTGTGCTCGCTCGTGTGGACTCGGCTTTAGAGGCATAGGCGGTACTAATTAATAGCCTTGTTGAGAGTCCCGCTTGATGGTTCGTCTTGATAATTATAGTACGTACATAAGGTTATATGTACGAAGTGTGAAGTTTAAACATAGTGTGGGAAACATAGGTGGGGGATAGCCAGAGCACGCTTAATTTAATTCTCAATATAGGTTTCAATATTTGTTTACCATTTATAAGTCAATCAATCAATCAACTCAGTCTATCGCAGTCCACTGCTGGACGTCGGCCTCTCCCATGCTGCGCCACAACACCCTGTCCTCAGCCTTCCGCATCCAGTCTGTCCCAGCCACCTTTTTGAGGTCGTCGGTCCATCTAGCTGGAGGCGTCCCACACTAAGCTTGCCGATACGCGGACGCGGATTTATAAGTGTTGGATGTTAATTCTTCCGCTACAAGGATGTGTCTATGTAAGTCCTGCATCTTTAGGACTACTAACTCGCAAAATCCTAGCTTGATTTAGTTTAGGAGTTGGTAGATTATCTATTATGTGCAGCCGTACAACCAACAAACACAGAAATTGTATTTCATAAGTTCTTAAATTAAGATTTTGTTTTACTTATTAAGATTATATCAAGATAAGTTTTTTTTTTCGTTTTATTTTTATTTATTATCTTTAAGATTAGTGATTCGTATTTTCATGAACAAAAACTGCATTGACGCGAGTTGAAATATGTTTCTGATAGAGTAGGTAATATTTCCTACGCATTCTGTACATTAAACTAAATAACTTTGTGCAAAAATAATTGCTGGGTATCAATTTTTATTTTTGGTGCGAAAATTCGCTGTTGACGATATTACGCGATTTACCGCATGCAAAACGTTGGGCTGATGACGGTACAGGGATCGTGGAAGTACTTAAAGTTAAATTATAACGTTTAAGGACGGCCGTCAAATATCTATCAACTGTATAATACAAAAAAAAAACAGGAGGAAAAAACCATCGTGACAAATATTATGAACTACCCCTGTAGATGTAAATTTTTTATGAAAAAATAAGTTACAGATTAGACTTGCTACTTGAGTGACAGTTTTCTTTCATGACAACTTGACATCACCCTTTCAAGGAAAACATACGCGGAATATGATGTACATTCGCTATTCACTTTATCGTTAGCGACACGCTTGGCTCTGCTCTTACTACTGTGTCACCTTAAATGATAAAGGCAGAAGGTTTAATCTTTATTATGAGCAATAAAAAAAAATACATTCAGCCCCTGCTGCATGCTGAGCGTTTTATTTTTACTTTTCTTCAAATTCAACATTCAAATTCAAATGTTTATTGCTCAACACAGTACATAATCATAAATTTCTAGATGTCAACTGAATGCGCAGTCCACTGTGTTGCACCAATTCAGGCATGCAAAATGATTATTGAAAAAAAAAACACCAATAAAATTATACCATTTCATAAATTCACATTAATAAGTTATAAGTTATACAATTTCAAAATAGTAAAATACACAATGTCATAAATTCAAATCAATAATCTTCGTTTTTCCATCAGGAATTTCGCAGTATCAGCCCGGAATCTGGGTTTTTATTTATTTATTTATTTAAACTTTATGGACACGTAAAAAATACTGTACAAAGGCGGACTTATACCTGAGGCATTTTCTACCAGCCAACCTTAGGGTGATGCAGAGACAAAACATGGCAAATGCAATATACGGGAAAGATAGCTCGGAAGTAACTTAAAGTACAAGAATAAATACTAATACATTTTTCCCCGCTGATAGCAATAGACTCACCCCCTAGTACATGACACTTAAACATAACTGATAAATAAATGATAAATGATAAGTGATTTTATTTCTGTAAGTAGGTTTGTACAAACACTTTTACACGTCAATCATATTTTAAAACTAGATGAGGTCGGCGTTTCCTATCTGATTACTCTGAGAAGAAAGGCCGAAACAAACTCAGAGGTCATAGTCTTTTTTGAAGTCCAGGCATATTCTTGGTCAGATCATATGAAGACCATATAGATTTGAGTCTGAAATGGTCTTTTGAGGAAAAACCACACAGAATGAGTGGACCTGTCCAGTCAGTGCACGCATTTGTCAGTAATCGTGCAGCTTAACTCAAAACTTAAGGAGCTCAACAGCTCGGAGCTAAGTGGCGATATGTGGGTGTATTATAGATTCACTTGTGCCTAGCCCTTAAGGTATTATGGGCATGATGTTATCATGTAATTTTTTCCTTAGTGACCTAATCATGAAACTCAGAAATGGTTGAGCTATCTTCTGCTTTGTGCATTAGCACTGTTACGCTGTTATTTACGTTTTAATGCTTTTAGTAATATTTTTTTAATGTAAAAACCTGAATTTAGGCAAGCATATCAACAGCTCAATATATATCCTCTGCTATAACGCAGCAACGCGTAGGGCGAACCCTTTTTTTTTTTGTGGGATAACCTCAAATGACCTCTCCCGCTCTGGGCGGAGCGGGAGGGTGCGTCATACTCTTACTGACTAGAACCCACCCGTGTTCTTTTAGATGCGTGTACGCCAGGGCCACGGTAACTCTTTCGAATAATCCGCGACCCCGGCAGACATCGGCCCTGTCGGACCCCGTCAATGATGCTGACATATATTTGAGGCGTGCGTGGAACACGACGCGCCGTCGACCCGGGCCTGGTCCTTACCGGACGGCGAGCTGCCCATTGCTTGCCGTCCGCAAGCTCGCGCCTACGATGGCCGGGGATCGGCAATCGACTCCCGACGCCCAGGGTGTCTCCTCCTGCGGCGACTAGGGGCATGAGGGCGCAACGATTGCCTCTCCCTCACGCGCTCCACCTCCTCCTTCGCGAGCATTACTGCTTCGCAGAAGGAGGTGACGGCTTCCCATTCTCTCTCGCTCCGTACCATGACCTGAACCAGGGCCGGACGCGAGAGATCGCCACCGCCGATCGCTGCCACGAGGACATGGCGGTGCTCCGCCCAAGCCAGGCAGGCCTCCACCCTATGCTCCACCGTGTCCTCCGGTCGATCCACACAATGATAACACCCGGGCGTTTACTCCCGCCTTGTCCGAAACAGGAACCTCCCGAAACAGCTATGTCCGATGAGGACCTGCGTCAGGCAAGTGATTATTTTGCTTTATTCATGCCGTATACTCAAGTTTAACGTTTAATAGCGAATGTTGTTAGGAGTGGATTTTCTGAACGTTCCTTTTCATATTTTGTGACAGTGACAAAGTTAGGTCTCGACAAATACAGGTACCGAAATAACGGATGTTGTGCCCGAATCAAACCATATATTTTCATACGGGGAGGGAGAAATTTACACCCTTACATTAATAATTTTGCTCCAACGAATCACCCTCCAGTTTGATTTTACGCGAGTTGTGTTAATAAAAGGTAAAAGGGATACGGTCTAGTGATGTCCGATTCTCGTATCCGAAAAAATATACGCAAATAAATCCGCTTAAAATTGAGTTTGATTAACGATTTCATTAGCATATTAGCTGGATGTTTCTTTAAGCGTTATATTTGGGAATGCGGTGGGATATCTACATTTTTAATTTCGTATAGGTCACTTTATATCTAAATTGAAATGGAGTATTTTGGGATGCAAGAACAATAAATCCTGTGTTTCATCGTACAATTAGAGTTGAAGTTTTCGATTTATTTATTCCTCACTTTATTCAGTGCGTTACTTCCTATTCATAAGATTTGCTTTTATAATAAAAAGACTAAGCATATTTGTAATTAGCCGAGAAACGCAAATAAATCAAAGATTTTTTCACAATTTACAAATTAGTTCAACAACCCATCCCTACACCCACCCCCCCCCCTCCTCCCCTTGACAGATCTAACTGTATTGACCTCAAACTTGACGAATTTATAATCCCATTTTATTAAAACTGACATTATGTATTGTATTGCCTATTTCAAATTATTTACTGAATTTCATCTTGACATGACAAACTTGTACTGTTTTAATTGAATGTGTTAATAATATATTTTGAGTGGGTCTTAGTTATTATAGCTTAAACTGTTTGCATGCCTTGGTTAAGGTAGTTAGTATAAGGATCATTTTAAACTTAACATCTGTAACTTGGACCTACTTTCTGTGCAATGAGAGAACTATTCTATTCTATTATATTCTCGATAGTTTCCGTATTTTAAACGCCACGCCTCAATAATGTCCGCAAAATATCCAAAACCGTAACTCAAAACATCAGCAATCACTTCAATGTCACATCACTAACCCCGTAAGAGGTAATTTTTCCTCTGAGTAGCACGCTCCTTTAACGTCAGCCTTGATACATGCTGCTTATGTTATTATTAAGTATTATTCAAATACACGGTGAAATATGTGTTTTGCTCGGCTGTACGTGACTCTGTAAGTAGGCGTTTCGTTGTAACCACTTTGCTTTTTTATATTTTTCTCATTTCGATCACTTTAGCCTAATATGGATTCATGGTGTGTTGTGTTAGTGCTTTCGTGAGTAAAATATGGATTGGTTTAAGTGTTATTGATTAGTTTAGGTTTTTAGATTGAGATATTAGGGTTTTCGGGTTCTAATAAAAGGTCTGCGCTATTATAATTTCGAAAGAAAAAAAAAAGTTTTTTTTTGGTTTTTTTTTTGTTGGTATAGCAAATACAATTTATCTCATTGGTTCATAAATGATAAATGATAAATGATTTTATTTCTGTAAGCAGGTTTGAACAAACACTTTTACACGTCAATCATATTTTTTAAACTAGATGAGGTCGGCGTTTCCTGTCTGACTACTCTGAGAAGAAAGGTCGAAACAAACTCAGAAGTCACAGTCTCTTTTAAAGTCCAGACATAATCTTGGTCAGATCATGTGAAGACCATCTAGATTTGTGTCTGAAATGTTCTTTTGAGGAAAAACCACACAGATTGAGTTGACCTGTCCAGTCAGTGCACGCATTTGTCAGTAATCGTGCAGCTCAACTCAGAACTTAAGGAGCTCAAGTTCTGTTTAGATACACCATCATCATCATTCTTTCCTTCTCCCAATTCAGTTGGGGATGGCGTAACATGACTTCTTTTTCCATACTTCTTTATTATTCATCATCAGGAAAATCATCCCCTTTCTAGCCAAATTATCTTTGACACAGTTTATCCATCGTTTCTTCGGTCTTCCCCCACTCACCAGTATCGTTTTCATACATGACACAAAAAGCCCAAATGAAATTATACACACAAAGTAAATGCTTCACTAAATAAGGGTAAATGGGTAAAATACGTTATATTTAGATTAACCCTAGCGTATCCAAATCACAGTGTAAATGAACCGTTACAATACCCACACGATTTAACATAACCTTTCATAGACCCGTCCTTTTTCCGTAAGACGAGAATGATAAAATATTTTAAACCATATCTCATTTCTCTGTTTCCCGTGGAACGTCAGCACAGAAATCGACGGGAGATTAATGCGGGCCGAGGGGATGATCGTAATTGATTTTTTTGCCAACCCTCATATCCGAGCGGTATTAACCTTTTAGTTGATAACGTTACCCATGTTTCGATGTTCAAAATAAATTTTCATTTCAAATATTTTATACTTCATATTTGGAATTAGGATTTCATTTTTTTTCAGGTTTTAGAAGAGTTATTGCTGTTGGATATGTGTGCACGGATTTTTGGTTACAGTATTCAATTTTTAACTGAATTTGTTGAGCTTTTGTAAATGTAGTTATGTAACCTTTTTGTAAGACATGGATTGAGTCTGGTCTGCTAACAGTCGCAGATGTTTTCTGAATAATATTGTGATGTTTCACAATTACTTACGAAAAACATTTGCAAATAGGATCTGCTGTAGGTGAACTCATATTAAGTCATCGGATTCATAAGTTTGTGGCGGCTTCTACAAACGCCACATGCGAACTATGCAAAACTTTGCATCGCGCAAGAAGAGTTTACCGCGCAACTAGCATATATACAACGTCCCGACATCAATCGTCGGGCAGTTGCCCACCAGACACACTACCCGTCTGGTCGGAGGGTCCTCCCTTTTCTGTGGAGGTATGAGCGAACTTTACACCCAGTTTCTCATACCATTTTAGCGGCATCTACAACGCTACATGCAAACTACGCGTCACACTGGCGTCACGCAAAATCCTGCATCGCGCAAGCAGAGTTTACCGCGCAACCAGCATATGTACAGTCACGAGAATAAATATGTCTACACTTGGTTAAATTCAAAAGCGATTTTCTGCTTAATTTTTTAATGAAATTTTATGTTGTCACGAACATAGTATCTTCGAACCCATAGGTTTACGTAATATGTCGCATTTCAACGTTGCAGTCGTTATTTCACGAAAAAATCGCTATTGTAAGTTGCCAAGTGTTGACATATTAGTGCTCGTGACTGTACAACGTCCCGTCATCAACCGTCGGGCAGTTGCCCACCAGACACGACACCCGTCTGGTCGGAGGATCCTTCCTTTTCTATGGAAGATGAGTGAAGTTTACACCCTGTTCCTCAAACCTCTATATCTTCATAAGTTAAATAAATGCTAAAATATAGTAACACTAAACCCTGTGATTAAACATAACAACAAATTAAATGGCGTTGAAAAATTCTTACGCATTGCTGTCAGCTGGTAATGTGCCTAAGAGCTTTTTGTTTTTATTTTAATGTCTATTAGGCTAGATTGTAATAACTTGACATGAATACTTTGTAAAATAGTATATTATTTTAATTATTGTGAATGTGAAGACTATGTGGATCATTCTTTTCTTTTTTTTCTTCTCAATTAGTTTTAGTCATGGTCTGGCAGTTTGAGTAATTTATGCGGCCTACCCAAATGTCCTTTCTTTAATATTGTTCGTCAAATCGCTGAGCTCCTTAATTTTTTCTCGCATATAGAAGCAACAAGAATAATGTACCCAGGATTTTGTAATATCTTGATTTAAAAAGAGCGTCCTTGGAGTTTCTTGCCCGTTCTTCTCCATAGAGATCTACGTTTTGGAATGGTCAACTAGCTTCAACTTTCTGACTAACCGACCGACTCTTTGACAATTCAAAAGTGCCTGTAAATGGTTTAATTGAAACAAATGCTTTGAGTTTGAGTTTGAGTTTTGAGTTTGACAGTTCTAGTGTGGAAAAACTCTCAAAAATTCAAAATTTATTCTCCGGATAAGACTTATACTAGGTATAAAAGTTTGGTGAAATTTGCCCATAAAAATAAAATCTCCGGTCTACTCTTGAACATTTTTATCTTTATATAATATAGTTAATAACATATTTTTACAACAGCGTATAACTGGGCAGTGCCAGAATTACCACAAAAAAGTGTTGAAGCTTGGTATTATGTAAGTACTATACATGTCCAAAAAAAAAAAATTTATTCCGAGATAATTAAAAAATGTTACACATACATGGAGCACTCGTTCTTAATTAAATTTCTGGGTCTGAGAAGGGCGCGTACACATTGGTGCAGTAAGCGGTCTAATACTGACGGGTGAGTGGATAAAATACAATTTTTAGCTTAACGTAAACTTACCGAGAGAGGAGGCTATGCACATATATAGGGTCAAATTAAATAACCTAGCCAAACTCCGCAGACGTGATTGTAGCGGCATCTACAAACGCCACATGCGAGCTACGCGTCATACTGACGTCACGCAAAATCCTGCATCGCGCAAGCAGAGTTTACCGCGCAATTAGCATATATACAACATCCCGACATCAACCGTTGGGCAGTTGCCCACCAGACACAACACCCGTCTGGTCGGAGGATCCTCCCTTTTCTATGGAGGTATGAGTGAGCTTTACACCCTGTTCCTCATACCTCTATATGATGGGTAACGATATCTAAACATGATAAAACAATAAATAAATTAACTTGATAGTTTTTTTTTATGGGCTCATTGACCGCAGTTAGTGTATTCAATTCTTTTTACCTATTGTGGTATAGTAATTTTATTCTAGGTGCATCGTCTTCACATATAATTATATAATTAATGTATACCTATATAATATTGTTAAACATTTTACAAGAGTGACGGTGGAGTTTCTTGCCCATTCTTCTCCATACGAAACTACCTTTTAGAAGGGGCAACTAGAATCAATTCTATTTTTTTGTAAATTTTGACGTTCAAATGTGCCTTTTATGTGCCTATTTGAAATAAATGATTTGACTTTGACTTTGAAATATCAAGTTAAAAATCAGTTTTATTTGGTGTAAACTTCACAGACGTGATTGGTATGGATTTAACTCATACTTCATGTAACAACACAACCAGCGGTCATTGACCCCTAAAAAAACACAATAATAATTTTTTATTTTTATTTTATCGTGTTTAGTTATCGATACCGATCACGTCTGCGGAGTTTCGCTAACTAATTTAATTTGACCCTGTATATCTTAGTTCAAAAATCCCGAAAGATGAATATATAAAAATAAATAAATATGTATATTTCAACCACTAAATGTCCACTGGACATTCTAATTGATCTAACAAGTATAAAGTAAAGAGGGGAGAAAATATTCCACAAACTTCATCCTTTCTTGTCAGAAGAATTGGTGATCGCCATTTTTAAGCTATTGCATAGCTTGTATCGCGGGCTTTGAGCGCGGCGACCGAATCAAGAAATTCCGTAACGAAAATAAAACCTAACACCCCCCACTCCGCCTACCATGTAGCTCGGCCGAGCGTTCGCTTAACGTGTATGTATATGGCACGACTGTACTTGAATTAATATCAAAGAAAAAAAATACTGCATAAATAAAAAATAAATAAATAATTATAATTGCATAAGTTGATAAAAAATGCTATGCAATAGCTTTAACGCGGCAGTCCCCGAGTGCCTCACGTGTTTTTTTTTTTTTACATACGCAGAGGTGTGGCTGCTACTGCTATCCAATTAAGGAATATAATCCCTTGCCTTTTACAGCAACCACAGTTAGTGTTTTTGAAACCTCACGTTAAATCCCTAGACCACAGCAGCGCACAGATTTGCGTCGCATTAAAAATGCGTGAGCGGTCTCACACAAACGCGACGTGTCGCGTAAACGCAGCTCCACTTTACTAAATGTAAACGCAGCATAAGGGTGAAAGTGTTGGTGCGCTTATATATGTCCCTGGAGGGTAAGCAGAGTTTGAGGACGAGGAAGCGTACTATATGCGTTAACTACGAGCAATAATGAAGGTCCAAGGATACGAAGTTTTAAAGTTTGTTACTTTGTGTTTGTAGCATCGGGTTGTAACCGGGGTTCGGGGTGACTTTAGCTGGTTCTTTATTATATTTAATTTGTATTTTGGAATGATTCAAAGATAACTGTGCTCTATGTAGCTTTACGAAAAAGTCATTCGATTCATTTCAATCGACAATTATATTCTGGTGAACTACACACGTTCTATTTTCGAAAAAAATAGAACGTGTTTAGTTCACCAGAATATGAATATTTTAGGAAAAGAAATTTGTGAAACGTTTTTTGATTTAATGTCTGTTCCCGGCTTTTTTAACCGACGAAAAAAGGAAGAGGTTCTCAAGTCGACGCGTATATTTTTTAATTTTCCTTCTCACTCATAATCCTTCCTAACTAATATTATAAATGCGAAAGTAAGTTTGTTTGTTTGTTTATTACATTTTCACGCCTAAACCACTGAACCGATCATCCTGACATTTTGCATATACGTTGTCAGGGGTACAGAAACGGACATAGGGTACCTTTTATCCCGCAAAAAAGTACTGTTCCCGAGGAAAACAAAAATAACGTCCCTATAATAATAGATGGCGCCACGTGTCTTTCGAATCATGATTGAATTATAACCCGAATTGATAATCAAAGTCTAAATTAACGCGAGCGAAGCCGCGGGCAAAAGCTAGTTCTGCAATAAAAGACATCGAAGCTTTAAACTAAACTAAGAATCTGGCCCAAGTTTTTTGTTTTGGGAATCAAAAGTTACGTAAATCCATGACACGAGTGGAAACAGGTAATCAGGCTTAAAAATTATACTTTAAAACAAAGTTTCATTCCTTTTAAATGCTTCAAAAATCAATAGAAACCTATCAAAGGCTAATCCTATTTACCCCAGCCTAAAAACTATTCAGCTACAAACCCACAACGTGTGAACATCCTGACTATTACCCCTTGGCATCACGCGTGAACGAAATTAAATTAAATTTCAACAAGATACATCTCAGGCTAGCTCATTCGCCTGCCAAGTACCGGAGGTGAGCCCGCGATTTATATTGCTAGGCTCCCCTGTATTTGAACCTTTTAAATTTATGTTGTGTTGTTAAAACAGCCAATGCCAGGGGAGGTGACGCCAATTCTTTTTTATTGTTTTCATAAAGGTTTAATTTGTGATCTGGGAATTGGGAGCGGCTGTTTTATTTGTGAAAGGAGTGCGAGTAGATGATTCGGACACTAGATTTTGTTTCGCTGATTACCTAACTTGTTTTACACTTATTATACAGAGTGTAAAAAGATCCATCACATAGCTGTCAACTACGCATTCTGTACATCAAACTAAGTAACATTGCACAAAAATAATTGCTGGGAAAGGATTTTTTTTAATTTTTTGTGAAAAACTTTTAGGTGCTTGCAACGGTACAGGGATTGTAGGGGTATTTACTCGTAAAGTTTTGTTATAATATTAAAAACTTCATTTCGTAAAAAAAAACCGTGAGTAACATTTTGGAATTTAGACCTTCAATATCTACGTAACCAGAAAGTTCCCAGGTATGGTTCAGTACAAAAAAAAATTACAATGACGGGGAGTACAAATGACTCTCGGCTTCGTTAAGTGTCTTTTTACATCTGTTATAGGAAGCGGAAAATTGTAAGAACTACAGGTAACAATAATGCTAATGGACCAAAATGTATTGTTTCCCACGCATACAGTTTAGCGGTCAGTCGTCTTCCCCGCGCCGTACCAATAACTTGTGTTCTGTATAGAATCAAAATCAAAATATTTTATTTCACATAAACCAACATGGGCACTTATGAAACGTCAGAAGCTGGGTGCACGGTTCCAATTGGTTGTTTCCTATGGAGAAGAGCCGGCAAGAAACTCCAAGGTTACTCTTTTAAAAATAAGGGGCTTGTACAATGTTTCAAATTACAGTGTTGATAATGGGAGGACAGTGTAGGCCTAACAACAAGTAACAGGCACTCAACAAAATATAAAAAATAAAAATTTATATAAAAAGGTCTACTAATCTAGTCTACAAGTTAGACCTACTACAGAATACTACTACTATACAATATACTACTATACTACTATAGAATAAGTAAGAAGTGTCACTGTGCTTATTGTTCAAGGTTATCATTCAATAGACTTTATACTATACACTGGAATTTCATTTACCACCTTTACCACCCATTTACCACCAACCACGATATCATAAGGTCCCAACAAAAATCATTTGTATTCTTTAGTCTAGTTATAATAGTAGTATTCAGGTTTTGTAGACTCAAAGATGTCTCGAATTGTTGGCCATTTCCTATTGTTATTTTTTTTTTTTTGAACAATGCACCTGGCTTCCGACGTTTCATAATGTAGGTTTATATGAAATAAACTATTTTGAATTTGAATTTTTGAAGATCTATTTGAGTGTTGATTAAACTAATTCTGCTTACAGGTTGGTGAAACGGTAAGGACCAGGCCCGGGTCGGCAGCGCGTCGTGTTCCACGCGCGCCTCAATGAGATGTCACAGCATAATTGACGGGGTCCGATAGGGCCGATGCCTGCCGGGATCGCGGTTTGTTCGAAAGAGTTACCGTGGCCCTGGCGCACAGGCAACTGAAGGAACACGGGTGGGTTTTAGTCAGTAAGAGTCTGACACGCCCTTCCGCTCCACCAAGAGCGGGAGAAGTCATTTAATGACGTCCCAACCAAAAAAAAAAGTATGGTGGGACGGAATATGAAATGTAACACACGTTTAAAAAAAATCGCATAGTTCTGTTGCATTGCAGATTTGGACGGCTCATTTGTGTTACATTTTATGTTATGTCTCAATATCACGTTACAATTATTGCTAAACTTAATACACATCTGACGTCAGAGCCATGTTCCTAACTTGCATCACAATGGCTCCTTCCAACCATGGCCTATGGCATAATCTGTATTAGACATCGCTGAATTGACCGATAACTGAACACGCTTGTCAATATTCAATCATAGGAGAAATGGATTGAATATCGATATTTTGCTTCAATACCCTACGTATAAATCATGTATGAGTTTCATTTTTAATTGACAAAAATGGCATTCAACGTGATCACTGACTCGTTAGCGGCTTCGGTTGCTTTGCATCGTTTCTCAGGTGATTCGAATGCCGCGCGGAACAAATATTAGTATGATGTCCAGATAATTTTTCCGGGACAAATATTTAGTGTAACTACATATGATTTACGTTTTTAAATCACCCACGAAACAGGAGAAATTACCCTAGACCAGGAAAGGGTTTTAAAATAAATATTAAAATTAGATCTTCTTAATACAAATCTTAAATTCATTCATTCACTGACAAACAACGCACAGCGCAAAGAACTGGGGCCAGATATTGTTTTGAAAATTTAAGGGGTTGGATCATATGTTCCCAATGGGGGCGATACCGCCCCCTAGTAGGTGCTGGAGCTTTTCGTGGGGGCGGTAAGTATAGAGAGAGAGAGAATAAATTTTTAATATGAGTTAAATAAATTTTATAAAAATTGGTATAATTAACTATCATGTAAACGGGGGGGGGCGTTGGAAATTATTTTTCTTGTAAAGGGGGTGGTAGTACATAAAAGGTTGGGAACCCATGGGTTAGAGGATAAAAGTGAGTATATAAAGTTCGTCATTTTTGCCGATGGAAATTACCATCGGGCGCACGGCTTGTATCACGATAAATTCAAAAAGCATATACGACAGAAAAGCCAAGAGCTATTCAAACTATGTACATTGCGCAACAATTCAACATGTAGCAGTTTTAGCGAGAGCAATCTAGATCTGAATTTTGGCAGCCCAAAACTAAGCTGCGAGTGTTGTATTGACAGTTGCATTTATTAAGAATGATTTCCACCAAACGGCTCGCATCGCATCGGATCGGAAAGGATATGAACGGATGTGGCGACAGCCGAACGCGTCCGGCAGGATATCGGCGCATACGATCGGCTCCGTACCGTCGCTTTCGCACGTATCCGTTTCTGCGCCTAGTCAAATATTTTCATTCCTACCATTTTGACGTGTTCTAATTTTTGAAAATGGTTGAAGTTGAAGTAGTATTGTTGGCTATTGCATTAGAAGAAAAAGAAAATAATCATAAAACACAGAAGAGGAATAGAAAGATACGACGACAGGCGGACGGAGCCGATTGCACGTCGCAGCATACTTTCGGCTACGATCGCGTGTCGCGAAATAGGCCCGCGGTCAAGTTGCTGTGTTCGGCTTGGTAATATAGACTTTAAATAGTGTGTACACGATTTAATACCATTTAAAGATTGTAAAATCCGTTCCGATCCGATGCGATGCGAGCCGTTTGGTGGAAATCATCCTTTAGTTCCTGTACCGTGCAGATATCTAATATTATTATTTACTTACCTTCGTAAGGAATTTCTCCGTAAGAGATCATAGTCTGTGTGCCAATGTGGTCTCGATTGACGGAAATATACTTGTCTACGGGACTTGAACATAACTGGAGAAGCGAGTTTGGGTCAAAGGGGTACCCAAAAGTGTACTTCTGGCTACTCTTTTAGGATATACAGGTATTATGCTATTTTATCCATATAACCTAAAATCACTCAGTCAATCAGTAAATAAAGATTCAGGCATGAAGGACAAAAAGTCTAGTCCAACAATTTAAAACTTTTCTATCAGCACGGCCTAAAGCTTGGAATTAATTTCACGCTCTAAAGCTCGGGAAACTATTTCGGCCGATTATTGAGTTTCAATAAAATTCGAAAAGAATCACCCGGCTCTATGGACAAACTACAGTTTAGTATTTTGTGTATTTTCCAATCAAAATTTGTCAACGGGCTGTTTTTCAATAAATAGTTTGAAATATTGTCTCCTTGGTCCAGTGTTCGCACAGAGTATGGAACCGTAGATGACTTATAAAATTCGTGGCGCCGAAAGTGCGTTGAGTGCACAACTTCTGTCATGGACCGCTTTCAAAGCCATCAGTTTCTTTACATCATTAGTGTCGTAGCACGAGTAAACGCTAATAAGCGTAGTTTGCATAGAAAGATTTGGCAATGCCCCATAAGCAAACCAAGCTTATTAGCGTTTGTCGAGACGTCTCCGTGCTCTGTACTCACAGAGCTTCACGACCTTCACCCTTCTTACGTAACAAAATCTCTATCACAATCTGAATAATTTTAAAGCCTATTGCTAATTCATTGCTTCTTAAGTTTGAAAAATTTGTCTGCTCAACAACGTAAATAACGCAATGAATGTTGTTGTACTATCAAAATGAAACCCATTCTTATTTTTAGTGTGTTACGTAATTACTCTGCTGGCGATCACTCGATCTTCAGGTAGTGTAGTGTAATGAGATGTTTCTAGAACTTCTTTAGTTGCAACCTGTGTTTTTCCTGGTTGATGGTAATAGACTCGTCCTCTATTAAATGGCACCTAAAACATAACTGGAAAAAATTGAGTTTACTATTCGTCTCTGCCTACCAATCCAATCTACTTAACCTTTTCTCAACTATGTTGGGGTCAGCTTCCAGTCTAACCGGATGCAGCTGAATACCAGTATTTTACATGGAGCGACAGCCTATCTGATCTCCACAACCTGTAACAACTGTCAAAGATCTACAAATGACAGCCGGACGCTTAACGTGCTTTCCGAGGCACGGAGGACTCTCAATATGTTATGGACGGTCACCCATCCACAAACCAACCGCGGCAAGCGTAGCTTAATCTCCAATCGACCCGTGCTGCTGTTATTATTTAGCCACATCTCAGCCTACCTTTCAATAGAATACAAGCGTGATGTGAGTAAAATTGTAAACGGATGTTTCAGAATAAATAGTTTGAAAGTTAAATTCGATTTGGACTTGTACACTCGAGCAGTTTGGAACATATGCGACAGGGTTATAAAACTGAAAGTTTTTGTTTCTTTCAGACGGAGAATGGCTGTTTAGGGAACTGTTGAGAAAAGACTGATTAGTTTTGATAGAAAGCGAGTTTATGGAGCGTGTGACGGTTCAGATAATTGTGTTGGCGATTTTCTTTGTTTGTTGCTTTATGTCTGCCCGGAGAGTTGGCAGATCGTTTTACGCATTTTGTGCAAGTAAGTCTTAAGCTGACTTGTACTTGACTTGTTTATGAGTAACACATAAGTCACTTATCAGATTAAATATATACTCGTAATAGGTAAAATACAAAAAAAAAACCCGACACAAAAAAGAGCTGATGACCTTGAAACAGCTAAACCGATTTTAATAAAACATGTCTAAGAACTACCGCTAGAAAATCTGCTTTCAAATAAAAAAAACCGCATCCAAATCGGTTCACCCGCTTAAGAGCTACTGTGCCACAGACAGACACACACACATAGCGGTCAAAATTATAACGCCCCTCTTTTTGCGGCGGGGGTTAAAAATAAACTTTGAGCGTCTTACATTAGGTTGCTTTGGTAAATAGCCAGCTTGAGTGTTACGTTTTCAAAATAATGTCTGAAGATGCGTGTTTACCTGTAACAATAAAAAAGTTTATATTAATATTAACATCGTCAATTCCGAACTTTGTTCACAGAACGGATATTATTATGGATGTGCTCAGCTGTGTCAGGGCTATGTACTAATTAATAGTTTAACACACATATCATGTTTAACACTTTCACTGACGTCACAACCAGAAGCGTATTTTTTTTGTGTTTGATATGATGCTACGCCCACAGGCGTCTTTTCGTGTTTGATATGACGCTACGCCTACAGGCGGTTAATTTTTACGAAAGTCTAAACAGACAAACCGCCTTCAGCCGAGTAAATTTGCGTACGTTACTAAGAAGCCATATGATCCAGTGTCGTATTGTACTCACAATTATTTTTTCTATTGTCATTTTACGGGTACCTTGAGTTGTTTTTTACGGCAATCCGCGGGGTAATTACGTAACACACTAACAGTAGGAATGGGTTTCATTTTGACAATTCAACAACATTCATTGCGTTATTTACGTTGTTGAGCAGACTAATTTTTCGAACATATGAAGCAATGGATTAGCAATAGGCTTCAAAATGATTCAGATTTTGATAGATTGTGTGTTACGTAATTAGGGTGCAGGCTATAGGCGTGGCATTATTTTGTATGAAATTTTTAGTGTCGTTTTCTGAACGTCAACTTCTTCTCAGTGTCCGTGAAAGTGTTAACAAAATAATTATAATAATTGAGTGATGAAGAGCATTAAATTAGCATCCTTAGTTAAGTGACAATACTCAATTTGTAGACCGCAATTTGGGCACTCAACCCTGATACCAACATGCTAAATACGATACCTGGCAAATATTTTCAGTAAGGCATGAGCAATTCTCGTAAGTAGTATACAGGGTGTGGTAGGTGTGTGGTATAGTAATTTTATTCTAGGTGCATCGTGTTCACATATGATTACATAATTAATGTAAACTTACATAATATTGTAAAATATTTTAAAAGAGTAACGGTGGAGTTTCTTGCCCATTCTTCTCCATACGAAACTACCTTTTGGAAGGGGCAACTAGAATCAATTCTATTTTTTTTGTAAATTTTGACGTTCAAAAGTGCCTTTTATGTGCCTATTTGAAATAAATGATTTGACTTTGACTTTGACTTTGGTGTCGGAGATATCGACGCACAACCTGTAACCATGGATTAAGTACATGAATATGCGTTGAAATATTTCTTAGGTTATTAAAAAAAAAATGCTGTTTCATACATTTTGACCGCGTAAGTATTGCAGTTTTCTATAAAACCGCAAATTTTTTTTTGATATTCGATGAATAATTTGTTCGCTAGGGGGTCTAGAATCATGTGCTGAATTCATGGTTACAGTTAGTCGATGTCCCTGCCACCCTGTACGTTAACGTTTCAACAATTAGGTAACGCTAATCTTGTTATAAGAAACCGTGGCCTCGATTTTTTGTCTACAAACTAATTAGTTACATAGTTTGTTGAATGATCTATCAGACTTATATATATACACTTAGTTTCTGAATTGAGAATTTGAAGTCGAGACCTCTAATTTAGCATTACTTATGGTGATTCCTTTGTTTTTCCAAAACCGAAAGAAATTTTGAATTTGGCGTGCTATATTGAATCTTACCTTAGTACGAGTTTGACAAGTTCTAACCCTCAAATTCTCAATCAAGAAACCTGATATAAAACAATGATCGTTAAATTGGACACACTTTTCATACTGAACTGTGTCCTTCAAAAGCTTTCTCCTACGCACTCTAACTGATTAGAATACCCCTCCTCTACCAAACTGTGGTTACCATTGACCACGGCATTCATACCGTCAACCATTAAAACCCCTACCGCTTGGTTTATTTTCGAAATCCTGGGAGACCGCGCCCGTTGTCTAATATCCAGCACTATCCAATCGATCACTCAGCAACGGTTGATGTTGCAATTAGGGCTAATAAAACCACCCGAATTTACCCTCGGTGGGTTGAAATGACCCTTGGTACAGTTGCCGACGGCAGCACACCAGATGGACAATCTTTTTAAAACGCTTTTGAATTCCCTTCTGTATTCGTACTGTCAGTTGTCAGTCAAAAATTATAGTTCTCGTTGCGGACATACATATTTTCATGAAATCCTACTATATAATATAATATAATATATAATAATATATAATATATATAGTATATAATAATATTATATAATATATAATATAATAATATTATAAATGTGAAAGTGTGGATGTTTGGGTGTTTGTTACTCAATCACGCTAAAACGGCTGAACGGATTTGGATAAAATTTGGCACATGGGTAGACTATGACCTGGATTAGGGCATAGGATACTTTTTATCCCGATATTCCCACAGGATCGAGATTTCTGCGGGTGAAACCGTGGGGCGCAGCTAGTATAATATAAAACAAATTAATAATTCCGGATTTTTTGTCAAGACAAATGAAGTGACACGAAAACAATAATATTCTGATGTAAAATGAATAATTTAATAAATCTCCTGGTTTTCTAATTTTATATTTAAGGTGTTAAAAAGGTCGTAGATCTAACACACATTTCCAACCTAATTACAGACCCAGCATTTTCCACTAATATAATTCACGAATATTAATACGAGAACGCCGTCGAGTGTACACGACCGCGCCCGGACACGGCGGAAATTATAGTTAATGGATTCGAACCCCGGCAATATCGGTGCATAATTGCATCAAGCGTGACGCCAGCGCATCAAATTTTAATATCGTTTCCATGTAAAATCAGAATTTGCGATCATACGACGCCGGGTTATATTTATTCGTCCAATTATGAGATGCGGTGGCGGATGGACGATGATACACACATTTTTTGACATGACTGTACTTAATTTTTTAATGGTTTTGTTATGTTTTTGGGAAAAGCTGTGTTTTAGGTACCTACGGGTGGCAAAAATAAGTTGAAATTGAAGTAGACGTTGTTTGTAGGTGGATCTCTGCTTTGATATTTTTTGAGAGGATATGCTTAGCAGTCGTGGGTGAAAATGGGTATAAATAATCAAGAGAACTATTTCAAATGACGCCTTCACACCGTACCATTTTTATTGAAAATCATCTACTGATCTATTCTGTGAAAATCTTATCGTGAAAACTTTGGTGAAGTGAAGTTGAATTAAATGCCTTTCATTCCATCTGATGCTGGGGATTGACACTATGTTCAAAAGGTCAAAATAGTCAAATCATTTACGTCAAATAGGCACGTAAAAGGCACTTTTGAACGTCAAAATTTACAAGAAAATAGAATTGATTCTAGTTGCTCCTTCCAAAAGGTAGTGCGTATGGAGAAGAATGGGCAAGAAACTCCACCGTTACTCTTTTAAAATGTTTTACAAAATGTTGTATACATTAATTATAAATAATTATATGTGAAGACGATGCACCTAGAAGAAAATTACTATACCACCATAGGTAAAAATAATTAAATTTATAGCAATGACGGGTAAATTAATTATGTGATAGATACATGGTGCTCACATATTTACAAATATTGAACAGTAGATGAATTTCCTAAAATTTTATCAAGTAATAATTTAGTGTGTGGGTTAAAGTAGTTACATAATGTAAAATCAATGCCAGCTCATTCACAGCATATCGAAATCTCCCTTCATCTAAGTTTTCACGGTGAGATTTTTAAAGAATATGTGGTCTGATTAGTATATTTTGTAGGTAGGTTTACGCAAACGTTTAAGCAAACCACTTTCTATACCAAATATATCACAATATCTAGACTAAAAAGTAAAGTACTTTATACCCACGTGAAATTAAAAGCGGTTTAAAAGAAGATGTAGTGACCAAAATTGAAAAGAGTATGCTTAGATGGTTTGGTCATGTTGAGAGGATGAATGAAAGGAGACTAACAAAAGGTTTTTATAAGGCAGATGTGAGTGGAAACGCAGGGAGGGGTAGCCCTAGGAGGACATATAGTGACCTTATTGGTATGCTCTTCAGAAAGGTCAGGTGCATAGTATCCGCAACCGGCGTGCGTGTATGACCAGATGTATGAACGTAAACGAGGCAAAAGGAGTATGTAAGGATCATAGCAGGTGGCGTTCTGTAATTTCTACCTACCCCCATGGGAAGAAGGCGTGAGTTTATGTATGTATGTAAATTAAAAACCTGTTACACAATAAATTATTTCAAAAAGCTTCTAGATCTATTCTAAGAATCTAGTTAAAAATAATGGCAATATAATACAAGAAAAATAAAACTACAAACGATTGGGAATCAAACGAATTGATGTATCTAATATATCGTCTTTACTATAGTGGTGATAAAAATGGGTTTATATCTGACTATGATAGTATTTATGAGTTGTTAATCAGCGTCTTGATTACATATCTTTTACCCGAATACGGACAAGACAAAAAGAAAAGATTATGGCTCTTGCATAAAAGTTTTTCTACACTATAATTAATAATTCATGATAATAATACAATATTATAAAGAGGTAAAATTTGTTTTGTATGTAGGGTTAATCTCTGGAACTACCAGTCGGATTTGAAAAATTATTTTTGCATTCGTTAGCTCAATTCTTGAGGAAGGCTATAGTCTATTTAACATCATGCTAGGACCTTTAAGAACCGAGCAAAACGAAAAAGTCAGAAAGAACGCAGAGCGATAACCAAGTAATACCGCGGGCAGGCGATGCGATGCGACGGGGTGGATCGGGGGAACAAGAAATTTCACGCGGAAGAAATCGCAGGCAGATACTAGCGTGAGATAATTTGATTATATTGAATTAGTATTTATTTACATAATTAGAAAGTGTATTATTACTCTTTGACAGTTCAAAAGTACCTACAAATGATTTAATTGAAATAAATGCTTTGAATTTGAAGTTACAGGCAGTTATGTGAATGTTTTTGGACAAAAAAAATAACATTCGTAAATAATCCATTTTGCTGGTAAACTCTACGAGCATATGAAAATAAAATATACCCCACATTAAACCACAAACAAAGAGCCAAACATTTCTTCATAAAACTAAAACTAATTATTACAGTCATCAAATTAAATATAATAACGGGCAAAGTAATAAAATTACGTACACAGAAAATGGCTGACTTAATACAATCATACAGACAAACAGACATCAAGAAACAGAGAAATAAATGCATTAAAACTCTCGCTCAAAGTAAACTCGCCTCAAAGTAATTGTGGTCGTGTTTCTAGGGCGACGCCATTTTAACTACACATCTTAGTAACGCCACAGTATAGATAAATACAGAAGATCGGCTCCATGAAACGAGCGAAAACAGGCGCACGCACAGATAGACGTGTCCGTACAGCGCACGGCGATCTCAAACGAATGCCAGTCGCGAGTGCGCTTGCACTCACTGCACGTGAAGCGTGTCTATGTATGTGTGCGTTTTCGTTCATCTATGGAGCTGACCTTGACCTTCTGTCAACATCAATCTGTCTAGCCTTTTCCCAACTATGCTGGCTTCCAGTATAACCGAATGCAGCTGAATACAAGTATTTTACAAGGATCAACCGCCTATCTGACCTCCACACTAACACAACTATTGGATAACAAGATACTCCTTGGTAAGACTGGATGTCAGGTTTTTGAGCTTCTGACTACCCGTAACGACTGTCAAGGATCTACGAATGACAGCCAGGACCAACAGCAGAGCGGAGCTGACCTTCCGTATCTATTTTGTTGTAACACTGTTCACGGCCCGCCGCGACAAAAAGTCGGGCAAAAGTTTCAACGACGTTAATTACATTTTATTATGTCATTGCGTTGTTTTTAAGATTTTTAATTTTTATTAATATTTTTTAAATTAAATGGATGGTCTTTTTTTAAAGTAATGTAATTGCAGCAGGTTTTGAAGATTATTTTGCAGATTCTACGTTATTTAAACGGATATAAAAAAACAGCAGTATCATAAATATTAATAAGTCGGTTAAATATTTGCGACAGTCTGTTTCAGCGACCAAAGCTATTGGAAAATGGTAGAGAAAAGTGTAAAACTTTATGCCCAACGATAAAAAAAATACTTAAAAATCTAGAAAATATTAATATTCAAAACATCACAAATAATACCATCTACATACCCAAATAATGATATTTAGAGGCAGCACAGACTGAAATGACCGAATTATTACGTTTTTATTTAATAAAACAGATAAAACGAAAAAATACCTTCATTTTCTATCAAGTTACGCAGGTACAAGTACAAAGTAAACATATTTACTGGCATACTCACATATGTATGTATAAATGTTAATGCGATTCAACAGGAAAGTTAAAAGATACGGCTCCGTCAAAGTTTTCGATTCGGCAAATACGCATTTCCATAATAAATTATTCTATATCAAAGCGATCGGACCGTGCATAGGTCGCTTTAAGCATCCTTCGAAAGTTACAGAGCTGCGACTTCGACTCGATGTAACAAGTTACTTGTTACACATGCTGTATGAAATGTATCTCACTCGCGTGGTTTTAACAACTCTTAATGATATGATGGACTTGAAAAAAAGATGTGAGAGTGCTGTCATGATTATAGCTTTGAAGTTCGTGACTTTTAATTTATAACCCATTGCATTAATAAAAAAACCCTGCATAATATAACAAGTAAACTATCATGCAAATTCGGTCGATTTTTGAAGATTTTATTATAGAATTCCATTGCTGCATCACTTGACGTTCATTCCCATACATACATTTTATAGAGGTATGAGGAACAGGGTGTAAAGCTCACTCATACCTCCATAGAAAAGGGAGGATCCTCCGACCAGACGGGTGTTGTGTCTGGTGGGCAACTGCCCGACGATTGATGTCGGGATGTTGTATATATACTAGTTGCGCGGTAAACTCTGCTTGCGCGATGCAGGATTTTGTGTGACGTCAGTCTGACGCGTAGCTCGCATGTGGCGTTGTAGATGCCGCTACAATTTTAACAGATTTTTCTATATTTAATATAGGCTCTCGTTAAAGTTTGCATTGTGACATTGCTTGAAGGAACCCTATTTTCATCAGTAGATCTTTCGGCTGAGATTATGATACACTCGTGCGACCATTATCTCCTCTTCTTTTAGCCGATGATACATTTAAAAGAGTGTCCATGGAGTTTCTTGCCCGTTCTTCTCCATAGGTACCTACTACGCTTTGGAATGGGCAAGTAGCTTCATCTTTCTGGCTGACCGACATAAGACAGTTCAAAGGTGCCTGTAATTGGTTTATTTGAAATAAATGCTGTAAGGTTTTTTTTTTTAACAGTAACCGCGGTCTCATGGTCGTTGGCGTTCATTGCATACTAATGTATCCCTCTGTTTTCTACCTGGTTAATGATACTAGTAACGGCCGCGTCTTACGAGTTGTAGGTCGTAGGTTCGAACCCAGACAGGCGCTTTACTGTGTGTAAATTATTTCATCATCACTGGTCTGAATTCTTGTGAAAATTTAATCAATTTTGGTTAGTTGCTCTCAAAACGGTGAAGGAAAAACATCGCGAGGAAACCGGCATGTCCTAGAACCAAAAATTCGAAAACATATGACAACTACCAACCCGCACTGGGCCCGCGTGGTAGATTACGTCCCACTCCCTCTCAAAAAGAGGAGGCCTGTGTCCCAGCAGTGGGAACATTATAGGCTGATTATGCTTATGGTAATGATACTAGTCCAAATTTTTTTTTACGATATAATAAATAATAAATGATTTTATTTCTGTAAGTAGGTTCATACGAACACTTTTACACGTCAATCATATTTTAAAAACTAGATGAGGTCAGCGTTTCCTATCTGAGATAATGTATATCTACCACGGCCATGTCCCTGTGATTTGTTAAAAAAACGCCAATTTCAATACATTAGTATGGAATGATCGCCAATGACCACATGTCCGTGTTTCCTTTTATAGATGGTACACACACCTAGAAAAACTTCGTTTATTGCCCGTAGTTCGACCGCGTAGTTCTACTGACTTCCTGAGTCGAGCTGCGCGATTACTGACAAATGCGTGCACTGACTGGACAGGTCCACTCAATCTGTGTGTTCTTTCCTCAAAAGACCATTTCAGATGATGATGGCCTTCACATGATCTGACCAAGATTTTGTTTGGACTTTAAAAGAGACTGTGACCTCTGAGTTTGTTTCAGTCTTTCTTCTCAGAGTAGTCAGATAGGAAACGCCGACCTCATCTAGTTTTTAAAATATGATTGACGTGTAAAATTGTTTGTACAAACCTACTTATAGAAATAAAATCATTTATCATTTATCATACTAGTAGGACTAAAAGTTTTTTTTCTTTTCGGTGGTTCTATCAATCGGGCCACATTTATGAAATTATCACATTGTAGTGGCACTAGATCTACTGGTTATGCTTAGTACAATCACAAGTAGACTGCATAAGAACTACCACAGAGTTAAATAGTTCGTTTACAGGAGCCCTAAGAAGACTTAACGAAAGTTTTACGGACTTACTCTAGTTAAATCCGTTGAGTTTAATTTATCTATATGCTAGTCTTGCTAGAATATATTCAAACTTTAAAATTTGCAAACTAGTTTCCAAAGTGGGTCTTTAAATAATAAAACTAAGCCAACATCCTTTGCAAGTAAATGAACTAGAAACTAAGGAATTAAAGGCATTAGTTTCATTAAAACTTTGAAGTTATTCAGTTCTTACATCCAAACATGAATCGTTAATATTTTATAGTATCTTTAAAAGAGATTTGTAAAATTAGTTTTATCGGCAAAGCAAAGTTTTTAAGCAAATCTCTCTTTGCTTATTGCTAGCATAGACATGCAAATTTTTATATTAGCCAAAAGTCTTAGCCCTCTCACCCACGGGCAATTTTTTATCGCGTACTAGATTTTCAACGCACTGCTTAACGCATAGAGTTGCAAATCCAACAGTGTATTTTTGACACGCAGGGATGCACTCTATTGGATTCTCAATGCTCGGCTCAACACAGAGAGTCGAAAATACAGTGCGCGAAAAACAATAGTAGTATAAAAAATCGCCCGTGCTAACCTGGGCTTATGGTCATTAGAAAAAGTGACCAAGCCTCATATTTAAGGCTTGCTTCATCTCTGTATTCCTAAATTAATAATTATATGTTGGATTTATACAAATTAAAGCAGTACTATTGGCCTCAATGATGGCTAAGAGAATCCTATAAGAGCAATATTGAAGTCACTTATCCTATCAATCAGAAATAAACTCTTTATCAATCACACTCATTTCTAATTCTCCGGCATTTCAAATTCACCTCCAGACAAACTCCATAGACCTACCGTTTGTGAGCAAAAGGTTAACGATCTTGACTAAAAACAAAACAAAAAATAGCCTCCTAAGGTTCTTGCCCAATCAAGGACCCGCCCTCGAGCTAATAGAAACTTTATCCCTTCAATATTTTCTTTTGATTAAATTCGTCTGCTGAAGGCGGATGAGAAATGTTTTTATTTCCATATTTTTGATCAAAAATACTGAAATTAAGATTGCGATCTTTCAAAGATATTGGCAAAAAATATTTATGTTGTTTTGGGTAAGGAATTGATTACTTTATACTATAGTTTCTTGCGTAGCAACTACGGCGTAGCTCTGACGTCATGGCTACGCGCGCTACGTGGTCGTAGCATATTGGCTGCGGCTACACGGAAATAGTTGTTTAAACCCTTCCCTTAAGTCGGCCTTGTATAAATTTTATATTAGTTGTAACTTTCTAAGGAAGCAATATTTCTAAATTGCCTTTTAAATAATTTATACAAGGCTCTCATTTACATCGTATTTTATTTTATTTTTATGGCAAGAAGGAGCTTGAGCTTATAAACTTTATTTAAGTGATACTAAACCTCCGCATGTTTTCATTATTTCCGACTATTAAAACTAAAAACTAAACTCTACAAGAAATATTCAAACAAAATACGCAATACCTGCATCTTTTTGACATTAATAAATCCTGTCATTTTCGTGCAACACATCAAAACATTCAGCTCAAGATTACAAGCTGCACCATAACTCAACCACGAAACTCAACGACCCAACACTCACTGTACTAAGCCCCCACAATAAATATGAAAGTTCGTTAAATTGTTAGCAAGAAACAATAAGTTAAGTTGTGTTAAACAGAGGCCAACCACAAGCATTGCCGGCCAAGCGTCAGGCTTGAACGGTTCCGACAAGATTTACTCGCTAACTTTGTACCACAGAACTCAAATTGTGCTCCTGACAGCTGTTCAAGTTTTTCAAATTAGGGTGTGCGTGTGTACTCATAAAGGTATGAGGGTTTTTTTTTTTGGCTCTGTTTTTGTTGCTAATGTTAGGGTAAAAAAGTTCAGGTTTTTATAATAATTGTGGTTTGGGAAAACGCCTCTTGTTATACGAGTACATACACACAAATTTTACCTTTCGTATAGAGACTACAGTAGTATTAAAGGTGAAAACTGGGTGAATGGAATGCTAAGTCGAAGTCGCGAATGCGAAGTCTTATAATCCTAACTAGTCCTAATCCTAACTATCCTACTAATATTATAAATGTGAAAGAGTAAAATTTGTAATAATTAGGAATTAAATAACAAATTACATCTAATTAATTAACCTAACCTAACTAAAACTATTAACAAACTAAAAAATAGCATCAAAAATGTGAAAGTGTAGATGTTTGGATGTTTGTAACTCAATCACGCTAAAACGGCTGAACGGATTTGGATAAAGTTTGGAACATGGGTAGACTATGAGCTGGATTATGACATAGGATACTTTTATCCCGATATTCCCACGGGATCGAGATTTCTGCGGGTGAAACCGCGGGGCGCAGCTAGTATATATATATATTATATATAATATTATATATTTATTATATATTTATATATAATATTATAAATAATATTATAAATAATATTATAAATGCGAAAGTAAGAAAACAATAATAACGTTCTTATGATAATAGATGGCGCCACGTGTCTTACGAATTACGATTGAATTATATTATTATATAAACTTTAGTAGTGTGTTAAGATTTTATTTTATTTTAAATTTAAGTACCTAATACATTTTGGGAGTCTAGAGTGTTGATAGACCGGTTTTTCATCCTCCTAACTATAATTCCCCGAACAAACCGAATAATTGTCAAATTCTAAATTAACGCGAGCGAAACCGCGGGTAAAAGCTAGTTAACTATATATTGGACCATTTTGTACCTTCACAACATAATACAAATAAATACATTCATACAAAAATTATGATTAATCTTTAAAGTTGTATTTATTAATGGTAATCTATGACCAGCGCTGAGGGCTCCATTATTACTTATGTTACCTGTGTTTTCTGTTTATAATATTGCATAATGAAGCTATTTGTTATTTCTATTTAATAAAATAAAATGTATGTAGCGGCATCTACAACGCCACATGCGAGCTACACGACACACTGACGTCACGCAATAATCCTGCATCGCGCAAGCAAAGTTTACAACGTACCGACATCTCCCCTCGGGAAGTTGCCCACCAAACACGACACCTGTCTGGTCAGAAAATCCTCCCTTTTCTATGGAGGTATGAGTGAACTTTGCACCCCTCTATATGAGTATCAAATATAATTTTTATGAATAATATCAATACACATCAAACACATCGCTGCCCTCGCAAAAATTACCTCTCTGGCTCTACAAACATCATGAACGATCCAACTTGACCAAGATTCAATATTAATAAAAATTCCATAACCTTGTCACTCTAGCATGCCTTTGAAACTCTTTAAAAGTGACCTCCACAGTAAATTCGAAGAATAATATACTTAATAGAAAGTCCAGTCAAACAAATATGAAAACATATTCAACATTATGCTGGCAACATAAAAACAACACGAAAAAGTTGAATTACACTAACACATAAGTTTGTAATCTAGTTACAAACTCATAACATATTATTTTAAAGCTGTGCACAGACTAGAGTAAAATTTTTGACTATCGCGCTATAAAAACAATGGTGACTTGCACACATGCAATAGTCACAGTCTCAAGTTGTAAGAAATCTGTTTTCACTCTTAGGCGCTAAGCAAACGATGGACAATTTGACCGCGATGATAAAACGTATGGAAATCTATGCATTAACACACACCAAGGACAAATAGGCTGCTGGGATTTCCATACGTTCTACCGTCGCGGACAAATTGTCCATCGTTTGCTTAACGCCTTATAGCAGACCAAAATACAGGAACAAAAATGCTTGACATTTTACCTTTCGTCAAAATATTGACCCGTACCCCAATTGCGTAACACACTTTCAATCATAGTCCGATGGATTTTGAAGGATATTGCTAAACCATTGCTTCATATGTTTGAAATATTTGTCTGCTCTACCACGTAAATCACACAATGAATATTTTTGACGATTGGCTGAAATATAAACTTTATCTTAATTAAATATAAAGTGGTTTTTTTTTAATTAAAATGGTAAAATAAATTAAAAAGACGTGAAAACCCTATAGAGTTTCATAATTAATTTAATTAAGATTCTTTAAATAAGATAAATTAAAATTATATTATTTATTTTGTTTTGAATTATCAAAATGAAAGGCATTGTCATTGTTAGTGTGTTACACAATTACCCCGCTGTTATAATAAGAGTCGTTATTAACCCCCTGATCTGTCTAAAGCAGACAAAATTCTTTTGGCTCTAGTGTGCACACTGTCTTACATCATATTCATATATCGTATCAAAAAGTAATTTCAACTTTATTATGACGTGTCTTGTGTTGACGTCTTGTTTTTAGGCTCAAATATTAAGTTAGTAGCCTTCATTCCCAGTAGAATAACGAGATTTTTATTTGAGACAAACCTATTACTAACACGAGATGAATTTCATGCTAAATTTTGACATCAATAGTTTGAGTATTTGCGAACAGCACAGGGCGGCATTTTGACAACTGGTCATATGACAGCTTGTTCGTTGATCTTTAATGTACTAGAGGTCGCCCATTGGTCGAAATTCGACCTTAATTCATTATAAATAAAGCACAAATATCTATTAAACAAATTGTAGGATAAACAAAATAGGTTTCTTTTTACTCTTTATTTTTTATAAACCTTTACTTTGGTCATCTGAATTCATAGCAATCGTTTGTTTACATGGCATTAAATCTCCCTAAGAGTATAATAAGTTTTGTGCATTATATTTTTTCTTGTCACTTGATTCTACGTTTAGTTTTAACAGAAAAAGTAATATATTTCTAATGCATTATTATATACAAATATTAGCATTCTGCACTCCTTCTCTACATAAACTATAAGTGTGCGAAATTTCATACTCCTCTGTCCGCGTAATTTTCGTAAAAAGGGCTAGAAAGTATTCAGTTCACGTATTAATATGTGTATAATAATTATCGCCTTGGGCCTGGGGGCCTAGACAAGTGACAATCACTTTTTTTTATTTCTAAAACGACATTCAACAGCACCCTAGTTGCTTAACACACTATCAATCACAATCTGAATCATATTGAAGCCTATTGCTAATCCATTGCTTCATATGTGCGAAAAATTTGTCTGCTCAACAACATAAATAAGGCAATGAATGTTGTTGAACTGTCAAAATGACAGCCATTCCTACTGTTAGTGTGTTACGCAATTATCCCGCAGGATTGACATAAAGTTTTTGATAGCAATGTCAATACAATTAGTTTTTGACGTGACGTCCCTTCGTCTACTGTTGTGGCAAGTAGATTATCTTCCATTGATTATTCTGCACGCAGATATTTTTAATTTTAAAATTAAATATTATAATTTTTGTTAAAACATCTGCCTATTAATGCTGCAGTATTACCTAAATAACTTCCCTTCAGAAAGTATCCTACACTCTTTCTTTGTATTCGTCATTACAAGACAAAATGAAAGTTTCTTGAGCCAGTCATTTTACTTATCCTGCAACATTTTAACTTACTACTATGGTTAGTAGTTTTCTAAACGAACTTTCCAGGCAAATCACGGCCCATTCCAAGGTTGCCTGGAAGAGACCGCAGAAAGCAATAAGGCCGCCCATTGTATATTTTGTAGTGTTTGATTTATTTTTTGTTATATATTTTGTGGAGTACAACAAACTCAAACTGAAACTCAAAGCATTTATTCCAAATAAACCAATTACAGGCACTTTTGAATTGTCAAGGGGTCGGTCAGTCAGAAAGATGAAGCTAGTTGCCCATCCCAAAACGTATTAGGTACCTATGGAGAAGAACGGGCAAGGAACTCCATGGACACTCTTTGAAATCAAAATATTGGTGACAACATTCATGTTGAAATTATGCATGTGAGAATGATGCAGAACGTTAAAAGCGTCCGTAATAAAGAGACATAACAATTAAATTATTCAATTAATAAAGAAGAAGAATATATAAATAAACGTTTTTTCAAAGTACTGTCCTCTCTTAACTCTTAACTTTTTTTCACCTTTTCTCACTTGAGTAGAACAACAAATATGATTATTTTTCATCTCACACCGACCTCATAAAAACAGGTAAAGTACGAGTATTTTGTATGTAAAATTATGAATCACAGTCCGAACTTCAAAGTTTATGAATAATTCCCTTAAATAACATCATTTAAATTTTTTGTGGGAAATGCAAAGTCCGGTCGCATGAATGTAATAAGATGCAAAATGAGTCAAAGTTTGTGTTTTTACAAAAAGTTTCTTGTTGCTGTTTGTAATCTCTTTGCTAGTCAGAAAAAGAACAAAAATGCATCTGCTGCTTTAACCTTTTTTTGTTTTCAAGCTTAATAGATTATATTCTTGCTTGCAAATAGCTCATTGTACTTGTTCTCTAGCTAAGTTATTTTATTGATTGCTATAGTAATGTTACCTGCGACGCGGGATTTAATTAACTCAGCCTAAAACTCAGTTCTCAGAGACGGCCGGTTTCCACGTTTCATAGTAAGTGGTTTGCAAAAAACGGATATCAGATTTTCCTAGCAAAATAAAAGTAAAACTACCGAGAACTTTCAATTATGCACCCATCGGATGTAAACGAAGTTATCCGAAAAGTAGAGGTCAAGCTAAAGCTTGACCTCTACTTTTACGGTAAACTGTATTGGATGAGGGATGCTTATTGGTTTTGCTCATTTTCGGAAAGTCCGAATTTAACCAAAACGGATTTACGAGGTACTGCTAAAATGGCGGTAAGTACTTTGTGGCTTGTGTACAGTCACGAGCATAAATACCCTACACTTACGCAAGATTTATAAGCGATTTTCTTCTAAAGAAATGACAGATATATTATGGTGTTACGAATATAGTATTATCGAAACCATGCAAATATGAAACAGCTCTATTCTTAAAGTTAAAATTTTTATTTAACGAGAAAATCGCTTTAAAATTTTGCATTACCGTCAGGTATTCATGCTCGTAACTGTACAAACAAATCAATACTTTAGAATGTACAGTCACCAAAAGAGATAAGTAACCAGGGTCGTCGGATATAGTTGTAGTTTAATAAGAAACTGATGGATGTTTTCGAATGAAATTTAATTGGATAAATTAACTGTTTGTTTTCTATTAATTAAGTTAAATTTTACTCGAAAACGTCCATCGGTTTCTTACTGAACTTCAACTATATCCAACGACCCTGGTTATTTATCGCTTTTGGTGACCGTACATATTAATGGTAACCTACTACTCTACTTATGTGCTAGGTTTATTTATTAAAGTATTTTCAAAGTTGTGCGTATTAACTAAACCCTGCGGCTCAAAAAATCTAAATCAAAATATTTTATTTCACATAAACCTACATGGGCACTTATGAAACGTCAGAAGCTAGGTGCACGGTTCCAATTGGTTGTTTCCTATGGAGAAGAGCCGGCAAGAAACTCCACGGTTACTCTTTTAAAAATAATTGGCTTTTACAATGTTTTAAAAAAATAGTGTTAATAGGTATGGGAGGACAGTGTAGGCCTGTCACCAATTACCAGGTACGTAACAAAATGGTCTACAAATCTACAGTCTACACGTTAGGCCTACAACGTTCTCAAATTCACAAAATATAGAATAATCTATATAAAAGATAAATAAAATAATAAAAATAAAATCCTATTTAAACCAAATGACATGATTGCCATTACAACTGTAACAAATCTGAATTAAAATCCTGTCCACAGGAGGCTCTCGTGTGGCCATAAACAGCAATAATCAATCAATTAATGAGGAACCAAAAACAACTTCAGATACCCACATACATATTGATTGATTGTTAAAACAAACGTTCGACCTTACTAATACAAAATCCTCGACAAGATCGCAATAACTTGGAGAAACTCCAACGTTTTCAAACTCTGTACTGAGATCCATATCTGTTGCAACGTGGTTCACTAAAAATAGGAAGTAATCGGTAATGTCAAAGAACAATTAAAGGTTCATAGCAAAAATGAAGGGAGGGAATTAATGAACAGCTATTGAGACACGAAGCAACAAAATTCGATCTAAAGAAAAGCGGCAACATTCCTCTAGATCGTAATTCCTTGCTTCGTGTCTTAATATGAAAGTTTATAAAAGGTATTAGAAAATTCTAGACACACTTACCGAGAATCCTTATTGAGCCGTTATTCATAATTCCTTCTCAGTCACGAGATAATATTTTTTTAAAGGAGTGGCGCTAGTGTACCATTGTACGCCATCTTAATGGAGAATCACCAATGATGTTTGCAAGACCTACCATCTTATTACGAAACCGATATTACCGAACCAAACGCTGATTAAAAAAAAGAAGAAAAAAAGAATCGCAATAAGTATTACGCCCCTGACTCACAACATCTTTGTAACAAAATCGTATTTCCATCATCCCTTCTTCAAAGTAACATAAAAGCATTTAAATTGAATACATTACATTTATATTTATTAAAGAAAGTCGTGAACCCGGGTCATAACTCGGAACATGATCCGTTTTATCTCCGAGTTCGTTTCCGAGTTACATGGAACTAGGGTTGTGCCGTGCACACGTCAAATACATGAACGGACCCTTTGGGATCCTTTTTGGAGTAGACTGAAAATTTTAAGTTTTTTGAAATGTTAATATTTTGTGAGAAACGCGAACAAAGGTCGATATCAAATTGTATTTTTTTTCCTTAAATATTTTTTGTGTGGGTTCTACAATGTTGTTGTAAGGTGACCTTTGTAAGGTTTTATTTACCAATAGGTTCCACTTAGTCCTCAATACAGCTTTGTTTGTTGCACCTTGTAGAAACAACCCACTCAAACGTCTGGGCGACAATAGCAGCCCGAAACTTTTCGACCTAAAACGTTAGGGCGAATATGACAGCCTCGCCGACTTGTTATCTTTTATTTACATTATTGTGCGTGGTAACTTTATGAGAGCCCTTTCTTTTACAAATTTTAAAGTGCATTGAAACATCGACCAAATTTCTTGCCAACCCTATCCCACTGATGTGAGAAACTGCAAAACACCAAGTCCCTAACAAAATAATGGGCAAGCTTGTATCGCTGCACGCCGCGACGACGTGTCACGCCGTGACGCTAACATGTTGCGAGCGTGACGGCGGGTACTTGAAACACTGCCTAATGTTAAAATGTGGCCCAAGGTGTGAGTAAACAGAGGAAATGTGCAATTAGAAAAATATTTAACTCTAACAAAATAATTCAACGTTACAGCGTCACGCGAAGTTGCGAGCGTGATGATTAATGGATGACAGACCGCTCAAATTCGTGTTCTTTTCTTTTATAATTATTGTAAGTGTATAGATATCATGAAGAATTAGAAAGTGTTTATTATTGACAGTCTTTTGTCATGCAATAATGAACTATCATGACGATATGTAACTATGGAAGAAAGTTACAAGCGTGACAGCGTGAATACAGCACGTGGGCGTAAACTAGCGTGCTATCAGTGTGGTGACAAATGTACTATTTAAAATAAATCATAAGAACTTATGTGAAATTTTTAGTTAATATATGAACAAGACCCCCCACCCCCCAACAAGACCCCTCCTCACCGAGAGGAGGCCTGAGTCCCAACAGTGGGAACATTATAGGCTGATCATGATGATATGAACAAGAAGCTTAACTCCATATCCTTGGAACATAAGCTCATGAACAATTTGGTTCAATTATCTCTCCGGCTCAACCCTTGCACCATTAACCCCCATATAACAGGGTGGGTACAAATAACCCTAAGAAACAGATAGCTCTAGTAAACACACTGTTTGAACGGTACACTCGACGCCACGAATGACAAGGAATTGGACAGGTGACGGTGTTAATTGATGACGACTGTACGTGCGTGCACTGTTAAACACCTACTCATGTGATCGCTGAATAACTAAGGACTATACGTACCTACTTCAAGAGAATGTAGTGGGTACCGGATACAGAAAGGTCATACTGATGGCATTACAGTCCGATTATACTTTTCACTTTATATGGGAACGTTGAAAGAAATCTCAAAAGATGACGAGGTTCTGAAGAATAAAGGAGAATACTTTTCCAATTCCTGTGGTCAGTCGCTTCTCCATTGAAGAAACTAAAACAGGGTCAAATTAAATTAGCTAGCAAAACTCCGCAGACGTAGTAGTTATCGATACCCAAACATGATGAAACAAAAAAAAACGACCGAAGGTTAGGTAGCTAATAGGTATTTACTTGAAATACTAATCTTTTTTCACACTAGACGGTGATGGATATCGTAATCTAAAAAAAAAAAAAAAAACAGATTTTCTCATCACATATGTAACAGTAACTACATTACCAGCGGTCTTTGACCCCAAAAATATATCATCTACTTGTTTGCCCTACACCGTGAATTTTTTTAGAGCCGTAGATGCGCATGGGGGAGGCCGTCTCGACGTGTTTAATATGGAATTTTTCACTTTTTGCATGGAAAATATAAAAAAATTCTCACCTTCATGTAGAGATTTTGGAGTTTTATGGCTTATAAAGGGGCTCGAAATTTTCATTATTTTTGCGATAGGACTCACCATTTTTGAGATATTAGCAAAATAAAATTAAAAAAGATACAGTACTGTTTTTGATCCTGAATTCGACGTATTGTGGTGAATTTTAGTTCATGATAGCTAATTTTATTCCACAACTTTTTAATCGTGATTAAAAATAGCCAGATTTAGTTAAACGACCAAAATTTTATGTGAAAAACGTTAAATTCGGAGTAGCAAAATTGCCATTTTAAGTAAATTACTAAATCAGTGCCATCTTAGTGCTGTCAAACTAAAATATAGTTAAGTTGTGTCACTTTAGTCTATTTCAGAATGGCAAATCGTCGTTTGACAGAAATAAACTAAATTTTAGTGATTTTTAGTCTAGTTTTAAGAATTCTGTGACAATAGAATCGGCACCATTGTAGAAGTTCGAGGTTATTATTGTTTCAAATCACGTAAAAAGCCGATCGCTAAATATCATTCTATAAATAACAAAAACTCACCTTGTCAATATGTTCTACAAACAGAATGATATAAAACCACCACCTCCTATAATTTAACCCACACCCTCCCCAATGTAATGCGATATCACCTATCAAATAACTCTTCGCAACAGTTCTCAATATACTCCATTTTATCCGCCGCCTCCCGCTTACAAATTAGAGTGGTGACAAGGAATTTAATTGGCGCTGAACGTACGCGCACCTCTAGTTTTCGATTGCTTGAGATATGTTTATTGCTCGAGTGTTTAGTGCAGCTCTAAAACTGTTTAATAAAGGTGGGAATACGCAGGGGTGGTGATAGTAAAGGGTATTATGTCGAGCTATTTGCATTTGTGCTTAGAGGTTGGGTTCTAAACATAAATTCTTGGAATTACTTATATCCTAGTACTATTAGTGTTCTATTCTAGTTTCTAGCTTAAGATTATGGGTTAATCTTTACTTGATGATTTTGCTAATGTCAGTGCGGGAGAGGCAGAAAAAAATATTGATATTGAAAATTACACATCGGTTGTATTAAAAAGGTATTTCGTTTTAACATGGTTTAAATTATCGAGCCAGGGCGCCTCCTCCTGCGGATTGTTCGAAAGAGTTACCGTGGCCCTGGCGTACAGGCAACTGAAGGAACACGGGTGGGTTTTAGTCAGTAAGAGTCTGACACGCCCTTCCGCTCCGCCCAGAGCGGTAGGGGTCATTCGATGATTTCCCACCCAAAAAAAAAAAAAAAAAATGGGCGCCTCCTCCCTTAGTCCGTCAACGAAGACACGGGCCCGTCCGAAAGTAGTTTGAGAATTTGGAGTGAACCTTACGCCCGATTAATTAACTTTTTCACACCACTGACACTAGTGACACCACTTTTTTTTGTTTCTTTGGTACACCACTGACTACCTGCATTATTGTCTCTCCTTCTCCCTTGAATCCATCCAAAGGTTGTCTGTAAAAGATCGGTTTTAGCGATAAGACCGCCCATTGTGTCACCCTGTGTAAAATGTCTACATTTATATCTGTTATTTTTTATGGTGTACATAATAAAGAGTATTCTATTCTATTCTATTCTAAAAACACATCGGGAGTAGGGCCAGCTGTCACATCGTAGTGCCATTCATTCTTAGGTCGAGCCCCAAACTAGTCTTACGTCCGTAGGTGATACGGAGTAGGAAACGCTCGTATCGTCGGCCGAAACTACAGATATCGCGCTAAGAGAATAGACCTCTGGTTTTGTATTAAGAACGTAACTGTGATTCAAACAGAGTTCTTTAGGTACAAAACTGACAACTTAGTCCATTACTAAGTTGTCAGAACTTTAACTTAGTCGGAACAAAGTTCAAAGTTTAAAAACGGCTCCATTGGTTTGAACCTCGGTCTGAAGATAAATTTTATTTTATAATAACACCCTTTGTCTTAGGGAGTTCTACGAATCACTTGAGTAATCTTGGTTAACATAGAAGTATCTATTTCGGTCTTTGTGGGTAGTTGGAACCCATTTCAGATATTTTAGGAAGGACATCAAAATTACCAATATCTGGTTATACGATCGCTCTTATCAGAAGCTAGTTGCTTTGAGCTAACTGATATTCCACCACATCTAGTCTGGTCGGCCATATGAATGAACGTAAACGAAGTAAAAGGACTATATACGGAGCGTAGTAGGTGGCGTTCTGTGATTTCTGCCTGCCACTATGGGAAAAGGTGTGAGTTTATGAATGCACAGAGCACGGAGACGCCTCGGCAGCCCTTGCTGGAGACGTTACTACTTATAGACACGACGATTTTACTCATATACACTGACGACCCGTGATAATTCTAACAATGCTCTATGATATCTAACTTACACTCAGTTGCGCCAATTTTGGACACGAAAATTTGTCTGTAGCCGCTGCCACAGTAGTCGATTTCGTACTCTGTGAACCAATGTATGTATCTGGTTGGCCTGAAAGCTTACCCCAACGTAGCAAAGGGCTTGGCAGTCAAACAGACAACATTAAAATCCAATTTATTTCAAGAATCCACCGAAAAAGAAATAACATCTCCGAAAGATAAAGTTTTCAAATGCCAACCGATCTTTTCAAACAAGTTAAGATCGCCGTACAAAGAAAATTGTGCACAATACAATCAATAAAGGCGCACAAGTAGGTTTCGTTCAACTACTGGTATGTAAAGTTACAAAGTTATGCGGTATGTTGCAACGGTTACAAAGTTTCTACTACAAATAGGAGTGTTTGGTCTGCTGTTTAGGTTCTATTTCAACAAATTTTGTGTTAAAAAGTTTCATATTTTTGTTACGTATGGTGAAGATTGTGTTAGGAAAATGGCCGGTAAAGCAGCATTTTCTAATGATAACAAACATCGTTGTACTAGAATAGAATAGAATACTCTTTATTATGTACACCATAAAAATTAGAGATATATATGTAGAAATTTTACACAGGGTGACACAATGGGCGGTATTATCTTAGCTCCTCAGCTTGATAATACAACGATCTTAATAAAGCGGAAAACCAAGTATTGGTACAACTTTTTCCAGCGTGTATTGATACTGTGCTGTGTATAGTTGATTGCTTTTTTTTATTTATTTTTTACTATGTGCGGCGTGTAAATATCCTTAGTTGCCCTCCGGTTAAGAATGCCGAGAAGGTATCACTAAAAGGACTGTCTCGGACTCATCCTAGATTCTACGGACTTGTAGGCCGCTTGCACCACAAATCACTAAAATATAAGTAAAGCGCTAGACTTATTTAAAATATCGTTCTGTTTCTATCAATCGTTTGAAGATAACAGAGACAGAATGATGTTTGAAATGTGTTTAGCGTTAAACGTGTTTAGTGATTTGTATTGCAAGTGGGCTGCAGAGAGAAATATGAAAAATTAGCAGCTGTTGCAGTATTTAAAAGTAGAGTGAAATAACACTATTTTTCCACTTTGTCATAATTCCATATGTATTTATTATTTAAATTACATTATACTCGTATTTTAGTGATATTTATTTTAGAAGTATGTATGTATGCAAATATATTCTCATATTTTATGTTAAATTATTAAAATTGGAATTATTATTTATTTAAATTGGAAAATTATTTTAGATTTTCTGTATTTTGTTTTTCATTCTACACTTACACACGTTGTCTACATCTCTTTAATAGACTCTCCTATCGCAGGTATGCTGAAAGAGATTTCTTTAGAAATAAGCATCATCTTTGTACGTATTTTTCTGTTCCTTTATTCTTGTCTGTTTATATATGTGTGTACATAAATGGTTAAATAAATAAATAAATGAGGTGTGATGTCCTCCGATGAAAAGGGAGAAACCTCACTCGCTTCTTCAACTCCAAACTGGTGAGCACGTCAGAGATCACCAGTTTGGACGGAAAATCACGTTAGGATAGAAAATCACGAGGTGTTATCCTTCTGTGTAACGTCACACCTCGTTCTTCCGCCTCCAAAAGTGAGAAGACCCTAAGAGCTGGTCAACTACTTGCTATTCGACCTCGCCTACAGGAGACAAAGCAGGTACTCCGAATCTTCTGGTGAAGCTTAACTAAAAGTCCCTTATGTATCCTAGTGGACTTCTAGTTTTACAACGTTCGTGTAAATTACTTGCAGCTTTGCGTCCATTTACCTATTGCTAGCACTCCTAACATTGGCTAATAGTCACTGTTGTAGACATCAGAGTTACATATATAAACATCACGCTTGTATTCCCGATGGGGTAAGCAGGGATGTATAATAAATCCACATTTTGCCAGGTATGTTTTAGTTACAAGAAATGAGGCGAAGCGTGCCCATTATCCGAGTTATAGTAAGATTATATTAACTTTAAAATAATATACACAACATTATCTATCAGTAATTATGTACATCAGTAACAAGATAATAATGCTAACAAAAATATTATGAGCCAAAACTACGAGCTTACATGGCGGAAGTCACAGGTTCATTGAACTCCCGAGAGTTATAAATAATTATCATGATTTACATAAGGTCTACATCGTTCTACATCGTTCTCACATGTATAATTTCAACATGAATGATGTAACCAATTTTTTGTAACAATATATTGATTTAAAAGAGTGTCCGTGGAGTTTCTTGCCCGTTCTTCTCCATAGGAACCTACTATGCTTTGGAATGGGCAACTAGCTTCATCTTTCTGACTCACCGACCCCTTAACAATTCAAAAGTACCTGTAATTGGTTTATTTGAAATAAATGCTTTGAATTTGAGTCTAATTTAGAGATAGAATTTCACATCAATCACTTCAAACAACTTTTCAACAAGTCACATATTTCAGGTATTAAAAGAAGTGGCAATATTTCTACTTTCATTGTATTTCTGTAAGGTTATGAGTAGGTACGATATTTTTCAAAAGAACTATATATAGTACTTATCTAAGTAATAGTTACACATGACCAATTGTCAATTGAACTGTAGTTAGCTTAACCATTTGTCAAACAACATACTTCTGTAATTTTTAACAAATTGTTAGTTTAACTAACGCATTTTAACTATTAGTATATTTGACTACTTATCAAACAACGGGCCCTTAGTCAAGATTACCTACAGTTCTAGTAACATCGATACCATTCCCTCTACCGTTTCCTATTACAGGTTACCTTCGACACTGCTACCGAAAAATAATAATAAAACCCCATTTATCCTAAGAAAAAACGGCCAAAATAATTTATTAATTATCCACTTCCTACAATATAGTTCTTGAACCCGATTGTGTTCCAAAATTCCTGAAACGAAAATACCATTCCCGTACCCAAAAACTTTCAACTTGAAATTCTGAACAACGTGCACAATTACTCCAACTATGCTTACCTAAACTAGAGAACAGAATAAAATTTCCAAGATAAGCGGAATTCCATATAACGAAGCTATTATTAAAACACAATGGTACCTGTCACATACAGACATGAAGACCTCAGGAGACCTCTTATTTACCGAGGAAATAGAAACGGAACAAATAGGACAACAACGTATTATTTAAGTTTGGGCTCCTTTGAGAACCGAATTAGGTGTATACCTGTATTTGAAAACCTAATTGGCGTACGGAGTAGTCTCTGAGATTTCTATAACACAAAAGATGAGTTGTTTTCAGATTGGCAAAATGGATTCGGCTAGTGAATTGAAGTTAGTGAATATTTTTTCATACTTTACAGTCTGTAATTATTATTATTTAAGTTTCAGCCTGTGGTGCCCCTGCCGGGGAATGGCTTCTTTTTCTTTACACTTAAGTCGATCTTGAGATAATACGGAACCAATCTTGTCTCCATAGACCTGTAGCGGTATCTAAATCGCCACATGCGAGCTACACGTCACACTGACGTCACGCAAAATCCTGTATCGCGCAAGCAGAGTTTACCGCGCAACTAGCACATATACAAGTACAACATCCGACATCAACCGTTGGGCAGTTGCCCACCAGACACGACACCCGTCTGGTCGGAGGATCCTCCCTTTTCCATAGAGTATGAGTGAAGTTTACACCCTGTTCCTCATACCTCTATAGACCTGTATGTTACCTATGTGCCTGTGTACCCATTTATCAAGTTTGTCCTGCCATGTTGGCTAAGGGTCTCTTGCGATAGCATTTTTAGCTTTCTGCGAACAACCCTATAATTATTATAATTTAACACTAATGTTTTGACATTGACAAAGTTAAATTATCAAAAAAGAAAACCGATTGGACACTTTCATTCGACAGTTTCGCTCACGATTTATTTACCAGAAACACAAATAAGAACCCGAAATCAATATTTCCCTACCTCCAAAAATGAGTTCACCGGATACCTATATACATTATATTTGTTATTTAAATGAAGACCGTATCTCTCCAAGATTTCCTTTGAAGATATTCGCAACGCCATGTCATAGTAAAAGCCTCTGGAATGACAGTACGTTCCAGTACATGGCAATCTGTTAATGGACACCAAGGATTTAAACGCGATGGGATGCGGCAAATCTATGCGTCATGTTGGTGAACGGGCGCCGTCAATAGAGACTGATGATCTCTTAGCTGCCACGGCTTATTTTAATTTTATATAATACTAGCGACCCACCCCAGCTTCGCCCGGGTAGCATTTAATTTATACTTCAGTCTAAGTAACACGTGGCCGGCTATACTGACATCAAAACTTGAAAAAGTAAGAACAATTGAATTTCACTGTATTTCGTTTATTACAAAATAAATTTAGTTATACCTTAGCCTCAGCAACACGTGGTGGTTATGCTATTAAATTGTAGATTATATGAACCGTTTGTATTTTTAACATAGCGCCATCTATTGAATACTTACTCAATCCAGTCAACAGATATCGCCATCTGTTAGAATCGTTTGGAACTAACAGATAATTGTGACTGTCAAATAATAGACAAATAATTTGCAATAAAATAATATTACGACTATAAATTGAGATGTCAGCTATCCTATCTTTCAAGTTGGATCAAATTGCACACGATGTGCAAATCAAATTTAAAATCGGTTCAGTAGTTTAGGAGTCCATCGCGGACAAACAACGTGACACGTAATTTTTATATATATAAAGATTTGAATTGTTTTTATCTTTTTATTAAGGACGCTTTTAACGTTCTGGATCGTTCTCACATGCCTAATTCAACACGAATGATGTAAACAATATATTGTAACTATATTTTGATTTAAAAGAGTGGAGTTTCTTGCCCGTTCTTCTACATAGGTACCTACTACGCTTTGGATTGGGCAACTAGCTTCGTCTTCCTGACTGACCAAACCCTTGACAATTCAAAAGTGCCTGTAATTGGTTTATTTGAAATAAACGCTTTGAGTTTGGAGTTTTTGAAAAGATCCTCGGGGGAAATGAAGGATTTTTTTAAATATATTTCGTGTAATACTGGGGTTTGATAATGAATATTTTTGACGAATTAAATACTTTGTTCGTGTGAGTGTTTTGTGTGTTTCTCATATTTCGTTTTAACTTTAATTATTTTTGTGTTTTGTGAGACAAAAATACTTTTAAATTTACACTTAAAGTTTTTTACAACACATTGAAATAACATGTTAGTATTTCAACTTTATTCATTTTAGTTATTCTGTTATGACTGAGTAACACTTATCTACTCGTATTTTTTGTCTGAAAGCCAACTGAGACCTTTAAGTTCAAAGTCATCTTGATTGAAGACGTTTCTCTAGAGTGGCCTTTTAGCGAAGAGCCGTATAGATTTGAGTGAACCCGTCCTGTCAGTGGGTAGGCATGAATTACTCATCGAGGAGCTCAACCCTATCTTAGCGAGTTCAATGACACGATATCGTAGCACATTTTATATTTATTTTTAAATCACACTCAGTGTAAAGAAATAGATAAAGTAAAGTAAGTAAAGTAGATTAATTGGCAATCAAGACAAATACTTAATTAAGAAAAAACTTTCATCCGACAAATTCTTGTTTATCATAATTAAAGGCCAATTTCTTCTGTTTTATCGGGATTATGAACTCAAATGAAATTACTAATGGACTTTACACATACATAAACTCACGCCTTCTTTCCTTAGGGGTAGGCAGAAACTACAGGACGCCACCTGCTATGATCCTTACATACTCCTTTATGAGATTGTCTCGCCACGAAATCGTCAGTTGAATTGTGTACTCATGTATGTTTGTACTCATAAAAAACCTTTATTGATCATTTTACTTCGCAAAATGGCAAATCAAACTCTGTAATGTTAATCCCCGAACAAATACATGAATAAATCAAAAAAATAACACTATTTAAAAATATAGTCTCCACTAACCGTTTCTGTTTAACTGAATACTTTATTACAGTAAGTGGAGTACCAAACAGGCCCCAGTGCAGTGTCGCCTCAACTATTTATAGCGCCGATTTAAAGACCGTAACACTGAAAAGACATCGCCGCCAGTGAATTACGGTACTACACAAGACTCTTTCACAAAGAAACCTTGTGTTTTGTTGTGTTGACTTCATGGTATAGTACAAATACATTACGGCCCATCGTCTACTCAAAAGTAACGTGTTCTTGAATCACCAATGAGCAGTCAGACTGTCAAAATACCAGTATTTCGATGGCGGTCAGGACACGTCCCGGTTATCATGGTGTAACTCTCCCCTATTGTGGCGAAATGTCGGATTACTATACATCTGTGCCTACACCATGTGAGAATACAAGGTTAAATTGAAATACCTGAAAACCTCTAAAGGGGTAATTTTACTCGTCATTATGACCCTGACTCCAACAGGCTCGTACTTAAGGAAGATTCCAACACTAACGAAATATAATAAAAGCTAGCAATGTGTGCACGTTGTCTACGGTTATATAATTACCCCCTTATTCATAATAAAGCTATTCGCTTTATAAACCTATTTTAGCTATCTAACTGTTTTGTCACTTTCTAGTAAACTTCATTTTTACTTATCAGAAAGGGACAAAACCGTTCTATAGCTAAAAGAGGTTTATGAAGCAAATAGCTTTATTATGAATAAGTCGGTAAGTTACCAAATGATCTCAAAAATGTAAACACTAGATTATTTAAAAATAAATTTTACGAATGGTTATGTGTCAATAGTTTCTATAGTTTTAGATATATAGATTATATATATTATATTATATTATTATTTGTTATATAGATTTCATTGACAAAAAATGAAAATATAAGTTACCTACTGAAAAAACTTGCATGTCGATTATTGTAGTGGCCAAACATTTTTTGTTCCAAATTGCACTTTTACCACTTTTTATATCGTGTTTTTATGCAAATAAATATACTATTAATATCGAAGGCCTTCGACCTAGTCAATTATAATAGACTCTGGTCTAAGCTTGGGGAGGTCGGGGCCCCTGCTAAACTCATTAATATATTCTCTTTCTAGTATAACCACCAGAAAAACTTTTTCAAGTGAGGGGTGAGGGAACGTATATTCTGATGAATATAAACCTGTGTGTGGTGTGACGCAAGGGGGGCGGACCTCTCCAAGACTCTTTAATCTGTATGTCAATCAGCTGATTGATGAGCTCAGCAATAGCCATGTCGGATGTCACATAGATAACGTTAGCGTCAATAACATCAGTTACGCGGACTATATGGTGTTGCTGAGTCCATCTGTTGGGAGCCTACGGAAACTACTAGGAATGTGTGAAGCCTATGCTGAGAGCCACGGCTTAAAATACAACGATAGAAAGAGTGAGTATATGCTTATCAGAGGTAAGATTAAACAACCTGAGCATATACCACCAGTGTATCTTAACGGAGTATCTTTGAATCGGGTCTCTCAGTTTAGGTATCTAGGGCATGTTGTGACCGAAACCCTACATGATGAGAGATATTAAGAGAGAGCGGAGAGCATTGTCGATGCGAGCTAATATGTTAGTGCATAGGTTTGCACGATGTCCAGCACAGGTAAAGGTAACATTGTTTAGAGCCTATTGCCAAAGCTTTTACACCCGCGCCCTATGGACCAACTATACGCAGCGGGCCTACAATGCTCTCAGAGTTCAATATAATAACGTCTTTAGGATTTTGGGGCGGCTACCTCGTTTATGTAGTGCTTCGGGCATGTTTGCCGACCCGAGGGTGGATGACTTTTATGCTATATTGCGCAAAATGTCAGCGTCACTAATTCGCAGAATTCGAGGTAGTGGCAACAGAATCCTGAGGATGATTGCGGATCCACCAGCATCGCCAGAGGTAGGAAGGCTCAGCAGGATACACTTCTTCTGATGAATTTAATGTTTTCGATGTGTTTGTTTTTGTGTTGTGTTTTTTATGTTTTTGTTTTATTGTTTTCTTATGTTTTGTTTGTGTTTTTTTTATTTTTATTCTTTATTTAAAGTTTTTACTTGACAATATAATATCAATATAACTTGACATAATTTGTTTCAATTCAATTTAATTTATTTGCTTTAGTTAATCTTGTCTATTTCAATTGAATATATTCTCAATCAAGTTATTTTAATTTTAATTTTAATTCGTATTGGACTACCTTCAGAAATTGCTACTAACTTAGTCTTAAGATAATTAATTTGTTACTAACAAAATACGGGCATTACCTAGTCTGAAATAAAGAAATCTCAATTAATATATTTTTTTTAAATCGAAAAGAGTATTCTTAGAAGGTTTGGTCATGTTGAGAGGATGAATGAAAGGCGACTACCAAAAGTTATTTACAAGGCAGATGTGAGTGGAAACGCCGGGAGGGGACGCACTAGGAGGACATATAGTGAGTGACATTATTAATGATGTTCTTCAGAAAGGTTAGGTGCGCAGTACTCGCAACCGGCGTGCGTGTATGACCAGATGTATGAACGTAAACGAGGCAAAAGGAGTATGTAAGGATCGTAGCAGATGGCCTTGCGTAGTTTCTGCCTACCCCCATGGGAAGAAGGCGTGAGTTTACGTATGTACTAGCTTTTCCCGCGACTTCGCTCGCGTTAATTTAGACTTTGACTATAAATTCGGGTTATAATTCAATCATGATTCGAAAGACACGTGGCGCCATCTTTTATCATAAGAACGTTATTGTTGTTGTCCTCGGGAACAGTACTTTTTTGCGGGATGAAAGGTACCCTATGTCCGTTTCAGTACACCTGACAACGTATATGCTAAATTTCAGGATGATCGGTTCAGTGGTTTGGGCGTGTAAAGGTAACAAACAAACAAACAAACTTACTTTCGCATTTATAATGTTAGTTAGGAAGTTAGGATAGGATAGTTAGGAAGTTAGGATTATTTTTAAAAAGAAATCGGGAAAAATATTGGCTGACCCCTATATCTTGTCAAGTTATGATAAAATAAACGGATTGAGCACCTGATTCCCTTCGCGATTTTAGGGTTAGTCCCTTAGTAAACGTTGTCCTTAATGATGAGTAAAATGACCCTTTAAAAGGTTTTCAGTTATTTCAACTAAACCTTGTATAGAATAGAATAGAATATAATTTTCTTTATTCGAGTAACCAAGACTCAACAAGATTGTTAGTAAAACTTACGACTAAGTTAGTAAACAGAGACACTAAACAAAAACAATACAAGAAATAGCGATTGGTCACCGTTGCGATATCCCATGAGAGACGGCACAACAGTGACCCACGTAAACACAGTCCAGGCCCTGCAGTCTCGACATTAGATCCCGACAAAAATCGGTCGCTAAGTCCAATCGATGTCAAATTTCCTTAATAGATTTTCAACCTTATGCTTTGAAAATAAAGTTGAAAATCTATTAAAGGTATTTGACATCGATACGACTTAGCGACATATTTTTGTCGCTATCTAATGTCGAGACTGTCGGCCCAGGCGACTCGCAACCATGCTTAAGACACTGTTGGAGATGCCCCGCGCATAGGTGCGCGAATATAAAAAAATGATTATTCTAGAAATTCTTGCCGAGCTGCACAACAATTCTCACAATAGTGTTACCACTAACATAACGAGAACTGTCGTGAACTACAGTCCGAAGTGAAGTCCAGAAATAGTTCCAAGCTTTTAGGGCAGCCGGCAGCCACGAACAAACACGGGAGCTAGTGAATACTAACTCAGTATAAACACATTACTTCAAGTTTGACACTTACAAATTAGGCGGAGTAGTTGCTAATGCGTTCTATTTGTCTTGTCGAGGTGGTATATAGGTACTACTTAAGAATTTGGAGAGGGCAGAGGTGCGACTGTACCTGCTTAGTTATAATTTAGCAGATGTCGTGTTGTTATTATTTCTATGTCTAAAAGAATCTTGTGTGACCAGCGAATCAAATCAAAACATCTAAATTGAAAATGTTAACATTTTACACAACTATTTTAATTAGCACACTTAATAATTTTGCATCGTGTTTAATAATTGACGATGAACTAAAGCGAGTTCAGCCTAAATAGCCAGCTCAAATATCAACTGAAACCAGAAAACCAATTAACCAAAATGTCCCTCACAGCAAAATACACGTGCCTTCAAACAAAAAACTCTCAACTCCCAGGAATCCGTCAAAACAAAATTATGTCTAAAAACTCAAACACAGCCGCCGAACTTCTCTCCCCGGGCAGCTTTTGTGACGTCATAAAACACTGCATTCATAATCCCAGCATTCCTAAGAGAGGAAAAGAAGTTGTTTACGAGTTAGAAAAGAAAAACGAACCAACGCACTTAGAATTAACTGAATTATGAATGAGTTAGCCCTCGATTCCGTATTCTGTTACATGTTTAGGGACTGATATTGAATAATGTTCACCCGTTTTGCCTACTGAGTTTGAATAAAAGCTATGGGTGACTTGTCGAGAACAGCTCTTAGAAATTGGAGAAATCTTAAGGCCCGATCTCAGTTCTCGAATCGAAGCCTCTGAAGGTATCTGAGGAGCGATCGTTTTGTAAGCACTAGCTTTGATTTATGTCTAACGAGCAGTGCAGTGAAGTGTTTTTGTTCCTTCGAGCTGAAAATACCCTAAGATATCAGAGGCACCTAGGATTTGACATCTGAGTCAATTCTTTGACTAACTGGGTGAACGTACCATCTACCAAAAATGCGGATTAGTTCCTGGAAATCGTCGGGAAATCTTTCAATAATAGAATTATAAAAATGTGCCAAGGGCACAGCTCTATTTTATATTATAAAATAAATAAAATAAAATATTATACTAGCGACCCTCCCCTGCTTCTCACGGTTTTAGCAACTTGACAAAACATCGATATTTCCTTATTATATGTAAGTTTAATATTAATGTATTATACATGGTACGCCTTTTGGAATAAATTCTATAAATTATGGGTGAAAACCGCACAAAGTCCGTTGCGTAGTTTAAAAAATAATGCGGTCACACGGACAGACACGGAAAATGACTTCAATTTATAATATACTAGCTTTTGCCCGCGGCTTCGCTCGCGTTAATTTAGAATTTCACAATCAATTAGGGTTGTTCAGGGAATTATAGTTAGGAGGATGAAAAACCGGTCTATTGACACTCTAGACCCACAAAATGTATTAAGTACTTAAATAAAAAATCTCTTAACACACTACTAAAGTTTCCCCAGAAAGATCTATCTCCAAGCCAAACTTTTTCGAAATCCGTTTAGTGGTTTAGGCGTGAAAAGGTAACATATAGACATAGTTACTTTCAAATTTATGATATTAGGAAGGATATAGATTTGTTACGATATTCGAACTGAAAACGATCTCGAATCTAAAAAGAAACCCTGCTGTTGAATTACCTTTGAATTAGATTTCCTAGCAATATTTTTCTAACATTATAAACTTAACCACAACCTTAAAATATCATGTGTTCTACCACCAGATCAACGAAATTATGTAATGCTTCCTGTAGATACTAAACATATATATTTGCAAAAAAAAAATACGAAGATACTAACACTCATGTTGAAATTATCTTACCAGCGACCAATCGTTTTGTAAATTACATTATTTTTGAGACAATTATTTTTTATAATGTATTTAGATCATTTTAAACTCGCATTGAAAAATATGGATGAAATAATACGTATGCCTGACTGTGAAAGTGAGTCTTTATCTCTGTCAACTACACTAGTACATGTAAATATATTTTAATAGTATCAAGAACACATTTGTGGAACGAAGTTCCTTATCGCACGGTACGGACTTGGCGGATGGGAGCTAGGCGGAAAAAAGTGTAAGAATTATCCGCCACGACCCTGTTTTTATTTGTTTGTTTGGTTGAACGCGCTAATCTCAGGAACTACTGGCTGGAATTAAAAAAATATTTTTGTGTTGAATAGTCCATTTTTTTTTAAATCTTTAAGCTATATAACATCACGCTACGACCAATAGGAACGGAGCATAAATGAAAAATGTTGCAAAAAAGGGAAAAAATTATTCCTTTTGAGAGCTTCCGTTGTGTGCGCTGCGTAAACGGTTAAAGTTATGCAAAAATCATTTATGACGGAATTGTTTCCCTTTAAAAGTTAAAAAAAAAAGTTTACAACAGTATATGTCTATCTTTTAAGGTTAACTCAATATAACCCTTTTTATGGTAATCAAAGTTCTATGGATGTTCTAAATATACTACGAAAGGAACTTCGTTCCAACCGAGCGTGCCACGAAACCCACGCATTCTTCTTTATAAAAAAAAAAAAAAAAAATGTCTCTAAACGTAGACAAACCATTGTTTCAAAACAATCAAACTCGACCATGTAACTAAATTTACTTTAAATGTACAGTCAAACAATTGTAGAGCAGGAACATTGAAAAGATTCAATTAGAAGGAGCCCGAGCCAAGTTTAGTCTGGTCTAGACATACAAGGAAGCTAAGGCAATCAGAGAACCTTAGATACAATCCGGTACGTAATCATGACACAATTTGTCTTTTAGTTAACATCAGAGATACAGTGGGAGCTTCCGTATTGTCTTTATTTCAGTTTTAATGCTGAATGTTTTAGGGATCCGCACAATGTAGTGTATCAGGAATTATTTTATAGTTAGATGAGAATATTGATGTTGTGAGTGTTAAATGTTTTACAACGCATTACTATAAATACATTCAACATTTTCAGTCTCTGTCATGTATCAAATCAATCAAGCGATTCTAAACTAAATTAGTCAAGAATATGAGTGGAAGAATTACAAAAACGTTAACGACTAAATAAAAAAACAATTTCACCAGGCCCATGTGAACTGAACTGAAACGTTAAATTAATAAATTTTCCTACAGACTTTTCAAAACGCCAAACTGATTCGTTATCTCTACTAGTGTAAATTTTTAAGCCACAGATAAATATTAAGAAACCTAGCAAAAATTCTAAAAATACGATCCGCACACAACAATGTGGATCGTATTTTTGTGTATTTTTAGAATTTTTGCTAGGTTTTTACACAACAATGCATCGACCTGACCCCAAACAACTTTCTCAACGTTCGTCAACCTTCCTTACATCAAAAACTAAAAAAAAGATCCATTTTCGACGTCAATCTAAAAACAATAAGCTCTTATTACTCGACAAAGTTGACGTCACATCGCCCTCGGCTGCTCTACTGGTGTCAAATTTCACAAAATAGATAGATACAGAAGGCCTGCTCCATTCAACAAGCGAAAACAGGCGCACGCACTTACAGAAGCGTACGTATGGCGATCTCAAACTAATAATAACAATTTATATTTAAAACAAACATTTTCCCAAACTGTACATTTAGTCAACAGTAGTAAGATTTACAATACAATGGTTTACTAGTGCCTCAATCAATAAATCAAAATATTTAACTTCACATAAACCTACATGGGCACTTACGAAACGTCAGAAGCTAGGTGCACGGTTCCAATTGGTCGTTACATATGGAGAAGAGCCGGCAAGAAACTCCACGGTTACTCTTTTAAAAATAAGTGGCTTTTACAATGTTTTCAAATTATAGAGGTATAGGGAGGATAGTGTAGGCCTGTCATCAAGTATCGGGTATTCAACAAAATAGAAAAAGGTCTACAAATATACAGTCTACAAGTTAAGCCTACAATGTTCTCACATTCACAAAATATAGAAGAATCTACTTAAAACGTAAATAAAATAATTAAAATAAAAGCCTATTCAAACCTAAAAATAACGTAATCTAAAATATTTTTATTTGAGGTGCATGTAATGATCGTTCGGTTCGGTAGCGACCTGCCTAGAGATGTCAGCACCATCGACGGGGTCCGATAGGGCCGATAAGCCGGGGTCGCGGATTGTTCCAAAGAGTTACCGTAGCTCTGGCGCACAGGCAACTGAAGGAACACGGGTGGGTTTTAGTCAGCAAGAGTCTGACACGCCTTTCCGCTCCGCCCAGAGCGAGAGAAGTCATTCGATGATATTCCACACAAAAAAAAAGGTAGCGACCTGCCCGATCTAGCTTTATTCAAACCTATGTTCCAGGCAAGAATGCCAGTTGCGACTGCGCTTGCACTTGCTGCACGTGAAGCGTGTCTATGTTTGCGTGGATTTACGCTCAATGTAAGGAGTCGACCTTCTGTACTTATTTATTTTGGGTCAAATACCTCGCGACTAAAAGCTAACTATTAAGTTAAGTGCTTTCTTATGTCTCTTAAGTAAATCAGGAAAGAATTCGCTATTTTTGGTACAATGCGCAATGTATTATTAATAGCCATTTGATGAAAAGGAAACGGAATTGGGTTTTGATGGGAAGAAGTTATATGGTTTTTTATTTACGCCCACTTGCACGTCAAATAACTAAACACGTTTAGCGCTTAACGAGTTTAAAACATAATTCTGTTTCTGTCAAATGTTTGAAGATGACAGAGACAGACTGATGTTTAAAACTCGTTTAGCGCTAAACGTGTTTAATGATTGGCGGTGCAAGTTGGTCTTAATAGTTTTGACATCATATGACGAGTGTAAAACGAACCCGAGAGTCACTTGTTTTTCCCATGACTGCGTTATTTTTGTAGGGTTCTGTACCTCAAAAGGGAAAAAACGGAACTCTTATAGGATCACTTTGTTGTCCGTCCGTCCGCCCGGCCGACTGTCTATCAGTCTGTCAAGACCAATTTACTCAGAAACGCGTGGACGTATCAAGTTGAAATTTATATCAAATACGAAGGTCTAGAGTCACTTGGAGCTCTAAAAACCGAACTTCTAAGTCAAAGCAATAAAAAATACGGCCATTTTGCGACATATTTTGATACTCGCAAATAAATCAAAACCTATATATTTGCGGGTACTCCCGTTGACCTGGAATCATTAAATTTGGCAATAAGCAAGGCCTCACAGCACAAATAAAGGAAAAAGTCAGAAAATTGTTAATTTGTAGTTTTATTAAAAAAAAATATTATCAGTCCAAACTTACATTTGTAGTTGGAGAATTGACCCTGAAGTATATCAATGTATGGGAGAACATGTTTTTCAAATAAAATGTTAAATTTGGTCTGGAGCTCAATTCATCCTAACTATGGAACCCTTCATTGTGCGTGGTCGACACGCATTTAGCCGGTTTTTTTTATTATTGGACCATTCTTGGAACCTTGTTACGGAGACATTGAAGGTATTATAACTTTGATTGTGACTTTTTTATTTTCACTTACTAGTTTTTAAGTCCCGCTAACGCTGGACCATTATCTGACAATTAAGATACTACTATTTATTTAAAAGAGTATTTCAATATAAATTTAAAATATATTTTGATATAAAAGAGTGTCTATGGAGTTTCTTGCCCGTTCTTCTCCATAGTTACCTACCTACTACGCTTTGGAATGGGCAACTAGCTTCATCTTCCTGATTGACCGACTCCTTGACAGTTCAAAAGTGCCTATAATTGGTTTATTTGAAATAAATGCTGTGAGTATGAGTTTGAATTATCAGATCATGAGTTTCTTTAGAACTTCCCAGAATTAATATAACATAAGATCAGTATTCTACGAGTACAGTGTATTGAGGTGAGTTTACAAACATGCTAAAGGATTCAAACGAGATCCAAATTTCCAAGAATTCATTGGTTCACTCGAAACGTCCCCACAACACAACACAAAGCACCATATCTTCATTTCTTTTTTTTTGGTATTTAAAATATTATTATTATATATATTTTTGTATAAATTAATAGAAATATAATTCTTCCTTAAGTTTTCAAAACAAATCCTTATAACAAGCTCATTAATTTTATTAATTAAATAATAAAATATCTCAATATTTATTAAGGAAAAGGTTGATACCAAACACACATGGCACCACAAATCTCCTACCTACCTCCTATGACAGGAACTGATAACAATTTCTGGGTAGCAGACACCACAGAGATGTGACCACTAACAGAGAATCTGACTTCAAAGCATCTTGTAGTCTCTTGTTTGTACTACAAACGATAACCGCAGGTAAGATGGTAGGAAATGGTAGAAGGTTCACTTTGTTACTACCTATAGGTACACGCCATCATCATTATCAAGCCTAGCCTTTTACCAACTATGTTGACTTCAGCTTCCAGTCTAATCGGATTTAGCTGAATAGAAACACGTTATATTTTCAAAATAGTAACTGCTGTGTTTTAATTAGGCAGTCGCTTCTTGAGAAAAAGTTAATACACGCCGTAGTTTAAAGATTAGCCAGCAAAAGATTGCTGGCTAATCTTTAAACTACGGCAAGAGGTAGCGGGGCTAATTGACCATTATACATACTCGTAGTTCGTATCCTAGCGTCAAACTCCTGGACAGTTCCTTAGAAAAAATTATATATTTGAGCGACATATAGAGAAGTATGCGTCATGAACGATAAGCCAGGTTTTTGCTAACTATCGAAGTATCCGCTCATAAATACAGAATTGTGTGGAGAAGAGAGAGGGAGGCCTTACAGTAGGAGAATACAGGCCAATTTGATAAGATGTACATTAGATCCGCTCATGCGACAACATGAAGCACTGCATGACCAATCATAACATTCAGCAATAAACTTCCGAGTCAAATTCTTGATTACCTGACGTCTGCTTAACTTAAAGCTAGTATTCAAGTAAACCTTTTGATATAACTTATTCAGTTGGAAACCAATGGGCAGCCCTAACATGAGTGTGTACGTAACGTGACGCCCTCGAGATAAATTGAGCAGACAGTTGGTCACGCGTGAACTGAGGACATTGCACGTTTGTTCAGCAGTGGACTCGGTTGAGTACAGGTTTTAACGTTTGCTTAGAGATAGTCTTGATTGAGTACAGCTGCAGTAAAATCTCAACTTGAAAACTTTTGTGAAGTTAGCTATCAATTGTATCAATCCCTAGTCATTAGGTAGAATGACAGCAATGATACATCAAGCTCAATTCACCTCAAATGTCCTGGTTAGTTTTTTACAGAACAGATCGCAGGTTTGAACTTTGCTTAGCAGTGGACTCTTTAGTGGCTGTACTCAAAACAGGTACTCGATTGAGTAGGCACAGGTGACTTATGTTTGGAGACATGGTCTAGAATGTGTGAAATTCATCCGACAGCACTTTGACCTGTTTAAAAAGGCTCAAGACCGTTGCCCTCGAAAAATTAGAGATCTCTGCCGGGGTCACGGATTGTTCGAAAGAGTTACCGTGGCCCTGGCGCACAGGCAACTGAAGGAACACGGGTGGGTTTTAGTCAATAAAAGTCTGACACGCCCTTCCGCTCCGCCTAGAGCGGGAGAGGTCATTTGATTATTACCCACCAATAAAAAAAAAAAGTTAGAACATTAACTTGTGTCTGACAAAAAGCAATGTTATCATATTATTATGAGTGAACTTATCTATAACAAAATATCAAAGAACTTTAAAAAGATACACAATATTTTTTTTTATAAACTAAAAATTATGGCTGCTGGAAAAACGATTTTATTCGATAAATGAATTTATAAACAATGATTACTAATATGTTTTAAATTATAGTAACGATAATTAATATTGAATGTATTGCAACATTAATGAATAATTAATAGAAACGAGCATATAAAGCATTCTATTGGACATAAATATTATACTCTAGCATATAAATATCGTAGCATTATGCTGAGATAGGAGCCTTTTTGGCCTCGCACAGGTTTTTTACTTGTTTATTGTTGTTTAATATTTTTCTTTTTTATTGTTAATTTTGTTAGTTTTAAATCCTCCTTTTTTATTTTTTACTCTTTGTATTTCCTGTGCGTGTCCCAAATAAAATATTTTTCTTTCTTTCTTTCTTTCTTTTCTTTTAGCATTAAATGTTTTGCAAGTCAATTCAGACCAACACTGTACCAATAGCTATTGCAAATAAATGATTTATAATTAAAATGATACTGAGAATTCTGGCCAGTCTAATAGATATGTAGATGCGTAGTAGCTGTGACTGATTCGCTTCCCAGAAATAAGGTTTGAAATGAATGTTACACAGACTTATTACCTAAGTCAATACTATGCCTGTCTTCCCTAGAGGTGTACAATGTATCCACATTTCACCGGTTCTATTTTTAACGAGTTACGTAACATATATTTCATCAATTACGTTGTATATCCCATGTAATGGTGAGCGGCTTGCGCACTATTATATGCTGCCTGTTAATTATTGCCTGTACCATTTCTTGCACAATTCTTGTCCATATAGAATTTTTTTGTTAGAAATTGCTTTGTAAAGCGATAAGACCATCTGTTGTACTGCTTTATATTTTTATTATTTATTTATTTAACCGTTCATGTACACACATATATAAACAGACAAGAAGAAAGGAACAGAAAAATACGTACAAAGGTGATGCTTATCTCTAAAGAAATCTCTTCCAGCATACCTGCGATAGGAGAGTATATTAAAGAGATGTAGATAACGTGTGTAAGAGTAGAAGGGAAAACAAAATACATAAAATCTTAAATAATTTTCCAATTTAAATATAAACATACAATATGAGAATATTCTTACATACATACATACTACAAATAAATATCACTAAACTATATAACAATATAATGTAATTCAAATAATAAATACATATGCAATTAGGACAAAAAAAAATATATACTCTATCCCACCGTACCTTCATTACATAGTGTAAAACAAAGTAGATTTCGTGTCTGTCTTTATGACCGCTTAAATCTTCTAAACTGCACAATGGACTTTGATGCGGTTTTCACTATCACTTAGAGCATTTATTCCGAAATTTTTATGTGTATAATACATTAATATTAAAATAAGCTATAGCACAGAAATCTCGATATTCTGACACGCCGCTATTGCCGCCGTGCGAAGCAGGTGCGGGTCAGTAGTTCTAATATATTCCTTAATCACCCAATTTGGACAGGTCCATTCAAATCAGTGTGGTTGTTTCCTCAAAAGATCATTTCTGATACTAATCTACATGGTCCTCACATGATCTGACCAAGATTATGTCCGAACATTAAATGAAACGGAGACCTCTGAGTTTATTTCGGCCTTTATTCTCAGAATAGTCAGATAAGAAACGCCGACCTCATCTATTTAAAAAAATATGATTGACGTGTAAAAGCGTTAGTACAAACCTACTTGAAATAAAATTATTTATCACTTTGAACCAAAACCCTTGACTAATAAATTCGTGCAAAATCCTAACACCTGAACACAAAGTACTATCTAAAAATAATGATACTAGAAACTAGAAACATAGTATAGTCCACACTGCTACTGAAAGTTACCTGTCCCAGTTCACCGGGGTGTCGTAAAAACGTCCCTGGCTATTATAAATCATATCTATTATGAGCGGATTGTGCGAAACTGTGGCCTGCGAATTTAGTTCCGATGGTTATGAATACTAAAAGATATAGTGGTTTATACTTTACGTATTGTGAGGGGTTTTATTTCAGTTTTTAGGGATGGAGGGGAGAAAAATGGAGAGGTTTTAGGTTGTTAAGCTATTGCATAGCTTTTATCGCGGGCTTTGAGCGCGGCGACCGAATCAAGAAATTCCGTAACGAAAATAAAACCTAACACCCCCTACTCCGCCTACCATGTAGCTCGGCCGAGCGTTCGCTTAGCGTGTATTTATATGGTACGACTGTACTTGAATTAATATCAAAGAAAAAAAATACTGCATAAATAAAAAATAAATAAATAATTATAGTTGCATAAGTTGATAAAAAATGCTATGCAATAGCTTTACCGCGGCAGTCCCCGAGTGCCACACGTGTTTTTTTTTTTTTATAAAGGTGTTCTGTTTTATGTTTTAAAGTGTGAGGTGTGTTTTTTATTGTGCGGGTGTAGACTCACATAAAAATGCAATACAATAATCGTAAGCTACCTGTCTAGCCTTTTACCCAAATATGTGGAGGTCGGCTTCCAGTCTAACCGGATGCAGATGAGTACCTGTATTTTACATTTAGTGACTGCCTATCTGACCTCCACAAACCAGTAACACAATAATCGTAACTTGTTACCATTTTGACGGCACGGTTGGCGCAGTGGTTAAGCGATTGACTGCTGCGCTGCGTGTCGCGGGTTCGATTCCCGCACGGAACAAATATTTGTATGACCTACAAGTAGTTGTTCCGGGTTTGGCTGTTTGTGTATGTGAGTTTGAATATTTGTAAACGCACCCACAATACAGAAGAAATTCCTAGTGTGGGGCAATGGTCAAAAAAAATAAAAAATAATCGATAAGCCATGATGCTGATCTTAAAGCTTTTAGGTGCAATACCTACATTATCAGTTAGTCCGTTTTAATTTATTTTTATATTTAATCAAGAAGTGACAATGGACTCAAATATGTTAGTAATAATATATCTTAACTTGTTAGTAAAACTAACCTACACACTTAACCTAACACTGCCATAAATGTCAATGAGAACCCCTGCTAAAAGCTCATCACAGAAGTAGAAAGTTTGCAGCAGCGACTCACACACAAGCAGTCCAGTCTGATCGCGACAAACCGAGGCGCATCTTTTTCGCATCACAACGTAGAAGCAGTCGACGCGCGCTTCAGCAAACATCCCTGATGCACTACAGAAGCTGAACAACCCCATCAACACCCGGGACGCATTATTATATTGAATGCGAAGGACGTTGTACGATTTTTAAAATGAGGTGCAATATGCACGAAAGAACAACGTGCAAACCTGCGAGCGATCATATTAGCTCCCAACGACAGCGCTCTTCTATCTCTTTCAATATCCTCATCATCTTTAAGGTCAGCGGTTTGATCACAATATTTAATTTCCCTCACGCAATAACTGGCGAAATGTGGGTGGGTTACTATTAATATACACCTTCTCCTTCGGGGAAAACAGGTGTTACAGGTACAGGGATTATGTTATGTTATTTGTTCATTATATTAGTAGCGTTTTCTAGAACAAATGAAACTGTCCGATGTCATACTTATCTCAACTCAAATGTAAACTCAAACTCAAAGAATTTACTTCAATTAAACCAATTAAAGACACTTTTAATTTTTTCAAGGTATCAGTCAGTAACAAAGATGAAACTGGTTGCCCAGTCCAAACTGTAGTAGGTTCCTATGGAGAAGAACGGGCAAGAAGCTCTAGTAATTCTAAATCTAAAATTCCTGCTTGAAATAATTCTAGAACCAGACCACAAAGAACTTAACAAAATATTATTCCACCTCCCACATCTGTAGAGCGAAACTAAAGACCTACCAACTACAATAATGATACAAACTTATTCATGATAAGCTGAAGCCGACCTATTTATATCAAAGCCATAGACAATGCGGCCAGGTATCAGTTATTCTACCTCAAACCTCTGGAGACACAACTTTACATCTAAACTTAATCATAAGCTATCAACGCGGTAAATCTCTAAGGCATCCATAAAGCAAATATAGGCTTTAATTTGTATAGAAATAACGGTTATAATCGGAGTATTAGGCATTTTGGTAGTATGGTATTAAGGCTTGTACGTCTATGAAAGCAAATTAACAAAGAGTTTCGTAATAGTGTTGTTAGAAAGAGATGGATAGATGCTTAGATAGACAGGTGTTTGTAGAAATGATCTGTTTCATTAATATAAACAAGTTGTAGTAAGGATGTTAAAGACGCGCTTTTTAAGGTATACTGCCAAACCTTCTACAAGTGCGACTTGTGGGTGAAAAATACACAGAGAGGCTACGTCCTTCGCGTAGAGTATAATAATAGATTTAGGATGTTGATGGGGCTTCCGCGCTTCTGAAGCGCTTCGCAGATATTCGCGGAAGCTTGTGTTGAAGATTTTCATGGTATCATGAGGAAGAAAACAGTGTTAATAATGGGTAGGTTGCGCGGAGGCTCCAACAGCATCCTAAAAACTTTATTGGTCAAAGTGGACAGTCCCTTTATAGGGCACAGGGTACAGAGGCACGTGTCAACGTGTGTTAGGCCACGTAATTTTTAGTTGTTTTAGTTTTGTGAAAGTGTACTAACATAGTTTTTTAAAGTAATTGTTACTAATACTATATGGATTGCGATGTGTCTGAAATAAAGAATATATATATATATATATTAATAAAAGTAAGTTTAAGTATACCCGCTAAACAATTTGTCTTGATTATCAAATAACATGTAACTCGACAGTAACTTATACATTCATACACAGTTGGTATCAAGCCTAGTTAAAGACAGATTCGATAATTCAGGAGTTTTTTAGTTTTTTTTTTTGCACGATTCCTAAAAACTGAATTGAAATTGGTCTGTCAAAGTCAAAGTCAAATCGTTTATTTCAAATAGGCACATGAAAGGCACTTTTGAACGTCAAAATTTACAAAAAAATAGAATTGTTTCTAGTTACCCGAAAGGTAGTTTCGTATTGGGAAGAATGGGCCAGAAACTCCACCGTTACTCTTTTAAAATGTGTCATCTGTTATCCCGATAAATGAATAGGCTGAATGGCTCCTCCTACATCGGATTGAATACCGAATGAAACACTACCGTTAAAACTGTTATTTTATTTATTCGGGAAAACAAACAATTACACATTAAGAATTACAAAAAGATAGGATTCAGAAATGATATAAATGAGAAATCAACCACGTTCTCCACAGATAAACAATGAGATAATTCGGTAAATTTTAAGACTAGCATCAAGTCGCATTTTTAAATCTACATAGAAACAACCCTGTCTTACAATCAAAGACAAAACATTTATTTCAATAATTTAGTACTGATTTTTAAAAACGCCGAATATCTTTTTCTGAGTAATAATTTAGAATTTTTAACATATTTTCCATTCAAAAAGTGTTAAACTTTAATTCTACAAATAACATAACATAACATGAAGCCTTTTTTCCCCGAAGGGTTGCGTAGAGGTGTACCTATAGTACACCCACATTATGCCAGTTATGTTTAAGTCCCATTTAATGAAGGCGAGTCTATTGCCATCAACCGGGCTTAAATCCAAACTCCGGGTTGCTACAGTGAAATCCCAGATAGAAAAATCCCATAACACTTTACCCGACCTGAGAATCGAACCGAAGACCTCATGCTTAATAGTACTGCTTTCGGCCAGTAGACTAACGAGACGAATTCTATTCTACGGTTAAAATATGTTGGACGTTAGAAAAATCAACCCTTAGGGTAGTACTTTTGTAAGTCTAAAACATAACCTAAAAGATTAATTCCACCTTCATTCATTCATTCATTCCACCTTTGATGGAAACTAAACATTACCTTTTTGTATTCATTCAACTTTGATGTGAACCGTTATTTCTAAAAATAGGGACTTGTATCTTACACTTATTTGGTAAACCATTTATTTTTCACAGTACAAATTTATTTCTTTTGTATTAAACATTGCTGCCCACATAACGTATTTATTAATCCATTTCTGTATAAATAAATACAGGCTTCAAAAACAGTACGTTCTTAATTGAATAGATAAGCATAATTTGTAATTTCAATTTAATTTCTTACTGTTCTTGTACGTGGCTAAGTAATAAAAACCGCAAGGGTGGATCTTTGGTTAAGCTACGCTTTCGAGATCGGTCTTTGGATGGGTGACCATCCATTACGTACCGAAACTCCGCCGTGCCTCGGAATTCAAGTTAAGCCGTAAACATGGTTCCGGCTGTCATTCGCAGATCTTTGACAGACGTTCAGGTAGTCAGCAGTCCAAAAGAATAACAACCACCCTTTCCAAGGGTTATCGTGTTACCCAGTAACTGGGTTGTGGAGGTCAGATAGGTAGTCGCTCCATGTAAAATGAACTAGTAGCTAGTGCTAGACCAATTATGACTGTTTTAAGCGTCAAATTCCATTTTCTAGTACTTGATGCAAATGCTTTGTCCTAAGCAAGGATCGGCTCCAACCGTCCGCTCCTAATGGTAATAGAATTATTTCATGGAACGTCCATGCACTTTGCAAATCGGCGTGCAATATTACAAAGGACCTTCGATGCCTACAAACATGTACAGATCATGAACTAAATACGCGCGTATTTTGCACAAAGATTCCGACTATCCGTATATACACGGTGGGGATGACAATAAAACAATATATCGCACCGATTTTACAAGAGAGCCATTTTAAGATTTTGTCGCGCCAAAATTTGTAAAAAAAATGCACCTATATAACATAGATAGATAAATAAATCGTTTATTTGGTGAACACAAGAGACATAACACAACATACACACGAATAAATAATAATTCAACGTGATTACAATTTAGTTAAGTAGGTACAAAGGGAACAACAAGAGAAAAAGGACTGCCGCGGTAAAGCTATTGCATAGCATTTTTTATCAACTTATGCAATTATAATTATTTATTTATTTTTTATTTATTTAGTTTTTTTTTTCTTTGATATTAATTCAAGTACAGTCGTACCATATACATACACGTTAAGCGAACGCTCGGCCGAGCTACATGGTAGGTGAGTGGGGGTGTTAGGTTTTATTTTCGTTACGGAATTTCTTGATTCGGTCGCCGCGCTCAAAGCCCGCGATAAGAGCTATGCAATAGCTTAAAAAAAGAAAGGAAGACATAAAATAGTGACGATGACACTTTGTGTCACAAATTAAAATATAAATGAAAATAACGTGCGGTGGAATACAAAAGTGCGGTGTGCGTCTCAAAGTGGCACCAAATGGGAGTCCAGCTCAGCATGTGTCAGACAAATATACCTGACGCTGGTATTCTGTTGGATCCCTATAGTGACCTACGGACGTCGAGCAGATGAGATCAATACGCGAATAATTACTATTGGTGTTACTTATGACAAAGGCAGCGTTGCCCCCTGGCGGTATTAAACTGATATTGGTATTGGTCTTTGTTCCTCCGGATAAAAGGGACTTTTTAAAGCACTTTGGCCTTTGTTTTTCAGTTATGCCCTTGTCCTACCAAAGGTGCGATATAATGATGTTTCCAGTCTGCATACAAAAATTCAATTAAATATAGTAAACTAGCTTTTGCCCGCGGCTTCGCTCGCGTTAATTTAGAATTTGGCAATCAATTCGGTTTGTTCGGGGAATTATATTTAGGAGGATGAAAGACAGGTCTATCGACACTATAGACTCACAAAATGTATTAGGTGCTTAAATTAAAAATAAAAACACTCTTAACACACTATTAAAGTTTCTATAATAATATAATTCAATCATGATTCGAAAGGCACGTGGCGCCATCTATTATCATAAGAACGTTATTGTTGTTTTCCTCGGGAACAGTACTTTTTTTCGGGAAGAAAGGTACCCTATGTCCGTTTCTCTACCCCTGACAACATATATGCAAAATTTCAGGATGATCGGTTCAGTGGTTTAGGCGTGAAAAGGTAACAAACAAGCAAATAAACTTACTTTTGCATTTATAATATTAGTTAGGAAGTTAGGTTAGCAGTCACCATAGCTAGTCGGCTGGTCGGCAAAACCCATAGTCGGTCCATCACTACTTTTTTTTAAAAGAGTATTCTATCTGGATAACCTACTAATGAGGGCTACCGTGCTTGAGTTCGCCGCTAGAGGCGCTAGTGTAAAGTAAGGTCTCTAGATGTCAAAATATGTACTGAACGTTCACTGTTTGCGGGATTTTTATCACAGATTTTAACGAATGATTCATAATTGTTGTAATGGTTGTGCAATTCCTGATTAATTATGGCTTAAGATTTTAAGTAAAAAGTTAGGATCTAATTTGATAGCACTTGAAGGACGAATAAGATTTGTCTGCTTCATACTTGCCAATTTTAGGAACATTGTAATCTAAATATTCATTTGAAGTTTTAAAATGTAATAAAATAAACATAATATGAATTTATGGGTACTTAAACATATCCAAAACATCAAATAAAAGTACTGCAACAGGACCTTACTCGCCAGTGGCGCTAACTGGTGAGCACAAAAACGATAGCCCCCATTAGATTGTTTAAAAAAAAAGTGTTTTTTTTCATTTTGATGCTAGGATTTATTTGATAGTTACAAAATACTCTTTCTTATGCACAATATACTGCCATTGTTTTCAATTATTTTCGTATTGTTGTCTCCTCATTGCATTGCATAGTGTTTTCCCGTTCGACGCACTTGTGTACACTTTCTTATTTTGTACTAACTCTAGTATGTATGATTTAGGGAGTGTGATTTAGTACACTTAAGGTCAAAAATATGTACACCTTGGCACATTATGTTTCGTCATCAAAATTTGTAAACTTTATAGAATAGTATTACAGCGCTGTATTGAACGGCAAAGTGGTTAGTAGACAAAAACTATACTCTTCATTTTACAACTATGTTACCTACATACATAAACAGACATAACCTCACGCCTAGTTCCCATGGAGGTAGGCAGAAACTACAGAGGAAATGTGGTAGTCGAATGAATGATTCTTGGGTAGATGGTGAAGTTAAAGGGGTTGTGAGGAAGCAGAAAGAAACCGGGTTTAATATGTTAACCTATAAGGTCCAATGTTCCCTACAGTTTTAACTAAAACTTAAACTTTTATTAAAGAAATATTACGTAGATTGTAGAGAACTATCAACCTTCCCACTCTATCCTGTGCTATACAATTTCAACCCACTTTCAATTTAAAACAAATAAGTCTAATTTATAACGTTTCCTTTAAGAAACGCTTTACCAAACGCAATTAAATACCTCTGTAAAATGAGCTTAATAACATTTTATTACTAAGAAAATATAGCAGAAAATTATGGAAGCACTTTCAAATTAAATTAAATTTATTATAGACAGTTTGACTTCCATTATGCTAGCCCTCTATTCCATGGAACATAACTGGCGAAATGGAGGTTGTGATATAAACCATTGTTTACCCCTTGAGGAAATATATGTAGGTGATATGTTATGGTATGTTAATTTAACGTTGATTATAGAGTATGCCATAATCAGGATAATAATTAATTTCTTGAGACTTATCTCCCTAAATACCTTTTTAAAGGACGAAGTTATATGAAACCAATACAAAGAAGAACGATCGTTCAATTAGCCGGTTAGGTGGTGCGTGTTTTAGATCATTCGGTTCCCTACAAAATGGTTGAGCTGGATGGTGCTGATCCACGCGTTTTGTTCGTGAACGGACGCCGTCAGTTGAGACTGGTCATCTCTTTACTGCCACGGCTTATTTTTACTATTAATCTTATATTTTGAATTGTTTCTTAATATACATATATTCTTTTTTCATTGTTCTCGCATATAGAAGCAACAAGAATAATGTACCCAGGATTTTGTAATATCTTGATTTAAAAAGAGTGTCCTTGGAGTTTACACATACCCGTGTATCCGCACAGATTTACTTATCTTGTTTCAATTCATAGGAAATGTATTCGGGATAGATTTTATAAATTCATGCATGCAACCTGAGTATAGCTTGTATCTAATATTTTACCTCGTCAGATTTAGCTCAAACTAATGCTAGAAAGCTCAAATTCTTAAGATAAAATTTAGTGAGCAGACTTATAAAACACACAAAGTTTAATTTATCAAGCTTTTATAACTTGGATTTTATTAATACCTTAAATACGTCGATTCTGTTACTGACTGACTCACTCACTGACTCATCAAACCATCTAGGGCAGTTCCCGAAGCCATAGAAAACTGAAATTTGGTACGCAGGCTAGGATTTGCACAACCACAAAAAAAAAGAATAAGAAATCTGTAACTAAAGTGCCGACGTTTATTTCTAAGCCCTTTTCAATTTATATGTTATATTCTTAACTTTCAATTAGTATAATGTCCTTTAGGTACTAAATTATAAGACACAAAATTAACTTTAGTTTATACAATTCGTTTTACAAATTGTAATTATGCAATCCTTACATTTTATTGACACGGCAAATGCTGTACAACTAAATAAATGCGATCTTGTTTGTAACTATGCATTCAAAATTGCTTAATTGCAAACATCTTCAAAGAACCTGGTTGCAAAATATGTCTTAGTTACCTACGATGAAGCAGGAAATTTGTTAAGTAAGCTAACTATTTTAATTTGAATAAAACCATAGTTTATAGCCAGATAAGTAATTTACTAAGTATTTGTTTAAGGAATTTTAGATATTTTTTTTATGTATACCTTGGATACCTGAGATACAGGTTTATTCCTAGTTCAGGTAGAATCAAATTATAATATACCTTTAGTTTAAGGCCCTAATATTGTAAACATTTGTGTAAATCAATTATTTCAATAAACAATTTCAATTTCAACTTTCACCCTCCCACCCACGTATTGGAGGGTGCAGGTCTGTATATGAAATAAAACCTCTAGGGTACTTCCTAAAGTCAACGGTTCAATTAAACCATTTACAGGCACTTTTGAATTGTCAAAGAGTCGGTCAATCAGAAAGTTGAAGTCCATTCCAAATAGTAGGTTCCTACGGAGAAGAACGGGCAAGAAACTCCATGGACACTCTTTTTAATTACCCAACCAGCAACATAAAACTAAATAGTTGAGGAAACACCTCAGTTAATAAAATAATACTATTGTCTTATTTATCACAGTATAAACGAAGAAAAATACCATCATAATGACACTATATAAAGGCCCTAATACACTTGAATGTTTCTCCTTTATTTCGTTGTATTATCACAGGGGAAAAGTATCTGCAATATCATAAATCCGTAGAGGTTTTCTTTTACTATAGGTGTGTGTGTGCGTTTCTTTATAGAGCCAGAAAATGTACACGGAAATCTGGCTTGAGAAATATTAGGGCGCGGAGATTTGTGATCCAGAAAATATATCGAAATGTATTGATTGAAATCGGATGATTGAAGAATTTTATTAAAAATTCATCACTATATACTATTCGGATACTCAATTTAATTTATAATGCGCGTAAGACTAAATCATCTTAATATATAATCGAGTTAAGAAATTGCCTCTAAATCAAGCTTTCCACACTAAAACGCGGACTAAAGGAAATACCGCCAACGCCAGAAAGACACAAAACATCACATTTTTTTATAACAAATTTATACGTCTCGTCATAAAATCTCGTCCCCAATAAGTAAAACTAGTACATAGAAAGAATTTTCCTTATTTAGTCATAGTAAATATCTGTTATTTACCTCAAAAGATTTCATCCGCACTCACACAACACTAGTTCACAATCACATCACTATCTGTGCGTTTATATTTATACACACATACACACAACAGTAGTACAATAATACCCACACTTATTACATATAATAATGCGTAATTTTTATTCAACAAAATTGTAATTCGTGCGGCTGGGGAGCGGCGTAGCGTGTGCTACGAGCTACGCGCGGGCTACGACTGGCGTAGACCCCACCCCGCACCGCCGCTACGTCCCGTAGGCGCTACGAATCGCTGGGGATTATTTTGATATTATTTTTTTGTTTCAAATTGTTTTGCTGATAAAAATTCGGATTCATTTATTTGTTTTTCTGAATGTGATTTTGTATTTTAAATTGTTCTAAAATAGAATTTGTCAGACAAACACGTTTGTAACAAAGAGCCAATATATTTTGTCAATTGGCATAGAGAATTGAAAAAATACGAATAAAACGCCTCGAATTCATTGATTCTATCAAAAATGTCAAGGTTACACAGGCAACCTTTGAGCTAATTGTACCGCCCATACTATAGAAATCCTTGAATTATTCACACTACTCAAACCTATTTTGCCCAAGAGTTTCAGATCATTAATGCTGCATTGTCTAGCGACAGGTTATTGACCAATTGTTTATAATTCATAAACTCCCCTTGATCTTATCGACGCTAGGGGTCTAGAATCATGTGCTGAATTCATGGTTTTAGTTTGCGCGTAGATATCCCTGCCACCCTGTATAGACAATTAACGATTTGCAATAATTATAAAATGTAAAAAATGGAAGTGAAACACTTTAGTGCCCCTAACCTTAATTGCCCCAGCACCCTAATTACGTAACACACTATCTATCACAATCTGAATAATTATGAAGCCTATTGCTAATCCATTGCTTCATATATTTGAAAATTGTCTGCTTATCAACGTAAATAACGCAATGAATGTTGTTGAACTGTCAAAATGAAAGCTATTCCTACTGTTAGTGTGTTACGCAATTACCGCGCAAGTGATGTCTGTTGACAAAGTTATCAACGGATGATATTAACAGCAGAGCATATTTTTTCAACAGAATAACCGCACTGCCAGTGTAAGATAACCATGTATTGTAATCAATAATAATATAGATAGATAGATAGATAGATAGATAGGTAGATAGATAAATCGTTTATTTGATGAACACAAGAGACATAACAAACAAAAACAAAAAACAATAATAACACAGCACAAACAACAGAAACAAACAACACAATAACAACAACAATAAAACAACAACAGACAACAACAATATAACAAAAAAACAACAAATAACAACAACATACAACGAACATAACAATAAACAACACAACAACAATAATATGACAGCTCAATCAACGATTCAGAAATGGACCACGGTAAACTATTTTCACCAATAAAAAAAAATACTAGCTTCAAAGACCCAGGCCAGACCAAAGGCCACTTCTCAAACGGAGAAGGCATTGATCAGGCTACTCGCTGTATTATCGCTTACATTGAAATACAATTGGGGCATATTTACCATAAACATACGAGGGTCATTCAATAAATACTTAGCCTACAAAAAGTAAACGAAAATTTTGGAAAAGTGGCAATTTATTTTTCAACATAGTCTCCTTTTAGTTCGATACACTTAGCCCAGCGATGCTCCAACTTTTTTAACCCGTCCGAAAAATAGTTTTTGTCAAACTCTGCAAAATAGGCCTCCGTGGCGGCGATGACCTCCTCATTCGATCCATATCTATTCCCGGCGAGTGATTTTTTCAGATTAGGAAACAGAAAGAAGTCACAAGGGGCCAAATCTGGAGAATACGGTGGATGGGGCAGCAATTCGTAGCGTAATTCGACCAATTTGGCCATGGCAACGGCAGACGTGTGAACCGGTGCGTTGTCGTGGTGAAACAGCACTTTTTTCTTCGCCAGATGGGGTCGTTTTTTCTTTAATTCGGCGTCGAATCGGCCTAATAAATCGGCATAGTAAAGCCCTGTAATTGTTTTACCCTTCTCGAGGTAATCGATGTAGATCACACCTTGTGAATCCCAGAAAACGGTGGCCATAACTTTTCCGGCCGATTTTACAGTTTTCGCCTTCTTTGGAGCACGTTCCCCGGTCTGGATCCATTGTTTTGATTGCTCCTTGGTCTCTGGTGTGTACCAGTGGATCCAGGTTTCATCGATGGTCACAAAACGACGCAAAAACTCCGCTGGATTCATCTTAAACAGCGCCAAACACGTCTCCGATGTGGTCTCACGGTTGCGCTTGTTTTCTGGTGTGAGTAAACGCGGCACCCATCGCGCCGACAGCTTTCTCATGCCGAGTTCCTCGTGAAGAATATGATGCACTGTTCCTTCTGAAATGCCTACAGTCTCAGCTAGCTCCCGAACCTTCAATCGGCGATCTGCCAATACGAGATCATGGATTTTTTTAATGTTTTCCTCCGTAGCAGCTGTTTTCGGTGCACCTGGACGTGGTTCATCAAAAACCGACGTACGGCCACGTGCAAACTCGTTGAACCAATTCTTGACGGTGGCCATCGATGGAGAAGAGTCACCGTACACAGCATCCAAGCGCTCTTTGATTTCGATGCGCGTTTTCCCTTCCAAAAATAGGAATCGAATCACCGAACGATATTGCTCTTTTTCCATTTTTGTAAAACCGATCGACACGTTCGCTTCCATAAGTTGTCAAATTAAAACAAATGAAGGGATTGGAATGAAAATTTGAAAAAAGAATTAAAAAAGAATGTGCTACACTGTGGTAAAACTCTTTTGAAACTACAGCGCCCTCTGGCGATGAGGCTAGGTACTTATTGAACGCCCCTCGTAACAATGACACATCGATTGTGTATGACAGCTGTCAACATTTAAGCTTACCTTCGTCGTAAAAATGAATGGTAGTAACAAATTAATGTAACGAAACACTGGAAAAATTACATAATACTTATGTACTGTTACCGGGCAACACTTATATACTAGTCATTTAATGCTGATTGGCTAAATACTATACTCATTTTAAAGGTCACACAAATCAAAGGATGTTATAATAATACATTGTAAACATATTTACGTGTAAAAGAAATAAGTTAAAGTTTTGTCTATGGATTAATATATCCATTCAACAATTCGTACACCGCTTTTTAGAAGCTTACTCAAGCAAATCAGATGTCCTTTAGCGATAAGAATGCCCATTGTACCACGCTATGTAGCTGTCTAAATCTCCGACTGGTATTGTATGTTAAATATCTATCAAATATATATATTATTTTACTAAATATTTACACTAAGTACTAAATTAAATGACTAACCAACTAAATATACAAATAGATACAAAAGACAAAAGGACACTTAGGCGTCGAAGTCCTCGTCCGCATCGCTGTCATCCAGAAACGTGCCCAGAAGACCGGCAGCATTGCCATGTTGAATGTCAATGCTCCTTCTTTGGCCAAAGCACGAGCCAGCCCTCTGAACGGTCACGTAGTGTCGACCAGTCGGCGAGAAATTTTAGTACCTAGTCTAAATACTTAGTTGCGTTATATATTGTTTATAATGATTTTAACGTAATAAATATTAAACCTTATTTTACTCATATTATAAGTTGTAATTTTGCTCGACGTAATCACAACAGCTGACATGAGACTGTAGAGTCACAATTTACTCATGTAAATCTTTTTGGGAAGTCTATTTATCTACCTAAATGGGTGTTATAAAAGAGCCTCCACCAGTGCCGATTCCAAGCGTTCATTTGCCGCGCGCACCCAGGGCAATCCAATCTGCTGATTGGCTTATCTTTATACCATGGCGTGCCATGGCAAGCAAGCAAGCGTGATAATCAATTCTCTGCCTTTTCTGTATGAGAAGAGGCCTTTGCCCTGAAGGTGGAGAATAAAAAGTTGATATTATTATTATTACTATATTTATATGTTAACATAGCTCGGGGTCATGAAATCCCGGTCCTTTGGAAGGCGTACGAGGGGCCGCAGCCAACTCGCAGAGGCCCCTTAGACAATTTTAAATGGAATGAGGCACCAACCGACGATTATCACTGTATGCACTGTGCAAGTGCATCCAACGACAACCCCCGGCTGGTGTTGGACTATTGCAGGATATGGAAACAAAAATAATTATTGAACTATGGGTTTCTGTGGCTATGATGGACTGGTTACCAAAAACTATGGAATGGCTATGGCCCCCACCTGACTAATGTTTAATATATAAAATCGACGTATAAAATGGCAGGGGGTGACTTGCACACTCAATAATGGGCCCACGGAAACCGTCGCTAGCACATAGTGACGTAGCGACCAGGGGGCAACACTTCCTGAGGTGCTTGAGGAGTGGAGAGGTATTCCACGGCTATCAGAACAATCCCAGAGCCCGGAAGATGGTCAAGATCCCTACCCGCACTTACTGAAATACTTCCTTCCTCCAAGCACGTTTACTCTTGCGAATATCCACTCAAGCCAGCCAATAAAGGCAAGACAGAGGTGGGAGCTCTGTTCTTCGTCATTGTTCACTCCAGCCGGCCAATAAAGGCAAGCCAGAGGTGAGGAACCCGGGAGAGAGGGTCCGTGGGGTCGCTACTGCCCAACAGCTCGCCACATGCTGCCCTGCGGGTTCCTGTATCTCTCTTGGTCTGGCTCCTCACTCTAGACCCGTTTCAGCAAAGTAAACTCTACCGGTACAGACCTAGAGTTCAGGAGCGCGCAAGCCCCACCACGACGTCAACGTAGAAATACGGCGGTGGGGGATTATTATTACTATTATTTTACGGGTAAAAATAAAAATGCCCTTCACGAGTGGGACGCATTGTCCCGGCACACTATGGGTAGTCAGCGCTATCAACCTGGGCCCTATTTAAATAACTGACAATGCAACATATTTGTCAAAAAATTACACAATTGACACATTTGCACGACAGGTGCTGCTTAAAAAAACAGTATATTTAAAAATATCTTACAAAATTGACGGATTATCGCCTGTGGGTTTTTTAAATAGGCCCCAAGGTATGAGTTAGTGTAACCTATCCTATCCTTTTTTATTTTTATAGTTTGAATTTCCTGTGCGTGTCCCAAATAAAATAGTTTTTGTTTCTTTTCTTTCTTTATTTATTTTCTTTCTTTCTTTTCTTTCTTTCCTTCTTTACTTTCTTTCTTTTCTTTCTTTCTTTTCTTTCTTTCTACTCTTTCTTTATAACTCATGCCGAAAAGAAAGAATAAAAAATCTACCATAACATATAACAAACATCCTTAACACAGAATACTTCCACCAATTTATCTCCCATACTTTCCATCACTTGGTTTACGATCACAACATCTCTCGCTCGCTGTAAACAGTAAACTTGAAACACTTCCACCATGACAGTACATAAAGTATTATATTAGAAACAAACACTGCCATGTACTACCAACATAAACCCAATGTCTACTTGTTTCCCGATCAGGCTCTTTACACAACCACCAGCAACAATCTATATTGAGTTTTATTCTGTAAACAAGAAGGTAGAAGTTTGAATGGGTGGTGTAGTCTTCATGCCCCCAGTTTATATGCAATTATATTTAGTATAAGTATTAAAACTATAGTAACAGTGATATTTTATGGGTTTGGAAATTATAGACAACGGATGAAAGGTAGGCAAGTAATCATTATGGTGATTGGAAATGGTTTGGTTAATTGATTGTATATCGTTCCGATATTCGTCAATAAAAATTCGAAGACCATTTTTCCCTTTTGTGGCTGTTCTGTCCGTCAATTTTTGGATCTAAAAGAGAGGTAGTGAAGGAAGTGCGTGGATGTGACACGTATTTCCCCCAACTCGTTCTTTTTTGTATACAAATACAAAAAGAACGAGTTGGGGGAAAATACGCGTGTGTTTTTCTCTGTGACATGTTTACCGCAAATAAACGTATTTTCTTTTTCTTTCTTTCTTTCTAAGTAAGAAAAATTTTTTTTTCGAAAATATTCGATCCAAAACGAGCGTTCATTGTTCTGCATAATGATTCGAATAGGCGGTGCTCGTTGGAACGTTCTCATCCAAAAAACCGTGCTCGTGGGTTTGTAATGCTCAGTTCAACTCAAAGTGCCCACCGCTCAAATGCTCATTACGCACGAATGCTCACCTGCGATTTGGACGCACCTTTTCTTCCCGAAAAAGTATGATACGAATTCGTTTGTCTGTTGTGCTTATTAGTTCTTTTAGGGCTGATTTTTCCAACGTCATTTATTTTTTACGCGAGGAATTAAATCGACGTCGACAGTTTTTGTATGAAAAACAGGCAAAAATTCTAAATTATTCCTCGATAAATTTATTATTCGCTTAAATAAATGTGGCTTTGGAAAAAATAAACCTTTCTTTTTTGGTTAACCTATACAAGTCTTTAAACTACTATAAAACTGATGCGCTTATGACTATAATTTATGACTTTAATAAAAGATTTTGTCTATGTTATAAATTGAACCAAACCCGGGGCGGGTCGCTAGTCAAACATAATATAACTATCGACATTTTTACAACCAATAAACTTACGATCCTAAACTAAACGTTTTGGAACGTGAACGTGCACCGATAGCGTGCTAACGACTCGGTTAATGCAACGTGTTAGGTTTAAACATCGCAATTTATAACTACTACGTACAGACAAATATGCTATTTTGTGTACAGGCACTAGCAACTAATTTAAAACAATGTTGTGAGTGTGCTGAGTTGCTAATTCTTTTCACTCTCTTAAATATGCCATACCTAAGCTTAAAGAGTTATTACGCACACATTAAAAAATACATATATTGATAGTGTAGTGAAAGGATGAATATTTTTAGGGGTTCTAATAAAAACCGCAAGGATCGAAGCTATTATGGTTCATGAGATACAGCCCGCTGACAGACAGACAGAAAGACAGATGCATGGACGGACAGACGGACGGTCGGACGGACGGACAGTGGAGGCTTAATAATAGGGTTAGTAATTACACTCACAATAAAATAAAAAATAAAAAAGATAAGAAAAGAGTGAGTGGAAAGATGAATAGTTTCTCCGGTACCTATTTGACATAGCATGTTCAACTCTATCTGCGCTAGTACGGGTAATATTGAACCACTTCATGCTGTACTAATTATAATATGGTTGTATTACGTTGTTCCACGTTGCTTCACTAAATGAACCCTAATTGTATTGTTCGCTTTTTGGAACTGTTAAAGGTTCAGCTAGCAGGGCACCGACAAGGTGTAAAAAGTGAGAAAAGAAAAAAAGAAAAGAAAGAAAGAAAGGAAGAAAGAAAGAAAGAAAATAAATGATTATATTATTATACTATATTATGGTACTAGCTTATTAATATAGATGAAAGCAAAAAAACTAGCAAAGAGCTCTTAATTGTTGTAAATGAAAAGTACATATTGATATCTAATACGAGTATCGCATAGTAAATTCTTCTTCCCTGAAGAACTAGCATTCAGTGTTTCATTATTCAACACCAGCAGTTTGCAGATGATTTTTCTCATTAAATACAGGGCAAGCATTTTTTTTTAGCTGGATAATCTTCACATAACTTCTCCCGCTCTTGGCGGAACGAGAGCGTGTCAGACTTTGACTGACTAAAAACCCACCCGTGTTCCTTCAGTTGCCTGTGTGCCAGGGCCACGGTAACCCTTTCGGACAAACCCCGCAACCCTGGCAGGCATCGGCCCTAGCAGACCCAGTCAGTATGTGCTGACATCTCTTTGAGGCGCGCGTGGAACACAACGCGACGTCGACCCGGATCTGGTCCTTACCGGACGGCGAGCTACCCATTGCTCGCCGTCCGCAAGCCCGTGTCTACGGGGCGTGAGATCGCAGAGATTGCCTATAATACAGATTAAATACAAGGCAAGCCTGCTGTTAATATCAGACCTTATAGAAACTTGCTTACAATTATGCGTTTATTTTAAAAACTTCCAAAAACCACGTAATAACCTCACACCTTATATTTATTTTGCAATGACATGGAAACATCATATTATTTAGTTCGTATATTAATATGCGTCGATGTTATAGCTGCGAGCAATAACTGCAAGTACTGCCGTCTCGCTCTCGCTCAAAGTTCACACGGTCCTACCACCCTTGACGCATGGTGCAAGGCAAAGGTTTCATTGTTTTCTGAATTTAAATTGAGATTTATTTAGCTGGTGGTTATTGTTTTAGTAAGGCTAGTAATAAATTGCGAGTTCAACGCAATATTAATTAAAAATCATGTTAATTTTCAGGGCCACGTGCAAAATATAACAGTTGATTTTATTCGAGTAGTTTTTCTCATGTTCCCTAACGGATTACATTAGTGATTTGCCAAGCAAGTCATGAGTCAAAATGAGGCGAATCATTATGCTGTGGCAATGCTATTGTTCGTTGCAAGTGTTCAATTACTTATCATGACCAGTGTTGCTATTCTCTAAGGATACAGCCTAGCGCGCAGCGTTGCCGCAGCGGCGAAACAACTTGTTTCGTCGCTGTGGTAGCGCTGCGCGCAAGGCTGTATCCTTAGAAAATAGCACCGCTGATCCCACGTAGGTGAAGCCGTGAAAGGCAATGAAATGCGAAGAACTTAGAATAAGGAGAATTTAATAAGATAATTACCAACTAACTTACTTTTGTCACGTACTATAATAAGCATTTGACACACTACCTTTATAAAAACGTTGATAAATGCAGAGGTAACACTAGACTTAAAAAAACTTTTTTACAAAAAAACAACCGACTTCCAAAAAATAACCCTAAAAAGTTTGAAAAATAACTTTAATTTCGGAAGTCGGTGTCTTTGGTTGTGTATTTTCGTTTTTGGCCACCGACTTCCGATATTACAGTTATTTTTCAAATTTTTTTGTGTTATTTTTTGGTAGTCGGTTGTTTTTTTGTAAAAAAGTTTTTATTTTTCACTTTTTCGTTGTGGTACCTACCCCACAAATATTCGTATACCACTACTTGATAGGTAAATAGCCGTGACAGGAAATTATTATAACATCATCAATATAAACTAAGTGGAAAAAATACGCATTATTAAGAATAACTCAAAAACTGCTGGTCAGTACTTGATCAAATTTAAATGGAACCACATATGAAGCACCTGCTTTCAAATAAAAAAGAATCATCCAAATCGGTTCACCCAGAAAAAAGTTATGAGCTAACAAACATTTAAAAAATACAGTTGAATTGAGAACCTCGTCCTTTTTTTTGAAGTCGGTTAACAAATATAACACAGTTTAAAACAGGCCATCTACCGAACCGTCATATAAACCATAATTCAAACTGTCGTTAGAGTTTCACGTTAAAAAATTATGTAAATGTAGGTATGAAACTAAACAAATCTTTTAGCCCTTAATACAAGTTATTGGAGCAGTCGCAGCCCAGTGGTATCGGCCCCGACTTACGAGTTATAGGTCGTGGGTTCGAACCTAGGCAGGCGCTTTACTTTGTGTGAATAATTTCTTCACCACTGCTCTCAAAACGGTGAAGGAAAACATCGTGAGGAAACCGGCATGTCTTAGAACCAAAAATTCGAAGATATTTGACATTTACATCTACATCAGGTGCTAGCACTCGCAACCTTGTGCGTGTATGACCATATTTATGAACGTAAACCAGGCAAAAGGTGTATGTAAGGATCGTAGCAGGTAGCGTTCTGTAGATTCTGCCTACCCCCATGGGAAGAAGGCGTAAGTTTATGTAAGTATTTGACATCTACCAACCCGCACTGGGGCCGCGTGGTAGATTATAGCCCACTCCCTCTCGAAGACACCTAGGCACCTAGCTTCTGACGTTACATAAGTGCCCATGTAGGTTTATGTGAAATAAAATATTTTGAAGAGAGGAGGCCTGTGTCCCAGCAGTGGGAACATTATAGGCTGATTATGCTACAAGTTATTTCATAACTTAGTAAGGCTGCTAGTTCTAACACCTACCTTTTTTGTAAACTAGCATAAGTAAAGTGTACCTACAAAATGATACTTTAATGTTTACATTGTTAGTTGATTTGATGAAATAAATAAATATTAAATACTAACTGCGCCCCGCGGTTTCACCCGCAGAAATCTCGTTCCCGTGAGAATATCGGGATAAAAAGTATCCTATGTCCTAATTCAGGTCACAGTCTACCCATGTACCAAATTTTATCCAAATCCGTTCAGCCGTTTTAGCGTGATTAAGTAACAAACATCCACACTTTCACATTTATAATATTACTAGCTTTTGCCCGCGGCTTCGCTCGCGTTAATTTAGACTTCAATTTGGGTTATATAATTCAATCATGATTCGAAAGACACGTGGCTCCATCTATTATCATAAGAACGTTATTGTGGTTTTCCTCGGCAACAGTACTTTTTTTCGGGATGAAAGGTACACTATGTCCGTTTCTGTACACCTGACAACGTATATGCAAAATTTCAGGATGATCGGTTCAGTGGTTTAGGCGTGAAAAGGTAACAAAACAAACTTACTTTCGCATTTATAATATTAATTATATATTATATATTATATTATAGTAGGAAGTAGGATTTACCTACTAACAATCACTACTCGCTTATCACTTGGGCCACAGTCCCCCGGTGCTGCGTAACGCAGGCGCAATACGTACGCCCCGGATAAAACCCCTGACTTGCGTATTCATTTTTTTTTTTAAATAGTTAATTAATAACAAAGTACATGTTCTTTATACGTGGAGTTCATTGCCGCTATCATTATGAGTTCGCGATGAAGTTTCGTATTTGTATTGAAGAAACGTTGAGTATACTACAATTTACATCTTTTTTGAAATTACTATGTTTATTTCTCGTTTTGTCAAAGTCATAGTCAAATCATTTATTTCAAATAGGCACATAAAAGGCACTTTTGAACGCCAAAATTTACAAAAAAATAGAATTGATTATAGTTGCCCCTTCCAAAAGGTAGTTTCGTATGGAGAAGAATGGGCAAGAAAGTCCACCGTTACTCTTTTAAAATGTTTTATACATTAAGTATATAATTATAAGTGAAGACGATCCATCTAGAACAAAATTACTACACCAGAATTATATGTAAAAAAAAAACCCTTGTGCCCTGTTCATGGCCACAGGCTACGTTATAAATCGTCTTTAAATGAAATTGACTTCCACGTATCTACCTGAGATGCTCTGACTCGGATTACAAATACAAACAGTTTATTTTTCTTTACAAGGTTTGTATTACATAGCTAGTAATAGAAGTGTCCTTTTAAGCAAATATATGCCTGTATTAGGACACTCCACTCTTCCACAACTTAAATTTATGTAATGTACATTCACATACAAAAAAATGATGCCAGTATTTACCATATATATAATTTTGAGAAAGTAAAATAAAATTAAAATTAAATGAACACAAAAAAGAATTACAGAAAACTAATGTTTTATATCAGCTTATTCAACGTACATGAAAATTTCAAAATGCGATATCTCAGCGAAAATATTTGAGTAAACTCAACGTCATTTTAAAGAGGAAGACAAGTCCTTTGAGAAGCTATTAATAATTTTTGAAAGAAAATAGGGTCAGCCGTGCTACATAACCTCAAAAATGAGAAAAGAAGGTATTTTTTGCACTTTTAGATTAGGATATCTCAAAACCCTGACGTGATAGAGCAATTTTGAAACCAGGCTTGAATTCAGCGCATCAAAATCCTTCGGAAAAGTATAGTCTGGTTTCTAGGTAAAAATTTTGTCGGCCTGTGTAATCAATTGTGTCTCATTAACGATGCTTGATGAGTTAAAGGTGAGATGACCGTTTCCCATATTGCCTACTACAAAACCTGGTTTTTGTTTGTGGAATGGGTGCTATAATATCATTCCTTGTTTTTGATAACATAGCGGTATCATAAGGCAGCTCTTTGTGTTTTTTCAAAATACTATGTATTATATAGAGTTTTCTCACCGAAAGCAAATCACTTATCTGATATAGTCTCTCGGTAGGATATCTAATCCTTTTAAAATACATGATTTTTATTAGGGCTCGTTTTTGGGCTCCTCGATTGTGTCTGCTTCGTTTTGACTCGAATCATTACCATCTCATTCCTACAATAATTTTGTATCAAACATATTTTTGCTTAAGGTAAAGTCAGAGAAATTAATTGTTCAAATTAACTACGAACTTAAATTGTCCGCATATTTAATTCACAGCTGTTAGTCTTTGACATTTGTATGAAATGGCTGTAACACGGCAAATTGACATAGTGCGCCATTGTGATAAACATTTAATTAAAACACCCATAATGTTACATTTTACATGGAACCACCCGAATTCAACCTTGTTACCCTGCCTCATTATTTCAATTATCATCTAAAATAGTCCAAAGCACTATTCGCCGGCGGTGCTAATCGGAAACAAAAGACAATGCGAATGATACTATACACTGATACAACACTGATGCTATGTCGTATGGTGTTTGTATTGCCTCGTCGACATTGTGGGTTGTGTAGGCTTTCAATCCAAACAGCTTGAATTGAATGTTTGGCTAAACTGGACATAAGGTTTGTGTAGATGGTTAAATATTGGTAACGGTCCATAATCGCACCGGAACGTCAACTTCAAGGCGTTCGTCGTGCGTGTACCGAATTGTTATCTGCCCCTCGTCATGGAAGAACACTTTTGGCCGCAAGACGTGGTGTTCCATCGCTTCCGCGGACAAGTTCCACTGGACAGCACAAAGTCTAGATAGTGCTAAGTGAAGCGCTACTAACATAGTTTTAAGCCTTTTTATTAACACAAGTTTTTTTTATATAAAAATATGTAAGTTTAGGGTAAGGTACTTTTCTATGGGCCTGTGTCGCCTGAAATAAATGGTATTATTATTATTATTATAACGTAAAATTTCACAAAAGCTACACAAACTTTAAATACCTCGCCCGCACTTGCTATTGATTTATTAAGAGCGAATGTTAAAGCTTGTCCTATGGAATTTAAATTTAAACTTAATACGCGTAACCCTGTGGATGTTGTAAAGGCATTTCAGCAACTTAAGATCAAAATTACCGAAGATTGGTGGGGCATGTCTACAAAAATTTGTCAATCTATTATTGAGACATTTGCACCCTATTTAGCTTTAATATTTAATTTGTGTGTAGATCAAGGAGTATTCCCAGATTTAATGAATTACAGTAAAGTTATTCGACTTTTAAAATCTGGGGGCAGCAAAGACACTAATTGTAATTATAGACCAGTATCGGTTTTGCCAGTTTTCAGCTTGTTGTTTGAAAAAGTAATGTTCATGAATCACGAAACACCGCTCTTAAACCTTAAGCATTACGGCCTGGGTAAACTTGCGCTTAGCTTAGTAGATAAATTTAGTAAAATCATATTTGAATGATAGACTGCACTAAATTCAAATAAACGGTGTGAATTTATTGGGTTTAAAAGTCTAAATGGGTGTACCGCAGGGCTCAATATTGGGTCCGTTATTTTTTTTTCTATATATAAATGATTTACCTCATTTACTGAAAAACCGACCGAAAATAGTGTCATTTGCTGATGACACATCACTGGTTTTTAAAATAATCAGACATGCACAGGAACTGGACGACGTAAATAACGCTATGCTGTAGCTCCATAATTGGCATACTGTAAATAAATTGGTGTTAAATGAGAAGAGAAGTAAATGCATAAGATTCGCATTACCGAATGTTAGAAGTAGTACATTTCACGTTGTATTGAATAAGGAGATCCCTGGGGATCACGCTTGACTCAAAGTTACAGTGGGGTGCTCACTTAACATCACTTGCAAGGTGGCTAATTTCAGCCGCTTACGCTGTTTCGAAAATCCGTCAATTAACAGACGTGGATACCGCGAGACTTTAGTTACTTTCATAGCAACATGTCTTATGGTTGTGAGGACGGGCTGCAGATATTGATTATATCTTGGTTCTGCAAAAGAGAGCTGTCAGAGCCATCTACAACTTCCGCAGACGCGAATCGAGTTCGAAGGAAACTGTTTTAAAAATGTAACATCATGACGGCAACTTGTCAATATATACCATATGAAAACAATAAGTATGGTCGAAAAAATCTACATATTTTTAGTAAGATAAGTGACTGGCATAATTTCAACACTAGAAATAGGAACAAATTAGATCAACCACGTTTCAGGTTGTCTAAAGCACATACTTCTTTTATGGGGTACTGTGTTAAATGTTATAATAAAATGCCACTCGATATTCTTCAACTAAATGAGAAAAAATTTAAAATGTATACAAGCATATTATAAGTTGGAGGATTATATCGTAGATAAAAATACATGGCTTAGTGCTGATCCTGCTCCACAGCCACTTGGGCTCACTAGTTAAAATTGTAATGTTTAGATGAGATGCTTCCCTTCTTTTTTCTTTTTTCCGTCATTATGAACTTAATGATTATTTTTCTTTCATTAATCGTGTTTTAATAGTTGAATACTTAAATATATATTCATGATAATCTTTTCTTTTTGGTAGTAATATTTTATTCATCTCCCAAATACATTGCAAACTAAAGTTTTGTTATTGAAGCATTTTTTCAATTTTATAAATGTAAGTACCATGGATCCATTTATTATGTGATTGTTATGTATGTTGACTTTAAAGCATGGCCGTTGAGAATATGTCATGCTCACCTAATATCTCACTGATGGTGGCGCGTGTGTTGGATCATTTGGTTTCCTACAAAATAGTTGAGCGGGATGGTGCTGATCCACGCGTCATGTTCGTGAACGGGCGCCGTTTTTTGAGACTGGTCATCTTTTAACTACCACGGAAATTTTATATTTTGAATTGTTTCGTCATTTTTTTTTTACATTGTTCTCACATATAGAAGCAACAACAATATAATGTACCCAGGATTTTGTACTATCTTGATTTAAAAAGAGTGCCTTTGGAGTTTCTTACCCGTTCTTCTCCAAAGAAATCAACGTTTTAGAATATGTAACTAGCTTAAACTTTCTGACTAACTGACCGACTCTTTGACAATTCAAAAGTGCCTGTAAATGGTTTAATTGAAATAAATACTTTGAGTTTGAGTTTCGCATACACCAAAGAAACGAGCATTGATCACTACACTTACTTAAGACGGTTTGGCGATTTTGGACTACTAATAGAATGTGTTATTTAAATGAAAATGGATACAAAACTTAAACAAAATTATTTTTTAGCCCAGGTAAGCAAGATATTCATATATATAGATGTAAGTTAGACGCATATGGGATAATTAGCTGTCTGACCTTATATTTTAACTTTCGGCCTATCACGTAAAAACTATCAATGTATTTTGCAGTAGCTGCCAACGGATTTCCAGTATGGAGTAAAACCTGCCGGGGTCACGGATTGTTCGAAAGAGTTACCGTGGCCCTGGCGCACAGGCAATTGAAGGAACACGGGAACACTGGTGGGTTTTAGTCAGTAAGAGTCTGACACGCCCTTCCGCTCCGCCCAGAGCGGGAGAAGTCATTGGATGATTTCACAAACCAAAAATAAAAAGTATGGAGTAAAAAGGCATAATATAATGTTTTAAGAAACTAGATTTAGGAAATAAGTTTGTATTTACTTCTTTCTTTACAGTCCAATCACTATAAATATTAAAATACCTTTTTTTTGTTACAAAAATACACTTACAAAAATGTATTTTAACAAATTGACACCCCACGTCAATGTGCCGTGTTTAAGCTATGTTTTTCATACTGTGATTCGAATAATCGGACAATTTAACTTGGTAGTCAAGAGATAAAAAATAAATAAAACAATAATTCTCTGATTTTACTTTTATCAAAAGACTATTTTATATTAAAAACACACAAAATCGTCCCAAAAGTCAATAGGCAAAGTTAGTTTCGATCGATCCAAAGTGAAAACCAGCCGATTGAAAAACTTTCAGATTGGAATAATTCTGAAACAAACAGTTGTTCCTAAACAAGTGATTTACACAGTGCTTTAAATCGTAACTATTTAACTTGTATTGTTGCTTTGCTTTCATTAAAATAAATGGTAGGTTGAAAACTCGTTTTAGTCTTGTCTTTTCAAAGATTAAGATCTTCTTGTCTATGCTTCCTTCTACACGATGACCCAAATAGTTAATATCAGTACAAGGAATTAAAAAAAAAGATTTCACAGTTAATTTTCTTTAATATAAACAACGAGAACTCGTTAGTTTCAACCTCATCCAATGCTAAACGTACATCTACTTATATCACAAGCCCAGCTTATTAGGTTTAGCAACTCAGGTTGCCAATATTTTTTTTGATGACATATATCAACCCAAGTCTGAAAGTCCTCTACTGAACATGGATCTCTAATGACAGTTCCCCGAATGACTAAAGTCGTCTTCGCCAGAATGACTTTGATTGATAACCGCATTTGCGGTCGCAATTTCTTTTTATTAGCATATAAGACAAGAGTGCTGCAAGACGAGCTTGCTTCAACTTTTTTTATACTTCTATGGGATACCATCGCACCTGGTATACCTCTAATATTTCTGACGGCCACGGTCTGTCTACCATCAGGACGACTGTCTGTTTGGTGACCACACAATAACATCAAAAACCTCTAGGAATTTTTCGACGCCTTATTAATTTTTGTGAGACTTAGTTAACTTAGAGTATTACTATTACGGTAATATTGTTTTTTTTACTGTTTTAGTGGGTTGTGGGTTAGTAAGTTAAGTATACTTTTTTGAAAATTTTAAAGATGCACTGTATTATTAAAAAACACGATCTAACTTTAGCCTGAGTCTATAGCTTCAAGACAGTTTTTTGTATTTCGAACTTTATGCCGACTTTAGTAAAGTTCTTAATACCAAATTGACAACCTAAGACCGAACTTAGCCGTCAGTTTTGTAAAAGGAACTGTATTACGATTCCTGTTAGGTTCTTATTTAAAAAACAGGCTCGATGGTTTAAACCATGACGAAAGAAAAAGTTTAAATATATAAACAGTAGTTTAACAGACTTCTGGATAGGCCTCTTACGATACTTGAAAAAGGATGGCCCATTTCGTGTAAGAATTGTTCTGTACATATGTTCATAAAAGTGGGATGTGGTCGTTCCAACCCTATCGTTCAGTCGTCGTTCACCGATACAAGAAGTGTTTCCCTTTCAAACATCAGCTTATCGCCGATAATCCAATACAATAGCTTTTGAAATGGTAGAGGGCGGGGTTCACGCGTGTTACAGAAAAAATGATCGTTTTAGGTGAAAACCTGGTTTTAGAATATGGTTACTAGAATATGTTGGACCGTTTTAGTAACATACTATCACGCCTGTTTTCCTGAAATGGGCTGGCAGAGGTGTTTTGTACAACAATTTGCCTGTTATGTTTGGTCCATGTATTGGGGGCGACCCTGATGTTATTAACCAGGCACATTATTCAAGATAAACTAGGTATGCTAGACTGACGAGATTTACATTCATCCCTACCTATTTTTTCTACAAAACAGGGTTCATCTCAAAGACTCTTCATCTCCAGACAGTAAACAATTAACAAGAATCAACACAGACAAGAAAAAATAAACATAAAAAAGAACAAACTCTAATCTTTGCTCAAAATAATAATTAACAATTTGTTACCCGAAAAATACGTAAACTAACTTAACCTGCAACAAAAAAAAATAACAACACAACGGAGCAATTTATCAAAATTTAACTTAATTTCTTTGACAAACTTCAAAAGACACAATGAACGGAGAGAGCAAAAATAAACTTTTTTTCCAAAAAAAAGGTAAAGGAAAAAAAGAAAATCTCTTCGGAATTTATGCTTGGTAGTTTCTTTTTCAATTTGCGTAGAGGGGGTGTTCGTTAAAAATTCAGAGGACAGCCCGGGAGGATATAGATTGGTTGGCCCTCACAGCCAGTGCCTTTTTTTTTGTGAACTCCGTTTGTCTGTGAAATGTTTTGATTTCCATTTGGATGCTAAGTTTAGCAACACTGTATGCATGCATTATTTGTTAGGCTGTGAGATTTCTGCCTAGAATTGGCTACCCTTCTTTACTTAGGTACTAGTGGGTGGAGTAAAAACTGAATAAGGTCAATGATTAGGGATGATATGATACCACCAAAGCATCGATACCTGCATATCTGAGTAGTACTCAAGTAAATGATAAATGATTTTATTTCTGTAAGTAGGTTTGTACAAACACTTTTACACGTCAATCATGTTTTTTTTAAACTAGATGAGGTCGACTTTTCCTATCTGACTACTCTGAGAAGAAAGGCCGAAACAAACTTAGAGGTCACAGTCTCTTTTAAAGTCCAGACATAATCTTGGTCAGGTCATGCGAAGACCATGCAGATTGGTATCTGAAATGGTCTTTTGAGGAAAGAACCACACAGATTGAGTGGACCTGTCCAGTCAGTGCACGCATTTGTCAGTAGTCTTGCGATAATATTCATATGAGTATTCTAAAATTATCGATGTTTTATTTTTATAAGTCCGAAATATACAATTTATCAGATATTTTAGATAGTTTTATTAAGTACATTACATACTATTATTTATGTTCGCGACGATGTGTCCCCAAAACAATAATTAATGTTTATAATTGTGTAATAACTTAGAGCCATACGTAAGATAGTGATTTTACAAAGAAATCGTAAGTACAATCGTTATAATCTCAATTACGTGAACTATATAGCCGTAGTTTATAGTTTTTAGTGAAGTCCAGGTACCCTAGACGGAGACCTAGCCCTGGACCTGACCTTCAGGTATCTAGTCCATGAGAAAAGCCTATTCAATTGTGTTCATAAATTGTAACAATAATAGTTTGTCAAATTCGTAAATATGATTTATCCAACCTGCTTTCAGAGGCGCGTCACGCCCTGAAAAGTCATGTTGTAATGCAAGGCCTAAGTTAAGATATTATTATTTGTTGTATTAGGTAAAAGTTTATCGATATAAGTTTAACACGAAAATAACCACGTGTACAAAAAGTAGTTATTTCAATATTTTAATTGGTATTTTTCCCACGCTTGCAGCTGTTAAACTACTTCCATGTTGTAAAGCAATGACGCTCTAGAGTTTTTCCACTCTGAATCACTACGCAATAGCACACCTGTGTTTGCACGATTGCACGAGTTTAATCGTTATGCAATAGTTTTTCCACACTCCAAAACTATAAAAGGGCCGTCTCTCAATATCTCCATGTCCCGTCCGCTGACCATGTTCGGCAATCCTATCCCTTGGGAGAAGCGAGCCAAATACTTGGGCGTCGTCCTCGACCAGCACCTCTCCTTCTCGGAGCACATAAAGCAGGCGCGCTCGCGCGCCGCTTTCGCTCTCAGTAGGCTCCACTCCGTCCTGAATGCACGTAGCAAATTGTCACTTAGGTGCAAATTGCGCATCTACACAGCGTGCATTCGCCCCATCATGACCTATGCGAGCGTAGTATTCGCACAAGCGAAGCCCCGCAGCATCCATAGGATGCAGGCCCTCCAAAACCGGTTCGTCCGCAGGGCGACCGGTGCCCCTTGGTTCGTTCGGAACGAAAGTCTCCATCTCGATCTCAGAATCCCGACCATCAGTCAGTTCATGAAACGCCTATCCAAGCGTTTCTTCGACTCCGCCGCCACTCACCGCAACCCTCTGGTTGTCGCGGCCGCCTGTTACGTCCCCTCCCGAATCAGTCATACCCGCCGTCCCCGGCATGTCCTAGTCGACCCCGATGACCCCATAACCCTCCTCCAGGAGAGCAGTAGGGCCACCAGTACAGTGAACAAACACAGACCGCCATTGTTCCGACCTCGCCGACGAGGTCCCACGCGACGACACCCCGCATCCGTTCCCCCCGTCCCCAGTCCGATGAGGCCTCAGCCCGCGCCGTAGCTGAGCCTGTAGCTTTAATTTCCCCTGTTACTAATCATGAAAATATAAACCCTTCGATCCAGCCCGTCCCCAATCGCGCTGCCCTCTCACAGTGACGCCCTAAGCCGAGGTCCGTACCCTACAGGGGGTGCCCTTACGTGCGGTCATTTAACTTATAAGTTTAGTTTTAAATTTTCCCGCTCCTGGCTGGAGGCCCTTTAGAGTAAAATCCAAAAGGCAACCACAGGACAGTCCGGCTAAGTAGCCACGACCCCCAGTGGTCAAAACTACGAATTGTCATAGAAAAAAAAAAAAATATCTCCATGTAGTAGTCACCTATCGTCTAGTGAATCAACATCTCTACATTGTACGCCCGTTTCATGTTGGTTCAATCTACATTAGTAGTCATCGCCAATGTACTCTATATCATCTAGTGCTTCAAAATAAAACCCCTGAAAAGTGAAGTTTCTATGTTATTTCTTAAAAACATACCCGTGCCCGAGTAGACTTCAGAATATAGTCACATTGAGAAAATATCTGGTACCTGTCGGTATAGGACATCAGCGCCGCTAGGACAGTGAGGGGCCTATTCTTATACTGTATATTCTGGATAAGTATTACAACCTCCTAACACACGTCGAGTCTAACGGTCACGCCCGTCCGGTACAATTTATTAATTAATATAATAAGCACGAGACAATTAACAATTACTACAAACAACTTTTCTGCCTAACCCTTCTGGGATTACAGGCTTGATTTTATGTGTGTTTTTTCTGAAGCTGATTTTCTCTTACGCAAAAATATCTGCTTTATAACAGTTCCCCAAAAACAGTAATTGCTTCAAATATTTAGGAGAAAACTTGTATCTATTTTGTGTCACAGTGTACCAGCTTTAGAAAATAAACATTAACTAGGCAAAACTTTTTTTTTTTGGGTGGGTAATCACCAAATGACCTCTCCCGCTCTGGGCGGAGCGGAAGGGCGTGTCAGACTCCTACTGCCTAAAAAACCCACCCGTGTTCCTTCAGTTGCCTGTGCGCCAGGGCCACGGTAACTCTTTCGAACAACCCGCGACCCCGGCAGGCATCGGCCCTATCGAACCCCGTCAATTATGCTGACATCCTAGCCACACCTAGCAACGCGATTCGATTCGATACAACTACTTTTTTTCCGATACTGGGAAGCATGAAAACTTAATTACTAGCTAAACTTAATGCTTCCCTTTTATTATTTATTGATTAATACGGCTAAATACAGATATTGGACAATATTTGTTCTCCCTTCCGTTTACGTTAAAAGCAACAGAGAGATACAATCACGCGTGTTTAACAAAATAAAGCCATTACTTTCGGCTCTCTTTGATAATCCTTTGAGAAGCGCCGACAAACATAAAGATATCGACTCGTCCTCGCATGGTACTTCATTTTAGAAAATGTGTGTAATGAACAAATCAAAACATTTTTCTTACATTTATAAAATATCTTACGTAAAATTTATTAGGTAGTTAGGTAGATTTTCCATGTCCTCACGTTGTACAAGTTCTACGCGAAAAACTGTTCTCGGTTTGGTGATATAAAGTCTAACAGAGCGTCCTCACTTTGTACAAGATGTAAGAAATATTGAGTAAAAATACGTCCTAGGAAGGGCACCGCAGGTCTTACTTATGGGGTCATCGGTTGGCCTGAACAAAGTCCTCGTATGTGCATCGCTGGTCAGATTTAGCTGTGTATTTCACGTCCCCAATATGATAGCCGCAATTCATACTGCAAACTGTAGAGATAGCATTATCCCAATAAGTTCATCACTATAGATTTACTCACCTGTCTCTTCTATCTTATTCAAAAAGGCCAACGACGTTTATAAACCAGTTTTTTGGAGGGTCCTCGGTTCGGTCAAGAACTACATAACAAGGTCCTCGTAAGGGTGTGTGTACAAACAAGGATGTATGAATCTGTGTGTGTGTGTGTGTCTGTATGTGCGTGAGCGTGAGCATGCGGTTTACACTATATAATACAACAAAATGAGTTATTCATCAATCTACGTTAGCAAGATTTTATTGACAAAATCACTTCATTTCAACCAATCATTGTATGCTTTGCTTAATTAATTTTACACAATGACACAATTTTCACGTATAAATGCCCGTCAGAAAACTATTAGAGCTTCATCCCACCCTGTTAATTGGTAGGTCGACAGACACCACGCCCACGGGACGCGGGCTATCTTGTTAGGTCGTGACGTCACACATTGTCAGCCAGGTGAGAAGTAATGGGATTCAGATGGTGTGTTAGGGGACAAGGGACTACTGAGTATCTATGGGGCAGGTAATAGATAGCCAGAGTGCTTGGGGCAAAAAAAGCTTAGACTGTTTATGAAGGTAGTTATTTGGGGGCAGATTCTTTGGCAAAATATATGCTGTTGCTCGCGTTTTCACTCTTTTGTTTTAAGGGTACTAAAGCATGCACCCGGATAGAAGTATCGTATCCGCTAATTCAGGAAATGGTCAATCTTGCTGTACGGTATGTACCCGTCTAGGTAATTTTGACCAGCCATTATTGCATAATTGCGTAACCAATATCCTCACAAACATCTAATAATATTAGGAAGGAACAGTTTTTTTGTTTTCTATACTATTTCACCAAGCGTTACTCTGTTCCCCAGTACTAACCCAATATCAAAATAAACAACAAAATAGCTAACCCAACACTTTTCATCGCACACAGTCGATAAACGACGATAGCTATCAAATTAAAAGCTATCAATCAAAGCAGAACGTTGGATCCGGTTCGATCCGGTCGCCGCCGGTTCCTGACAGGCTTGGTCCGGTTCGATCCGATAGATAAGCCCCGATCTGAACCGTGACAAGTCATACTTCGACGTTTTTATCTGGCTCGATACTGTGAAATTAGTAATGTGGTTAGTTAGAAATTGTTTAATTGATATTACATAAATGTTACATTAAATACTTCCTGCTTTTGTGTTGGGGTAGACGAATGCACTGTTTCTCCTAATTACACAGAGATTCAAGGTACTACAGAAAGGCAAACAGAAGAAATGTGAAAACAAAAAAGAAAAACTAAATGTGTGGATATAATGAAAAAAAAATGAATGAATGAAATGAATGTGTGAATGTGTGTGTGGAAATGTTTTCATTTAGGAAAACTGTGACCCCATGTCTCAGTGACGCCATCCATCATATCAAAATGACATAATAGCCAATTTTTACACGATACACTTTTACCGCCACCAACCGTCAGATAGTTTGACATATCTAAGAAAATTATTTAATGTATCAAAGTTCTCGGTAAATTATAAAATACTAACAAAAAAAACCGTAGTTATTTCCAATAATTTTATCACTACGAAGTTGGCAATACCACAATGTACAATTTGGCATACCGAAAATAACTTTCTTTTGCACACAATGCGGCCTGTCATGTCCGCATTTGACACGAGACTTGTAAGCTGAGCGAGGTGTGACCTGTCGGTGATACCTAATAGATTTTGATGTTGCTCGCTTTGTTCCGTCTATCGTAAGCATACAGGGTGGCAGGGTCATCGACCCACAACCTGTTACCATGGACTCAGTACATGATTCTGAACCCCTGCGTTGAAATTATTCATCGGTTATTTTATTTTTATTTGTTCCGCCGTACATTTTGACTCCGTGGGTTTACCCAGTTTTCTATAAAACAGCTGTTAAATTTTTTGATAACCGTCGAACAATTTCTACGCTAGCGGATCTAGAATCATGTGCTCAATAATTCATGGTTTCAGTTTGCGTCGATGTGCCTGCCACTCTGTATTTAATTGCCTTTGCCTCCATATCTAGTTGCTGAAAATCAGCGCTGTTGACGATAGGTTCTTCCGAAGTCACAGCATTTTGCTGAGTAACGACCTGTTCTTGCGCAGATGTAACGCACGGCTTAATTGTTCTAATTATTGAATTTTGTTTGTTACAAACGTTTATTTTTCCACACTGCAATCTGCATTTTGTTTTTGTTTTGTTTGTGGTCATTTGCCAGCGATACATTACTTTCCCTTTATGGTCGCAACACAAAGCAATGTGTATTGTCTTTGGTCCCTGGCCCTAACATCAAGCAATGGACAAAATTGTCAAACTTTTATTGCTTGAATGGCTGGCTACTTTGTATCTGTGTATTTTGTGTTTTAAATTGGCTGGTAATGATAAATGGTTTTATTTCTGGACGTAGGTTTGTACACCCACTTTTACACGTCTATCATATTTTTAAAAATTGATGAGGTTGGCGTTTCTTATTTGACTACTCTGAGAAGAAAGGCCGAAACAAACTCAGAGGTCAAAGTCTTTTTTAAAGTCTAGACATAATCTTATTCAGATCAGGTGAAGACCTTGTAGATTGGTGTTAGAAAAGGTCTTTTGAGGAAAGAACCACACAGATTGAGTGGACCTCTCCAGTCAGTGCGCGCATTTGTCAGTGATCGTTCAGCTCCACTCAGAACTTAAGGTAAATAATAGTGTTTTGCTATGTGCTCTCTAAGCACCTAAATACAATCTCTTTAGATGCAGCGACTCTATTCAATATTATGGTCAAGCTTCACTAAGGTAAGTTTGTTTAACTTTGCATGCACGAATCATAAAGCGTCCTGTATTTATAGCCCTGTCTCCAATACCATATTTTATGTCCGTAACTATAGCGACGATGTTTTCGATGTGCTGCTATCAATCTGCCTCGCTCACTAGTGATGGTCATCTATCATGATTAGCTGGATCGACCATGCGTCCATTATGCCCCGATTTTTTCGCGTTGCCAGCTTTAAAAATCAATTTTGTTCGCTCATAGAATTGTGTCGATGTCAGTGTTTGAAATGTAGGTCAGTTGTTGTCTTTGTTGGTTGTTGGAATTGTTTTCTCTGTTTAAAACTATTCAAGTTTATTGTCAAAAAGGTCTGGTTTTTAGCGAGCGAAGCAGTATTTATTTATTCACAAGGCAACTGCAACACGTAGCAGTCCAGTATATCATTAGGTTCACATTATAGTTTTCGACCATCACTAAAAGCGTAATAGCAGTACATGACAAGCAACAACAATAATAATTTATTATGATTAGCTTTTGCCTGCGACTTCGCCCGTGTGTTTATAGGAAAATATCCCACGCGAACGTACTACTGGGATTAAAAGTACCCTATGTTAACACACAACATCCACGTTATAAACTATCTGTGTGCCAAATTTCATCCAAATTCGTTCAGCCGTTTTTGCGCCAATCCGGAACATAAATCCAGACAAACAGACAAACGGACAAAAAATCTTCGTTACTATTTTATCATATGTATATATAATTATAGTAATAAGCTTTGTTCACAAAATTACAGCTACAAGGTCTGCGCGTCTGCCTTAAGGCTCCTACAAACAGGCGCGACACGCAACGCGAATCACGCGCGACACAAAGGCACCGCCTGTCGCACGACGAGAGGTGCCTTTGTGTCCCGCTGTCGCGTCGTGCCTGTCTGCGGGAGCCTTTATTATGACTTTTCTCGGAAAATTACCAAAACGCTCTGTCGCAAGATAAAAAAAAGACTATAGAGTATTGCAAACGTGATTTTTTTAATACGTTTACCTTTAATTTATTTACCTACTTACGTTTAAAATTCAACTGATGCTATAATAGAGTGCTTCTAAATATTTGCTAATTGTTGCAAATTAACACAGTCTTCTTCAAGTGAGCCACCTAACTTAGATAGAAAATCTATAAAAATAAAAACTTTATTAAAAAAGAAAACAACTGACTTCCAAAAAAACACTACAACGTGAAAATACCTTTAATTTTGGAAGTCCGTGTCTTTGGTTTAGTATTTTCCTTTTATGCCACCGACTTCCGATATTAAAGTTATTTTTCACTTTTTTTTGGAAGTCAGTTGATATTTTTTTTTTGAATAAAGTTTTATTTTTCACTTTTTAGCTGTGTAAGTAAAGTAAGTAAGTGTCGCTAAGCAAATAACAGTGACAGCAATTATTAAAACATCATCAACATACACGAAGTGTTAAATACGTATTATTGAAACTAACTCAAAAACCACTCATCAGAACTTGATCAAAGTTATATGGGACCATTCTATAAGTAGTCGCTTTCAAACAAAAGAAAGTTTTTTTTTTTTAATACAACCGATCTGAGAACCTCCTACCAACAGCTAGGTTACAATATATAATTTGCCAGTGAGCCCCACAGTAGACAGTTAGTCTGTATCTTGGGGCTCAAATCCCCCCAACTCGTTCTTTTTTGTCTTTGTGTGTTTTTTCTTTGCGTCATGTTTACCGCAAATAAACGTATTTTCTTTCTTTCTTTACTTTCAAATTAAATTCTTCTCTTCTTGTTCTCACACACTATTGTCTACATTTATTTTGTGTTTCTCCTTGCGCAGATCTGCTGGAAGAAATTTCTTAAGAAATAAGCAGTACCTTTGTACTCAATACTAATATGCCGTATCTGTATCTATTTTGCTGTGTGTACATAAATAATAAAATAAATAAACATATCATATTTAACTTATTTGTAATCTTAAATCATAGCCGTGAACATCACAGCACTAAGTCTGTACACCGCTAATTCATTATCTTGATATGTAATACACTATGTTCCATTCCCATAACACGTGTCACTGCACGTGACGTCACGGCTACGTAACACATGCTCCCCCGGGCCGGCTGTCTGTCGCCCTACCAATTAGTTGGCGTAAGGATATAATATGGCGGAGGAGTAGTGTTAAATTCTTTTTATATCTCTTTGTGAGGTGACTACGTCAAATTATTTGGTAGCTTTGTAAACAAAAGAATAATTATTGAGATATTGTTCAGTAAAGCTTTGAAAATTAAAATAACAACACACCTCTACTTCCGAAGGGGTAAAGAAAGAAAGAAAATACGTTTATTTGCGGTAAGCATGATGCATTGAAAGATCACAGACACAAAAAAGAACAAGTCATTTGCGTCACAACCACGCAAAACGGCAATCGCTCAGCATAATGCTACGAGCCTATGCGAAACAGAGCCCCAGCGCTGGTTTTCAGCTATAGCTGGCGCTGACGTGATGACGTCAACCGGTGCAGCATACGAAAAGATAAAAATAACAAAATAAGAAATAAAATAAATACACAATAGAGTAAGTAAGTAAAGTAAATCATTTATTTGCGTAAAACATGGTATACATTGATGTTAATATTATTACAGAGGAAGGAGGGAGGGAGGGTATAGAAGGTATATACACCCATTTGTTTTTAGGTCTCATGTATTAGGGAGCTAGTCTATTGCGTTTAATTGGGCATAAATACAGACAAACAGAGAATAAAAATACTTGATAACATTGCCCGTCTCAAGGCTCGAACCCTGCACCCTAATTACGTAACACACTATCTATAACAATCTGAATCATTTTGAAGCCTATTGCTAATCCAATGCTTCATAAGTCCAAAAAATTTGTCTGCTCAACAACGTAAATATCGCAATGAATGTTGTTGAACTGTCAAAATGAACCCCATTCCTACTGTTAATGTATTACGTAATTACCCCGCAGGACCCATAGCTTAGCTCAGACCATCCAGAGTCTAACCAATTGGCGTTTGGTAAGCTGTATTGCTGTACTGTTAGTTCCTCCTGTCATAACTAACCTATATTTTGAAACCTCACATTTCCAATAGATAATAATATAATAAGAATAAAATATTATCATTATATTTAAAAAATATATATAAATGCGAAAGTAAGTTTGTTTGTTTGTTACGCTTTCACGCCAAAATGGCGGAAAGGAGGCTTCAAAAAGGAGGAGGTTCTTAATTCGTCTTTATTTGTATTTTTATTACGCGATATCGCCAGCAGTTGTGGATCGATTTCGAAAATTAACTTTGCCTGGGTGTTTTTCAGTAAGTTTCAATAATACGTATTTTCTCCACTTAGTGTATGTTGATGATTTTATAATAACTTCGTGTCACTGTTATTTACAAAGCAAGTAGAGATACACACATTTGTATGGGGGTAGGTACCACAACTAAAAAGAAAAATACATTAGCTACATTATTACTTAAGTAATATAAGTTTTTCTGATTGTTATATTGCATAATGTAGCTGTTTGATGTTCCTATTTAATAAAAATAAAATAAATAAAACTTTTTTTACACAAAAAAAACAACCAATTTCCAAAATTAAAGTTATTTTTCACTTCATAGTGTTGGTTTTGGAATTCAGGTTTTTTTGTAAAATGTTTTTTTTCCATCCTAAATTGCAGACGAAGTCGCGGGCAAAAGCTTGTAGATAATAACTATCTGACCCACAAAACCCTCAGGGAATCAACATTTTTGTTGTAGCCCGTTCCCGATTGAAATTCCATTAAAAATGTTCCCGTAGTGCGATACTCGGTAGTTCAATTGGAATAGATCAGGTCTCAGGGGCAGGCTGTCTGTCGCTCCGGCAATTAGCTCGGGTTCAAAGCGTGAGGATAGTCCTCGGGTACCTGCGTTAGAATGTGCTTTTTGGTTAGTGTTTTTGTATGCTATTTTAGATACATTGGAAAATAGGTTACTAGGTATAGTGTATTATTTAATTCCTTATTATTTTGTTATTTTTATATTTTAGTATGCTGCACTGGTTGACGTCATCACGTCAACGCCGGCTGTCGCTGAAAACCAGCGCTGGGGCTCTGTCTCGCATAGGGTCGTAGCATTATGCTGAGCGATAGCCCTCTTGCGTGGATGTGACACATATTTCCCCCCAAATCGTTCTTTTTTTTATTTGTGTGTTTTTCTCTGCGTCATATTTACCGCAAATAAACGTATTTTCTTTATTTTTCTTTTTTGTTTCTAGGTTTAATTCGAACTAGTGCCAGCTAAAGTTGGATTTCTTTTAGGATTTTGTTCCGATTAACAGACTTAAACATAACATAATATTATGCCCGTAATGCTTCCCACTACTGGGACTCAGGAGAAGTGAGATCTTGGGTAGTATTTTTCCTTTTAAAAACTCTTTCCCATGGTGTGCATGGGGTATACACGTTCTCTCATCTGTGGGTGCATTTAGGAGTACCTAAAACCAATGTCTATGTATATTTAAATAATCGTGTAACGAAAACTGTCCTGACCTTTAAACAAACAGAATCACACCAAATTGACCAAATCTATATAAATCCGAATTTGATAAAACATGCATGTTCCTCCTGGGTATCATGGAGGCATTATGTCAAACTGAATCAGGAGAACTAGATAGACACCGTCCCCAGTGAGGACTGCCTGTCTCACCATGAATAAAGTCATCCTTCCGCGTATCGAGATACAAGCACCTTACAATTACCTAGTGTCCTGAAGAGATCTTCCAAGAATTGTAAGTTCCCTTTCTATAGTGACGGTTTATACTAAAAATATTAATGTTTAGAACTCTGAGTAATAATTAAACTGTAGGCATATTCAAAGAATTGTAAAGCTCTTCGTAAACGTTAGAGAGCTTCAATTTAAGGATGCCTTCTAAAAAATATGTGGGGCCTTGGAACATTACCTGATCCTTTTTAATATATAGCTCCCCTTGATCTTGCCTCCATGAAATGTTGGAACGCTTGTATCAAGAAAATATCAAGTACCTTTCATATTTTCGTCACAACGATGACAGCCTGATATCCAACTATCTCTAACACAGATATTAAAAAACAAAAAACAAAACATCTTAATAAATAAACTTCCTGTATTTTATATAAACAAATAGAAACAATAGTTTTATCCACAAAAATGAAATAAACAATGTTGCGCAAAATAAAAAGAGCAATAAATAATTCAGACGCGTCAGTTTGCTGTAATTTATCGTGCCTATACATTGACGGGGACAGCTGGACTGCTACTGATAGAATATTAAGATAGCCGGCATTGTATTTACCTAGGCAGAATTACGATCAGGATGAGTGAAGGGAACGTGCTGAAAGGGGTTGATGGACAAAATACAAACTTTACCCTTAAATAGATACAGTTCGCACTATTTTTACCATCGTCCCTACTATTAATGCCATACTATGTGTGCTCTAACCCTGCTAGGCAGTCTTGTTGTCTGTCTAAACTTTTCACCAAAACATGAGTGAGCTTTACATTCAGGGTGGCGCTTTAGTCAACTGCATCCGTCAAGGGGTGATTCGACCTGTAGTGATGATCGCCACATGCTAGTTACGCGTCACACTGACGTCACGCGAAATCCTGCATCGCGCAAGCAGAGTTTACCGCGCAACTAGCATATATACAACATCCCGACATCAACCATTGGGCAGTTGCCCACCAGACACGACACCCGTCTGGTCGGAGGATCCTCCCTTTTCAATAGAGTATGAGTGAACTTTACGCCCTGTTCCTCATACCTCTATAGACCTGTCATTTTAAACAAATTTTGCTACGAAACTCTGATCAAATTTGTAAAAAAAAACTCTTTTGCATCAGTACACAGACTATTTCGATGCATGTATGTTTTTTTTATAATTCGGGTCTGTAAAAGTCGTTTAAAATGACATGTAGAATCAACCTGTATATAACTCACGTTGATATAATACGAAAAATATCTTTTCCGCTCTTGAAAGTCCACTATCGCTACCTAAAGACCTTAGAGAAGCCATGCCTAAATCAACAGGCTGGCAGACTGATGGCAGACAACACGAAGTTGCGTAGATAGCTATTGATAGTACGATAATCTCTTATCTCTCTTATAAATTAATAAAGAAATATTATCAAGTGACATCAAAATAATTTGATGTCACTTGATAATATTTCTTTATTGATTTCTAACTAAGCATTGGGCTCCACTGTACTTTATGGAACGCGCGTGCGAAGCTTTAATTTTTTTTTTTGTGTATTGATGTCGTCATGTATAACGCTTTTGAAAAATGTCAATGTTTTCTGGAAAAAAATCCCATTTTCTAAACATTCTACTTATTTACGTAATAAAATTAACATTTTACCACAAAAAATTTACGAATTTCATTCCTAGGTTGTTCCATTTTACGTTCAGACAAAGTGACGGCGGATTTGAATGGTTTTTATTATAAACTAGCGACCCGCCCCGGCTTCGCCCGGGTAGCAAAGCATAATATAATATACCCTATGTCAATCGGAGATAGTGTAGCTTCCCAACAGTGAAATAATTTTTGAAATCGATTCAGTAGTTTCGGAGCCTATTCAATACAAACAAACAATCATATCTTTTCTCATTATAATATTATTTCACTGTATTTCGTTTATTACAAAATATATTTAGGTTGTACCTTAGCCTCAGCAACACGTGGTGGTTATGCTATTAAACTGTAGCTTATATGAAACGTTTGTATTTTTAACATAGCGCCATCTATTGAATACTTACTCAATCAAGTCAACAGATATCGCCATTTGTTAGAATCGTTTAGAGCTAACAGATAATTGTGACTGTCAAATAATAGACAAATAATTTGCAATAAAATAATATTGCGACTATAAATTGAGATGTAAGCTATCCTATCTTTCAAGTTGGATCAAATTGCATACGGTGTGCAAATCAAATTTAAAATCGGTTCAGTAGTTTAGGAGTCCATCGCGGACAAACAACGTGACACGTAATTTTTATATATATAAAGATATAGACAGACTCAGAGGTCTTAAGTACACGTTGTCTGGAAAAACTACCTAACCCAGGACCTATGTGTTAAAGTTAACACATAAGTCCTCGGACAATACAACAAACATGAAATGAGAGATAAAGAGTCTGTGTATGAGGTGACAGTGGCGCCACCTGGTGGATACACAATGCTTGTGTAAGATTATGAATAATTTTGGTCAAGCCGAGGTTCAGATAACTTTTTCTTATTAAGTATACAGAAAGACTCAAAATCGCTTGCAGAATACGAATCTTTGGTCAAGTCAAACCGAAGACCCTCGAAAAGGTCCTCGGTCGTGCCTTGTGTATTCATACGCACTTCCTCGGATGGTACTTCAAACAAACACACAAATGCGCTCGCGCACTATTACCTGTATTTAAACATTTCTAAATTTTGGTTTGTAATAATAAAATAATATTGTAGGAATACAATTAGAGGGGATCGGCACTGTTACTCCTTAATACAGGCTATTTCATAGCCTAGCAAGGAGAGCAGCACGTCACCTACGTGATTGTCAGAAATTAAATACTACAGACTTTGTGGAAACTGTTAAATGTACTACAATCTGTTTTTATATATGTGGGAAATACGTTAAATAAATCGTTTGACTTTGACTAATCGGCACGCCAGCGCCACCAGGTGGCGCTCGAGAGGGTCTATAACATAACGCTAACGCTCGACCGGAGTAAAAGCAGAGGTTGGTCGGTGGCGGTCAAGCAGTGAACACGTTTAGAAACTCGTTAACTCGTTAACGTTATAGTTGTGTCGCGTACCTACATTGTGTGATTCGCTAGTGTGATCAATTTGATCTCAAATTATAATTTGATTTGTACTGCAAATGTTTTTTCTATTGCGCAATAACCAACACTTCCCATAGTACGCTCACAGTAGTTAAAATATGACTGATGATAACGAGAGAGACGTACATTCTCCGTCATATAAATAAAGATTATTATTATCCTTTATTATTATTATTATTTATTTTCAAGCTTTTCGCATATCTCGGGACCATGAGGTCCCAGACCTTTGGTAGGCATACGAGGGGCCGAGGCCAACTCGCAGAGGCCCGTTAGAATCTATAAGTAAAGGAAATGAAGCACAAGCCGGCGATTATCCCTGTATGCACTGTGCAAGTGCACCCCAAGGACAACCCCCGGTTGTTGTTGGACTATTGCAGGATATGGAAAAAAAAAAATGGACTATGGGTTTGGGTGCCTAGAGTGGACTAGTTACCTAGAACTATGGCAGGACTATGACCCCTGCCTGATCAATGTTTTATATATACACGGATAAAATGGCAAGGGGTGACTTGCACACTCAATAATGGGTCCCCGGAAACCGTCGCTAGCACATAGTGACGTAGCGACTAAGAAGCAACACTTCTTGAGGTGCTTGAGGAGTGGAGAGGTATTCCACGGCTATCAGAACAATCCCAGAGCCCGGAAGATGGTCAAGATCCCTACCAGCACTTACTGAAATACTTCCTTCATCCGAGCACGTTTGCTCTTGCAAATCTCCACTCAAGCCAGCCAATAAATTTAAGAAAGAGGTGGGAGCTCTGTTCCTTGTCATTGTTCACTCCAGCCGGCCAATAAAGGCAAGCCAGAGTTGAGGAACAAGACTTCTCCCGGGAGATAGGGTCCGTGGGGTCGCTACTGCCCAACAGCTCGCCTCATGCTGCCCTGCGGGTTTCTGTATCTCTCTTGGTCTGGCTCCTCACACTAGACCTGTTTCGGCAAAGTAAACTCTACCAGTAAAGACCTAGACATCAGGAGCGCGCAAGCCCCACCACGACGTCAACGTAAAGATACAGCGGTGGGGTTATTATTATTATTATAGTGCAAAAACACACAAAATGCAGAAGCAGATTAAAGCAACGGTTAGGGAACCGCTGTTGAAGAGCGGTGGCCGCCACATAACGGCCACAGTGACAGCTGTCATGAAATTGATGACACCGGGGTTTGACTTTACGGTGTCAAAAAACGGTTCCTAGGATAACACACCAACTTACTTTTTTAAATAACGTTTGAGTGACTTCGTTCGCCGGTAAACCGCGGACGCGGAGCGGCTGCCGCTTTTCTAGGAAACGGTAGCTAAGGCGTAATTTTAAAATAGTGTTTTTTTTTTGGCGTTTTAAGGTTTGGTCCCACAATGACCCAAGACGAGGTTTTCAGTTATTTCAACAACACCTTGTATACCTGGACTTTAAAAGAGACTTTGACTCCTGAGTTTGTAGCGATATCTAAATCGCCACATGCGAGTTACGCGTCACACTGAAGTCACGCAAAATCCTGCATCGCCCAAGCAGAGTTTACCGCGCAACTAGCATAAATACAACATCCCGACATCAAACGTTAAGCAATTGCCCACCAGAAACAACACCCGTCTGGTCGGAGGATCCTCCCTTTTCTATGGAGGTATGAGTAAACTTTACCCTCATACCTTTATAAGTTCGTTTCGCCATTTCTTCTCAAGGGTAGTCAGATACGAAATCTCGACTCCATCCAGCTTATTTTTTTTATAACATGACGTGTAAAAGTGATTCCGATATCCTATTTACAGAATAAACAATTTAATTTCAGTTCATATATTTTCCTCTACATTAATAAAGCATGTCCTTTTACAATAACTTGGTTACCCCTATTTGTCTGGAAATGCTCTGCGACCACCTCAAAGGCTTGCGCTATTCCTTTGAGTTACAGCGTGGACTAGCAAGAACCCCGGCATAATAACGCCTTTGAGTGTTAGAGCACTTAAACCAATGCACTTACTGCCAAATACCCGGTACGCCCTTGATTCCAAGGAAGACTGAGATTGTTGGTACTAGCGTCTAACTGTCATTATTGTATATTCATAAATGAAATAGATCTTCTATCGCTATTATTTGGAAGCATATTTATTTAATCGAACCCCTCAAAATTCCCATTTTGCACTCCTGAAAATATTATTGAACACTCTAATGTATTGATAGCTCCTCTTTTGTGAACCTCCAATAATTCGTATTTTGGTAATAAACTACTTTATAGCCAAGTAACTGCGACCAACTTGGATGTAGCGCTCGCAAGCCGTTGCGTCGGCACCGCTCCCTTCGCTCGCTCGGCTCGCGCGTGGCTGGTCACAGTTCAAATAAGTTTTTAGAGGATCAGTAAAACATTTCCCTAAATAAAATAGGCCTTTAGTCGCTATTATTCAGACATCTTCGAAATGCTTGGTACTTGTTGACGAAATTACATTGATAAAAATAGATCAATGGAAAAAGATGTTGACGAATTCTAGCTGATTGACGGTGTCTGGTATAAGGAATGATTAAAAGAAAATCGGCGAAATAGCCGATTTTCTAGCTCTTTTTTAGCGATTTTTTAGCTCTAAAAAAACAAAACAGTCATAATATAAAAAAAACGGTTAAAAATACATCATTCACATAAAAAAAACTATACCTGCGCAGCCGGTGCGAATTTACTGGCTATCTTGAACCAATAAGAGCACACCTATGACTGGACACAGCCAATAGCTACGCGCTATGTATAACTGTCTACACTAAAGAAAGAATCGTGACTAAAAACTCTTACAGTTTTTTTCGCCTAGCCCCCATCCGCCAAGTCCGGGCGATAAGGAACTTCGTTCCAAAAATAAATCTCTAATCTCACTAATGATGCTTTTAATTTTCCAGCACTTAACTTATAAACCGGAAAACAGCAACGGTGCTGAAGGTACGATTTCCTAGAAAAGCGGTGGCCGCCACATAACGGCCGCAGAGAGCAGTCATGATTTTCATGACTGCTCTCTGCGGCCGTTAGAGAGCTCTCTAGAGAGCGTTTTTTGACACCGTTAAGATGACTTAACACCGTTTTTGACACCGTTAAGATGACTTAACACCGTTTTTGACACCGTTAAGTCATCTTAACGGTGTCAAAAAACGCTCTCTAGAGAAACAAATATCAACGAATTACTTTATTATTTTTATTATATAATACAGGACCAAAAACCTCAAACGGTGCAAGTATAACAACCTTATTGGGAGTTATATGTTTGAGCCGTTTGGGCCTTGAAGGGGGAAATAGTGCTCATCGAATATTTCGGGACATCGCCAAGCGGTTGGTCGACTCTTCACGCGACCAAAGGGCTGGCCTATTTTTAGCCCAAAGAATCAGCATTGCCATCCAACGTGGCAATACTGCCAGCCTTTTGGGCACTTAACCCATTGACAGCGATGCGGACGAATATTGCTTGTATTTTGTAGTCTAAATAGACTTTTATTGAATCAATTATAATAGATTGATTAAATATAAAGTTTTATACGTCAAAAAAATAATAAATTATTCAGTTTTTACGAATAAACTAATTACTTTTATAAATAAAGTTTCAGTGACGTCATTCGACGGTAAATTTCGGACACTTTGTGACTGTCACCGCGGTTTTAGGAACCCTAGCATATGTGACCGTGAGACGTGCTACATTGTGACCGTGAGACGCCGAGCGAGACAGCGAACCAAGCGAGGTGCGTGGAGGCCACTGCGATCACCGCGGTTTCGTCAAAACCAGTTAGCCTGTCAGATACCTACGCACACGCAGCGCTTGGGACTGCTACCAGTGTCAATCGATCGTCAGCTCCAGCTACAGCGGTGCATGTAAATAAACTGAGCGGGCGACAAATGGGTATGGATGGTGTGTGTGCTCGAGATTCAGACACGGAATGGACTGTGGTACAGAGGAAAATGCCAAAACGATATAAATTAATTGGTCAAAAAGGATGTGCGGCCACTTCGCCGGACGGTAAATTTAAAGCAGCAGATATCAAAGTGCCTTTGTTTATCTCAAATGTAAGTACTGAAACGAGTGAGCAGGACATAATAAGCTACATAAAGGAAAAAACGAGTGAAAGTGTTACTTTAAAAATGATAAATATGAAATTTGCAAAGAAATATAACGCGTACAAACTGTTTGTTTCTCAAAACAAGTTAGATGTGTTTTTAAAAGATGAAATGTGGCCAAATGGCATAACTTTTAGACGCTTCGTGCATTTCACGTACCGAAAGAAGTCGGAATATTAAGTAATAGTTAGTAATAGACTTAATTATGAACTGTAATCAAAACAAACATTGTAAGTTTACTAGTTTCAATTGTAAATCTGTTAAGCGCTCAGTTGATAGTGTTAGGGAAATCTGTGAGATATCAGACATAGTAGCCCTTCAAGAGACGTGGCTTCTTCCCCATGATATTCCTTTTTTAGGTACCATAAGTGATAAATTTGAATACACGGGTAGGTCGGCTGTTGATACATCTGCGGGGCTACTGATAGGGAGACCATATGGGGGAGTGGCTATCCTTTGGAGAAAGGGCATTTTTAACGATGTTGCAATATTAGGGTGCACTAGCTCGCGGCTCGCTGCTATCAGAGCTACTGTCGGCGAACGCTCGATTATTGTAATCTCTGTTTACATGCCGACAGACTCATCTGACAACTTGCCTTTGTTTACTGAGGTTCTAGGTGAGATTAGTGCAATTGTTGCGAGTGCAGAAATTGAAAGTGTTTTCATATTAGGCGATTTTAATGCACATCCACATGAATTGTTTTTTAGGGAATTAAACAATTTCTGCAATGACCAAGCATGGGTCTGTGCAGATATAGAAAAACTGGGCTGCGTGTCAGATAACTACACTTTTGTGAGTGAGGCCCACGGGTGTAGAAGGTGGCTGGATCACTGTGTTGTGTCTTTTTCAGCGTGGCAAACTATTGTAAATGTAGGAATAAAGGAAGACGTTTATATGTCAGATCACTTACCCTTGTACGTTGAGTGTGACCTGAATATAGTGAGGTCTAAATTAATAAAACAGAATACGCCGCGCTCAAGAGTTATTTGGGGCGAAAGGGACGAATCTCAGATCAAGTGTTACAAGGACTTGTGTAATGATAGGTTTCGTGATATTGATTTTCCACCTGAATTCGCACAGTGTAGTTATGGCTCATGCAGCTCAGTAGAACATAAGAATATCTTGAACGACCTATACGGTAAAATTATAAGTATTTTATGTAACGCTGCCGAGCAAACAGATGTGGTAGGAGGGTGCAGGCCAGGGAGAGGGAAAGTGGTGTGCGGATGGAACAGTCATATTCGTGACGCTCACCGTGAGGCCAGGCTTAAATTCAAGGAATGGGTTAGACACAGGAGACCAAATAGTGGAGTAGTTTTCGAAAAGATGCGTGAGACTCGTAAAATCTTCAAGGGACGCCTGAAATGGTGCCAAAAAAACGAAGAACAACTCAAAATGGACAACTTAGCAAAGCAAAGAGCCACAAATAATTTTAGTAAATTTTGGAAGTCGACACGTAAGTTGGATACTAGGCCTGGTCTACCGGTGAGCGTAGGAGGGATCAATGAACCGAAGGGAATTGCAAATATGTTTATGGAACATTTTAAAGTGCAATCTTCACTGGGTCCTTCAGTTGCAATGGCCGATGCTGAGTCTGACAGTGGGGGGGCGGAACCACTCACACTTTTTTCGGCCAAACAAGTCAGATCCGTCATTCAAAGCATGAGCAGAGGTAAATCGCCCGGCCATGACGGACTCAGCATCGAGCATTTCAAACATGCGGGGGGTCACCTGCCGAGGGTCCTGTCCTTGTTTTATACTATGTGCATCAGTCACTCTCATTTACCTGCTGAGCTGATGCAAACTATTGTAGCACCCATAGTCAAAAACAGGACAGGGGATATCTCGGACAAGGGTAACTACCGTCCAATCTCCCTTGCAACCACAGCGGCTAAAGTATTGGACAGTATGCTTGATTCGTGCCTGAAAAGGTATTTGTGTTTGCATGATGCACAGTTTGGTTTTCAACCTGAGCTTTCAACCGAAAGTGCTGTGCTAAGTTTGAAGAATACTGTCCAATATTACACAGACCGAAAAACGCCGGTGTATGCCTGCTTCCTGGATCTCTCCAGAGCCTTCGACCTGGTGTCATATGATGTGCTCTGGAGAAAGCTGGGTGACAGAAATGTACCGGCATCAGTGCTTAAGCTCATGCAGTATTGGTATGCGAACCAGACAAACTATGTAAAGTGGGCCGGAACGCTCTCTGTGTCGTATGGGTTGGAGTGCGGTGTGAGACAGGGGGGGTTGACGTCTCCACGGCTCTTCAACCTTTATATTGATGATCTCATAGTCGAGCTCAGTAGTATGCGTGTCGGCTGCCGGGTTGGTGGTGTTAGTATTAACAGCATCAGTTACGCGGACGACATGGTACTGCTGGGCCCGACTGAGGGATCTATCGGGGAAATGTTGAAGGTCTGCGAGGAGTATGCTGCCTTACACGGTCTTGTGTATAATGTCCGTAAATGTGAATACATGGTCTTTAAGGCCGCCGGTAAGTGCCCTAATCACGAACCTAATTTTTCCCTAAATGGTGAGAGCATAAATAAAGTCCACCAATTTAAATACTTGGGGCACATACTTACCGACGACCTTAAAGACAATGCAGATATCGAAAGGGAACGTAGGGCACTGGCGGTCCGAGGGAATATGTTGGCCCGTAGATTCTCTCGCTGTGCGGACCAAGTCAAAATCACCCTGTTCAAGGCGTTTTGTCAAGGTCTGTATGCAGGGGGTCTGTGGGTCAGCTACACCAAAAGATCGCTAGATGTCTTACGTATCCAATACAATAATGTTTTTAGGATGCTGTTGAAACTGCCCCGTTTCTGTAGCGCATCGGAGATGTTTGCTCAGTACCGAACTGACGGCTTCCATGCAGTGATTCGCAAAAAAGTCGCATCACTGACGCGTAGAATGCGGGTCAGTGACAATAGCATCCTGAAAACAGTGGTGGAGAGCCCTTACTCTCCTTTTCTGAGGCACTATGTGGAGATAATGGTCAGGTAGCATATTCCTTGTTTTATCGTTCTCTGCACATCGTGCCGCAGTCCACCACCAACTGGCTAAACATATTTTTCCATTTTTTTTTTTTTCTGTTTTGTGTTACTACTAACACTAGTGATAAGGTATTTTACTAACAAATTGGACCATATTGTTGTCCGAATAAAATAAATAAATAAATAAAAAAAAAATATGTGGCAGAATAAGATATAAACTAGTAGGAGTTCCCTGAAAAAGCTACAAAGGATATCTACAACGTTCAATTACACTGCCTCATCACAAACATTATTTCGCCTTATTACATGCTACACGAGTCAACCATCATACAAAAACAAGTCCGTATCAAATACAACTGTTTGTTGAATGGAAATCTAGTGTAAAATATTTATTGGAAATGAATTGTCTTAGGCACACGGCCGCCGGCCGGCATCGGCAGTACGGTGGCGACGCGACACCCGCCGGTAGTTCACTCCGTAGGCACACGGCAGTTCGGGGGCGACGCCCGCCGGTATTTCACTCCGATCGGTTAGTAATTTTTGCCTCTGTTAGGTTTGTTTAGGAAAGGAACGAGGAAACTGACATTTTAAATAATAAATATTATTTTAATAAATTTTTAGTCCACTTATTTCAATGGATGAACATGTCTTCTAAGGTACGACTGAATATTACTTACTTAACTTTACATGCAACGACTGCCATCTGAACTACACAACACAATTACTGAACAATACCAATATTCTAAGGTTAGACGCTGTAAGCTGTCAGTCTTTCAGGCTTCTGACTAACTGTAAATATTCTCATCTGACATTTGTCAGACATCTGTGATTAACATACTCTCTGGTACCAAATGATCAAATCTAGTGGTTTTTGTTAATTATAGGTAACTGGCAAAATTAGCCAGCTAAGTTGGAACAAAGAAATTCAGTAGTCTCACACAAAGAAGAAATAGGCATTGATCATTTAAATTGTATACCATTAGTTGTTCATTTACTTATTAAACCTTTACAAAATATATTTTGTTTTACCTAATAACATAATCCAATACTTTATTACGCCAGTTATAAGCCAATCGTTGAGCTCCTTAAGTCCTGACTTTCTGAGTCGAGCTGCACGATTACTGACAAATGCATGCACTGACTGGACAGGTCCACTCAATCTGTGTGGTTCTTTCCTCAAAAAACCACTTCAGATACCAATCTGCATGGTCTTCACATAACCTGACCAAGATTATGTCTGGACTTTAAAAGAGACTGTGACCTCTGAGTTTGTTTCGGCCTTTCTTCTCAGAGTAGTCAGATAGGAAACGCCGACCTCATTTAGTTTAAAAAAAAACATGATTGACGTTTAAAAGTGTTTGTACAAACCTACTTACAGAAATAAAATCATTTGTCATTTATCATAAGTCAATACATATATCGCATTAAGCCGCGTCTTTCCCGGCTTATCCATTCCTTTCATCTCCGTATATTAATAATGTAAATATCTACATGCTTGCCTTCCCTTTTGTGGTAACTAGAAATATTTAATTGAGTATTTAAATCGTACGTTCACTGCGGGGGTTAACGGGGTGAATGCTTGACATTCTGATGGGTACGCCAAACATGAGATTCGACATAAGTATCGCTTATTTTACGAGGTCTAGTTTGATGTCATTTATTTTAATTATGTATTATGACTTGAGCTTTTAAATAACGCTTAATTATTGGTGTGGCTGATGGATTGGTAACATTGTTTTGGACTGATAGTAAAATTAACCACGTGGGGTACGCCATTTTAAAGGATCGCTTAATGTCTGGGTCGGTCTCAGTTCTCTATAGAACAAAAAACTTGAAACACACAAATTTACGCATGACTAAAAGAAGTGTAAATCAATCACGTTATTCGATTCTGCACTATATTCTACGGCTGTGAAGTCAGAATCAAATTAATGAAAAAACAGTCAGCTACCTTATCCTAATCCTCGCGAATCACCCAGAATGTACAGGCGTGAACAAAGCAGTTTGTTAGTGCAGTACTTTTGCCTTACACCGCGCCTCTCAAAACGTCGAGTGCTTTTTCATTTCCTGCCGCCAGGGGGCGACGGTGTTTATTTTATTTTCGCTAATGCCCTCCAACCAGCGTTATACAATTAAATTGTTTTTGGGAGCAATTTATTTTTCTGCTACCGTGTTTTGGTTTTGAGCAAAGTTTTTGTGATTTGGATGAGGAAGTAGGATTTTGGAGGCAATGTATGTGTTTAAATTGTTTTATAATTTCAATTTAAGTTAAGTAAATAATACTTATTTAAAAGCGTGTCCACAATTTCATAACATGTTATAAAATATAGTTATAATATACAACAAGTTTCCATAGAGAGACTAGCGATGTAAAATAATGTGGACGTGTTATTATATATATATGTCGGAAATACGTTAAATCAATCGTTTGACTTTGACTAATCGGGACGCCAGCGCCACCAGGTGGCGCTCGACAGAGTCTATAACATAACGCTTGACCAGACGCAGAGGAAGCCCTGGCTAGGGGCCTTAATTAATTAGGCCAACCACAGGCATGTCCGTTTAAGCAGTCGACAACCTCGTAGGTTGACTAGTGAGAAGCCAACTACAAAAAAAAAAAAGCAGAGTTTGTTATTGGCCGTTATGCAGTGAACACGTTTAGAAACCGTAGCACGTTCCGTATAGTTGTGTCGTGTACCTACAGTGTGCTATTCGCTAGTCTGATTAATTTGATCGTAAATTATAATTTGATTTGAACTGCAAACGGTTTGTCTATTTCGCAATAACCAACATTACCCATAGTACGCCCAGAATAGTTAAAATATGGCTGATAATAACGAAAGAGACGTACCTTCTCCGACATATAACAGAAGTTTATGTGTTATGTAACTCAATCTGGACGCACCTTAAGATCGAAGAGTGGAGTCTCCTAACACAGGCTTATTTGCTTAAAAAGAGGCTCCAATCCCTGGTTGTTAAGTTTTAAGTACTTGGTAAATAATAAAACTTTTTTCATTTTCCAATTAAAGTTGCAATATTCCATTGCGTTTACTGAAGAGGGAGAAGTTGTGACTTCGATCCACACGCGTTGCAATAATATTTACTTTAACCTTTACTAACACAAGACAAGTAGGTATCTTTATCTTTGTAAAGTAATTTAAGGTGATGCTCAGCTGTAGCCAGGCAATTTTTTTTTTTTAATTAAGCTTTGTCTCACACTAGGATTTTCTCCTGTATTGTGGGTGCGTTCACAAACATTCAAACTCACATACACAAATATCCAGACCCGGAACAACTACTTGTAGGTCATACAAATATTTGTTCCGTGCGGGAATCGAACCCGCGACACGCAGCGCAGCAGTCAATCGTTTAACCACTGCGCCAACCATGCCGTCAAATTCAAATTTTCTTTGTTTTTTTTGCAAATTGCAGCTCTGTTTTACGTTGTATGTTGATCAAAATGCGATTCGCGGCTGTAAGAATGATATATTTATTCTTCTGCTTCGTGTCGCTGGCACGACTTTTCTCAAGTCTTGTTGGCCCAAAACTTCACCTCCACGGCGTCGTCGGTGGCAGCGCAGACGTCACTTATCATCATACGTAAACATCATTATCTTGTCATTATTGAATAATAGTCATAGCCCAATTCTCGAGGAACGTTATAGGCTATTTAACATCACGCTATGACCATTAAGAGCCGAGCAAAAAAAAAAGGCAGAAGGAACGCTAAGTGAAAACGAAGTGATAGCGCGTGCAGGTGATACGATGCGACGGGGAGGGACGGGGGTACAAGAAATTTCACTCCGATGAAGTAGTGGGCAGAAGCTAGTAACAAATATAAATAGAAAGAAAAGATAAGAAAGAAAAATAGTTTATTCTGCACAAACAAAACGCACATTACAAATAAATGACATTAATTAGTACACACATACAAAATAGCCAAAAACCTCGTATTCAAGCTATAAAAGTTTGTCAATTTTGTCTATTGCTTGATGTTAGGGCCAGGGACCAAAGACAATACACATTGCTCTGTGTTGCGACACTGGCAAATGACAACAAACAAACGATCAAAACAAAAACAAAATGCCGATTGCAGTGTGGAAAAATGACTACTTTTGTAACAAACAAACAACAATAATAAGAACATTTAAGCAGTGCGTCGCATCTGTGCAAGAACAGGTCGTTGCTCAGCAAAATGCTGTGACTTCGGACAAACCAATCGTCAACAGCTCTGATTTTCAGCAACTACCTGTAAATGTAGATATTACCATGGTATAATAATATACTTCGCCAGGTATAGCATGACGAGACACAGTGGTCACATGGGAGACACAAGCCTACGTCATCACCGCTGTGTTACCAGTAGTGTGTAATAATAACTCCCCAACCGCCTTTATTACCTGTGCGAATCCGATAAAACGATGAGGTTTTAATTAACAATTTACGTTGGTATATGTTTAAATTTAATTGTTTCGTTTGATTAGAAAAATGAAATGACAATTTAAATGCTTTATATATATTTTTCAACAGAATGGTGACCGAAAATGTTTCCATAATTCATGTTTTCTTGCAATAAAGTGGCAACTGAATAGTGACGTAAGCATGTGTCAATCCCGGAGTGCCAGCCCTTGTTTTTTTAGACCATGGATATTACTACTAAGTATCTTTCACAAGAAGTTTTGCTACTATATACCAAGTCTCAATTTACCTATTTACCAACGCACACTCCAGTAACAAAGCCATAAGCACACCTAAGACTAAAGCGATCAAATTAACGTCCGCCATAAATTAGTATTATCTCTATAATGATAATAAAATCGCGCATAAACTGAGGTCCGAAACAAAGGGAGTTATTCCTTTGTGTAGGTCTTGTGCACATGTGCGCAATGTCGTAGTAATTTGATCGTGTGTGCTGGGTCTAAAAGTGCTGGAAGAGACTTAAACATATACAGTGTGGCGGGGACTTCGACGCGCAAACTGTAACCATGAATTCAACACTTAATTCTAGATCCCCTAGCGTAGAAATATTTGGTCGATTATCAAAAAAAAATGTGCTGTTTCATAGAAAAGTGGTCAAAATGTATGGACGCAGCGGTGTTCAAAATCATGTACTGAATCCATGGTAACAGGTTGAACGTCGACATCCCTTCCACCCTGTATTTGTGAGCAAATATGACTGCATGCCTAATTCTCTTCAGGATTTGTGTATGATGAACGTATAGATCTGTAATGTATGAAAACTTTGTGACTGAAAATGCATATTTATTAATTATGTATTTAATTATTACAAGGCATAAATTCTCTACAAGTTGGGAAGGTTAAACACGCCAGGACACTCCTCCAAAATATTTGTGCCACATCTATTCTCTCGTCAGAATCCTCCAGTCAACTTTGAATTTTACGGAGTCTTAAAAAGAGAAAACAACTCTAAAATCTCAACTGATTTTATTAACCGGGTACTTCAAAAAAAACCACACATATCTAGCTACTACCTACATACATCTGTGTACCACAATTCATTGCGACTATAATTTCTTGAGCATTGATAACGCCACCATCAATTTTCGATGAGCCGCAGTGAAAACAGGCCGGATACTGTGTGAAAATTATAATTACAATTGATTTCACCCTGTTATTTTAGGCCTGATATTACTATTCAAGCCCGAGGTATTGTAATTTTATGTTGTAACGACCCGCCCCGGCTTCGCCCAGGTAGCAAAGCATAATATAATATAGTCTATGTCACCCGGAGATAGTGTAGCTTCCCAACAGTGAAAGATTTTTTTGAAATCGGTTCAGTAGTTTCGGAGCCTATTCAATACAAACAAACAATCATATCTTTCTCTTTATAATATATGAAATGAATATATTAGCTTATATGAAACGTTTGTATTTTTAACATAGCGCCATCTTTTGAATACTTACTCAATCCAGTCAACACAGATATCGCCATCTGTTAGAATCGTTTGGAGCTAACAGATAATTGTGACTGTCAAATAATAGACAAATAATTTGCAATAAAATAATATTGCGACTATAAATTGCGATGTAAGCTATCCTATCTTTCAAGTTGGATCAAATTGCACACGGTGTGCAAATCAAATTTAAAATTGGTTCAGTAGTTTAGGAATCCATCATGGACAAACAACGTGACACATATTTTTTATATATATATAAAGATAAAGAAGATAATTTAGCAAAGTAATTTTTTTAACAAATATTTTTCTTTTATTCTCGTTGATATGTACATTAATAACAACTTACATCTAATTAATCAACTAACAAACTATTAATATAAAAATATAATAAACCTAACCTAACTAAAACTATAAAAAATATGGCGTCGAAAAATAGATCCGCATTGCTGTCGACTGGTAATGTACCCAAGAGAGTGGCGGCATTGCCACGGTGTATGGCAATGCTTAGCCTCTGGCTAAGGTAAAAGCTAGCCCTTGGGTCACGGGAAATGTCAAACAGGCGTTTGGAGATTTTCTTGAACAAAACATGGGCACTCGGACCCCACGGCCCGAGGATTTCAACTCCAAACGGCTCGAAAATATAATTACCGATAAGGTTATTATACTTTCGCCGCTTGAGGGTTTCCGCAATCGCAGCAGCAGTGCCAGCACAGCACGCCGAGCCAGGAAGATGGGATGGCGCAAGATTATCGACACACGTTGCGTCCCACACTAGAGGCCTACCCACCTTCCATGGAAATAAAGACATGCCGTCCGGTCTCTTACCATCATTGCGTGCAAAGCCATTAGGTTCTAATACAGCTGGAACGCCGACGGTGACAAGAGCTCGTCGGATGATGTCATTAATGTTCGCGTGCCGCGGTATGCGACCCGCACTTCGGCTGCAAGACAGACCGTGGTGTCCGAGGCTGTTGACAACTTCGCCACAGTGACAGCGATGAGGCGAACAACAAGGAGCTCCTAGTCGCAGGGAAGCACCGACGGACAGCACAGACGCACCGACACTTTTCACACTACAAAAAAGACTAGTAAGAATATTAGTAAATATAGAAGACACTGACAGCTGTAAACCTTATTTTCAAGAACATAAAATATTAACCCTCCCCTGCCTATACATACTAGAAATTTGCAAATTTGTCCGAAAGTACCCACACTTTTACACTACACGAGAAAATATACAGTCAAGATACACATTACGTCACAAAAATAGGCTAAACCTACCGAGCTCTAAGCTAAAAATGCACTCAACAAGTGCCCTTGCCATGTCAATGAAAGTTTATAATAAATTACCCGAAATTATTAAAAATGAGCAAAAATTTAATTCATTCATAAATAAATTACAACAATTTTTATTACATAAATGCTATTATACTATAAATGAATACCTAAATGACAAATTTTAAATTAATGTGATTAACAAAATTTAGTTTTTTTTTTTTCATATCTTATTATTATTTTTATTATTTTTGTTGTAGATATTGTTACATTTGTATACCTACTAATTAATAAGATTAAAGCCCTCTCCCAGTCTCCTACATTGCTGTGCCCTTACAGGGTCCATATTTATGTACCTAGCTTTAAGCCCTTTGTAACATCTTTTTTACAATATGGAATACAAAATAAATGAATATGAATATGAAGCAGCGAGGCGAAAAGTAGTGTCGTCGAACAAAGTGCCTATGTTTGACGAGGGTAGTGCATGAAGCCAAAGATATTTTTGGATAATTAATTATCTTCATAATTATCTTTATTAAGTTTGTTAATAGTGAGTTTTGATGAAGTGACCTTTAGGTAATCTGTAGGATTTAGTCATTTATTCACCTATATAGTGACTTGAAGCTGCTTATTCGTTTGTAGGCAATTTCCCTTTTCTTGTAGCTATATATAATAGCTACAGAAGGTTACGAATATGGTAGACAACCCAAAATGATTAATTTTATATACATATATCTGATATTATTCTTCTAAATAAACTCGAAGATCAACCATTTTATTCTTCAAATGAGCATACAGGGTCACGATGACGTGCAAACTGTAACCATGAATTCAGCACATGATTGTAGACCCCCTAGCGTAGAAATTGATCGTCGGTTATCTAAAAAATAATGTGCTGTTTCATAGAAGAGTGCAATACCTACGCGGTCAAAATAGAAAGAAAAAAGAAACGCAAGATTTTTTTTTTATTCTGCACAAAGAAGACGCACGCAAAATGCGCAAAATGTACGGAATACCAAATTTGTTTTTTTACCCACGAAAAATTTAAACGCATGGGGGTTTCGAATCATGTACTGAATCCATGTTAACAGGTTGCGCGTCAATTTCCCTGCCATTCTGTATCATATATAGTATAGAAGTATAATTATTTACTGACTGAAAACTAAAACGCACAGTAACACTTTTAAACCAACAATAAATAGTAAATCAGCTACATAATATACACTGGTAAAATAATGGTTGTCATGTCATAGGTAACCCATAAACCTTGAAAAACGAAGCCTTGAAAATATCTCAATACACTGAAAAATCCTCTGAGCATTCGGAACCCTAAAATGAATTCTGCTAATCCATTAAAACATCATGAAAGACTGTGTAAAGAAGAATCAAGACTACAACCACATTCAATATTCCATCCCAAAATCTTAGCATTACATTATTAGCCTATAATGTTCCCACTGCTGGGACACAGGCTTCCTCTATAAGTAAGAAAGAGTGGGCCGTAATCCACCACGCGGGCCCAGTGCGGGTTGGTAGATGTCACATGTCTTCGAATTTTTGGTGCTAAGCCATGCCTGTTTCCTCACGATATTTTCCTTCATCGTTTTGAGAGCAGTAGCGATGAAATTTGAATTTACACAAAGTAGAGTGCCTACTTGGGATCGAACCCACGCCCTACCACAACCACCACTGCTCTCATCTAATAATCTAGAGCCTGTCTGTACATATCTAACTGAATCGCATTCTTGTAAGGATTTCCTATAGTGGCAATGTTTGTGAACGTCACCTCTGAGGCAACTACAGGCACATTTTGTTCTGCATGAGACTAGACCGACCTGGGTTTTAGAAGTAAGAAACGGTAGAGGAGGTATTGTTATAGAGAACAAAATCTAGGAAAATCTAGGATCTGTGTACGGAATCAGTTTTCTTGCCTGTTTGATGATAGACAGCTATCATGTAATAAAAAACACGTGTGGCACTCGGGGACTGCCGCGGTAAAGCTATTGCATAGCATTTTTTATCAACTTATGCAATTATAATTATTTATTTATTTTTTATTTATGCAGTATTTTTTTTCTTTGATATTAATTCAAGTACAGTCGTACCATATACATACACGTTAAGCGAACGCTCGGCCGAGCTACATGGTAGGCGAAGTGGGGGCTGTTAGGTTTTATTTTCGTTACGGAATTTCTTGATTCGGTCGCCGCGCTCAAAGCCCACGATAAAAGCTATGCAATAGCTTAAAAATACTTATCATTCGCTACGTCTTTCGGTAGACGTAGCGATGAAAGGCCTCCCACAAGGTGGACCCATGACCTTGTGAAGGCCCCAGGAATCCGCTAGATGTGGGAAGCACAGAACCGGTCGAAGTGGCGGTACTTGGGGGAGGCCTATGTCCAGCAGTGGACGACTTTCGACTGAAAAATTATGACTTATCATACAGATATTGTCTTGTGTATCGAAAAACTTGGTAGAGGTGTAATAAGCAGGTGCAGTCACATTTTACCAGTAAACAGGGTAGCTAGGACATCGACGCGCAACCATGGATTCGTTACATTATTCTGAAACACCTGCGTTGAAGTTTTTGATTGGTTATCAGGAAAAATATCTTCCGTTTCATAGAAAAATGCAATACCTACGCAGTCAAAATGAACAGCATTTTTTTTAAATGACTGACGAAAATTTTCAACGCAGGGGATTTATGGGGGCTAAAATCATGTGCTGAATTCATATTTTTCAATTTGCGCGTCGATACCCCTGCCACCCTGTATATAATGAGTAATTGAAATACTTAACTGAAAACCTGAAAATGGGTCATTATACAGTAGTGCCTGAAGATAAAGACATTGTTTGGTAATTAATTATCTTCATATCTTTATTAAGTTTGTTAATGGTGAGTTTTGGTGAAGTGACCTTTAGGTAATCTGTAGGATTTAGTCATTTATTCACGTGTGTAGTGACTTGAAGCTGCTTATTCGTTTGTAGGCAATTTCCCTTTTCTTGTAACTATATGTAATAGCTACAGAAGGTTACGAATATGGTAGACAACCCTAAATGATTCATGTTATATATATATCTCATATTATACTATATCATTAAACAACCAAACAACTTTTACCATGGAAAAAACACTAAAATCGCAGTAAAAAAAAGTTTTATTTGATACATTTCTTACAGTTATTCGAACGTAATACGTAAATGTATGGAGTAGTTGCTTTTTGTTTCTGAGAATTTCCAGACAATAACATTGTCTGTTATGTGGTTGGACCCTAGACCAATAAAGCAGTCAATTCTTACAAATACAACCTCCAAAACCAAAGAACTTCGTAGCTCTGCTCAAGCGATGTATAATGTATGTAGTAGCGAACGTAAGCAACCTTTGTTAAAAATAAAACATTCCGGCGGTCCGGGACTTATGTAATTCTATTATAAAGACGTACCTACTTATTAAACTTTCAGACACACGATTTTTCTTGAACCCAGTACTTATTTTGTTTGTACTTATTACTTTTGAGGATTTCGTGGCTAAAAAACGAGCAAGATTGAAATCGTTAGATTCGCCCTGTACCACGTCAAAAAATGGTCGCAGTTCACGTTTTGACACCGTTGACACACACAATGAGTTGACTTGATTGTCACGGAAACGCCATTATTATTGTATGAGGTCACTCTTCTCAGTATGGACTCTTTTTACACGACCAAGTACCTACGGTGAAGACAAATCTAAAGATTTAAATCTTTGACTAATGTCCGTCGATAGATGGGCGACTTTCTCAAGATCCCGCCGTTCCCTGGTGAACACGTTAAGGTGCAGCGCAGACGACAGACTATCCGTGACGCACTTTTTAGTCTGTGAAAATAGAACCTATGCAATTATATGCAGTAACGCACACGACGCGCAAAAAGTCCGGCGCACAAAAAATCCGTGTAATTTGGGCAGACCGCACCGCGCCGCGCCGCGCCGCTCAGCACAAAAAGTGTGTGAAAAAAATTGAACGTTTGCTTCAAAGCGCGCTAACGCAGACGGCGCACACTTTAGTCGGCAATCTGCATTTGCTAGGGGTGGACGTAACGCACGCGATCTATTATCATGGCACCAGAAGTCGATGTAACGATGTTAATTCAAGAAATACAAAAAAGACCAGCAATTTATGATACTTCTAAGGCAGAATATTGATATTACAATATAAATATATGACATTTAAAAAGAAAAATGTGGGAAGAAGTGTGCTGTAATGTTTATTCCGCTCCTGTTTGGACATGTATAGGATGTACCCAAAATTCTCTATTTCTTCTTCTTTTTCTGTACTTCATGTACAAAATAATACTTCGCGATCTCTGCACGATTTCCATAGCGTCTACGTCCCTACAGCTCTGCCGACAGAATGATCGAAGATGTGCGTCGTGTGCGTTGAGTCTGTGAAAAATCCGCGACCGACTTTTTGCGCGCCATGCAGACTTTTTGTGCGCCGCAGACTCGATCGCACAAGAAGTGTGCCGTCTGCGCTGCACCTAAAATGAGGCAACGGTTATCATTTCATACCTGCTAGAAGAGTCGTTTGATAGTCAGAAACCCGAAAGTAGCGAGTTATGATCGTTCCAAGAATTACACTCAAGAACTTCGAAGTTTTAAACCTAAATCACGATATTAACAAACCATTGAAGTGATTACGTACAAGTTTACGTAATATTCATCTCATTTAGGTAGCTGGTAAACAGATACTTCATTTACCTACACGCTGTCATGCTCAAATTGCGCCGATATTAAGTTTATATTGCTAAATTCACCGCTCTAAGATATTAATATGCTGTTTATGTTAAATATCTACAGGGACAGCCCTTGGTCTAGTGGTCCCGAGCGCGACAGCTGAGCATGAGGTCCTGGGTTCGATTCCCGGGTCGGGCAAAGTGTTATTGGGTTTTCCGATCTAAAATTTTTCAGTAGCAGTGTGGAGTCTGGATTTATGCCCGGTTGATGGCAATGGCTCGCCTCCTGGCTCTTACATGGGACTTAAAAATAACTGGAGAAATGTGGGTGTACTACAGGTACACCTCTGCCTAACCCTTCGGGGAATACAGGCAGGCCCGGATCTAGGGGGTGCAGAGGGTGCACTTTCACGGGGTGGCAAAGATTGGGGGGCGGCCAGCCACCAGCCAGTTTTTCCTCAAAATAAATTCAGAAAATGAAAAAATACAAAATTTGTAGGCGCCGCCTGGCGCGGCATTTCACACTGTGCCCGTAATTTCCTTTGCCAATGTATCATTCGACAAAAAAAAGAAACTTCATATGACATTAAAACTTCAGGGTTGAGAATTTTTGTTCTACAATTCAAATCGCTCTAAAGTTCTCGCGAACTAGCCAACAATCTCGATAATGATATTGTAATTGATGATTTCGCTGAAAAAAAGTCGAGGAGAATAAACATTTAGAATTATATACTTTAATAAAAAAATTGTTTTATTTTTTTATTCGTTGAAAATTTTTGCCTAGAAGTTGGGCAGTGTGTACTCGGCACCCCCCTTTTAAAAATGTAGATCCGAGGCTGAATACAGGCCTGATGTTATGTTATATTACCTACAGTTATTATTTTGGATCCCATCCCAAACTATTGTATTGGTACCCTTTAACTGCTAATAAAACAATAAACTAGAGACTACCTTATGGCCACAAAAGTCGCAAAAGTGACAACTAAAAATGATTTAATGGATAAATAAAGAAGTACGCAATTTAAATCTGGACTTATAGCCAGATAACCATAAAAGCCATTTAGAAAAATTTCAAAAAAACTGAATCGATAAAAAAATCCATATTAATACCAAACGTGCATACAAAATTTCACGAGAATCGGTTGAGAAATGCGACCTGTAGATGAGAATAGCCATCCGCCGGAAATCTGGACATACGAAAGCATTTTTGCCCAAGCTGAAATGGAGACGCTTCACTCGGTCAACTATAAAAAACAGAAAATCTTTGCTAAACAAAACATTATTATAATGAAAATATATGCCTCGACTTGAGAAGCTCCTCCTGTTTTTTTCCTCGGTTAAAAATTCAATCTTAGTTAAAACTAAGACTAAGACTATGGCTCTGTAGGCAACGAATGCATATGAGGGGACCGAGTACTTACCTACACAAAATTGAATAGATTCAATGTTTGTGTAGGTACGAGTACCTACTCTGTACCTGTACCTTGCTATGATTGTAGACAATCACAGCTACTTCACTCAGCGGCATCAGCCAACGAATGTCGTGAGACCATTCAATATTATGTTTATATAAACATTTAGAACTGGGTATTGTGTATTTATTTCATGTTATTTTTATCTGTTCGTATGCTGCACTGGTTGACGTCATCATGTCAACGCCGGCTTTCACTGAAAACCAGCGCTGGGGCTCTGTCTCGCATAGAGTCGTTGCATTATGCTGAGCGATGGCCGTTTTGCGAGGATGTGACGCATATTTTCCCCCAACTTCTTCTTTTTTGGGTTTGTGTTGTTTCTCTACGTTATGTTTACCGCAAATAAACGTATTGTCTTTCTTTCTTTTCTTTTACCTACTCAGTGTAAAATAAGAAAACTTAAACCCAACCGAATCCGCCGATCGACCGCAGCAATTATGGACACATCGACAGGACACTTCATAGGACACTTTTTAGGTGGTTTTTGCTTTTGACACATCGATTATTTCTTCAGCTAATTCAATAATTAATGTAGGTGTAATAATTATTTACATTTGTCACGTGTAGTTTATTTTTCTTTGCAAGTCGGTTTGGGTTATTTGGAAACTTGTCTTAGTACTAGGTATTTGTGAAGACATGAGCTGGCGAAATTCTAAGAACGCCTCAAGTTTTCGTCTAAAGCAACATGGTATTTTAATAAACTTATATTGGAAAAACAATATAATTGAAAGCTGTAGGCACAAACAAATTGATTTTGCCTGAGAATGTCGAACAATGTTTCGATTAAACATTAATTTCGTCAGCAAACCGTCTTTTGTTTTACAACATAACTTGATTAACTTCAAGATTACATTTAATTAGATTACACAACATAAAAACAAAGCCTGTATTTTTGAAAGGTTAGGCAGAGGGTCATGTATAGAACACCAACATTTCGCAGGTTATGTTTAAGTTCCATGTAATAGAGGGCGAGCCTAATGCCATCAACCAGGCATAAGTATCATGACTTCGGACTGCTACTGAAAAAACCCAATAACAATTTGCCCGATCCGCGAACCGGACCTAGGACCTCATGCTGAGTAGTAGTGCTTGTGAACACTAGACTAACGAGGCAGTTAACTTAATTAGATTTTTATTACTTAATCTAACTATATAAGATTTAGGAACCTACATGAAGGTGTAGCGGCATCTATAAAAGCCACCTGCGAGCTACGCGACACACGACGTCACACAAAATCCTGCATCGCGCAAGCAGAATTTACCGCGCAACTAGCATATATACAACGTCCTGACATCAACCGTCAGGTAGTTGCCCACCAGACACAACATCCGGCTGGTCGGAAGATCCTCCCTTTTCTATGGAGGTATGTGTGAACTTTACACCCTATTCCTCATACCTCTATAAAGGTATTGAGAAATTATTTTGTACAGTTTGTTGAAAGATTATAATTATGAAATGTTAGGTAAAGTTTCAGGGTTATATTTGACGGCGCAGCATGTGGCGCATGCGGCGCCATCTAACTTTGTTACAAAGTTACTGGAATCACCGAAGAGGTCGGATAAGAGTGCCACTGGCTGGTGACAGTCACTCTGGCAGATCGCACATCAACGATGGGTGCGTGGCGGCTATCTTCTGATGATAGAGATGATGTTAGGGGAGTCGCTATCGGCGGCGGCGATCTCTCGCGTCCAGCCCTGGTTTAGGCCATGGTACTGAGCGAGAGAGAATGGGAAGCCGTCACCACCTTCTGCGAAGCAGTAATGCTCGCGAAGGAGGAGGCTGAGCGCGTAGGAGAGAGGCAATCGTTGCGCCCTCATGCCCCCAGTCACCGCAAAAGGAGACACCCTGGGCGTCGGGAGTCGATTGCTGACTCCCGGCCACCGTAGGCGCAGGCCTGCGGACGGCGAGCAATGGGCAGCTCGCCGTCCGGTAAGGACCAGGCCCGTGTCGACGGCGCGTCGTGATCCACGCGCGCCTCAAAGAGATGTCAGCATAATTGACGGGGTCCGATAGGGCCGATGCCTACCGGGGTCGCGGATTGTTCGAAAAAGTTACCGTGGCCCTGGCGCACAGGCAACTGAAGGAACACGGGTGGGTTTTAGTCAGTAAGAATCTGATACGCCCTTCCGCTCTGCCCAAAGCGGGAGAGGTTATTTGATGATATCCCAAACCAAAAAAAAAGGGGGAGTCGTTATCGTACCTCGTCCGCGACGAACTGCTGTATTCTGGCACAATCCTGATGATGTTGAAGCTGCTGAACCACTTCTGGTAAAGGCTGGTTATTTTATTGGAGTGGGAAGTTATTTCTTTTAATTCAATAACAATTATTATATCTATTTTATTGGATTGGATATCTTTATTATTTATAATATTTGTTTTTTTAATTTCTTCAGTTGTTATTTACTGCGCCGTTAAATTAATGTTCCAAATAAAGTTCAGCAGCGTTTTGTATCACTTAGCGAAATCTATAACTAAGTTAGCTCCTAAATCAACTATATTTAATTAAGATGACTTTGTTTATCTCACGATTACTTAAGAATAGAACAGAGTATATTCATACTCTAGCCACAAACTTAAATGTGAGCTAATGTATTCATATTTTTTTGACATAATATTCGGTACATTTTTAATTGAGTAACACAACATTAAAAAATCTACCAAACCATATCCCATATGTTGGACTGTCTAAAGTGTCCATACAACTGCAGTTCTGAGGACCTAAAAAACGCCACTGATGTTCCCCACTCATTTAACATAAAAAAATATGAATATGAACATATTTTTATTTTAGCCATCGACTTGAAAAGAAGAAGAATTTAAATATCTTACAAGCCTAGCACATTTTTTACGGAAACAGCTTGGCTTACTTGAGACAGACTATACCCTAGACCAAAACATCTATCCAGCTCAAAACTTGCAAGATAACAAGAAGCAGACGTCACCAACCATTGCAAGCCTTCATCCCGACATCAGCGTAAAAACAGAACGACCATAATCTTGACTAAACCTAATCCCGAAATAAATCTCCTTTCCTAAGGTACCGTACACACTGACTGCCGTATTCAATGACTTCATTTAATAAGCTTTGATTAGCTTTGATTGACCAGCATATCTCAGCTGACATGTCTACAAAATTGCAATGTTCTTATACAGTTTTTTTTTTTTTTTTAAGTTAACGTGTTATAATAGAAATAGAGGCCCTAGCACGTATGCTTGGAGTAAACATAACTTAAATTAGAACGATTTTTTATCAAAAATATAACTATCCCGTAGCATTTTGGTATACATTTTTGCAACAAGCACAATTAGTATCACCCATAGATATGAATAGCCTTTCAATCACCATCATCATAATTTCAGCCGAAAGACGTCTTGTGGGTGTCTTGTGGCGACGCTTCTTGAAGGCCTATGCCTTTACCAAGCATCGCCACTTCGACCGATTCTGTACTTCTCGCATCCAGCGGATTAATGCGGCTTTCCAACGCTACGCCTTCTGGTACGCGGTCGCAAATCTAGAACCTTTCGACTACATCGGCCATCTATTCTACGAAATGTGCCCAGCCCACAAAAACAAAATAAAATATTATGCCCGAAACGAGAATTTACGTTACACTTACTCCACACGTTCATGCTAGGCCCACTGGTCAATTAAATTTAATGATAGATCTGTTATAAGTTGACGTCTCGGAATACGGCAGTGAGTCAGATATGACGCCAAGAATATAATTTTACGCCAAAATTCGTTTTGCTGAGTTCGCCGAAACATGGCGGCGTCGCCGAAAAACAGTGAGTATCGCGAAGTTTGTCTGAATTAATTAATTTCGGTTGAGGATGGTGCAGCATTCTGATAGTGAAGGAGAAAGGACATAGACTAATGAATAAATATAATGAAGAAGTGACTGTTTTTTCAAGTGCTATTGGCAATTGTTTAAATGCCTATTAGTTTTCTATTTTGGCATGCTTAATACAAGCAGTAATTTAAAAAAGTGTTACTATTTTATTTTCAATAATTTACACCCTGTTATTTATTTACCTACCAAATAAGATAAAGATGATATAAAAAATAGTAAAGGGAGACCACTGTTTTCTAATAAACAGCTAAACTAATGGAGAACAGTACTGAATACATACTTAGATATTACATGATAATATATTGTGTAAGTCCGTGTTGTAACCAAGTTGCGCAAATTGATTTTCACGCTATGGATTCTCACAACTTTGCGGAAACGGTTCAGCGGAAATGTTGTATGCCCGTGATAACTATTCATGTTAACTCTTAATACAGTTTCAAAGAAATACGAGTAATCATCAAAAGAGCGTATTAATTTAATAGTTTTACTACGGCTAGGAATGTTATAAGGAATTTCTTTTTCCTAGAAACATCTAGAAATTTGAAACTAACTTAAATAACGTTTGCGAACGGATAAACTACTTACCATTAAAAAAACTAGATTTTAGTTTAAAAACAAGTTCTGCGAATGACTTTTTAAATTGGTCAACAAGCACTTTATCACAAAGATTTATAATCACAGAGAACATTTTACTTAATGGAGGGCTTTTGCGAAAAATTTAACAGTAAAATAATAGTTGAGAATAAAAATAAAATTAGCGGTCCCGAATAATTGAAGCTTTCGAATTAAACACTAAAACTCACGAATAATAAATATTTATTTGATCGTGGCGAAGTTAACGTATAATACTTATTTATTTAATTTAAAATTCATGTTAATTTTATATTATAAATTTAAAGCACAGGAGGAGATGGCGGGACGAACTCCACTTTTACATAAGGATTGGCAACAAACAATAGTAGATAGGGCTAAGTGGAAGGAGGGGAGGGAGGCATTTGCCCTGTAGGGGGACATAAACGGATGATTTAAAAAAGAAACCACTCCATTATCTCAATCTTTAGTCTCCTAGAATCAACTACAAATTAGGTAAAATACCTCAGCAACAGTGTTGACAACTCTGTGCCAATGATTAAGCCGCTGCAGAGTGTACACATTACTCTTTAAGTGAACCCGTGAGGATAAGTGCTCAACATTCACTATTCAGCAAATAAAAGAGCCATTTTCCTTGGATCTGACCGGGTAATGGAAAAACAGAGGACGGTGATCCGACGCGAAGACTGTGGACCTAAATTGCGTTCGATAACATTTTTGGGTTGATTTGTACGCACTTTGTGTCAAAGAAATCTATATGCTCATTTTAACTTTGCAGCTAGTTTGATTCAGTGTACATGCAATTCAGAAAAATATCAAAACTTAAAGTAACGCAGAAGGAAACATACTTGAACATACTCCATTAAAAATTAAATAAACGTAGGTTTTTACCAAAATCAATAAGAAAAAAATGTTTTTCAAAATATACCAGCCTTAAATTCTCATGTCCACAAACCCATGGCTAATCTTTAAAGCACCATGACTATAATATCAATAATTTATACAAAAAAAAAATCGTCTAAAATAAATCCAGAAGTCCCTAACCCAAGAAATACGCCAAGTCCTTACTCTCACTTGTACCGGATCCCCGCTTCGAGTGTTCGCCGGAGATAAATGTGGTTAGACGTATAATTTGTACTATTTATCCAGCAGTTAACAATTATTCGGTCAGCCGGCTTAATTTATTCCAGTCTGAAACCACTATTTATATGTCCACGTTTTTTGTACCACCCATCGCGTTTGAGGGTCAGCCGATTTTTTTTTCGCGGTCGTTCGCTAATTTAGTGGCGAATCTGATAAGGGTTTAATTTTGCATGATAAAAGAAAAAAGTACTGCTGTAAATAATGGCTTTTAATTTTATGTACGCTTTTGTTTATTTTATTGGAAACATAGATAAGAAAAATGTTCATATTCATGATATTGTTTGGAATGTTAATTTCGTCTATGCATATTATAAGTTAAAGTCACTTTTCATGTCTCTCTGTGTGACCGCGTTGTTCTTCTAAACTACGCAACGATTTTGATGCGGTCACCATCATTTAGAGAATTTATTCCGAAATATTTATATGTATAATACATTAATATTAACTTACATATAATAAAGTAATCTCGATGTGGGTCACTAGTGTAGCGGTATCTACAACACCACATGCGAGCTACGCGTCACACTGACGTCACGCCAAATCCTGCATCGCGCAAGCAGAGTTTACCGCGCAACTAGCATATGTACAACGTCCCAACATCAAATTTCGGGATAATTCGATCCAGCCTGTCCCACCTTGCTGTCCTCCCCTTAGTGACGCCCTAAGCCGGGGTTCGTACGGGGGTGCCCTTAGGGTGCGGTCACTTAATAATTTAAGAAATTCGGCCCTGGTTGGACGCTTTCAGTTAGCTTAAGGCAGCCACAGGATAGTCCGGTTAAGTAGCCATGACCTCTAAGAGTCAAAACTACGAGACACCATTAAAAAAAAACAAATAAGAAACAAACTTCGGACAGCTGCCCACCAGACACAAGTGTCTAGTCAGAGGATCCTCTCTTTTCTATGGAGGTATGAGTGAACTTTACACCCTGTTCGTCATATTTCTACACCAGTATCATAATAAAATAATACCTATTCACAACAATCAATTTTTAATGTTCTTCGCGGGAGACGGTCTTAGTTCTAGGACTTTCAATACCAACAAAAGCTGGCATTACAATAGGTACATGAAGCACATTTTTTCAGATTTTAATAACGTACCATGCATATTCCCATGACCCAAACAAAATCTCAACAACCTTGTTATCGGGCCTTTTCGCAGATTTCCCGCCCACCTTCGAATCACGAAATAGATAGATAGATATGTACAGAAGGTGAGCTCCATACAATGAGCGAAAACGCACGCACACAAGGACACACTTCACATGCAAGCAAACTTAGTAAAAGAAAGAAAGAGTTATTAAATTAATAACAAACAATGTTTTACAATATGATACTAATATATACCTAATCTTGACCTGTTGAAGATTAAACATTTCCGAGTTCGTTATCTACATATGTTTTTTACACCTTCTAACACAAAACTCACAAGTACACTGATCACAACAGCTCTAAAAAATTCCTCCATTATTTACCACCTTTATATTGAAAATCCATTATTAGGCGTAATTTATAGCCTATACCTAAATGACAAGATCTCCCTAAGAGTATATAATTATGTTCTGTTTACAAGATAACCAAGTAATTGTTTTTAATAATAATGTCAAAAAGTCTCTTCTTTGAGACAGCTATTCGCACAGATAACATATTTTAAGTTATTTGTGTTGTGCCTCTGCGTGTACATCTATGGCAGTTCATCGGAAAGTTGCCATTTCAAATATTATATGTTGTAAAATTTTTATTGCTGTCTTATTTTTTTTATTTTAGGTATTTTATAAACTGCACCGGTCGACTACACCAAATCTAAGGCGGCTCTCGTTAAAAATCTCTGTGGCTCTTTTTGTTTGCGTGAATGTGACGCATACTTTTTTCTTTTCTTTTACTGTTTTGCGCCATATTAGGCGCAAATAAACTTATTTTCTTTTACTTGCAACTGACATTCGTATTCTGAAGTCACTGCAGATACGCGTCTATGTGTAATATCATAATATATATATAGTGTATAATAATAATACCTAATAATGACATTATTTATTCAATTAACAAGGACTCAGTGTGTTAGTAAACTTAAGAACGGTATTAGTTTATTTTATTTTAATTTACATTTATTTCATCTCATGGGAGATAGCACTGCAGTGATTGATGTACATGCTATCGAGCCTGCTAGCGATCATTTTTAGGATATTGTTGGAGCTGGCCTGTACTCTGCGCACCAGGGATGCACGCCTCATTCGCATCGTTGTGTAAAAGCAATTTATGGAGCTGGCCTTCTGTGCTTATCTATTTTGTGTTCGAACTGCTTTTAGAGAGAACAATGTTTGGCGCGTCGAAAAAATGCCGAAGTAAGCTCGGGCCCTTCTATTAAAAATAAAAACGTTGGGCCAATTTGGCTGCTAATCAAAGGGAGCTGAGCGAGCGATCTTACGATAGCTACTGTTTGTGTAGCAGTGAGAACGCTTGAGAGCTGTGACGTCATATTTTGAGAGGTTATAATGTGAAGTGAAGTTAATTGAATTGTACAGGTTAATATGAATTATGTTGTTATTTTGGTCGGAAACAGGTTAATTTATAGCTTAACTATATCAGAAATTGGCATGGTGTTAAAAAAAAACATAAAACTGCCAGTAAATAAGCTAATATATATTATTAGCGTGTATCTAATTTCTTCGAAAGAAAGAATATGATAATTATCCCCGCTTGGTTTTCGGCGGCCAGAGCGATAAGTACTTAATTTTTTTTTACGTTAATGGTAGAATCAATATCTGCAGTTCTTTGCAAAGCCTGGCTGGCAATAATGATTAAAATTGTTCATTGTAGCCATTTGCTAAAGCTTTGGCTTTCTAAGAAAGTGGTGAATTGTCACACAATAACGGCTGTGCAAATACAGAGCGTTTTTCGTCACCTTAATGTCAAATATTGGTGAAAATGACAGATTTGTCATTTTATAATATGACGAAACCGCTTTCCTAGGAAACCAAAGCTTAATAGGTCAATCATGACCAGAGATCGGATTTTCGGATGCATATTTACCTAAAGTTAAGTATTATCCGTGAAAGTATGGAAGCGGTATGTTAATAAATTTTTGTGTAAAAAAATCAGATGCATATTTGTTTAAAATTAATGTTTAACCCCCGATTCAAATATGTGTATGTAGGGGGTAAGAGGAGGGGTGGTGTGTGTTAGTTAAAACAAAAAATAACAATTACAAATAAATATTTTCATTAAATTAAGTACTATATCCTGATTGGGCGTAAATATTACCACGGCTACAACAACCATAATCACTACCTTTCGATCGCTATTATTTGGTCCGGTTTGGTCACTGAAATCTGACTTTAGCGGGATTTTTTCGATACAAAAGCGCATTCCATATTAGCCAAAAATGGAAATCAAAATATTTTATTTCACACAAACCTACATGGGCACTTATGAAACGTCAGAAGCTAGGTGCACGGTTCCAACTGGTCGTTTCCTATGGAGAAGAGTCGGCAAGAAATTCCACGGTTACTCTTTTAAAAATTAGTGGCTTTTACAATGTTTCAAATTACAGTGTTGATAGGTATGGGAGGACAGTGTAGGCCTGTCAACAAGTAACAGGCACTCAACAAAATATAAAAAGGTTTACAAATCTACAGTTCCGAAGTTAGGCCTACAACGTTCACAAAATATAAAAGAATTTATATAAAAATAAAAGCCTATTTAAACCAAATGACATGATTGACATTACAACTGTAACAAATCTGAATTAAAATCCTGTTAACAAAAGCCATAAGTAAAAAGTTGAAATAAGAATTGGAGGTATATAATGTCAAATAATGAAAATATTATGTCATAGAAGAAAGAAAAAAAAGGGGTTTTTTTTAAATAAAGTGTAATTCGGGAGCAGTTAATAGACCCTTACATAGTGGTGCCATTAATGAAGTACCAGGGAAGCCACATGTGCAGAAGGAATTATTGCCAAACTCCCTTATCTTCAACGTAGTCTTTAATCTTATAATATGCATTTTTGATAAAAAAATACCTTTGATGTGGGTTTTGAACTTTCCATCGCTAAGTTCTGTAACTGACTTTGGCAACTTGTTATAAAAGCGGATACTGTTTATAAGAAATGACTTGCTAGTTTTAGCTAATCTAAAAGGTATCACAATTTAATTTTTACTACGTGTATTTATATTACAGAAATCGCTTCTTATTTTGAAGTCAATATCTCAACTTTAGGTGAATATGCATCCGAATATCCGATTTCTAATAATGACTCAACATCGTATTTTATCAATCTTACATCTTTACTTGGCAGAATTTACTCAATCATCCATTCATTGAAACACTTACACATTACTTCCAAAACACAATACGCAAAAAGGTTTTCCCAAAAGCAGATCCCTAAAACTCATTGGAACTCACAGTTTATAATATACAGGGCGAGTGAAATGGCTCAATACTGGAGAGTCCTCCAAAGTCCTCCTTGGGCCTCCAGAGTCCTCCAAGGTTCTCGGCCTCTGCTCGGCTGAAGGACCATCGATGTTGCGCCACGATTAGCGGTAAGTGAAGGCTGCTGTTCGTCTTGTGTGCCTAAGATTTGAATGGGGGGTGAATATGTATGGGCACTGTTTTGTGGGGGTTAAGTGGCCATATTAGGCGCTTGGTGCAATAATAGGCGTATATCGGCATTTTCTTGATCTTATGGTGCGAAAACCGTGTGCTAAGATCGGTGCAATAATACTTCCAAGCCATCATTAATGATACAACTAATATTTAGTAACAATGTAATTTAAAAGAATGTCTATGGAGTTTCTTGCTCGTTCTTCACCATAGGTACCTACTACGCTTTGGAATGGGCAACTAGCTTCATCCTTCCGACTGACCGACTCTTTTGACAATTCAAAAGTGCCCATAAATGGTTTAATTAAAATAAATTCCTTGAGTTTGACTTTAAGAATCTAGTGACCTAGCCTACCCTAACCCTGGTTTGAAATGCAACTTTTCAATACTATCCTATTTTGTATAAAGTCCGCGTCCATTAGGACACGACAATCCTGCAATAATCTATCTTGCATAGTCTACTCGCTATTAAATAGATTATTATTTCAATTGTCTGCTGTCTATGAAATCCTCGTATATCTCTAAATTCTCTGATCAGTAAAATCTGATGTCAACAATGAAACCTAAAGCATTCATGAGTAAAACAAAGCCTTCTATTATACGAGTATTGACGTGACATTTAACAACATAAAATCGAATGTACTTCGGAAAATCGAGGTGTGATTTTATTAAAACAATACTCCAGCGCAGATTATTATGTTACGCTATTCCTTAATAAATAACACATAACATAACATGACGCCTGGTTTCCCGGAGGGGATGGGCAGGGGTGTACCTACATTTCGCCAATTATGTTTAAGTCCTATGTAATAGGGGGCAATCCAATGCCACCAAAGGGGCACAAACCCAGACTCCGAGCTGCCACTGAGAAATTCCAGATGGAAAAACCCAATACCACTTTGCCCGACCCGGGAATCGAACCCAGGACCTCAAGCTCAGCCGTAGCTTGCGACCACCAGACCAACGAGGAAGTCAACGAGAATTTACAATTCTTGGAAAATCTGTTCAGGACACTATGTGTTCGTATAGATGCTTGTATTTCGATACGCCGAGGAATGGCAAATATTCGACTAGAAACTTCATTGGCCCAATCAACTTTGTATTTAATTTCCCTTTTAGTTTCTCACGAAAACCGATAGCTCATCTAAAGGTCAGAACGGAATCAAACGGCGCAATCCACTTACGGCGGTATAGCGCTGGGTACACACGTCGCCACATTACAATATGGATAATAAACGGTGGGAATCCGATCTAACTGCGCATTATTGTAAGAGCGTACACGCCCAGCCACTTCTTGGGATAAATAAAGTTGTGTTTGATGAATGTTTGGGTACAATGCTCCGTGATTTTTGAAGGTCGATTGTTTTCTTCTTAAGGGCTCGTACACACTGGCGCGACGCGACGCCCGACACAAAGGCACCGCGTGTCGCGCGATGTTCGGCGCCTTTGTGTACCGCTGTCGCGTCGCGCCTGCCTTTGGGAGCCTTAAGGAGTCTACAGGACCTAAACGCAAGTTTTATCATGCCTAAAAGTATATAATCCACTGCAGTAAACAAAATCAGAAAAATATATATAATAGTCTTCAGGATATATGCTAGTTAGATAGTGTGTTGAGAAAATAATACAACTAATTTGATACGATAGAAAAAAATCACGAAGATACCTCTAAATAAATTGTTTAATGATTAAAAGCCATACTAATTAATAAACATGCAATCATTCTGATTTTTGTCAGATTATTCTACAAGCATTGTTTTAATAAGATGTGTTTAAAATTTTTAGTCCAATCAATAGATTTTTTGTAAATAGATAATTGCTTCATATTTTGCAATAAATTACCAGCGTTATATCAGTGCGGTTCTATTTCTTTTCTATGCAGTCCGGCAGTGACCACGCTTCAGCTATTGTCAGCCTCTAAAATTAAGTTGTGGCGGTGACAAAACAATGCAATATAGGAGACGAGGGTGCAATATTTATCAAATTTAGCATAATATTTTATTAATACAATAATAATAATATAAAAGATTACGCTCTAATTTGATTACTCAGTGCAATAAAGCCCGTCTAGCGAGTGCAATATACCTCCAATGTATTTTTATTTTACATCTAAGTGTAGTATAATATCGCGCGATTCAAAATTACCAATAAAAAAACGGGACAGTGTGAGTTGAACTCGCGTGGAGAGGGTTCTGCACGATGAATATGTTACCCACCAAAAACATTTCTTATAGAGTAGGTTGCCAATTAAGACTTACATAACGCTTTCACTGTTAAAAAGTTATCAGATCTAATGTAAAGCCAAGCCCGTAACTCTACAAACATAACATCTTGATCAAAATGTACGGCCTCTTGGCAAACTACTTTACACGAAATGATTTTGGTGGGATTTTAATTTTGTAACGTGATCTATTTATTTTTATTTTAGCGGTGATATTGTACTGATACTGGACTGGACTGCCTCGTTGGTCTAGTGGTTGCAAGCGCTACTGCGGAGCATGAGGTCCTGGGTTCGATTCCCGGGTCGGGCAAAGTGTTATTGGATTTTTCCATCTGGAATTTCTCAGTAGCAGCCCGGAGTCTGGATTTGTGCCCGGTTGATGGCAATAGGCTCGCCCCTATACATGGGACTTAAACATAACTGGCGAAATGTGGGTGTACTATAGGTACACCTCTGCCTAACCCTTCGGGGAATACAGGCGTGGTGTTGTTTATTGTACTGATATTATACATATATGTTAAAATCATAACCCTTACTCTAGCATAGTCGGTTAAAAAAGTTATTTTTTGCAAGCCAGCGGTTACTTTCTTTATAGGCAACGAAAAAGAGTTTCTTCTTCCAAATATAAGTAGGTATACTTATTTTCCGTAAGAAATACAGATTTGCAGCTCCCTTTAAGGGGGTTGGAGGGTGAAAGTTACAAATTTCTTTTCTTTTTTCGATATTTGTGTGCTAATCTTAGTCTGCATACCAAATTTCAGCTTCCCTGGACTTCGCGAAGTACCTTAGAGGTTATACTTTGTATACAGACCTGCACCCCCATTACAAGGGTTGGAGGGTGAAAGTTACAGATGATATTTTTTTATGTTGTTGTTTGTTTGCAAAGCCTAGACTGCATATAAAATTTCAGCTTTCTAGGACTTCGGGAAGTGCGCTAGAAATTGTGATGAGTAAGTGAGTGAGTCAGTCAGTGACGAAATCGACGTATTTTAGGTATTAATAAAATCCAAAGTATATAAACTAGACAAATGATACTTAGTGTATTTTATAAATCCCTTAATTACATTTTACCCCGAGAATTTGAGCTCTCTATATAGCATTATCCTGGCCGAAGATATGAGGGTATGAAAATACGATGAAATGTTTCGAGAAAAGGTAGGAAGTGCCCTTGCGTTTTGTTTTTGGTTCGTTTTGGCGGGGGCACTGTCATGCTCCCAGATCCCAAGAACAGACTGGGCCTTGTAGTGGATAAACTTGTTCTCCAATACATTCCATCTCGAAAAGTAAGTGTGTACGCACAACATTGAAAGATTTACCATGTTATTTTAAGACCATAGACGTCTTCTAGGTTTTCCTGTAATTTGTAAGTAAAGAACTAATTACTGTATTTTGTTTTTTCAAAATTTTAGTATCAGTAGTTTCGGAGATGAGGGGGGAATGGTGAAATTTTATATATTTTCTTAAATAACTTCAAAACTGTATATTTTCAAATTATACAAAATAACATTTGAGACTTTTACAACAAGCCCTTTCATGTGATATATCATATGGTACAGTTTGCATAACTTTTGTTTTCAATTTTCTAATTTGCCTCCAAAAGTGACCCCCACATTCAAAATTCATTTATTTACGTTACACTTCCGTATTTAGGTCACAGGAAGTCGTAACAAAGAAGATGGAAAACGGTGGGCCCAAATGTAATAAGTTTAGATATGATCTAAAAAGTTTGTCATATTTTTATATCTTAGAATATGAAAAATTACCTCAATTCTCAATCTGGAAGCGGAGAAATATGAGAAAGATAGTTTTCGTGAGATTATCGATTAAGTAATCGATTACACAGTTACGAAAATAAAACCTTTCACTGAATAATTAACTCAAAGTAATTAAAAGCACTATATATACTTATATGCAATGTAGTGCATATAATTACAGGTATATTAATAAATAAAATATCAATAATTAATCACTGAAAAACCAATATTAATGATTATCGATTTCATATCGATTAAAATCAGTCTTATATTTTTAGTCTATGTCACTGGCATGACAGCTGACTGACATTGACACTAGACAGTTGCCGACTGCTCATGTTTGCTCGCTCGTTTTGTGTTTTCCGATGCATTTTGTGTGCTTTCCCGATTATTTTAATAACTAACTATATATAATAACTATTAGTGCAAAAGAACATATTTTGCACTTCGGGAATCAGCTGTTAGTTAAAGATTGTAACATAACCTCACTTTTACTTAATCTCTTATATCGCTGTTCTCAGATTGACAAAATCCGCAGAATTTTCAGTGAAAGGTTGATAATATTTATGCTATTAATTGACACCACTTTCATCTTTTTACATCCAGGCCCAAGATTGTATGTAATCGTTTCAGTCTCCTTTCAACTTAATCTGTCCAGTAGATTCGGACAAAATTGGCTGTGACAAGACGGACAGACAGACAGACACAGGAGTGATCCTATAAGGGTTCCGTTTTTTCATTAGGAAGTACAGAACCCTAAAAACCGCCCATTTGTGAGTTGGACTCGCACACGAAGGTTTCCGTACCACGGTACAATACACTACATAATTTGATAAAACCACGTTCCTTGTATATGGACACCCGTAATTTTTTTACTTTATTTAATTTAATTATTAGTTCTTATAGCGGCAATAGAAACACACACTCTGTGAAAATTTTAACTGTCTACCTATTACGGCTCATAAGATGCGCAGCCCATTGACAGACAGACGGACGCACGGATGGATGGACGGACAGCGGAGCCTTAGTAATAGGGTTCCTTTGGCACCCTTTGGGTACGGAACCCTAAAAATAACGATAGAAATATAGATTCTGTATCAGTTATTAGAGAAAAGCAGCTATTACACCCACCTATTTCATTCAATATGGCTCAGACTATGGAAGGAGTGCGCACTGTAAGAATCCAATCTAATTATACTGTGTGGGCCACATTAACTGTGCATTACTTTGAAAGCTACACGCCCAAACACTTTCTGTTTGCGAATAAAAATGTATGCGGTATTGGAGTGAACAATGTTAATTAGTATTGGAATTAAGGTAAAGGTATAGAGATAACTAATAAAGGTATAGAGATAACTAATAAAGGTATAGAGGTAACTAATAAAGGTATAGAGGTAACTAATAAAGGTATAGAGATAACTAATAAAAGTATAGAGATAACTAATAAAGGTATAGAGGTAACTAATAAAGGTATAGAGGTAACTAATAAAGGTATAGAGATCCTACTATATAATATAATCCTACTTAATATATATATATATATATAATCATATATATATAATATTATAAATGTGAAAGTGTGGATGGTTGGATGTTTGTTACTCAATCACGCTAAAACGGCTGAACGGATTTGGATAAAATTCGGCACATGGGTAGACTATGACCTGGATTAGGACATAGGATACTTTTTATCCCGATATTCTTACGGGATCGAGATTTCTGCGGGTGAAACCGCGGGGCGCAGCTAGTAACTAATTAAAGTATAGAGATAAGTAATAAAGGTATAGAGGTAACTAATAATGAGTCTATGGGCTAGTTGAAAAAGAGGTTAAAAATTATATAATCTGCTGAAAATATGACATTACAAGGCTATTGGAGTATTTTAAGATTTAAAACGCTACGTAAAACCAACGTAAATAATTGTATTTACATTAGTTTTAATAACCGATAGTAAGTTCTATCATTATTATTAATAATATTTTGAACACGGTTTCTAGATACAATGTCCATATGCCGTATATCGACGGTGTAGTATCAATATCTAATAACTGCAAAACCATGATTTTACAGGAGGCGACAAAAACGTTTCATTTGTATAGTTTTTAACATTTGAATCAAAAAGATAATTATATTTAAAAACCGGCCAAGTGCGAGTCGGACTCGCGCACGAAGGGTTCCGTACCATTATCTATAAAAACGGCAAAAAAATCATGTTTGCTTTATGGGAGCCCCCTTAAATATTTATTTTATTCTGTTTTTTAGTATTTGTTTTTATAGCGCGGTAACAAAAATACATCATCTGTGAAAATGTCAACTATCTAATCATCACGGTTCATGAGACACAGCCTGGTGACAGACGGACAGACGTACGGACAGCGGAGTCTTAGTAATAGGGTCCCGTTTTACCCTTTGGGTACGGAACCCTAAAAATGGTAGGAAACGCTTGTGATGGTGATAATGATTTCAATCAAATATTTCAAGTTAGGGATATAAATATTCATATTCTAGCTACAAATATGCAATACAGTGAAAATCGCTAAAATGTTAGTTAATAGATATTGATACTTACCGACGATATGTTACATTCATCTTTTCTTTTTACAGTATTCGTTTTTAGCCCGAAACCTTTTCCCTAAATCTTTAAACCGGTACGCTATCATAACAACCCCGGGTATGCTGACGTGCAAACATCGTATTTGCGTTCGGCCGACACTCAATAAGCTTCGGCAGTAATCGGCTCTTTCCGTCGACCAATAACGTTTCACGAGCGGTCTAAGTAACTACCCTCGTATTGTTGTGTTATGAGCTGAGGTTAAGAGTTTCTCTTGGAAAAATCGAGGGTCTTGTTGCTTATGTTTTGTATAACTTAAACGTACCTGACTTTTTGAAAGGGGTCAGAGATCATGTTAAACAGATGTGTTTTGAAAACACATTCAATCTTTCTTTCACGAAAAGTACTCTCATGTTCCAGAATACTTCAAACGAACTACAAAATTGTTCCGATGTGACCGAGAGAGACAAAAATTTCCTGTATTTATTTTTATATTGTGATTTGTATTTATCTCGCGTTTCGTAACTTGTGATTGTAATATGGGAGAACCTGAAATAAATGGATTTAATTTTTTAATTTATTTTTTTATAAAAGTTTTGACCAAAAATAGTAATATGAATGAAATACAGAAATTCTGAATAACAGAGTACCTAAATCAGTATAATAATGACCTAGTACGTCTAAATTTAATATTCTTTTACACATAAATAAAGGAAGATATAATAATAAAACATAGGTAGTTGGAATTATACACCATTTTCTTTCAAGCTTACATTTCGAGTAATTACTTTTTCTTCATAAAATTTCTCATAACGCCATAAAGACACGATTCGTTGGTTCAACGTTTAATTAACTAAGTATGAATTAGAGGCAGCTCCGAAAATATGTGGGTCATAGCATGAAGAATGGGGAAAATCGAGTTGACAGGAAATATGTTCAAGCTTTCATGATAACGTATATTTTCTTTTTATAGAAAAATAGTAAGTAGATCGATGTAATAGGATAGTGTGTCGAAGTGGCCGAATTCTGCTTTCATTTTGACAGTTCAACCACATTCATTGCGTTATTTACGTTGTTGAGCAGACAATTTTTTTAAACTTATGAAGTAATAAAATAGCAATAGGCTTCAAAATGATTGAGATTGTGATAGATAGTGCAAAACACAATTAGGGTGCTGGTCGAAGCTTATTTAAAATATATGTAGGTATAAATGGAATCATCGATACGACGAAGAAGAAGACCAGCGCCGGCGCCGGGACTCTGTCTCGCATTGGGTCTCGCATAGCATTATGCTGAGCGATAGACATTTTGCAAGGCTGTCACGCATATTTTCCCCCAATTTGTTCTTTTTTGTGTTTATGTGATTTACTCTGCGTCATGTTTACCACAAATAAACGTATTTTCTTTGTTTCTGTTTCTTTTAAGAATACGATAGTGTGATGAATGAAAAGAAAGAAAGAAAGAAAAAATGTTTAACTAACTTGTTTATTTTTTTTTTTTTTTTTTTTGTATGTAGTTTTGTATGTAGGTACTACAGATAGAGCAGGCAGGGGCTTTGGAACTCTGCTCCGATAATGATTAGGTCCCTTACCGCACAAGATAATCCTATGAGTATTCAATCAATCAATTCGCCCTGTGGCAGAGTTCTGATGGATTTAGGTTGCACCCTATTACCAGCACGTAATATGTACGCACGTACCTATATGTATGTCAGCATTGGCCCAATTTCTCAAACTCAAAGTATTTATTTGAATTATCAAAAGAGGCGGTCAGTTAGAAAGATGAAGCTTGTTGCCCGTTCCAAGGCGTATTATAGTCCTATGAAGAAGAACGAGCAAGAAACTCCACGGACACTTTCCTATATGATTCTTAGTTACTCCTGAGTTTAAGAGTGTTAATGTTATTTAATTAGAATATAACCTAAATAATGCATCATTTTCTAAAACATTCGAATGATAAATAATATTTTTTTCTGTAAATTGGTTCAAAAAACACCTTTATACGTCAAAATTAAATTATGTTTCTAAAACTAGATGAGTTTGGTGTTTCCTAACTGAGTAAAGAACAAAACGAACTAAATAACAAACAAAATACTAGCGGAATTGAACCCTCCTTCCTAAAATTCGGTTAAAAACATCAATCAATCACCGAAGTCCGCCTCAAAAACATAAAACATAAACGACAAACGACTTAAACGTCAAATCAGGCCTTAATCAACAACATAAAACGATAAGCAACAAAACGTAGTACTTATTACGATCTTCAAACGCAACGCAGAACGCCGCATAAAGGCGCCACTCCAGATCAGCCCTCGGCTAAGCTACACACGTGTAGCAGCTTCGTATTCTTCGATTGTATGAAAATGTTCAATTCTTACACAATTATTTTACCTTTAATTTTGCATCACTGATAAAAGCACAGTGATCTTTATTATTGTGGCATTAGGGTTGCTATTGGGTTGCTGCAGTCTATGTTAAATGTCTCGCTGGTGGTGGCATGTGTGTTGGATCATTAAGTTCCCTTCAAAATGGTTGAGCTAAATGGTGCTGATGCATACGTCATGTTCGTGAACGGGCGCCGTCAGTGGGGACTGGTCATCTCTTGGCTGCCACGGCTTATTTTAATTTCTGAATTTGTTTCTTTTTATTTCAGGCGGCTTTAACGTGCACGTCTTTCAACATCGTTCTGACATGTATAATTTCAATATGAATGGTGTACCTAACCAATATTTTGATTTAAAAGAGTGTCCGTGGAGTTTCTTGCCCGTTCTTCTCCATAGGTACCTATTACGCTTTGGAATGGGCAATTAGCTTCATCTTTCTGACTGACCGACCCCTTGACAATTCAAAGGTGCCTGTAATTGGTTTATTTGAAATAAATGCTTTGAGTTTGAGTTTTTTTGAGTTTAAAATAACTGTGAAAGGACTGTAGACAGGATCGCCCACTACGACCACAGTCTGCGACCTACGGCCACACTACGCACGAATGCGTGGTTGGTAAACAAATGACACGCGCAGCTACCGTGGCAAATCTCTCTGCGCATATTCTACGTAGCAGTGGACGATTGACTTAAACCACTGGGCGTGATTTTAAAAACGTTCCACAAATACATTAGGGGGGGAAACAATAACTTTCGCTCAATTGACTTCGCTAGAGATGTACGGCCCAGAATCCCGTGTTAAATTGATTTTTAAAATATTGCTCAAACTTGCCACAGTTTGCTGTTCACTGGAAAGTTGTTATGGGAAATTGTGCGCCTAACGCAAACTAACGCTTTAAGTTGTGGTGTGGGCAGTGCTTGCAGTGTTTGATGCAAGTTTAGTGATATTGGAGCGTGGTTGTGGTGAGAATAGAGTCGATTTGCCGCTTGAAATAACCAATTGAGCTTGTGTTAAGTGACATGCAGTAAATTTCAAATGTGAACTATACGGAAGACAATAAATGGATGAGTTTAGAATGCACTTAGCGTTTTGACCCTAAACAATAGAACTAAAGTACTATGTCTCGAACCACAGCCAAATAATTGCGGAGTAATGAAAGAGGTACGCAAAACGTGACAGCTTCTTGTTCCTTAAACCAGTAGGTTTCTAGTTTTATCTATAGCTAATTTTGAACAGCATACGTGCGAAGAAATTGAAGCCACATGAAACAACAACCTAAAGTAGATATTAACAATTTTCTTGTATATTTTTGAGCCTACCACATTTAAATAACCACAAACAATCATTAATGACCATAAGCGTAGCAGACTCCTACTAAAAAAAAATATCCCCTAGGCGATTCCGCTTCACGTTCTCCTTACGAAAAAACAGGAAAGGTAATTGGTAACGTTATTTTATTAATTACCGTGTAAGCGAATGAACATATTTTTATGTCGTGTGTCAGAATATATTTTAAACAAGTTAACCGCTGGAAGCTTCAATAATAAATCTTCTGATACAATGTAACTGTTTTACCTTTTTTACGTATTTTTGTATTTATAGCCACCAGTGGTGTATTGAAAGCGGTGGGTTCCGTGAGAGTGGGGAAAAACTGTCGCTGCAAAGATATTCATATTTATAATATGTGTTATGTATCGCCGATGTTGCGATTTTAGTTATTATAAAGCATACCAGCCATTTAGATGGATGGGCTGGTCCAATGCCATTAAATTTATGCAAAAGACCAATATTTTTCAGTTAATCTTAGACATCCCTGACATACGGTCAAGGAAAACATCGTGAGGATTTAAATAAAATATATTAGTCTGAAATTGCGAATCTGCAGTGAGCAAGCGTGGCTATCAATATGAGTCTTCTTTGAATGAGAAGAGGCGTTATCCCAGCAATGGGACAATAAAGGGCCAGTATTATTATTACTTTAGACAAAATTAAACTGGTTGCTCTAGACAAAACCAAACTGGTTGCTCTAGACAAAATCAAACTCGTTGCTCTAGACAAAATCAAACTCGTTGCTCTAGACAAAATCAAACTGGTTGCTCTAGACAAAATCAAACTGGTTGTTCTAGACAAAATCAAACTCGTTGCTCTAGACAAAATCAAACTCGTTGCTCTAGACAAAATCAAACTGGTTGCTCTAGACAAAATCAAACTGGTTGCTCTAGACAAAATCAAACTCGTTGCTCTAGACAAAATCAAACTGGTTGCTCTAGACAAAATCAAACTGGTTGTTCTAGACAAAATCAAACTCGTTGCTCTAGACAAAATCAAACTGGTTGCTCTAGACAAAATCAAACTCGTTGCTCTAGACAAAATCAAACTGGTTGCTCTAGACAAAATCAAACTGGTTGCCCTAGACAAAATCAAACTGGTTGCTCTAGACAAAATCAAACTGTTTGCTAATTTAATTGTATCATTTATAATTTTTATGACATTGATTTTAAATTCTGTAACTACTTTAACTCACACACAAAATTATTACATACAATTTTTTTGAAAAATCGTCTACTTTTCAACATTTTTAAATATGTAAGCACCATGTATCTATCGCATAATTAATTTACCTGTCATTGCTTTATATTTAATTATTTTTACCTATTGTGGTATAGTAACTTTATTATAGGTGCATCGTCTTCACATAATTATAATTATGTAATTAATCTATACAAAATATTGTAAAACATTTTAAAGGAGTAACGTGGAGTTTCTTGCCCATTCTTCTCCATACGAAATTACCTATTGGAACGGGCAACTATAATCAATTCTATTTTCTTGTAAATTTTGACGTTAAAAGTGCCTTTTATGTGCCTATTTGAAATAAATGATTTGACTTTGACTTTAGATCAAAAACCGTCTTCGACATAGGTCAAGGACAAGGTCAGGACAAGACACAAGCTAATGAGGTCTATCGCGCTTGAGTTCGCCGCTAGAGGCGCTAGTGTAGAGTAAGGTCTCTAGATGTCAAAATATGTACTGAACTTTCACTGTTTGCGGGATTTTTTATTACGGATTTTAACGAATGATTCATAAAAGCTGTAATGGTTGTGCCATTCTTGATTAATTATGGCTTAAAAATTTAAGTAAAAAGTTAGGATCTAATTTGGTAGCACTTGAAGAAAGAATACGATTTGTCTGCTTCATGCTTGCCAATTTTAGGAACATTATAATCTAAATATTCATGTGAAGTTTGAAAATGTAATAAAATATAAGGGTACTTAAACATATCCAAAACATCAAATAAAAGTACTGCAACAGGAACTCACTCGACAGTGGCGCCAACTGGTGAGCACAAAAACGATAGCCCCTATTGGACGACGATGATGATAATAGGAGACCAGCCCTGATACCATGATTCAAGAACCAATTTAAGAGAAGGCATTTCAGTCTGCATAGACCATTATCTGCCTAAAAAAATGTACAGAACCACAAAAAATCCAGCACTGAAAACGCGTTTTATTGAAAGAGTATGCTTTTACCGCTATTGGCATGCCTCTACATATTATTCCGCGCGGACGAACGTTTTTTGCTAACGGTACTCGTTCGTGCGACCACTGAACATTTTTTGTATAATTATTATGGTTTCCAGGTGTTTTAAGCACTTAATAAAACTCATATCAAAACCTTTAGTAATTATTCGGAGGGTTAATTAATGCTATTGTACGTGGCGTTAATTTTTGTTTTATGAGTTTGGGTCTCTGGGAAAAAAATTGTTTTATACAGAATGACAGAAACTTCGACGTACAAACTGGAACCATGAATTCAGCACATGCAATTTTACATCATTATTGATATAATTCGTTAACTTAGTTAAGTAGGCTTTTCTTATGAACTAAGTGAATGGATCATATATCCAGGGCTAGGTCTCGGTCTGTCGCGGATTGTTCGAAAGAGTTACCGTGGCCCTGGCGCACAGGCAACTGAAGGAACACGGGTGGGTTTTAGTCAGTAAGAGTCTGACACGCCCTTCCGCACCGCCCAGAGCGGGAGAGGTCATATGATGATTTCTCACCCAAAAAAAAAGCACATGATTCTAGCCCCCTCTAGCGTAGAAATTTACCGTCGGATTCTCAACAAAAAATATCTGCTGTTTCATAGAAAAGTGCGAAACCTACGCAGTCAAAATGTATGGCAGAGCAAAGTTTTTGTTTAATAACCGACGAAAAATTTCCACGCGGGGTTTTAGTTCATAATGGTATAATATTTAATTCAATCACTATCGTCTTTATGGCATTTAAAACCTATGCTGCTCACGAACTCACTGCCTCATTAGTCTAGTGGTCACAAACTGCCTCATTGGTCTTGTGGTCGCAAACTACCTCATTGGTCTACTGGTCGCAAACTGCCTCATTGGTCTTGTAGTTGCATAGTGCCTCATGGGTCTTGTGGTCGCAAACTACCTCATTGGTCTTGTAGTTGCAAACTGCCTCATGGGTCTTGTGGTCGCAAACTACCTCATTGGTCTTGTAGTTGCAACTGCCTCATGGGTCTTGTGGTCGCAAACTGCCTCATTGGTCTTGTGGTCGCAAACTGCCTCATTGGTCTACTGGTCGCAAACTGCCTCATTGCTCTAGTGGTCGCAAACTGCCTCATTGGTCTACTGGTCGCAAACTGCCTCATTGCTCTAGTGGTCGCAAACTGCCTCATTGGTCTACTGGTCGCAAACTGCCTCATTGCTCTAGTGGTCGCAAACTGCCTCATTGGTCTACTGGTCGCAAACTGCCTCATTGCTCTAGTGGTCGCAAACTGCCTCATTGGTGTAGTGGTCGCAAACTGCCTCATTGCTCTAGTGGGCGCAAACTGCCTCATTGGTCGAGTGGTCGCAAACTGTCTCTTTGCTCTAGTGGTCGCAAACTGCCTCATTACTCTAGTGGTCGCAAACTGCCTCATTACTCTAGTGGTCGCGAACTTCCTCATTGCTCTAGTGGTCGCAAACTTCCTCACTGCTGTAGTGGTCGCAAACTGCCTCATTGGTCGAGTGGTCGCAAACTCCCTCATTGGTGTAGTGGTCGCAAACTGCCTCATTGCTCTAGTGGGCGCAAACTGCCTCATTGGTCGAGTGGTCGCAAACTGTCTCTTTGCTCTAGTGGTCGCAAACTGCCTCATTACTCTAGTGGTCGCGAACTTCCTCATTGCTCTAGTGGGCGCAAACTGCCTCATTGGTCGAGTGGTCGCAAACTGTCTCTTTGCTCTAGTGGTCGCAAACTGCCTCATTACTCTAGTGGTCGCGAACTTCCTCATTGCTCTAGTGGTCGCAAACTTCCTCACTGCTGTAGTGGTCGCAAACTGCCTCATTGGTCGAGTGGTCGCAAACTCCCTCATTGGTGTAGTGGTCGCAAGCTGCCTCATTGCTCTAGTGGGCGCAAACTGCCTCATTGGTCTAGTGGTCGGTAGCAACCCGGTGGTTGGGTTTATGTCCGGTTGATGGCAATAGGCTCGCTCCCATTTACATGGAACTTAAAACATAACTGGCGAAATGTACTGTAGGTACACCTCTGTCCAACTCTCCGCGGAATACAGGCATGATGTTATATTATGAATATTATGTCAAAATAATATTGAACACGTTTTTTCAGATTTAAATTTGTGACTAGAGTACCAATATACACTGGTCTATTCTTATTCTTAAATGCCACAATGGCATGTAACCTACGTGCAGACTCTTAAGCTCTTCACAGGCATGCGTATTTATGACTAAATACGGTTCCGAACATCTTAACTTTTTCACTGACGAATCACGATATCCAGCTCCAACTTTATCTTGACTTAATTAAAAATATAATTCTACCTGTGTTAATTAGGGCCTAGCCGTAATCTCTTAGCTAATGTACTTTTTCCATGCCGTTCCCGCTCCGCTTCTAGGAAAAGTTTGGTCGTATCAGATTTACTGAGGCTTTGCCGAGGAATATTATTTTTAATATGCTTCAGAAAAGGAATTAACGTCTTTAGGTAGCCAGATTCTTAATAAGTATTTTCATGTTGCTTAAAATATACACGAAAACATGGTGTACGTAAATTATAAGTAGTTATCATGGTACTGAATTGCTTTGGATGAAAAAGTTCATAACAATCGAATCTCATACCACAAACAGACGCTTATTACACAAATTTAGGCAACAACCACAAAGACTCCGAAATCAGAATCGAGAAGAAAAATCGTCTCCAATCAACTCTTCCAACAGAAATCGAGCAATCGTAACTCAAGTTATTTCTCGAAAATCGAACCGAAAAAAACATAATTTCCTAAAATCATTGAGGCCCTGCGAAAATGTATCGCTCAGAGGAAATAAAAAACACATGGGCAATAGGGCTGGCTGCTGAAATTATAAATCATACTGCTCCGAAATCCTAAACATGTCCAGTTGACAAAAAGGGTGATTTCTCAAAATTTATGGGCAGCCCTAGCTACGTAGGGACGTGGGCACATTGAGAGTTATACTGCGCTGTTGACGTTTGTTTGCCCACGGGGGGTCAGCAGATTTGAAAGTGGGTTGTGAATTTGGTTTGTGTTTTAAAATATTATACCTGCGATGGGTGGAAACTCCAAGCGCCATTTGTAACATGCGCTTATTTCTGCAATTTTTTCAGATCAAATGATATGAAAAAATTGGAAGGGGGGGTGCTGAAAATTCAGCACCCCCCCTTCCCTGTATACTACGGACCTGCAATCTACACTTCTATCGACATAAAGCAGACATGCCAATTCTATTTAAGCTGAAAAGCCCTTTGAGCCGCCTCTACCATATGCATTTTGGAATGTAGGCTAATACTATAACGACAAAAATACAGCCTATGTACGAATAACTCTGCAAGTTTCTATCTACTTAACATAAACATCATTTAAATCACGTTGGGCAGAAGTGTATATTTGGTGTATTTTCGACCTCGAATTGCTTTAGCAGTCTAAGTCGCACTTGCACATCATGAAAAGTCAGCACCCAACTGTCTTTGTGACTGATATACACAACCTAATCAAGGTTACAATTTCGTTAGAACTAGCTTTTGGCTTAACCAGCGTGCAGGTCGAAAAAAATCCTGTAATCTTTCTCCATTAAGGCGGAACCTTCAGAGTAGCCCGCGAAATTCAAATTTTCTTACGTTTTTTGCAATTTGAAGGTTAATGTCAGGTTGTATTTTGATTAAAATATGATTCGCGACCGTAACAAATATGGCTTAACAGAATTATAATCATTAGAATCAGCAATAAAAAAATTGAATTAGGCGGGCTACCCATGCGCTTCCCCCTTAAAAATACATAATTATACACCCATGCGCCAACTTTCATTCCATTTATCAAAATCGGTTCACCTAGAAAAAGGTAAATCACATACAAATTAAAAAAATACAGTCAAATTGAGAACCTCCTGCTTTTTTTAAAGTCAATTAAAAAGCTATCTCATTTTTTCTCAAAAATATTTTCTCGGAACTTGCAGGTACTCAATTCTTTCAGGAAATTCTTCCATTTTTGAGGAACTTATTTGTCAGGAAAAACAGTACGTACCTCATAAATCTGATAAATAGAGTAAAGCTACAGTTTCCATCGACAACACTGCAATCATTTAATGAATACATGAAAATCATGTGCTTATATATGCAAAACGGCTCTCCTTGTATCCGCTGGCTGAAGCGCGCTTTGTCTTAGCTGATCTCATTCCGTTTTCATATTGGAGCTGTACGTTGCAAAAGGAGAGAGACTGATTGGCTATGCAGCTTATATTTTGTCTCTTTCTTTTATATTATTTACCGAGTATGAGGCAGATCAAGTTGAAGGGTCCTGTGTAAAAGATGATAAATTACTTTTCAGGAGAAACGAAGCCGCGGTGATCCCCTTACCAATATTATCAATAACAACAGAACACTTTTATTTTAACAGATTTAACGAAATTAAATTATCGATGTTATCGTTTTATTTCTATAAAACCTTGACAATTGTTTGTGTAGTGATGACGTCTCTCTGATAATGTTACTTGACCATAGATGGCGTTAAATTTAGAAAAGTAAAGGAATTAATTTAATTTTTGAGTTAATTTATTTTGATGTTATCTACAATAGAGTTTATGAGAACTGAAAAAAAAACTTCGGCTTCGTAGTTATATATCATATCTTAGCTGCCACGACTTATTTTAATTTCTGAATTGTTTTTCTTTTTTGTTTCTATAGTTTTTATTACGGACGCTTTTAACGTTCTGCATCGTTCTCACCTGCATAATTTCAACATGAATGATGTAACCAATTTTCTGTACCAATATTTTGATTTAAAAGAGTATCCGTAGAGTTTCTTGCCCGTTCTTCTCCATAGGTACCTACTACGCTTTGGAATGGGCAACTAGCGTCATATTTCGGCCTGACCGACCCCTTGACAGTTAAAAAGTGCCTGTAATTTGTTTATTTGAAATAAATACTTCGAGTTTTATTTTTTTAGTTATTGAGTTATATACTCACTGGTTAGCAAAGCAGTGTTTGTAGAATACAATAATTGACTATTAATTATCTAAATAAAGAAACCAATTTTCTAAGAATTTTGTAGTGAAAACTGTTAGAACAATAGCTTGAGAAATTACCCTTATATAATAATATAGAGCCAGCCACGTCACAAATACAATAAAGTAATTATAATTAACATTACCCGAAACCGTACACATAATATACGCCGTACATACATATACGTACATACGGCTTCGCCGGAGTAACGAGCACCTAATTATATCGTAACCTAATTAATTCGAACATTAATTACTCAGCACCTTGCTGAGAGGCCGATGAATGACCTAGAAAGCATTTTACAGATAATTATGAGCATTTATGTAAAAACATTTTTCATTTAGGGATTTTTTCAATAACTGGCCTGAGTCTGGATTAATGCCCAGTTGAGGGCAGTAGGCTCACCCCCTTTTAAAACGTAACTGGCGAAACGTGGGTGCACTAGACACTCCTGCCTACACCTTCGGAGAGTACCGATGTGGTATTATGTTATATTATCTTGGTGTTCTTAAGGTGCAATACAAAAGTCGGTAGGACCGACGATATACTCAAATTTTATTTACATTTTATCAGGCGCACCGGGCAGCATTACTGGCTTGCTAAGGGTTTTACTACTGAGTGAACTCTTCATAGATACCTAATATAATTTTCTCAAACATACTTGGAAATTCGAGCATTATTTTGACAACCTTCTTGGAGATAAATTGAAAATGCCGTACTGGTCAAATACATGTGAGCAGCGGCCGGCAATGTTAGTATGAAAATCCATATTTGTCTTGTTTAGCGGCCGAATAAATTACTATGAAAACTCGTACCTGTCGTGTGATAAAAAAATGGAACGAACTTTTTACTTCGACCCATGGCAACCAAGTAGGTAACTTATCAAAGATTTTATTTAAATCTCGAACTGGCTTAGCAAATAGAGAAAAGTTATCGTTGTCCGTCATTGATTCTGGAATTTATAATTAATTTACTTAGTTTGAATTTCCGCACATTATTTGAGAAAAGTACTATACAAGCCTTGGCCGTAACCAGGCATTGATGGACTCACGTATGTGTGACTCAGCTTTGCCAGGGCCCACATTTTCACGTTCGTCCATCACTGCCGCTGTTGTCGGCCGCTGCAGTAAATGATCTTCTTCCTTGTGTCGCTGGCACGACAGTATTTCAAATTTTGTTGGCCCTAAACTTCGCTACTTCCACAGCGTCATCGGTGGCATCGCAGTGGTCACTTTGGCTGCATGTTTTGGGATACAGAGGGCAGGATAGGATGTGGAGCATAGTTTGCGCCACAGCTCCACATCCACACCCTGCTGCCGTTCCGTTAAGATAGCCCCACTTTACGAGTTTGGAGTTACATATTCCCACCAAAGGTCCAGAGACGGTTCAGGGATTATATGATAATATACATACAATCGTAGGTAGGTACATCAGTAAACAAATACCTGTCTATCTGTCGATACAACAGCGTTGTCAACTCAATCAGATTAGGAACGCATCAAGTCGGCACTAAGTCCTGATTAATATCTAACGTACGCGGCGTACGTAGCATAGTAACACAGAGTAGTATGCGAATGGATGGATATAGTGTGCGCGAAAGTCATCGCGTACTTTTTAGGCCGTTTGTCGTTTCCGCGACTGAATTGCAGCGCTTGTTGAGAAAGATGCAAATCTCTGTTTGTGTTTCAGCATGACAAAGGTGAGACTATGTGATTTCGTACATCATCGCTATTTACAAAACAAAATTAATTTTACAACCTTACTATATTTTGCTGCATTAAGCAAGGGTGTATAGGGTGATTTAGCATTTGCCACTGTACCCTGCCGCAAAAACAGACTTTTTCGATCGTGATGACCTTTTTTTCTTTCTTTTTTCACTATTTGCTACAGAAACATACGTATGTTTCTATGGCAATAAAAAAATACCGTGACTTAACTAACACACTCCTGAGATTGAGCACTCTATTTACTTTTTACTCAATGGTACGCTACGTATAACAAGCGAGCTCCGTCAATTAGTGACCAATGCACCGGTTCATCTGTATTTATGAGTGAAAACTAGGTCGTTTCTAAGCGCTATATAGCACTAATGTGTTTGCTTTTGAATGTGAGATAACAATGAGTTTTCAGCTACCCGAAATATTAAACTCTACTGAAATTTTGGTGCATTTTAAAGGTTGGAAAACATTTAAAAGTATGGATTTTTTCTCTTAAGACTGAGACCAACTGTCTTCAATCTATGCGGAAAATTATTCACTGGGTTCTGTGGGAAGATTACCAGAAAATACGATGGGTATTTTGAGTAATGATGGCAAAATACATAACATGATTGTTATGACATTTACGAATATACAGGTTTTAAGTCAACAGTTAAGCTGCGGACAGAAACGCGCTTTAGTTTCCGAACGAAACCCAGTTGCATAGTTGTTTTGTTTCTTTGTTTCAGTCACGGGCTGGAAATGCCTCAAACATCGTGAAAACAAATGTAGGCACTCATCACCTGCCTACTCTTTTCCCAACTATGTTGAGGTCGGATTCCAGTCTAACCGGATGCAGCTGAATACCAGTATTTTACCTGAAGCGACTGCCTATATGACCTCCACAACCCAGTAACTGAGTAATACGATACCCCTTGGTAAGACTGGTTGTCAGACTTTCGGGCTTCTGACGCCCCGTAACGACCGTCAAAGATCTACAAATGACAGCCGGGACCAACGGCTTAACGTGCTTTCTGAGGCACGGAGAGGTCTTGACATGTAAAGATGGTCACCCATCCACAGACCAACCAAATAAATGTAGGCACTATCGGTGGGCATTTATTTATTTATTTATTTTATTTATTTATTAAAACATGGAGGACTTACAGCTTAAAAACGTAATAAAAAGGAAACAATAGTCAACAGGAAGCCAATTACAAGTCTTCGCGTGTAGAATTAGACTGGAAATTTATTTACTGGAAATAACAGCAATACGTAATAAGTACATTTTGTTGTTTAAGAAGTTAGATATTTGACTAAAACTATTTGGTTTACATTCTATAGAGACATATTAGATTTAAAAGAAAATAAGAAGGTAATTAAGTTAATAATCGAAACTTATGATTAAGTGGCTATTTAAAAAAATCAAGGCTTAAGCACCTTCTAGCTAACGTCACACTAGTCGCATAGAGATCCAAGTCATACTGCTTACATATTACATTGAATTGTTTGCTTGCACGCACAATATAACTATTGTGCCAACAATGTCGAAAAGTTAATTAAACAAAACTCCAAATAACACACAGACATGTATCCAAATAATTACACATTACAAATGCGAAATTGCCTATTTCGTATCAGATCACATGTCGCATCTGTTAGGGTGGTCACTGCACTGATAAATTATTGTTTGTGGTTTGTTTTTGACTCGTAAAATAAATATGAACGTTTTTAGGCTCGAATTTGTGGCGTGTTGATTCGGATTTGCAGAGTTTTATTTACTAACTGTTCTTGTTAATTTTGTTCAAATGATTAATTTTGTGCCTGTTTACTAATCATTAGTTTTAATTAGATAGCTTACAATTATATTGGGTATCATTTCAATCACTGGTGATATTAAAATATTTGAGTTATTCATTATCTTTTACAAGGAAAATGTCGATGTCAAAATTCAGGGTCTCCTTTTTTTCGTTGGAACCTTAAAGGGGTATCAAAATCGGGTATGTAACGTTTGAAATAATAACAAAAGTTCTAATGATCATATGACCTAATTTCATTTGATATACATTTTTGTTAATATAACGATGAAATGATATAATGTATTACTGATATAATTTAATTTTACCTAATTTTATATGGTTTAATGAACAGTTTCTATAATGCACATTTAAATTAATATTAAATTAAATTATAATTATTCAGTTACTATAATATACAAAATCTATAAGTAACGTTTAATTTAATTTAGAAACGTACTATGTTTTGTATATTTTTGCAGAAACTGGTCCTGACCTGCGTCAGATACGAGTACCATCTACTGTTATTGAATCACTTGGATTAGGTTAGGTTAGAAGAGTATGATGTTTCCTGATATTTACTTATTCATACAGAATTTTGGCTGAAAATGAGTAAATATGAAAATTAGGTCAACTGAACCTTATATAAAAAGAGCATTAAGTACACAAATTGAAAATTAAGTGAAATTAACGTTATACTAAATGTTATTAGAGCAAAAGAAGGTTATATGAAATATAACATTAAATCACATGAAATTAGGTTATTTGTTTTTATAGCATATGAAAATTATATCATGTGAACGTTATTTCAAATGATATTACTATACTATCTGTTATTATGGCATACATTACACACCCATCAAAATCACCAGTTTTACGCTATGTCTAGTCGAATATTGCAGCCCTTAAATTCAAGTTGCTTCAGAAAACGTAGCAAATAAATCGATTCAACAATATTTTTCTTAGTCAACCGTAAAAATAAAACTCCATATCTCGAGAAAATCGTGTTTCAATATTGTCCCGAAAATATACAGGGTCAAACGAGAGTGACCTTAGGCAAATATACGTGTTTATTTAATAAACGTATTTTCTTTTTCTTTTTCTTTTATTCGAAAACTTTTGCACTAAGTTTCTTTATTACGCTGCGGTCAGTAATATGGATTTGTTAGGTTTAGTTTTTCAGTTAAATATTTCAGTAAATACCTAACGGTTTTTTTTAATTTTTATTAAGTAGTAGTTACTTGTCTGCGACTTTGACTGCGTGGAAATTAACTATATCCTACAACATATCCTATGGTACTCTGCAATAGTTTAGCTTTCCATCAATGAATGAATTTTTGTAATCGGATCAGTAAAGAAAGAAAGAAAGAAATGGTTGAGCTGACAGGAATGGTGCTGATCCATACGTCATGTTCGTGAACAGGCGCCGTCTGCAGGGACTGGTCATCTCTTAGCTGCCACGGCTTATTTTAACTTGAATTGTTTTTTTTTTGTTTTTGTCTTTTTTATTACGGACGCCTTTAACATGCACGTCTTTTTACATCGTTCTCACATGTATAATTTCAACATGAATGATGTAACCAATTTTTTTTTGTAACTTTGTGTTGTTTTAAAAGAGTGTCCATGGAGTTTCTTTCCCGTTCTTCACCATAGGTACCTACTACGCTTTCGAATGGGCAACTAGCTTCATTTTTCTGACTGACCGACCCCTTGACAATTCAAAAGTGCCTGTAATTGGTTTATTTGAAATAAATGTTTTAAGTTTGAGTTTGAGTTTCAGAATGCGAATGCATTTATTGGCGTTGCAGCAACAAAAATACACTTTAAAACTAAAAAAAATTAAAACAAAGATTATAATGCGAAAGAGGCCTCAGCTCAGCATAATGGCAGATGACAACACAAGGTGTACTACCTGACGCTGATTTTCAGCTGCAACCCACGAGTACTTCCAGACATTACCTTTTACAAACGAACAAAAAAAATACCTTTTTATGATATTAGTTTATACCAGCCTTCATTTCTTACGTCTTTAAAACATAGGTCATTCTTGAGGTCACACTAATTACATGAAAATGTGTACGTCTAATTACACATGGATTTCAAGGATACTTAGCATCAATTGACGAGCAATTAAACATAATTTAAGTAATGAAGTGTACATTATTACCTTAATTATGTTTATTTCCAGAAATATTTTTTCTTCGTAGATAAACCTCAATCTATGACAGTTTTGACTATCAAAGTCAAAAGTTTATATGTATATATGTGTTTAGATAATTTACGGATAAAGATATTTATTTTTTTCATCACAAACTCCACTTTTTACCAGCCAATCAGACGCCTCCTCCATGTCGCATACAAATCAACAGCTCTACCCACCCTATACACTTAACAGAGCGTAAAGGTAAGGAAGGAAGGAGCAATATTTCATGTAAACATAGCCCTGTCTCCCTTGCTGTGCAAAAACTTCACGGGATCTGCTCTAGGGGTGGAAGGGGGGCAAACAATGCTCATCATGACTTTTTACATGATAATGGCGGAAGTACTAATGTCTTTTTGCGGGTCGCTGATTTATTTAAGAAGTGTTTGTACAGTCTGTCTATAAAGTCATGAAAATAATGTTTGAGGAACTAACATTATTCAAAAGTAGGGCAACACTAAATCATAGTACATCGAATGTCATCGGCCGTCATCGACTTGTTTTGTAACTCGTTATCTATTGCATTTTTTATTGTTTTTCACATCTACGTGGATAAAACTTCGAAGAAACATGTTAAATATGAGGAAAACAAATAGGAGTGGAGCTCGGGAAATTATTTTTAAAGTGTATCAGCAATGTTTGTTATAACACCAAGCTGGACAAATTTTATCAAATTTGGATGATATTTATGCTCGAACAGCAGCTATGACAGGTATGTAATCGTGTTACTGTTTGTTTTTTATCAACCAGAAGTAACAAATTTACTAAATTTACGATTTTAAGACTAAAATAAGGATTGTTTACATTGCGCATTAATAGGTTAGATTGCAAATATAAGTAGGCCATATTGTAGTGCGACCAGAACTTTTGATACTTTTGGGTGATCAAAGTTATCGTTGATTTTAAATATGATTAAATTATATCATATTTGAAATTAAAACTATGCAATCTATTTTCTGTTAGATATTACTTTTTTTTTAATCTTTCTTTCAGGAAAATCTGAGAGTACAGTGAGGCGTATTGCAGATGTAGGCTATAAAATAATGGCTAATTTGGAACCCCCGGCAAACACAGATCAGGCCGTCCTAAGAAAAAAATGGATGACTGCAACGTATGTTGTTGCAAACATTGAAAAATGAACGAGGAAGAACCCTATATCAAGATATAGATGAGTTAGTCATTCGCCTAAGCGAAGTTAGCAGCAGCGTTGACAGCAGTAGCGAAGACGTTGTTAGTGACGCAGCTGACAATGAAAATACTTTCTGTAACGTAGAATATTTGGAATCAGATGATGGAACTAATTAATTATTATGTTATGAGATATTTTTCATTAACAAAAGAAAGTTAAAACATATAATAAAAAATATGTATGAACATTTTTCCTTTATTTACTCATTTTATTTGAACGACAGAGACAATAGATTTGTGCTATCTGATCGTATATGCAAACTAATGAAGGTCGGAAGGAAAACATCGTAAGGAAACCTGGACTTATAATTAATACAAGTCTGAAATCGCCAACCTGTCTTGAGCAAGCGTGGTGATCAATGCTCGTGACTTCTCTGTTGAGAGTCGCATCTTTGTCTATGGTTTCTGTAGATTTTTTTAATAAGATCTACGCTTTTTACGACTTTACCTTTTCTCCCCAGTTTAAAAAAACAGCGTCTCGACGTTTTAATTAAAACCAGGTTTGCTTCTAGTACAAAATAATGTTCTAGTATCAAAATCAATTTAGTCACACTATACAGGGTTGCTACGTGCACGACCGCAGCGCCCTCATTTTTTTTCATGACTTTATAGACAGACTATATGTTGTAGGCATAAAAAGGATGACGGGCTCGTCAAATGTAAAGTGGGACATATTGTAAGCACAAATGTAAAGTGGGACATATTGTAAGCACAAATGTAAAGTGGGACATATTGTAAGGACAAATGTAAAGTGGGACATATTGTAAGGACAAATGTAAAGTGGGACATATTGTAAGGACAAATGTAAAGTGGGACATATTGTAAGGACAAATGTAAAGTGGGACATATTGTAAGGACAAATGTAAAGTAGGACATATTGTTAGCGCAAATATAAAGTGGAACATAATGTAAGCACAAATGCAAAGTGGGACATATTGTAAGCGTAAATGTAAAGTGGGACATATTGCAAGCACAAATGTAAAGTGGGACATATTGTAAGCATCACCCCTGTCAGCCTTAAAGGGTTAGGTACAGGCAAGATCACGGACACAGCCTGGGGATGAGTCCAGAGGGCAAAAATGGCATTCGCTTCGAAGCGATTCTATTTCTACAATCGCTATCGGTTTCGCTAATGTTTCCATCATACGAATCCAAAACTAGCGATAACCCTTGTCAAAAAGTGCCACTTGGCTACGCATCTCTATGGAAGTAATCGTTAGACGCTGTCGACTCGTTTCATAGAATCGAATGATGTTAACATTGTCTAGCTAATTTCTATTCGTTGACCTATGATCACTATGTCAACCTCATACATATTTTGGCTTTTCTACTACGAGTAGCGTCATCGCTAATCATGCGATTACTTTGTCTAGGCCCTCAGGTCCTCACTACTAATCCAATAAGGCAGGCACTGTACGCCTATAGATACCTGTAAATCCTGCATTATCCAGGGCTCATAAAGCATTGCCGCACCATCAAGTAGTACCGGAAGACGTAGAGTTGGATGGCCTCCCACTAGGTGGACCGATGACCTGGTGAAGGCCGAAGGAATCCGCTGGACGCGGGAAGCAAAGAACCAGTCGAAGTGGCGGTGCTTGGGGGGCCCTATGTCCAGCAGTAGACGTCTTTCGGCTGACATGATGATGATAAAGAAATAAAGAAAATACGTTTATTTGCGGTAAACACGACGCAAAAAAACACACACAAATACAAAAATGAACGAGTTGGGGGAAAATATGCGTCACATGCACGCAAAGCGGCAATCGTTCAGCATAATGCTACGACTCTATGCGAGACAGAGCTCCAGCGCTGGTTTTCAGCGATAGCCGGCGTTGACGTGATGACGTCAACCAGTGCAGCATACGAAAATTAAAAATAACAAGAAATAAAATAAATAAACTATACCTAGTTCTAAATGTAATAAACATAATATTTATAAAGTGGTAACATTTAGGGCAACGACTCATGCGCCGCTGGCATTTAATAATCTATGCGCGCAGCTGTCATAAAACAATAGGTTTGACATCTTGACTTACTGATTACGTATTATTTATAAAACATGGCACATTATGTACTGAATTTTATGATGGAATTATATTAAACACTAAAGGATGTATTTGTATTAGGTGGTGTTAAAGCATTTACATTTACCATTTTTTATGGAACCTTGACGGGTAAGTTTGAATTTCCAGAATAACACATTTTGTATTTACGACTTAGGCCCACTTTCACCGCTTATCAGTAAACACGTTTAGCGCTAAACGAGTCTAAAACATAATTTTGTTTCTGTCAAATGTTTGAAGATGACAGAGACAGAATGATGTTTAAAACTCGTTTAGCGCTAAACGTGTTTAGTTATTGACTGTACAAGTGGGTCTTAATATGTTACCATATTTTAAGGTACCTACTCTTTTCAAAATATTATTCGGAAAAACATACTAATGCTGGTACAGAGAACCTAACTGTGGAGGCGAAGGTGCTCGCGTCACTGTGTCGGTGGCGCGAGGAAGCGCGGGCGCGGGGCGAGCGACCGATGCAGCGACAAATGGAGCAGCGTCGGTCGCAGCTCCGCGAGGTCCTGGTGGCGGAATGGCGGGACAGGCTCTCACGCCCTACCGCCGGCCTCGTCACCATCGAGGCGGTCCGGCCGGTGCTCGACCACTGGCTCGGGAGGAGGCACGGCTCCCTGTCGTTTCGGGTGACGCAGGTGCTCTCGGGGCACGGTTGCTTCGGGAAGTACCTGTGTCGCATAAACAGGGAGCCGGACGCCCGGTGTCACCACTGCGTCGACTGCCGGGAGGACACGGCGCGGCATACGCTGGCAGAGTGTGCCGCTTGGGAGGAGCCGCGCCGTACCCTCATCTCAGGAGTAGGCAGTGACCTCTCGCTGCCGGCCATTGTGAATGCGATGGTCGGCGGCGAGGAGTCCTGGGACGCGGTGGTATCCTTCTGCGAAACAGTCATCTCGCAGAAGGAGGCTGCGGAAAGGGAGCGAGAGATCTCATCCTCTCACCCGGCCCGCAGCAGGCGCACCGGGCGTCGGCGGAGGGCGGACAACGCCCTCTTCCAGCCCCCCTAAATGGGTTCAGGGGCGACGGACTCGGGGACGTCCGTCGCCCCCCATACATCAGGACCCGAGGTGGCGGCGCGTAGTGTTCCACGCGTGCCCCTCTTAGACGTCGCAGGGGGAGTCAAACACCTCACTCCCCCCGCTGGACCGGACGGGGCCCGCAGAGGCGGGCCGGCACCGGCCGGGGGTTGCGGAAGATTTGTACGTTCCCGCGACCCCCGGCGTAGGTGTGAGACGGAACACCGGGGTGGTTTTTAGTCAGTAAGAGTCTGACAGACCCCTCCGCCCCCCCAGGGCGGGGGACATCCATGAGGATTTTCCACCCCGGAACAAAAAAAAAAAAAAAAGAGAACCTAACTGGGATTTTCAAAGTTATAGAAATGTTCTGCGAATAAGGAGAACTGATTAAATATTATTTCAGGAATGGAAATATACTGGGAAATCCTTTCAGGCATTCTAAATTGTTTAAGATTACATGGAGCTTATTTGGAGCACAAACATAACATAACTTCACGCCTGTATTTCAGGTGGAGGAAGGCAGAGGTGTTTAGTAGTAACAATAAACCTAAAAAAAAAAGTATATACGGATTCATTTTAATTATTATTTGCGGTTTATATTCCATAATATTGTATCAATATAAAAGCAACAAAACATATAATCACACCCATATACCTATTTTTCTTTCCTTCTTTCATTCTTTCTTTCTTTATATAGCAACACATTGTATATAATAAAGATTTTAATAATGAAACATAGATTCAAGACAATAAAATTAATTCTTACTCTGGTTTACATCTTTTTGAGGCTGGCTTTACTGGTAAATTTTAACAGTTATTTGTATAGTCCTATTTAGTAGTGGGCGAGCTTATTGCATGTTAATAAACTTGCCATAAAAATACAGAACCGCACTCATAAAAACATCATTATTTTTAAATTTATCGCATTGTTTGCATACATCTGGCGCCCACATGTAATTCAGGTCAATGCACCCTTTCCGTGTAAATCATTTTATTATAATAAAACACCAACTTCCTACTTTCGCATATTACCAACACGACCAATGCGGATAATTTAATTTAAATCAATCTTCAGGATTATTTGTAACTCGACGTATTCCTTTCAGCGGGGTAATTACGTAACACACTAACAGTAGGAATGGCTTTCATTTTGACAGCTCAACAAAATTCACTGCGTTATTTACGCTGTTGAGCAGACAAATTTTTCGAACATATGAAGCAATGGATTAGTAATAGGCTTCAAAACGACTCAGATTGTGATAGGGTCAATTAGGGTGCGGGACGTCATAGTAGGATTAAAATGCAACAAATTAAGCCACCAAATGTTCTTCCGAAATTCTTTTTTTTTTACGTATTTTTTACTGATTTATATAAAAATTAAGGAAAATAAAATGTTTAATTAGTGTTCTTTGCCAAAGTTTTAGGCATTTTTGAACTTTTAATTATTAAAAAAGATCTGCTACGGCATTGGCTATGATAATAACTTAAATTCCAGTATAGTCGCGCCGTAAATCATTTTTAAATTGTTTTTTTCATAAAAACACTGAAATTCTAACTAACACAAAAACTACAGAATTTCGGTAGGACATTTGGTGGCTTAATTTGTTGCATTTTAATCCTACTATGACGTCCTGCAAAGAATACGTCAAGTTACGAATAACCCTGTATATTAATAAAAATGAAATGCTGTTCGTTTGTAAGCGCATAACTTGAGAACGGCTGAACCGATTTGGCTATTTTTTGTTTAAAAATGTTCGCAATAGTCCGAATTAAGTTTTTATGGAAATAAAAATTGGAAAAGTTTCCCGGATTTTCTTTTAAATTTGTGAAAAAATGTACGTCCTTTTTTCTATGTGATATTTGTATGAATTATTGAAAATTGGAGACAGGACAACGTTTGTCGGATCAGCTAATAATAAATATTTTATTTTAAACTCGCACTGATTCTACGAAGCCCGGAGCAGAATCCAAATGTTATGCTAAAATTGTTTATTTGTCATTCTATTTCAATACGTAGCTTTTGTCATGCCTTTTTCACTACCCTTACTTATTCTAAGATGCTTCATTTTATCGAAAATCTCATTTGTCACCACGACAAGGGTAGACTATTTAAAAATATTTAGTTTTAAATCTTTAAAACAAAATATTTTTAGGCTAAACAATCTGCACCCCTATATTTACATTAGTTTGGAAGAACTAATGTAAATGTAGAGATGCAGACTGAAATGAAACTTGAAAATATGTTTAACTTATTTTAATTACATGGGACTACGCATGGTTAACTTTTATAGCAAATTGTTTTTATTTTTACTACAGTTAGCTTAACCATTTGTCAAACAACATACTTATGTCATTTTTAACAAATTGTTAGTATAACTAACGCATTTTAACTATTAGTATGTTTGACTACTGATCAAACAACGGGCCCTTAGTCTCATTGATGAGATCATGTCACAGACTACATAGAGATACTACGGATCATGTCATGTCCTTCAAATTTCGAACTCACTCCTGCTTTATATTTTTTAGATACAGATCATACAGCTAATAACAATACATAAAGCTGCATTCAGACAACATGCTACTTTATTAAAATTCCCACTTAAATATATCTGTATCTTTTGTAACCGCTACAACAACGCACGAAAAATCCCCATAACTACACAATGCATCAATTTGCAGTACCTACAGTCTAAACTGATTTGTACTCCTATTTTGTATGAACAAACAGTCTGATGCAACAATGGCGCTCACTAAACTGTAACCACCCTGTATTTCAACTATTTAATCATTGCGTCGAAATTGTGTGTCTAAACGCCCATAACGGGGTAGAGGTGTGGACTGACTGACAGAGAGGCGAATCGCAGGATTTGATTCGCTAGGCAAAATGCATTTTTAAATGTTGTAGGGATTTAGGAATTTACGGATTACTTCCGTAGACTATTATTTGATAGCTTTGCAAGCTTCAACCGAGATCTTGTTTTAACCAATATACGAAAACGTTAGCTAGAAATCAAGTACGCCTTCGCAATATTATAAATTTTTGCCACATCTTAGCTGTCTAATTCAGTACGCACTGCACTGCCGTGAAATGAAACCAAATAAAGCACAGGGTTTATTGTTGGAAAGGCGTCTCTCGAACTAAAAATGTATTTACACATTTTGGTGGCAGTATACGTCTTCAGAAACGGACAGTCAAATCAATTGCAGGCATACTTTTTTTTTTCGGTAGGATATCATTAAATGACCTCTCCCGCCCTGGGCGGAGCGGAAGGGCGTGTCAGACTCTTACTAACTAAAACCCACCCGTGTTCCTTCAGTTGCCTGTGCGCCAGGGTCACGGTAACTCTTTCGAACAACCCGCGACCCCGGCAGGTATCGGCCCTATTGGACTCCGTCAATGGTGCTGACATCTCTTTGAGGCGCGCGTGGAACACGACGCGCCGTCGACCCGGGCCTGGTCCTTACCGGACGGTGAGCTATTGTAGGCATCCCAGCATATAGGAAAAGCGGGCTTGACTAGTTCTCCGCATACATTGCTCTGCTGCTATGCCCGAAGCTACGCTCACAGTAGCGTGAACAATTGTTTCATTCATCACGATGCCGATTGAGGCGTATTTTTTATTATTTATTATTATTAATGCTAAGTAAAGAGCGGAATCTCTTCACAGAAGCAATTTTTTTGCTTAAAAGGTGATCTCCAAATCTTGTTTAAAAATGCTCATTGTAATGAGGGTTATCGCGCTTGAGTTCGCCGCTAGAGGCGCTAGTGTAGAGTAAGGTCTCTAGATGTCAAAATATGTACTGAACTTTCACTGTTTGCGGGATTTTTATCACGGATTTTAACGAATGATTAATAATAGCTATACTGGTTGTGTCATTCTTGATTAATTATGGCTTAAGATTTTAAGTAATAAGTTACGATCTAATTTGGTAGCACTTGAAGGAAAAATAAGATTTGTCTGCTTCATGCTTGCCAATTTTAGGAACATTATAATCTTATTCATTTGAAGTTATAGAATGTAATAAAATAAACATACTAGGAATATAAGAGTACTTAAACATATCCAAAACATCATATAAAAGTACTGCAACAGGACCTTACCCGACAATGGCGCCAACTGGTAAGCATAAAAACGATAGCACCCATTAAAATAACCAATTATTTTTTCCGTAGTACAAGCCAACATTTCCGTGATCCTCTATAACATAGAATAGAATAGGATTTTTCTTTATTTGAGTAACCAAGATTCATCAAGATTGTTAGTAAAACTTACGACTACGTTAGTAAGCACAGACACTAAACAACAACAAGGAAAACATACAAGAAATAACGGTTTGTCACCGTTGCGACATCCCATAAGAGACGGCACAACAGTGACCTACGTATAAACAGCCCAGACGACTCCCAACCATGCTAAAGACACTGTTGGAGCCGCCCCACACCCTGCGCACCAGAGAAACGCACCTTTTACGCATTGTTGCGTAAAAGCAATCCTCATGCGCATCTGCGAACATCCCTGACGCACTACAGAAACAAGGCAGCCCAACCAGCACCCTAATTACGTAACAAACTATCTATCACAATCTGAATCATTTTGAAGCCTATTACAATCCATTGCTTCATAAGTTCGAAAAATTTGTCTGCTCAACAACGTAAATAACGCAATTAATGTTGTTGTACTGTCAAAATGAAACCCATTCCTACTGTTAGTGTGTTACGTAATTACCCCGCAGTATCCTAAACGCATTGATATTGAACGCGGAGAGCGCTGTACGATCTTTGCGTATATCTAGCCCACAGGCTGCACGTATAAAAACCAGTACAGTAGGCTCGAAAGAGCGTGATTTTAAGCAGCATAGCAGGGTTCAAATCAAAATCAAGTATCTACACTCCCATGAGTGTAAGTGTGAGTTTATGAGAACTTCCTATGAACTTTTTACATGTTGTCAGTAGAGCCACACCCCAGCTTCAGTCAAAGAGACCATCTCAAAGTAACCGGATGCAACCAAAATTCATAACCACAAGATACCGAGGGATGCAATGAAATTCTACTTACTATTTAAATATTAACAGTGGAGTTACGTCGGAAACTTAACTTTGGTACGGTATTAGAAAAGATTAACTAATGAATTTTACGTGATGAAAATCTATGTATTTTCCAACAATTTGAAGTCGCGAGGGAAAATCTTCATGGTTGTAAAGATCCGAAGGAAAGAATTTCATATACATGGTGTTTCTTTTTTACATCCCATAACTCTAGGGTATTAATGAGACCATGTCAAAGAATCAACTGGCATATGTTTTTTTTTTCGTTTTTATTTTTCTTAAAAAAGAATTCGTCAAAGTCACGATTATGTATGTAAATAAAATACCCTTACGTGAAATAATTATGATCACGACGCATTTTTTAGCTTTAAATATGAATGATTGGTTTGAATGAAAATTATTTACTCGCAAAATAAAGACTCGTCGTACGGGTGAAATTTTTTAACTAATTGAATTATGATTGATTTTATCTTCGAAACTATTTTTGGAACACTTGTTCTAGGAGTTTTTGTATTATTTTTACTTATAGCATATAACTTTAGAGTTATGGGACATCAAAAGGAATACGTTGTATAAGTACCTATAACAAATTTAAATAGCGTCGTTTGCCACAGGGATTCCATATTGCATAGACAAACAATGAGGTTACGTCGGGTGTTGACATGCAAACTACAATATTATTACATATATGCTAATAAAATAAAATATTTTACTTATATTCGTTAGTGTTTTACATATATCTATCGGAAATAGATAATAAATCAATCTCTTGACTTTGACTAATCGGGATGCCAGCGCCATCAGGCGGCGCTCGACAGAGACTACAACATAACGCTCGACCAGAGTTAAAGCAGAGTTGGTCGGTGGCGGTCAAGCAGTGAACACGTTTAGAAACTGTCGCGCGTTCCGTATAGTTGTGTCGTATACCTACAGTGTGTGATTCGCTAGTGTGATTAATTTGTTCGTAAAACATAATTTTATTTGAACTGCAAACGGTTTTTCTATTGCGCAATAACCAACACTTCCCATAGTACGCCCACAGGAGTTAAAATATGGCTGATGATAACGAGCGAGACGTACCTTCTCTGTCATATATATTTTCTCTATTTATTTATTTCCGTATACAAAACCAGTGCTGCGACATACATATTTTAAAAACTAGCTTCTGCCCCGCGGCTTTGCCCGCGTGGATGTCGGAAATTATCCCACGGGAACGTGTAAAAGTAGTCGTCCTTTCCCAGGACGCCATCTATTGCCATCTTTGTAAAATTTTATCGAAATCCGTTCAGTGGTTTAGGCGTGAAAAGGTAACATACAAAGTTACTTTCGAATTTGTAATAAAAGTATGGATGGATGTTGGAATACTTTCCGTATCTTTCTTCACACAGTTCGTGTCGAAGACAGGAGAAGAAGAACTACCAATACTCCATTTGAAATAAGATTAGAAATTTAAATAAACCTTTTTTACAGTCTGTTCAACCGATTTTGACTTCTATTGCGTTGGTGGCATGACTAAAGGCTCGTACACGCTGGCGCGACGCGACGCCCGACACAAAGGCACCGCGTGTCGCGCGACGAGCGGCACCTTTGTGTAGCGCTGTCGCGTCGCGCCTGTCTGTGGGAGCCTTAATGGCAGCTGCGGTAAACAGTTGGTATTGTAACCACGTTTTTGCTTTTAATGCCATCCTTATGCCTACAGAATAGAAGTCAAAATCGGTTGAACGGGCTGTAAAAAGGTTTGATTAAATTTCTAATCTTATTTCAAATGGAGTATATATCTACCTACATCAAAACATAATACCTACCTTCACATCAATTATCAGTGTTGGAGATCCGATGGCTTGTAATTACTGGCAGGTATCCTAGGTAACCGGGTTGCGTTAGATCTTAATTAATGGCCCACTAATAACCGCGTTAAATGCAACCCTAAGCAATTGCACAGATTTGACTAATTGTTGGTAGATAGTGGTTTCAATCTGATAACATAAAACGAATGTAAAACAAATATACTTTCTTAAAGAGTATTCTTTCTCCTATCTTTACTTCAAGGGGATACGCTAAGGTAGTCCGCGAAATTCAAATTTACTTCCGTTTTTTGCCATTTGCAGGTCTGTGTCAGGTTGTATGTTGTTTAAAATATGATTCGCGACCGTAACAAATATGGCATTATAGATTTATAATAATTAGAATCAGCAATACAACTCCTTAAGTTAGAATTAGCCTCAAATGTAATGATTTCATGAAATAGCAATTAAATAGGGTAATATGATCTTAGAGAGTTGTATTGATGATTTTTGTGGTTATAATTCTATAAATAAATATTTGTTACGTCCGCGAATCATATTTAGATCAACATACAACCTGATACTGACCTGCAAATTACAAAAAACGTAAGAATTTTTTTATTTCGCGAGTTACTTTGACGATTTCCCCGTAAATGCATGTTTTGGCGCGACAACGCCTTACTTCGTAGGTTTAGAAAAGTTTTTGTTAGGAAAATTGCCTTGTCCCATTTCATGTAGTTTCAGCTGCAACCGACAAGGTCCTTCTCAGCAAGGCCTGAGCTTTTCTGTATCGCTTTTTGAATAGAAAGTTCGTTCGGTAGGCTCAACACGAAGAGGCCACACTAAAATTTATAAAAGTACATTGGACTTTACTCAAAGATTTAAATGGTTTATTCGACCTACCGCGTTGGAAGATGCTCGCTCGCGTTCCTGTTTCGTTTTGACACTTCTGAAACGGTGACTCGACTTAATTGTCATGGAAACGCCATTATTCTTCTCAGTAAGACCACATTTTCGCGCGACTTAGCTACGGTAAGGGCAAATCTAGCTATTTAAATCTTTGGCTTTACGGCAGAAACAACATGTAAATTCGTAGAAAATACTTCAGCCTAAAACTGTGTAATATTCTCGAAAATTCCCGAATAAACACAATTTACATAACAGATTTACTACTCCCATACCTAGTCCAGTTTCACATAGAATTACCAAAGTGATGCACAGCGTCTGCTAACCGCTGCACGACAGCACCAACCTGCGGTCTGCCGCTAAATGTCAGCGAAATTAACGTCTCACTTGAGAAGGTGCAGCGCTGCATCAAGCGCTTCATATTGCTATCATAACTCACACGGTAAGCATAATGTTTGTTTGCTGTGTAAAATGTAGCGCTTTTACGCTGTATGTTTTTAAATTGTGAATGCGTTTGAAATGAAAGTTGGCCGATGTTTGAATAATGTGTTTTCAATTTGAATGATGCGTTCGGAGAACAAAAAGGTTTCATGGAACTGCATTTTTTGTTTTCGTTTAAATTTTATAAAAGGAACAAGTTGGTTTTCGTTTGTTTTTTGAAGCTTTGTGCATTCATAGTTTAATTTCGAATGCATATACGGATGACAATGAAAATAACTGCATATTTTAACAAATTTAAAAAGAAAACAGTACAAAACAAGACAGTTGAAACCACCGACCGATACATTTTCCCCCACCCGCAGCCAGGAAACATCTTTAACAAACGGCCCAGTGAATTCCCGCTAATTCCCGTGGTCAACGCTTAACGCAAAACGCTAAAGTAATTTACGTTTACAAATGAAACTTTTAGCGTGGTCGTAAATTTAAAAAAAGAGGGTCACACAAAAAACAAGTCGCTATCTCAGTAACTGCGGACGGGAACTTCTTAACGTTATCTTGTTTAACTTAAATATTGTGATGGTTGAGGAAAGTATTGAAAAGTCTCTTAAACATAGCATAACTGTTTTTTTTTTTTTTGGTTGCGATATCGTCCAACGATTTCTCCCGCACTGGGCGGAGCTGGAAGGCGTGTCAGACTTTTACTGACTAAAACCCACCCTTGTTCCTTCAGTTGCCTGTGTGCCAGGGCTACGGTAACCCATTCGGACAAACCCACGACCGTTGCAGGCATCGGCCGTAGCGGACCCCGTCAGTGTGTGCTGACATCTCTTTTAGGCGCGCATGGAACACAACGCGCCGTCGACCCGGGCCTGGTCCTTACCGGACGGCGAGCTATCCATTGCTCACCGTCCGCAAGCCCACGCCTACGGTGGCCGGGAATCGGCAATGGACTCCCGACGCCTAGGGCATCTCCTGAGGCGACTAGGGGCGTCAGGGCGCAAAGATTGCCTCTCCCTCACGCGTTCCGCCTTCTCCTTCCCGAGCGGCTTCCCATACACTCTCGCTCGGTACCGTGACCTGGACTAGGGCCGGACTCGTCAGATCGCCGCCGCCGATCGCCTGCGCGAGGACACGGTGGTGCTCCGCCCAAGCCGAGCAGACCTCCACCTTGTCCTCTGGGCGATCTACACAATGGTAACACCCGGGCGTGTTCTCCCGCCTTATGCGGAACAGGAACCTTCCGAAACAAGAGTGTCCGGTGAGGACCTGCGTCAGGTGGAAGGTGACGACGCCATGGCGCCTCTCTGGCCACTCCTCAAAAAGGGGACTTATCGCCGCATTTGTGGCGTGCCCAGCACTGGGTTGCGACAATCGCACTCTCCATGTCGCCATGAGATTCCGCCGGAGTGAGTGAGTGAGTTACGCCCCGGCGTTTCGCCTCCTCGCGCCACTCCTATATGTGCGCGAGGACTTTTGCCTCCAGATCCTATGGTGGCAATCCGGCAAGGAGGCTCGCCGCCACACCGGAGACCGTGCAGTATCCCTGGACCATCTGGATGGCCCTTTGGGACGCGTTCAACCGGCGGGCTAGTCGCCGCCTCAAGGAACGGGTCCACACCGGTGCCCCATAAAGGGCCATGGACCGCACGACTCCCGCGTAGAACTTCCGGCAGGAGGCGTTGGGATCCCAAGCATAGCACACCTAAAAAGTACCTGCACCCTAACTGCGTCACACTATCGATCACAATCTGAATCATTTTGAAGGATATTGCTAATCCATTGCATCATATACACAAGGTGTTACAAGGTCGGCAGTTTGGAGGCGTAGCCTTACTGTGGAGGAATACTGTATTTGATTCAGTGACTGTAATTCCATGCAGTAGTGATCGCGTTGTGGCGATTAAAGTTCATGTCTTGGATCGTTCTAGCTTGATTTTTAATGTATTCCTACTGATTCACCCGACAATCTATTAGAATTTGTGGACCGTTTAAGTGAAATAGCAGCTATTGTAGAAAGTAGTGATACTGAAAATGTTTACATATTAGGGGATTTTAATGCACACCCTGGGGAATTGTTTAGAAAGGAAATGTTAAATTTTTGTTCAGAACAAAATTGATTTTGTGCTGATGTAATAAAGCTGGGGGTTGATTCTTATACTTTTGTAAGTGATGTACATGGTAGCCGTTGGTGTTTAGATCATTGTTTGGTAACCGAGGCCACATTGAAGTCTGTACGTCCGGTAGTCCGTCAGGGTACATTATGATATTTACTGGTCAGATCACTTCCCGTTAGAGGTGCAATGTAATATGATGAGGGCCATGCCAAAGTTGACTCCACTACATGAGTTCCAAATAAGTAAAGTCACATGGGGTGAACGTAATATAGGTCAGATTGAATTGTATACCAAAGAATGTAATTTAAGTTAAGGCAAATTGATTTTCCTAGTAAATTAAGTCAATGTTGTGATAACATGTGCAATGAACTAGAACATAGGGAAGTAATAGATAATTTATATCAAAATATTATTTTATCATTACGGGAGGCTGCTCAGTCTACTTATGATAGTCATTGTAAAGGGGGGGGGTTGGAAAAACATCAAAATCGAAATCAAAATATTTCATTTCACATAAACCAACATGGGCACTTATGAAACGTCAGAAGCTAGGTGCACGGTTCCAATTGGTTGTTCCCTATGGAAAAGAGCCGGCAAGAAACTCCACGGTTACTCTTTTAAAAATAAGGGCTTTTACAATGTTTCAAATTAGAGTGTTGAAAAGGTCGACCTATCCTAGGGTGGAATAAACATGTGAAGGACGCTCACCGGAATTCTTGGCAATTGTTTATAAATTGGGTATGGCATTGGAAACCACGCACGGGATATATTTATAATAATATGGTTGAGTCCAGAAAGATTTTCAAACAAAAACTTAAGTTTTGTCAAACAAACAAGACCAAATTAAAATGGATATATTGGCTTCCAGACACGAAAAGAAAGACTTTCGCGGGTTTTGGAAACACACCAAAAAAATAAACCCCAAGCCTGGCATTCCGGTTAGTACCGACGGTGTAAGCACGCCGGAGGAGAATGCAAACTTGTTTAAGGAACATTTTAAATTACAACTACCTTTAAAATCGGAGGTTAATAGTGTGATTGCTCGGGCTGTTGTGTCAGAGGTGCCTGCTCGAATTACTGCTAAGGAGATTAGTTTACTAATTAAAAATATGAGACGAGGCAAATAGGCCGAGACATCACAGAATTAGCATAGAACATTTTGTACATTCCCACGACTGCTTGCGTTATTCTTTACTTTTTGTATCTGACACTCCTACCTACCTACTGAGTTGATGAGGACGGTGGTTGTACCGATATTGAAAAATAAAACTGGTGACGTCAGTGACAAGGGTAATTACAGACCGATCTCATTGGCGACTGTTGCGGCTAAAGTGCTTGATGGTGTGTTTGAGAGACAACTTAGTAAACATCTTAAAATACACGATGCTCAGTTCGGCTTTAGGCCGCAGTATGCTACTCGTATTCTATGCCTCAAACATACTGTCAGGTACTATTCGGAGAGTCAAGTACTGACAAGTACGCTGGTACATGCGGCCTTTCTAGACCTTCCCAAGGCATTTGACGTGGTCAGGTATGACATGTTGTGGTGTAAGCCTGATGCTATAACAAATATGTTGCGGTATTGGTATGGTCACCAAACCAACCATGTTAGATGGGCCAACGAGTTGTCTGAGGAGTACAGGTTGGAATGTGAGGTGAGACAGGGTGAATTGACCTCGCCAGCTCTTTTCAATCTGTATGTCAACTAGCTGATTGTCGAGCTCAGTAGCACACGTGTTGGGTGTTCTATTGACGATCTGAGTGTGAATAGTATTAGTTACGCGGACGACATGGTGCTGCTGTTAGCGCGCTCAGGAAGTTGTTGGCGGTCTGCGAGACTTATACAGAAGCACATGGACTTATGTATAACGTGCAGAAAAGCAAACTTCTTGTGTTTGGGGTAAAACGTAATAAGCCAGCACATATCCCACCGGTTATGTTAAATGGTGTGGCTCTTGATAGGTTGCTAGATTTTAAGTACTTAGGACACTTAGTTACTGAGGACTTGAAAGATGATGCCGACATGGAAAGAGAACGGGAGGCGTTGGCTCTCCGATGCAATATGTTGGCCCGCAGATTTGCGCGTTGTATACCAGAAGCAAAAATAACTCTTTTTAAGGCGTTTTGCCAAGCCTTGTACACGTGTACTCTGTAGGTTCGATATACGCAAAGGGCATAAAACACCCTCAGAGTTCAATATAATAATGCCTTCAGAATGTTGTAGGGGCTTCCACGTTACTGAAGTGCGTCAGGGATGTTTGCCGAAGCACATACTGATGGTTTCAGTACCATCCTGCGAAAAAGGATTTCATCCATGATGCGCAGAGTACGTGGGAGCGTCAACGACATTCTGAAGGTCATCAGTGATAAGCCATGTTGCACCATTATGGCGCATTGGGTGCATGTACATACATGTGCATGTACCCGGTGCGTCAAGTGAGTGCAGTAGGTATTTAAATTAAGAGATTTAATTGCATTTGTTACTAACACAGCATAAGTACTGTGTATTACTAACATTACATGGATCAAGGTACGAATTATGTTCGAAAAAAGTTGTCTACTCAAAAACGTCAATAACGCAATGTTGTTGAATTTTCAAAATGAAAGCCATTCATACTGTTAGTGTGTTAAGCAATTACCTCGCCGTATTCAAGTTATAATAAGTTGTAAGTGTTATGAGAAAACTCGTATGACTGGCAAAAATTCCCACAGTTGTAGTTTTCTACCAGTTACCAATGAATTTGATACAAAAAGAGAGGTTCACTTAAGTATGTCGGTTGCACGTTGGCTGTCAGTCACTCAGTGAATCAATCAGTAGGTACTGTGGATTCTGAATAGGACGCTAGGTAAAATAAATTTGAGTCTTCCAAGCTCTTTGAAAGAGTGGTTGCTGAAAGGCTGGTCGAGCACCTGTCGCGAGTTGGTCCCGACCTTGCTGACAGCCAGTACGGCTTCCGGCAGCGGCGTTCTACCATAGATGCGATTCTTCGCGTCCGCGCGCTGTCGGACCAGGTGGTTTCCCGGGGTGGAGTGGCGTTGGCGATAAGTTTGGATATCGTCAACGCCTTCAACTCTTTACCCTGGGGTGCAATTCGGGAGGCACTGGTACATCATGAAGTGCCTCCATACCTGCAAAGCATTGTCGGAGCATACCTACGTGACCGGCACATTCGCTATGTGGGCCGGGACGGTAGCGTTCAGCGGAGGGAGATTACGTGTGGGGTTCCGCAGGGGTCGGTTCTAGGTCCTCTCTTGTGGAACCTAGCATACGACGTGGTCCTGCGTGTCGATCTCCCCGTCGGCGTTAATATCGTTTGCTACGCAGACGATACTCTGGTGTTGGCCGGCGGGGACACCTTTGAGGAAACCATCCAGCTTTCTGAGCTCGGGGTGGCAAAAGTCGTGGCATCAATCCGTGAGCTGGGTCTGGAGATAGCGCCCCAGAAAACTGAGGCGTTATGGTTCCATAAGCTGCCAAGGAGCAGAGAACCACCCAGCTCGTTGGTCCATGTCGGAGATGCGCAAGTTCAGGTGGGCCGATATATTAAGTACCTTGGCCTTATCCTGGACGGTCGGTGGGGCTTCGAAGAGCACTTCGAGCGCCTGGTTCCCCGGATCGAGAAGGCAGTGGGTGCTTTGCATAGACTGCTGCCCAATCTCGGGGGACCTCGGGAGGAAGTTCGCCGTCTCTACGCGGGTGTCGTGCGATCGATGGTCCTTTACGGGGCGCCTGTTTGGTCAGGTAGACTGTCAGGCGTCCGACGCTGCAGGACTAAAGTCAATAGACTGCAGCGGAAAATGGCCATTCGTATCGCACGAGGATATCGAACGATATCCTTTGAGGCGGCAACTCTCCTGGCACGCTTTCCGCTGCTGGACATCCTGGCGGATATGGACGCGAAGGTTTACGACCAGATTCGCGATATCCGCCAAAGCGGGAATAGTGTGCCAGGAAGCGCATTTGTAAGGCTGAGGCGGCGGCAGCGGCGACACGCGCTCGAGCGGTGGCGCGAGCGGCTACAGCAGCCGCAATATTCGCGCAAGCGCGTTGTCGAAGCCGTTCTGCCGCACTTCGAAGCCTGGCTGAAAAGAGGGGAGCGCATCTCCTTCAGGCTCACCCAGGTGCTCACCGGACATGGTTGCTTCGGTGAGTACCTGAACAGAATCGGGCGAGAGGCCATGGCAAATTGCCACCACTGCGGAGGTAGCCTAGATTCCGCACAACACACGCTCGAGGAGTGCCCTGCGTGGGCCTCCGAGCGGCGGGTCCTGGTTGCCAGGATTGGGCGAGACCTGTCTCTGCCGGCAGTAGTGAGGGCTATGCTGGCAGAGACTGAGAATTGGAAGGAAGTAGCCTCCTTCTGTGAGACCGTGATGGTCAAGAAGGAGGCCGCCGAGCGGGATCGGGAGAGGGCTGATCCTGCTCGGAGAAGAAGGCGTCGGGGAGGCAACCGCCTTGGCGCCTAATACGCCGAAACCCACTTACAAAGCTATGTAGGTGGACCTTTGGGGTCGCAGGCGCACAGAGTGGGGACTCTGTCCGCCCACTGAGTGACCCCAGGGAAGACGGCGGCACAGTGGTCACGTGCTGCCGCGCATAGCGAGGCTCAGGGGAGGCCCCTTTACAGTCTCCCCAGGGATGTGCTTTCCAGGCGTTGCACAGGGGGGGTTCCGGAATTGGTCTTTTAAGAGGAACCGGGACCCCCTCTATGTGCTGATGGTGATCACCGGGGTGGTTTTAGTGAGGTAAAAATCCCACACTCCCCGACCTCCATCCCCAGAGGTCGGGTGCCTTTTGAAGGTTTCCCCCCGAAAACAAAAAAAAAAAAAAAAAAGGTAAAATAAATTTAATCGAAGGACCGTAAATATTTTCTGGAAAATGCTGTACCTAAAAAACCCCTAAAGAAATAATGATCTTGCTCAATACACAGGGTAGATAAAAAGGCTTGACCGCTAAGCTGAATTATCCAAGCCACAGCACCGGATCACGGTTTCAGGAAATAGCACAGCAATTCATCACTCGCGTGAAAAAAAATGTCTTGATGATAATAAGTAATTAATTGCACGGCAATTTATGTAAGTTTTTGAAAAGCATTCAGTTTTAAGTTTATTAGATGTAAATTGATTGCACCAGGCGGCAATCAAGCGCGAACAGGGCCGTGCTTCCGTCACAACGCACTGCGCGGGCGCGTGGGGGGCAGGGCATAGATTACGCCACGGTACCGTCCATCGATTTCCAAATGCGGGTAAGAAAAGAGACGAATGGACAAGTAAAATTAAAACTACCCTATGTTTTTATGAACAAAGATCGAACAGGTACCTAGGCTGGTTCTTAAAGTTTTAACGAAAATCTTCAAAATAGCTCTTCTACAAAGTAAATACGCCGCATAATAAAATCAACAATTGAATCAACTCAGCCTATCACAGTCCACTGCTGGACATAGGCCTCTTCCATGCTGCGCCACGACACCCTGTCCTCCGCCTTCCGCATCCAGTCGTCCCAGCCACTTTTTTGAGGTCGTCGGTCCATCTAGCTGGGGGGCGTCCCACACTACGCTTGCTGGTCCACTCCAGGACTCGTCTGCTCCACCGGCCATCGGTCCTCCGACAAACATGCCCAGCCCACTGCCACTTCAGCTTGCTTACTCTGCAAGCTATGTCGGTAACTCCGGTTCTTTTCCGGATAACTTCGTGTCTGATTTTATCCTTCAAAGAAACCCCGAGCATAGATCAACAATTATTTCACTTATTTTGTGTCCTAATACGCATTGATTGTCGCCCTCTTGTGAATATTTATATCATAATCATGTCACGTCAGTTCCATATACACGACATAACATTCTACTTATCCCCATTCTTAGTACAAGCGTTCGATTTTATTATAACAGCATGGGTTTCTTTCGCATCGTCCTTTATGAGTCACAAATGCGATATAGAAACGGGGTGTGATGTAATGCGAAAATTGTCATTAAATAATAAGTTAGATAAATAACTACGGGTTTTGTTGTTATTACCTGGGTATGGTTCAAAAATGATTTGAGGATTTTCTTACAGTTATCCGCTTTTCTGTAGTGTTGTGACGCCTATGCACTTATCTTTCGTGTGGAACAAATTGTATTATCAACGTACCTCTGTACAGGGATAAAATTTGTATAAAGTTGCGAGTTTGATCTCTAACAAACTCGGAAATCAATCGTTGGTCAATCAAATCGCAGCTGCAATATGCATATTTCTCCAGTTACTGTTTTCGTTTTATGTAATTGATCAGTTAAGCATTTTTGAAAAATAATCATTTTCTTTAATTCATGATGTATACCCCTATTTAAATTGATTTCAGGAAATGAGGAGCCTAGTATTCTATAGTAAATTCAGTAAACCCACGTTATACGAGCGGCGCCTTTAATGTGAAACCTACGAAATGTCCACTATGCAAAATCTGATATCTCCACATTATTCTGTTCCCGTGCTCATGCTCAAATATATAGTGTATGTTATCTACCTTGACACGCATACATTGGTGCCGATTCTCTTGTCACAAATACCTCTAAACTAGACTAAAAATCATCAAAATTTAGTGTATTCCTGTCAAACGACGATTTTCCATTCTGAAATAGACTAAAGTGACATAACTTAACTGCATTATAGTTTGACAGCACTAAGATTGCACTGAGTTATTAATTTAGTGAAAATGGCAATTTTGCTATTCTCAATTTGACTTTTTGGGTTACAATGGTGTGAAAACAAAATTAAAATCAAAATTAAGATTAAAATCAAAATTAAATATTAATACACATATTACATTACACAATAATAGGTCCAGAAAAAAATGACATAAGCACAGTCGAATCATATCGGGATGCAGATCAAACTGCAAGATACCAAACAGTTTACAAACTGAAAAGTTTCCGATAATTAAATTTTCATACAAAGATAAACGTATTTTCTTTTTGTTTTCCTTTATAAGATAATCAATAGAAAAATTAAGCCAAATCTTTTAATCTATATCTATGCTAATACAGGTCAGCTGTTTCATAGAAAAGTGCAACTACGTTGACAAAATGTATGGCAGAGCAAATTTCTTTTTTATTAACCGCTGAAAATTGTCAACGCAGGGGCTCATGATGCCAGCTCGCCGTCCGGTAAGGACCAGGCCCGGGTTGACGGCGCGTCGTGTTCCATGCGCGCCTCAAAGAGATGTCAGCACCATTGACGGGGTCCGATAGGACCGATGCCTGCCGGGGTCGCGGATTGTTCGAAAGAGTTACCGTGGCCCTGGCGCACAGGCAACTGAAGGAACACGGGTGGGTTTTAGTCAGTAAGAGTCTGACACGTCCTTCCGCTCCGCCTAGAGCGGGAGAGGTCATTTATTGATATACCAAACAAAAAAAAAAAAAAAAAATTGGGTCTCATGATGCAAAATCATGTGCTGAATCCATGATATCAGGTTGTGTCGATTTCCCTACCAAGCTGTATAATAAAGCTGAAGACTTTCTTTATTTGAACGCGCTAATCTCTGGAACTACCAGTCGGATTACAAAATTATTTTTGCATTTGATAGCCCAATTCTTGAGGATGGTTATAGGCTAAGTAACATCACGCTACGACTCTTAGGAACCGAGCAAAAAGTCAAAAAGAACGCTCAGCAGAAACGAAGTAATAACGCAGGGTGGGCGATGCATGCGCCGCGGTGGGTCGGGAAACAAGAAATTTCACGGGGATGAAGTCGAGGGCAGACGCTAGTATTACACAAAGTCACTACCATCGTGCCCGACAAACTGCCAGACACTTTGACACCTCTACCCCCGTCTACACACGTTATCAACACTCCATAATTAATGGCAGGGTCCCACAGAGAGGCCCTTTTCACGCCCTGCTGCCTGCACCCACCGTCAGAACAAAAGGGGCATGCGTGTAGGAAAAACAAAAGACGGCACACACGACGTCTTAGAACGACTATATACATATTTGTGCTAGACACGCACTTTAAATGAGTGCATGTACTCGTACTTAAGAAAAAGAGCGAAATCTAATACACTCAGAGGCAGTAAATGTGGCCCATGCCCTATATAAGAATTTGTGAACAAACTAAATATAATCTAAGGATTTTTTTTATGAGAATAAGTGTAACTTCTTTATTTAGTTTAAGTGGATAACATCACATTTGGTTAGTTTAAAATTAAATTGTGTAATAATGTATGCAGTTTTTAGAATATACCTGGAATGTAAGATAAAACAATTTTGTTTTTCAAACTGTATTTTTATGGATGTGTATTTTTTTTATTCCGATCTCAGAAAAAGTTAGAACATACATAGTTACACAATGCTACGTAGGTAGCTTGAGCGTGCTTGGTAATCGTCCATGGACAAACTTAGTTTCAGGAGGCTGTAATACCCAAAGTACCTAGTAAATCCTGAAGATTTGATGCAAAAGAAATCAGGAGACTCTTCTTTACACATGGCAACCATTTATTTTCTTTTCGGTTGTCTTTTCGGTAATTGGAGGGGCGCTGATATTTAAAGCAGTGCAGATTACCAGGCAGAAAAATCAGGTTTAGTTTATATGGGAATTATCATTTTTATAAGTGAAAGTCAATAAATTACTACCCACTTTTCAAGTAGGTATCATATGCTATATCTTAAAAAACACCTGCATAAATCAAATCTATGAAATAAGTTGATAAAATTCCTAAACAAAATGGAAAAACACAAAATCCTCTTTCCCCCACATTCCGTTCCCCCCAGCACACTGACAGAACGTCTAGATCTAGATTTCAATAACAAACAGCTCGTTTACTCGTATAAGATTTGTTGTCACAACGGATAGCGCGCAGTCCACGTACTGAACTCTGTTGCACATTATTATTAGTGTGGGGCGACATGCGAGCAAAGATTATGTGGAAGGCGGAAGCGACGGTTTTTTAGTGAGTTTTCCTGAAGGATATTCGGGGCAAACAGATCACCAACGTCTACTGCTGGCAATATCTCTAGCATACTATACAGGATGGCAAGAGCATCGACGTGTAAACTGAAATCATAGATTCAGAACCCCTTGTTTGTTTTTGTTTTTTTATTGGGAAATCATCAAATGACCTCTCCCGTTCTGGGCAGAGCAGGAGGGCGTGTCAGACTCTTAATAACTAAAACCCACCCATGTTCCTTCAGTTGCCTGTGAGCCAGGGCCAATAGCGTTCACATTTTTCGTCGGTTATAAAAACAAACTGCTGTTTCATTAAAAAGTGCGATAACTACGAGGTCAAAATGTACAGAACAGTTTTTTTTAATAACCGGCCATAATATTTCAACTTTCAGAATCATGTGCTGAATTCATGGTTTCAGTTCGTGCGTCGATGTCCCTACCATCCTTTATAGGTGTAATCTATTACAAAAAAAAAAACATAGTCACCTTAATATCAGCTTCATCTACCTGTCTATCTGTATGTTAATTACTTTGGGTTCGGTGTAGCATGTCTACTTCTTCCATCATCTATCCATCTTCTTTAGTCTTATTTTTTTTTCATTAAAAACATTTTTTTTATTGTATTAGTTTCTCCCATGCATCTGGCACCACTTCTTTTTCTTTTATTTATTTATTCTCATAGCATTCATACTCAAAGCTTCTCTCATGATATCTTCATTCTTCTGTATCACATCAAATCCGGACCACGATAGTCGATGTTCATACTTCTCGATCAAATTGCCATAATTTGAATAAATATCATAGATTAAATTAAGTATCTTTGGCATTTCATAAATAAAACATAATAGGTATTTAATTTACTCAATAAATTAATAACAATCAACCTCGTTTTCCTCTCAGAGACTCTTCCCTACTGGGCTCAAAACTCACATCACAAATTCCCGTCAACATTTTCCTCTGTGGTATTAGTTATGAATTTTTCATGGTGCGGCCGGGCGCCCATGTGTTCGCGCGGTAATGCTCGCCGTTGTTACGTATACTGACTACGTTTCGACCACGTCTCGACTGCATTCGATGCCAGGCTACTATTTCCTGACAATTTTCAGGCAGGTTTCTGGATTGGAAAGATGGCAAACTTTTTTGTTTGGAGAAATATTGAGTTTTTAAAATAGAATAGAATACTCTTTATTATTTCTCTAAATTTTTTAATATTTGGATGCTGTTGTTAGCCTGTTTGCTAGCCTTTATAGACTAAGTAATTGTGTCTCGTTTTTTTAACAATATCGAACCTTAATAAGAGCCACCTTTTATCTTTTGGAAGAGTTAAAATGTTTATACAGCGTGTATCAGAAATGTGTGGTCACATTTAAGAGTGTGGTACAGACCATCAAACTGAACAACTTTCTCCATGGGAACAACATCATAATCGCGACAAAAATGTTTGCTGTTCCATACATTTGGATTTGGAGGTATTGAAGTTTTGTATGGGACATCCGATTATTTCTACGATTTTTTTTTAGAAATATTTTTGTTTTTTCGGTTTGGATGCTGTTTTTTGCCAATTCGCCTAAACTGTAACGGCTCCTTCAAACAGGCGCGACACGCGACGCCGACACAAAGGCACCGCCTGTCGCGCGACGAACGCTGCCTTTGTGTCGCGTGCGATACGCGTCGCGTGTCGCGCCTGTTTGAAGGAGCTTTAAGGCGGATCACACACTACAACGCGTTACGCGACGGGACGCGAGAATCAGAGTCAAATTTTTATTGAATTTGTATGTAAAAAATCACGCGCGGGGGCGCGTTATCTGCGCCCCGTTGCGTGGCGCGTTGTAGTGTGTGATCCGCCTAATTGACGAATATTAAAGGCTCCCACAGACAGGTGTGACGCGACAGCGTGACAAAAAGGCACCGCTCGTCGCGCGACGAGCTGTGCCTTTGTATCTAGCGCGATTCGCATCGCGTATCGCGCCTGTTTGCAGGAGCCTTAATACTCTCGTCCTTAACCAATATTTAAACCTAACAAAACAAACCTTTATTTATTAAGAACAGTTTAAAGTCAATTAGAAACGGACTAAGACTCCTCATCTCTGAAATGGCAAATCAAGGCACCGGGTTGCTACTTAGAATTTTTCAATGGTAATCCCAATAATAACCCTTCTCCGAATCGAGGGTCGAACCCATCCCACGTTCAATAGTCCGTCTTCCGACCACTCCTCACTTCCGAGGCAATATTTCTTTCTCATTCCTTTTGAAATTAGATATCTATTGTAAAACAACAATTCACCAAGTACATAGAAAGTAATAAAGACACATAGTTGAACTAAAACTCAAACTCAAAGCATTTATTTCAAATAAACCAATTACAGGCGTTTTTGAATTGTCAAGGGGTCGGTCAGACAGAAAAATGAAGCTAGTTGCCCATTCCAAAGTATTGAATATTACTTGAATCTAGTAAACCTATGTAAAAGTTGGCGAAAGCTTTCGAATGAGAACTGGTATTATAAACAGGCTTCTTCAAGGCCTCGGCAAAATCTAGCACTTAGCAACACATAACAACTACACAATATAATACTACATAGGAACATAGGAGAGCACCGAGTGTAGAAGAAAAGCAGATAAGACATTTCTACAATAGTAAACATTTTCTTTTCTCCTTTTGCCTTAGAAATAATAATAATAATAATCTTTATTATCAAAAGCCAAATACAATTCGTCCATCTCAATCAAACATAAAAAGAAGTACAATGCTATGCATTATTTGAGACAGAGTGAACGTCTGTGTCTGTGCTAGTATAAACTGTGTTACAGACACAGGCGCCTTCCTCTTACAGTTCATTGAATATTTGCTGCACTTTCTGGTGCTTAAATGGTGGCTTTATGTAGTTTCTGACTATATCCATAGGAAAAGGCGTTAGTTTAATTATGTATAGGTATAAAAACTTTTCTAATTCCATGATTCTTTGTCTCTTGCCCTCTTATTAATAAACGCGAAGTAACGTTATTTCGAACGTAAGCCTTGAAAATGTATAGTTAATCTGAACATTATATTGGTTGAAACTTTACTCCCCGTTTATTAATAAGGGGGTGGTTAATCATCTTTTACTCTTATGAAAACACTTCAGTAAAATGGGAGGCGCTGACTGTTGAAGCTCTTCTGCTTCTAACATTTTAATGCCCTGCGGTGTCAAGAGTTTCAAGAAGATGAAATATATAGCTGGATATCGACATACAAATTACAATTGTTACAATTGCAAACTGATGCTTCTACAACTTCTTTTAAAATAAAATACGTTTATGATTACAATTTAATACACGAACGGACTCTTATTTAATACACGAACCCTATCTCTGCCAGTTGTGTGTCAATTCATGTGAAAGAATCTTATTTTTTAATACTTATACATATCTCACATAGAAAATATTTGAGATTGCACATGAGTACCTCTTTAATGTGTTTTGTCAAAGCCTCACTGTGTATAATATTTTCAAAAAACTTGTATGTCTGTTTCTGTTTAATTTAAGGAATGCATGAATAGTTTAGCGTTCCTATAGATAGGTGAAAAAGTGTTATAATTTTGTTTTGCATGTACTAAAAAAAGGAGCTACATCTGCCAACAAACTGCTTTCCAGTTTGGCAGAGTTAATATAGGTATCTTGTTAAATATGTATTTCTGTGTATAAACATTTTTGTTTCTAATCAATTAATGTTGTATGCTAATTTAAAGGCTCTACAGACGCAAAAAGAAAATAATAAAGGCTTAAGAATTTTGGTTCATTCTAAATGATAAATGATTTTATTTCTGTAAGTAGGTTTGTACAAACACTTTTACACGTCAATCATATTTTAAAACTAGATGAGGTCGGCGTTTCCTATCTGACTACTCTGAGAAGAAAGGCCGAAACAAACTCAGAGGTCACAGTCTCTTTTAAAGTCCAGACATAATCTTGGTCAGATCATGTGAAGACCATGTAGATTTGAGTCTGAAATGGTCTTTTGAGGAAAAAACCACACGGAATGAGTGGACTTGTCCAGTCAGTGCACGCATTTGTCAGTAATCGTGCAGCTCAACTCAAAACTTAAGGAGCTCAACGATTACTACATATAATAAACACATAACATCCGAAATTGGACATAGTAAGGCGTCAACATACAACTCTTGGTTGCTACCTTACTTCCCCGAAACCTAGACATAGGTACAACATACAACCTAAATATAAGTGAGAAAGGCTTTCGCCATGACGCGGCGGCCATTTTCACTAGGATAATAAACCGCACTTCCCTGCCACCTGTACAAGCAGAGCATTAATCTTCTTTGCAATGTCGACTAAAAATGACAGTTTCAAGTTGAAAGGAGTTTTCTTTCTGCATAATGATTGGACGGATATCGCTGACGGGTAGTTTGAGAACTATGTAAGAAAAATAGATTTTAAAATAATAGGTTGATGTTTCTCTGTGACCTAGGTTCTTTTTATTACATTACTTGTTAGCGGATTGCAAAAAGTTCAAATATGTTCATTACTTAGAGTTAAAAAAGAGTTTATCCATTCCTCCATCAATTTATTTATTTATTTAAACTTCTCGCACACAATAACATACAAAGGCGGACTTAATGCCTTAGGCATTCTCTACCAGTCAAACAAGGGTGGTGTAGAGATAAGATGGCAGGTGCTCTGTTTAACAATCGTTAATAGTAATAATAAAAAATATTAAAAAGATAACATAATTAATTATAAATAAAATAGGTATCCAAGTACCTAAATAGATTATAAACTTATAATACACATACATACATATTTACTATAATATATACCTACATTAATCAATCAATCACCGGATACCCAGCACACTCAGTAGTGCCAGTTTAGACATACGTGCATAGACACACACACATAATCACACACATTTACAGACCTCCACACCACACAGATACACGCACGCAGACACTATATTTTTTAATAATTGTGTCACTCCCTAACATTCTTTTTTTCTGTGTACTTCGTTATTGGCGTAATGTATAGAATAGTAAATATGGTATACTCACCTGTCGGCTGTGACACTACCTTTTATAAAATAAATGAATACCTGGGTGGTAAACAATCAAGCGGTCCACCTGATGGTAAATGGCCACCGCTGCACCGACAACTATTTGCATGTACATGAAAGGGCAATTGCAGGAGCTTTGACAACCCAAATTTTTTATTTTGAATAAAAATAGTCGCTTGTTAGTTTTTAGACGCATATAACCTATATAAAGATAAAGTTTAATTGACTTAATTAACGCACACTCATAAAATTTTTACATGACGGAATGTTCGAGCGGCTGAGACACCACGTGTCGTTGCTGATCCTTCATCTGTTGGTCCTTCATCATGGGCGTGTACGTGCAGGTGTTTGGAAAATAATACTCGCAAAATAACACACTTAATTTACTTTCAAATATCACAACGAGACTTAACTATAAAATTGAATGATTATAATGATTATCACTGATTAAGTCTAATCACAACAATTGTTAAGCTTGCATTTAGAGCCAATGGATTTGTGCGTGTGCACCGCGTGACAATCGCATCACAAAGTGCTCGCCATCGCCGCCATGGCACTCACAACCCCATTCGGTGTTACCCGCTCTAAGTTAAAAGTACCACTAAAGAAATAAATTCTAAACCACAGAGTAAAAATAATCGATTACAACTTTTAGAAAGTGTTACAATAAATTGACTAAATCACCACGCGCCGTCATACATAATCAATTTAGGATGACATTAATGTCGTCATTCTGGAGTCATAATCATCCCGGCTCTTAGAATGGTTTAGCATAGTCAACAGTATCAGGCAGTGAAAGTATTTAATAAATTACCGCTCGAGTTAAAAAGCATACTGTATACAGACTTATTCCAGGCAAGGCTCAAGGCATTCCTGTTGGAAAGATGTCTTTACTCATTAGATGATTTGTAATAGTCTTATTGCTCTTCAAACTGATATGTAATTATTTATTTATGGTGTTTTATTGTGTTCCGCGTTCGAATGACTTTTATTTTTTTACTAATCTTTTTCTTTTATATTGCTATTAATTTATTGACATAATTGTTTATTATTTTGTGTTTGAATGGTATTTTACTTATTTTTTTTTTATCTGAATAATATTTCCTAATTTTAATTGAATTGCAAATATTCATATATATTTGTACATCTAATACTGTTATTAATGTTAATGTTTCTGAATTATATTCGATCGCAATGTGAATTGTTACTGATTAAATATATTGAATTTAATTTAATTGAACACACTACTGAGCCGGCGGAGGTTTGTTTTTTGGGGTCCTTACCGGGTCGTTTCCGAACAATACAATAAAATGTCTTCCACACTCTCCCACTCAAAAACAGCAACGATTTTGGGCGCCAATATCTATCTTGCTCGATTTTCCCAAAGTGATAATTTAAAAGGCAATTCAAATAGAAACATGTCAAATAAACATTTTAACTCTCTCGCCAGCACAAACCTACTGCAGAGGAACAAGATATGCCTGTATTTCCGAAGTAGTGCTCAACGAAGCCAAAATGCCGAACGATAAGCACAAAAAATAAATTAAATACGTATTCATTTCGGAGGGAAACGTTTTTTGTTGCCAGTTTTTTAATACCGTTATATATGGAGCAATAAGAAAACGTTAAAAGAAAAACATCCTTGGATGTATAGCATGGGAATTGGCACATTTAAGTTCTGAGTTAATCTGCAGTTACAGACAAATACGTACACAATCACCCAACACAAATACATCTTTTGGTGTTTAATATAATTCCTTCATAACATTCATTACTTATTGCACCATGTTTTAGAATATTTAATAGGTAACCAATAAGTCTAAATGTCGAACCTATAGTTTTATGACAGCTGCGCGGACAGATTATTAAAGCCCGGCGGCGCATGAGTCGTTGCCCGGAATTTTACCACTTTATAAATATTATGTTCATATACATGTTGAACTAGGTATAATGTATTTATTTTATTTCTTATTGTTCTGTTTATTTTTAATTTTCGTATGCTGCACCGGTTGGCGTCATTTCGTCAACGCTGGCTGTCGCTGAAAACCAGCGCTGGGGCTCTGTCTCGCATAATAGGGTCGTAGCATTATGCTGAGCGATTACCGTTTTGCGTGGATGTGACGCATATTTTCGCCCAACTTGTTTTTTTTTTCTATTTGTGTGTTTTTCTTTGCGTCATGTTTACCGCAAGTAAACGTATTTTCTTTCTTTGTTTTTCTTTTAAATACATGCGCTGACTGGACAGGTCCGCTCAAATCTGTGTGGTTCTTTTCCCATAAGACCATCTCAGGCACATAATCTACATTGTTTTCATATGACTTGACTTTGATTATGTCTGGACTTTAAAAGAGACTGTGACCCCTGTTTCGGTGTTTCTTCTTAAAGTAGTCAGTAAGGAAATACTGACGACATCTAGTTTTAAAACCTACCTTACATAACCTATTTACGGAAATAATTCATTTATCATTTAAGTGATAATTAGTAGGTAAGGTAATGCTGCCCAGGACAGGATACATTAAAATATTCCCTGTAAGTGACTGTCCGGCGTACTCTGAGCAATCAACCTCGTTACCAACTCAGATAACTGTTTAATCGTTTCGTTATTCCACAAGATATTCCAGTTAAGTCCGTGGCAACACGAGTGAAGAACTTAGAAGCCAACATTTGCAAAGAAAATTTCATTAACTCAGTATTTTGATTTATCACAAAGTGTTTCAGTAGATTTAGCAACAAAGTTGTACTAAAATTCATTGCCTTAATGGACTTTTTAATTAGGCAAAAAGTTAGGAAACACCGTCGTCCGCTTCGGTACGGTCTAGCCTGATTTATGAATATTAATTTTTATTTTTCATAAATGCCTGGATTAAAGTGTACTGTAGTAGGAAGAAAATCAATTTGATATAAACTGTATAAACTATATAACTGTATAAACTGTACAAGTATACGGACTGAGTGAAAAAGCGTCCAGCGAAGCGTTCAGCGTTGCGTGCAAGCGGCGAAGGAGCGTTCGCCCAGTGGCCTTGGTGCACGCTTAGCGTTCGAGTGAGCTGGTCAAATTTTTCATCATGGCGTCGGGATCGTACGATATTATTGATAGGTATTTAGAAGAAAATGTGTAGTTAAAAAATTTGTATAACTCGAGACAAAATCCAAATGCAAATTTCATCTTTATTAGTTACTAGAATCGTCGCTCTGACAGGTAACAGGAACGCATTCTCTCGTCGGCCGAACTGTAGTACATTCATGGTAACATCGGAAAATAAGGTATTGTTACAAAGGATATAAATATATACTTAGTTATTTCTGCAAAAACATATGTATTTGTTTGTATAATTATTATGCACTAGCTTCCGCCCGCGACTTCGTTCGCGTTGAAGTCGTAAACTCAAACTCAAACTCAAAGCATTTATTTCAATTAAACCATTTACAGGCACTTTTGAATTGTCAAAGAGTCGGTCAGTTAGTCAGAAAGTTGAAGCTAGTTACCCATTCCAAAACGTAGATCTCTATGGAGAAGAACGGGCAAGAAACTCCAAGGACACTCTTTTTAAATCAAGATATTACAATATCCTGGGTACATTATTCGTGTTGCTTCTATATGCGAGAACAATGAAAAAAAAAATATAAAAAAACAATTCAAAATATAAGATTAATAATAAAAATAAGCCGTGGCAGTTAAGAGATGACCAGTCTCAACTGACAGCGCCCGTTCACGAACATGACGTAAGAGTCTTTATAAAAATGTGACTGATATTTTAGTATATTGTGGTGTCATACGGTAAGACACCACAATATACTAAAATATCAGTCACATTTTTATAAAACTTTCCTGTATACTACGTTTGTAGTTTTGGTCTCAGCAGCCAAAATATAAAGAGTCAGGAGTGAAACGCGGGAGCAAGCGACGTACAGTTGTCCGTGTGAGGAGCAGCTCGTCCTTAGGTCGACACCCGCAGCTTTCAATAGTAATTTCCCATTGCTTGCTAAGTTTTTCTTTTTTAATTAATTAATGAACGCCTGCGTATACTACCTTTTTTTTTTTTTTTTTTTTTTGGGGTGGGAAATCATCAAATGACGTCTCCCGCTCTGGGCGGAGCGGAAGGGCGTGTCAGACTCTTACTGACTAAAACCCACCCGTGTTCCTTCAGTTGCCTGTGCGCCAGGGCCACGGTAACTCTTTCGAACAATCCGCAGCCCCGGCAGGCATCGGTCCTATCGGACCCCGTCAATTTTGCTGACGTCTCTTTGAGGCGCGCGTGGAACACGACGCGCCGTCGACCCGGGCCTGGTCCTTACCGGACGGCGAGCTGCCCATTGCTCGCCGTCCGCAAGCCCGCGCCTACGGTGGCCGGGAGTCGGCAATCGACTCCCGACGCCCAGGGTGTCTCCTCCTCCTGCGGCGGCTAGGGGCGCGAGGGCGCAGTGATTGCCTCTCCCTCTCGCGCTCCGCCTCCTCCTTCGCGAGCATTACTGCTTCGCAGAAGGAGGTGACGGCTTCCCATTCCCTCTCGCTCCGTACCATGGCCTGAACCAGGGCCGGACGCGAGAGGTCGCCGCCGCCGATCGCCGCCACGAGGACACGGCGGTGCTCCGCCCAAGCCGGGCAGACCTCCACCGTATGCTCCACCGTGTCCTCCGGTCGATCCACACAATGGTAACACCCGGGCGTTTCCTCCCGCCTTATTCGAAACAGGAACCTCCCGAAACATCCATGTCCGGTGAGGACCTGCGTCAGGCGGAAGGTGAGGACGCCGTGGCGCCTCTCAAGCCACTCCTCAAAGAGGGGTCTTACCGCCGCAATTGTGGCGTGCCCTTGCGTATACTACCTAATGGTACAACACTGATACACTGACTGATGCATTCTTACAGACTATTCCTGATGAACAGCTATCACTAAAATAGGATTATAACAGTAGATTGTAAACACACGGGATTTCTCATTTACAGTCAACTAATAGCAAATAGCTTGATCATATATAGCCTACAGACTGACCTGACTTATAGGGAATATCTATGCAAAAATTGAACGAAATCGATCCGGTAGTTTTAGCGGGTTATTCCCTGAGTACCCCGATCCCTGAGCCCCCCGTCCCGGAGGATCCCGATTTATTTTTATCTTGATAAACTCAATTAAAAGTCAGTTTAGCTTAACAGTACCATCAGCAGATGTTATGTTAAATAAAATTTTATTACTTACTAAAATTATAATACAGACCTACTTAACTTTAAGGATCAGGAAAAAATGATAAAGTCTTGCTTGGTTAAGGTAAATATTATAATAAGAGAATACAATATAGAGTCTCCTAGAGCCATCACAGGGTTTAAGTTTAAGTTTTAAGGTTTTATTATCACAATAGTTCCTTTTTCAATACAGAAAATCAAAATACCTACTCTAAATGGAACATTAATATACTTAATTTATAAAATACGCAAAAACAGTCTCACTTTCAGGAATTATTTTTTATAATGTAGCGTAGCAAATAGTTAAATCTAAAATAATCTTTTAACTTGCAATATTAATTTCACTTTCCCTAAAAAGATTGATTAAAATTGGTAATATATTTTATTTTTTTATTTATTCAAACTCAAACTCAAAGCATTTATTTCAAATAAACCAATTACAGGCCCTTGAATTGTCAATGGTCGGTGTATTTATTTTTAATAATGGTTTTAATCACTTTTTAAAGGTTTTTTGATTTTCTGTATTGTAAATAAAATAATGAAAGTTATATAAATGATAAAAAAGTGATATAATAAAAAAATATTTAACATATCATCTGCTGACGGTACTTCGAAGCTAAACTGACTTTTATTTGAGTTTATCAAGATAAAAATAAATCGGGGTCCTCCGGGACGGTGGCCTCTGGGATTGGGGTAATCAGGGAATAACCCGTTTTAGCGTGTTGTGGAACATACATTCAGACAAACACACCAAAAATTCTAAAAATAATATTTTCGGCATTAGAATAGTCTGTTTTTTTTTTATTTTAGGTCTGGACCTCGCAAGAATGACAAAAATAAACAATTTACGGTTTTGACTTCGCTACTATTTTATTATATATTTAGAGATAGTTAATATTAACGTCAACGCAATATTGACATGGAGTGATAGATGGTTGTAACGACGTGACATGACCTACAAGATACTGCAGATGTACATCTGTAATCTGGGAGGTCGCGAGTAGTATATTAGTACCTACTAGTGTACTACTACTAATTTATTTATAAGTACCGAAATAAAATATTCAAGGAATAGTTTAAATTTCACATAATTGGTTTTAGGTTTGCATTAGGTTCATAGAAACAATGGATGACTCAAATCTTGCAATAGATCTCTAGAGATGAGCACAACATTAAACTATTATATTCTGGTTTTATGAAATAAAAAATCGTAGTGTAAAATCACATCAAAGAATGTCGTTAGGGGCTAACTACTCAATATTAAAGAGCTTGTACCGGACGGGCGTGATCGCTGGACTCGATATATGTTCAAGGAGGTCGTAGTACCTATCTCGAATATACAGCATCGAGATAGGCCCCTCACTGTCTCAGCGCGCTGACGTCCTGCACCGACAGGTTGCAGTTATTTTCCGTATGTGACTATATCCCGAAGTCTATGTGGAAGCGGGTGTTTTTTGGCGAAATGACACAACATAGGATAGTTTACAAGTACACAGAGTTATTATGGAAGTACTTACAGGTCCGTTCAGGTTATTTACTATAAACTACTTAAGCCTTTATTTTGGCTTTCCGATGACTACAAATGATGGACTTTCCCTGTTTACTAAGGTACGGCCAATCTTTACCTTAACGAGAACCCTGTTTTACTTCCTCAATAAAACTTTTGAAAGCGTTTATTTTTACTAAGATCCTGATACAATATTTGTCGAAATACATGGAATTTTACAAGTGTTGGGTGATTTTAATGTACTTTTAGGCAGGTGACAGCACTGCCTATATATTGAAATTAAAATAACAATAACATTTAAATAAATGTTCGGAGATATAACGCCTTGAATGGCTAAAACTAGAATTTATCACAAAATAATTGTCTTATTATCTATATTACTGCAAAATTACTAAAACAATCACATTCATATTACGCAGCCTTCAAGGCTGGTCTATTTACCTTTAACATTTACGCATTTAAAATACAATAAGTTAAAACCTCGGGGCGTGAAGCGCCTCCGAACGAGCGTCAGTTAAACCGACTTCACATGGTTATAAACATAATCTATTACCCCAGCTAAGCAGGCCTTTCTTAATGGTTATCGATCAAAGGGGTTACGTCCAGGGCTAGGTCTCGGTCTAGTGTACCTGGACGCACCAAAAAACTATGTACTTCTCAATTTATGGCCTACTTAACTGAGATTTTACATACATAAAACGCTATCTTGTAGCTAATTATATTTGAAACTATAAAACTAAGTTAAATACATGCTTTGAGCAGACTACGAACTATTTGGGTGACATCGTCGCGAACATCTCTCCCGCCGTGCAGTGCAGTGACGACTCGTAGCGACGTCGGTGCGGCGCTGCATGACACCGGTGAGCGACGATAGCAGTCGCGACGCTCTCCGCCGCGATGCTCGCCGCCTCGTTGTCTCGTTGTCCCGATGTCTCGTCACTTAGGAAGTGGGACGAGTTTCTTCACCGGACGCTTTAAGGTGCCGCCAGCAGTGCGCACCTCAGCAGTCCGGACTTCTCCGTCGGCTCCGGGGAACACGGCGACTATACGGCCTCGCGGCCATGTATTGCGAGGCAGCTGACCATCGGCGATGAGTATGGGGTCACCGATTTGAAGTTCAGGCCCGCGGCTGTGCGGCTCCCGCCGGTTTTGAAGCTCCGGCAAGTATTCTCTGACCCAGCGACGCCAAAACATATCGGCTAGGATTTGTGAGCGTCGCCAAAGTCTTTTGCTGTCAATGTCTTGTTCGGTGAACACGCCGGGTGATGGTAGTCTGGCCGACCCACCGAGTAAAAAGTGGTTCGGTGTGATCGACTCGTCGTCTTCGCTGTCTACGGAAACATGTGTCAGTGGCCGGCTGTTTACAGTGTACTCTGCCTCACATATCAGTGTGGACAACACCTCTTCGTGTGGGTGTTTTTCGAGGAGCACAGTGTATAGCGCGGACTTTACGCAGCGAACGAGACGCTCCCAAGCGCCTCCCATGAATGGCGCGGATGGTGTAATAAAGCGCCACACGATGCCTCTGCGACTGGCCTCCTCTCGGAAGGCTTGCCGCAGCTCTTTATCGGCACCGTGCATGTTGGTGCCGTTGTCCGAATGTATTTCGGTTGGGCAGCCTCGACGGGCAGCGAATCGGCGCAACGCCAGTATGGCGGAGTCTGCGCTGAGGCTAGCGGCGATCTCAAGGTGGACAGCTCTGGATGTGAGACAGGTGAACAGGGCTACGTACCTTTTCTGGTGCTGACGACCGACGGTAACGGACAGTGGTCCGAAATAGTCCAGACCGGTATAAGTGAACGGCCTCTGGTGATGAGCGAGCCGCGTTCTGGGGTGGTCACCGGTCGCAGGCACGGGTGGTTGTGCCTTACGAATGCGACACTGCAGACATCGTGCCAGCACCATCTTCGTTGTTGGTCGCATTTTAACGACCCAGTAGTGTTGTCGTACCTCGTTTATAGTGAGTTCTGTCCCACTGTGCTGTAGATCGCGATGTGTCCAGTCTATGTATAACTGGGTGATGCGATGGTCACCGTGTAGTATCGGTGGACGTTTTACCTCTTCGGCTATTTCGTTAGTCGCTGCTATACGGCTTCTCAGTCGTATGATGTTGTCTTGCATTTCTATTTGCAGCGGCCGTAGTCGACTGTCTTTGTCCAATATCTTCTGTTCTCGCAATTTCGCTATTTCCGGAGCGAAAGACTGATTTTGGATGACTTGGACCAGTATCTTCTCTGCTTCTTGGAGAAACTCGGCTTCTATAGTTTGAGTTTTGGGTTCTGACTTCTTTGTAGTCAGTTTCCGAGAAGGTGGCGCAATTTTCTTCTTCTTTCGCCAGTCAGGATCTTTTTCCTCGTTCTGTCTAGTCCTCTTGTAGAACGTCTTTTCTGTCCGTTGTCGGCAGAGAGACACGAAACGTAGGACGGTTGCCGTTGCCCGAAGCAGTCGTTCCCATCTTGAAAACCTTGCTGGATCGGGTATGACTTCGGTGAGTTGTCGAATGTTGGTTTTCTCGACGGAGGTGAGGGTCCTTTCTTCCCCCGTCTCGGCTGAGACTGGAGGTTTCTCGGTTGGCCATGAAGACGGTTCTTCGTAGAGAAAGTTTGGGCCACTAAACCACTCATGATGTGAGTCAAAGTGGTGTGGTACGTCACGAGTAGCGATATCGGCGATGTTCAGTTTTGTTGGTATCCATCGCCAATCTTCAACTTTGCTGTTCTCTTCTATAGCGGCTATGCGATGAGCGACGAAAGGTTTGTATACTCGTGCTCCTCTTCTGATCCATGTCAGGACGGTTCTACTGTCTGACCAATATGTCACCGATGCGGGCTTGACGTCGTGCTCGCGTATTACAGCTGCGGCCACGCGGGTTCCCATGACCGCGGCCTGCAGCTCGAGGCGTGGTATTGATTGTAGCTTCAGTGGTGCTACTTTCGCCTTTGCCATGACTAGGCTGACTCGATGGACGCCTTCTGCTGATGTGGTTCGCCAGTATACCGCCGTCGCGTACGCCATTTCGCTTGCGTCGGTGAACACGTGGACCTGTATTTCTGTAGCTTCGCTATATCCTGGATAGCATCTTGGTATGCTGATGCACTTGAGCTGTTTCAGGTGCTGTACCCAACATTTCCATTGGGTCGCCAGGTCTTTATCGAGTGACTGATCCCAATCGACTCCTCGCCTCCATGCCTCTTGCAGGATCTGCTTGGCTCGAATCGTTACTGGTGAGGCAAGTCCGAGTGGGTCATAGAGTGACATGACGATCTTCAGTGCTTCTCTCTTGGTTGGCACTTCCTTTTCTAAAACGCCTACAGGTAGGCGTGCGAGCGTCAAGTTGAAACCCAACGTATCTTCGCCCGGTCTCCATATTAGGCCGAGTATCTTCTCTGAATTTTCAGCGTTTCCGATACTGACGACTTCAGTTCGACTCTGCGTCGGGTCCAGCTTTCCTATTACTTGGGCGCTATTCGATACCCATTTTCTAAGTTCCAGCCTTGCCTGATGGTGTATTTCTTTTACAGTTGTGGCGATGCGCGTCGTTTCTTCAACTGTTTCGTAGCTGTCGAGGTAGTCATCCATGTAATGATTGTGAATGATGGCTTCGACTGCCTCTGGATGCTCCTTTATGTACCTTTTCGCGTTCCAATTTTTCGCGAAAATGGCTGTGCAGGGTGAACTTGCTGCACCGAATATGATGGACGTCATACGGTATTCTTCAGGCGCTCCTTCTCTTCTATTGCCTCTCCACAGGTATCGGAGTGCGTCCCTGTCTTCGCTTCGCACCTTTACCTGCATAAACATCTCTGCTATGTCACCTGAGATGGCTATGCGGTGTCGGCGGAATCTCATCATGACGCCGGGTAGTGACTGCAGCAGGTCTGGTCCAGTTAGAAGGAAGTCATTTAGTGACAGCCCTCTAGATTTCGCAGCAGCGTCATGAACTATTCGAAGCTTTTCAGGCTTCATGGGGTTGAACACGTCGAAGTGTGGTAAGTACCACGTTTTTCCTGGTGTGTTCGTCTTGGGCGCCTTCTCTGCGTATCCCTTTTGGACGAGAGAGTCCATCTGTTCTGAGTATCTATCTCGAAGGGCAGGGTTGCTATCGAGCTTCTTTTCTGTTGAGACGAGCCTCTTGAGTGCTGTCCCGTAACTATCTGGCATATCTACATGTTCGTTCTTCCACAGCATGCCTGTTTCTATATGTCCATCCTCTAACTGTCGGATGTGACGGTTCAGAATATCTTCTGCTTTCTTCTCAGGATCGGAGTCTGGTCGTCGCGGATTAATGATTAGTGATTCTAATGCGAAAAATTCACGAAGTTGTTCGTCGAGGTCTTCATCGCTCGCTGTTAATCTGTTGACGTAGTGCACTTGGTGACCTAGGATTCTAGTATGCGCGCCGTGTAAAGTCCAGCCCAATGTGGTGAGTGAAGCGACGGGCTGGTGTTTCGGGCCTGTTCGTATTTCGCTGGCCAGTAGAAGATGCCAGTTGTCCTGGCCGATGAGGATCTTCGGTACGCCAGTGTTGTATATAAGATGTTGTCTTAGGTCATTCAGGTGGTTGCAATTTGCGATGTCCTCCTCGTTCACTTTCTGCGGTGTTAAGTTGAGCCTCGGTATGGTGCGCGCTCTGAACGGCACCTTGTTCTTGATTGGGCTCTTAAGAGTGACTGTGATTCTTCGTGAATGGGGGGTGTCGATCATGTTGTTACCGATCGCACCGATCTTCAGAGGGTCGATAGGGCCCTCTGCCCCGATTTCCTTCGCTAGATCTTCGTCGATCAGGGAAACGGTTGATCCATCGTCGAGAAGCGCGAATGTGGATGCTTCTCCCGCCGGTCCGATGACCTGAACCGGTACTATCTTGAGATAGGCTTGGCTAGATGTTGTTCGCGAACTGGCTACCGTTTCCTGAGACTCCTTCTGTTCCTGGGCAGGGGGCTTCTCTATACCCTCTGCTGTGAGCTTCTTCTTATAGTGAAGAAGCTGATGGTGCGTGGCTGTGCACCCCTTGACCCCACACTTCTTCAACTTGCAAGCGTGACTGAAGCGACGGATTCGCAAGCAGCGAAAACACAAGCCGATTTTCTTCGCGAGTTCCCATTTCTTGTCACTGGACGCCTCTTTGAATTTCGTACAGTCGGAAGCGTAGTGTCCTTCTTTATCACAAACGCGGCATCTGATCGTCGGTTTGTCTGTTGCTGTATGGGTTCTCTGCGTGACACGTCTTGTTGCTGTCGCTTCAACAGGGTTGATGTTCTCCGGTGGAGCGAAGGCGCTGCAGAAGCTGGCTTGTTCTGTGATGAAGTCACTGAAGAGTGAGAGGTCCGGTAACGATTGGTACTTTTCTGTGTATATTCTGTACCACTGTACACGCAGGGAGTTTGGCAGCTTTTCTGTCAGTAGTCGCATCAGCTCGGCGTTGATCAGGTAGTGATCCTTCTTAAGCGCGCGCAGAGTTACTACGCCACTTCTGACTCGACTCGCGAAGTTGCAGATGTCCCTGGGTGTCTCGCTGCAGCGCGGTAGACCGCGGAGCCTATCGGTTTCGGCTTGAGCGATCGAATCCGGACGGCCAAATTGCAGCTCGAGTTCTCTCATGATGTCATTCGGTTTAGCGTGTCCGATGAGTTCTGAGCTCACTGTCTCGAGTGCCCGTCCTCGTAGACTTCTTCGAAGTCTTGCTGTATTTTCAACATCGTTGAAGTAGGTTCGCGTCGTTTCGTAGATGGCGCGAAACGAAAGCCATTCGGTATGAGCTCCGCTGTAGTTCGGTAGCGTCATGATGGCCTTTGACGCCGAGGGGTGGTTCGATGTCCACTGTTCTGTTTTCTTGTCGGCGAGCGACGCTATAGCAGACGTTAACTCCGTTATGAAAGGGCGGAGTGAGTCTTCCCCCTTGGTGTCTTCTATGTGTTTCGATGGCACTATATTATTTTTCACTTCATTCACTTTAGGATTTAACAAAGGTACTTGCGTTTGGGGGTCCACTATACTAACGATGTCCACGGTGGGGGGCGGTGCCTCTCGGCTTCTGGTTCTATTGTCCCCTTCGGCGGCATTGACCTCGCTCACTGGTTCAGGCTCTGGTGCCTCTTCAAGCCAGGAACGCACGTACTCGTTGTTTGAGTTTCTATCATCCATATATTCACCGTCGGATTCTTCCTCCTCGGCTCTTTGAAGTGCTATTTGAGCGAGTTCCAACTTAATTTTCAATAAGTCTTCACGTGCTCTCGATTTTTTCCTTTGCGACCGTGTCGTTCTAATCGTAGTTGACGGCGGCCTACTATGTTCGATACGGGTGTCACCCCGGGTAGTCATCGGCATCGTACGGCTGTACGTTTTATTTAACGACTTTTCTATGAAATCACTTGGCTTCATTGTCGTATCTGAAGTTCCCTTCAATGTGGTTTCCTTCTCAGTAACAGCTGGTTGTTCTATCTGTTTCGTTACTTTGGATTGTGCCAGTACAGGTAAGTCTTCGGCTTCCATTGGAGCGATAGGACGTGGTGGCAGTGGTTGCTCGATCCCTTCAGTGGTGGATGGCGAACGTGGGGGTAACTGGTGACGGATAGCTGCGGACGTATGTCCCACCTCAACATTCACTGTCCATGCTTCAGGTGCCTTGCCTTGCGATCTTGTAACTGGCATGTTAACTCAAGTGGTTGTATTTTAAGATTGAGTCCCAAAAAATTCTATGTCCCAAATTCTATTTCAAAAAATCTATGTTCCAAAAAAATCTATGTCTAAAAAAAATCTAGTTCCCAAAAAAAATCTAGGTCCCAAAAAAATCTAGGTCCCAAAAAAAAATCTAGGTCCCAAAAAAATCTAGGTCTCAAAAAGTTCTAGGTCCCAAAAAAATCTAGGTCCCAAAAAAATCTAGGTCTCAAAAAAATCTATGTCCCAAAAAAATCTATGTCCCCAAAAGATTCTATTTCTAAAGTAAATGTTCTATCTTCCACAGTAAACTTTCCACTAAGATGAGTTCTATCAGTTATAAGTCTTCAGGCATAAGTCTTCAGGCGTAACTCTTCAGGCTTAGGTCTTTAGACTTCAGGAATCTTGAAAATATCCGGTTCGACAGGACCAACAGATGTACCGGACGGGCGTGATCGCTGGACTCGATATATGTTCAAGGAGGTCGTAGTACCTATCTCGAATATACAGCATCGAGATAGGCCCCTCACTGTCTCAGCGCGCTGACGTCCTGCACCGACAGGTTGCAGTTATTTTCCGTATGTGACTATATCCCGAAGTCTATGTGGAAGCGGGTGTTTTTTGGCGAAATGACACAACATAGGATAGTTTACAAGTACACAGAGTTATTATGGAAGTACTTACAGGTCCGTTCAGGTTATTTACTATAAACTACTTAAGCCTTTATTTTGGCTTTCCGATGACTACAAATGATGGACTTTCCCTGTTTACTAAGGTACGGCCAATCTTTACCTTAACGAGAACCCTGTTTTACTTCCTCAATAAAACTTTTGAAAGCGTTTATTTTTACTAAGATCCTGATACAATATTTGTCGAAATACATGGAATTTTACAAGTGTTGGGTGATTTTAATGTACTTTTAGGCAGGTGACAGCACTGCCTATATATTGAAATTAAAATAACAATAACATTTAAATAAATGTTCGGAGATATAACGCCTTGAATGGCTAAAACTAGAATTTATCACAAAATAATTGTCTTATTATCTATATTACTGCAAAATTACTAAAACAATCACATTCATATTACGCAGCCTTCAAGGCTGGTCTATTTACCTTTAACATTTACGCATTTAAAATACAATAAGTTAAAACCTCGGGGCGTGAAGCGCCTCCGAACGAGCGTCAGTTAAACCGACTTCACATGGTTATAAACATAATCTATTACCCCAGCTAAGCAGGCCTTTCTTAATGGTTATCGATCAAAGGGGTTACGTCCAGGGCTAGGTCTCGGTCTAGTGTACCTGGACGCACCAAAAAACTATGTACTTCTCAATTTATGGCCTACTTAACTGAGATTTTACATACATAAAACGCTATCTTGTAGCTAATTATATTTGAAACTATAAAACTAAGTTAAATACATGCTTTGAGCAGACTACGAACTATTTGGGTGACATCGTCGCGAACAGAGCTATATAACATTCCATAATGTTTTCCGGACCAAATTAATATTTTCTGATACAATGGCCCCAATATTAAAACCAGCTGTTTAATACTAACAAAATATTCTCGAAAGAATTTAAAGTTTAGCTTTATTACAATGAAGGGACATAAAAATTACCATTTTTATGCTTATAGGTAAATTTTAGAGACGTACGTGATTACGGGAAATTAAATAGTGTGGGGAAAGTACCGACTATCGATTAACGATTAGTCGACTATTTTAAATCGATGTACTTAATTATTTTGTGTTGAAGCTACTGGCTTGTAACTGTGCTAGTTTCAAGTGAAATCGATATTATTTATTCAATTATAATCGGTATCTTGTGCCTTGAACTTGTCACTGTTGCAACAAAGTTCTTTAACGCAGTTTGCGGCAGTAGAAAAATTGCAGAAATCGTCACGTAACAAAAAAGCGTTATCCGTGCCCTCCATGCGACTTTTTATTATATATAATAGAAATAGACAGACAGAGAGAGAGAGAGAGAGAGAGATAGTTTTCCTAGTTTTCGAGGATGTTTAAGAGGATAGTGAGGTCAAAATGAAAATCCAAGAGGGCGGCTGTGAAAATTTTAAATAAATTAATCATACAATCTAAATCTCAATATTGAATTACATTCGGAGTTCAGGCAAAAAGCGTAAGGAACTTCGTTACTAACAGGGTCTCCCGAAATCACACGTTTTTTTTTCATGCCTTCACCAAATTTTTGGAATGAATTTAGATTGTCAAAATTCACCTAACGTATACAAAAACGACTTAAGAACTTTCTATTTTGTTCATTGAAGTATCTAGATAGGTACTCTTTAGCTTCCTTCTCTTTTGGCGTCAATGAGTGTGTCCAATGAACCTTTTTGATTAAATTATTTACAGATAGGTTAATATTTACACTTTAAGGACAGCGGAGCAATAACTGTGATTTTTTTGGACTGTTTATTTTTTATTTTTATGTAAGTACAAAATGATTAGGAATAATCAACTAATGGCCTTTGTCAGCAATTATGTAAAAGTTTCAGTTACCTTATTATAATAATAATAATATATTTATTTAATTTGACAACATTGGTCCATTGGTTAGTACGAAACTTATCAACTAAGAGTTAGTATTTATGTTGTTCCTTTTTTAATTAATCCATTAGGCACCTGTCTAGGCACCTTAAATAAGGTTCTAAATCGACTAAAAACCATCTGACCACAGAGACATCACTACTGAAAAACCGTCTGATTTAGGTGGTGATTTATGTACAATAAGGGGCAACTTTTAATTTCGTAAGGCAGCTATGTCTAAGCTATTTGTTTGAGGCTGGTTATAAAACTGTCTACTCGCCGTGTTTTATTGTTTTGGACGTGACTCCGAAGCTGTTTGCATGTTGCCTAATTTGCACGACGATTTATAATTTTTAGAGCATTAAAGGTAATGGGAGAAAAATGTTTTAGTATCAAAATTATAGCATAAATTGCTACCGCGGGATAATTGCGTAACACACTAACAGTAGGAACAGCTTTCATTCTGACAGTTCAACAACATTCATTGCGTTATTTACGTTGTTAAGCAGTAATTTCTTTCGAACATATGAAGCAATGGATTAGCAATAGGCTTCAAAATGATTCAAATTGTGATAAATAATATGTTACGCATTCCGGGTGCTGATCTATTGTAGTTTAAAATAGTAGTTTGTAGCAAAGCTTGTTCTGAAAGAGTTCGTTCTAGAAAGTGATTTTAGCAAGTCTATTTCTGCCACCAAATGTAATTGCAATGTTCCGGTTTGAAGGATTTTGGTGCCAGTATTTCAGGCACATTTAAACATTTATTCTTTATTTGTTTAAAACCACTGAAGTAAAACTCAAAGGTCAAAATCTATTTTAAAGACCATACAAGTACGGTCAGATCCAAAGAAGACCATGTAGGACACGTTCACTGTCCATGACCCACGTGTGGGTCATTTTGGGTTGGAAAGAGACGTCCGTGCCATTCATGTGGGTCACTGCACTTCTCAAACATAATGGGTTCTTACTTTGTGGACATAAAAGAGACATACTAGTATTTTACATGAACGTAGGAGCAATTATGTAGTTAACATAAAAAAGCAATGAGCCATCGATTTTATTTATTTATTTAGGACTTACAAAGCTTTGAAAATTTAACTTAAAAATATAGGAACGAAAAAGTAAATTGGATGTAAGAGCTAATTTCGACATTTTGGCTGGACAGTGAACGTGTGTCTGAGGTATTCTTTGATTGCCTTTAAATTCGGCAACGCTACGACAATCCCATTGATGTTGCAAGTGATTATCGGCGACGATAACTATTAGCCAACAGGTGGGTTGTCGACCAGTCTACTAACCTATTTTGACAACAAATTGTGATGTCCATCCGCTTGCTAAGTGTTGTGCTTAATTATGAAAATTTCCCCTCCATTGACCGCTCTCCTTCGTGTCGCTGGCACGGAAGTTGTTCAAATTGTGCCGGCTCAAAACTTCGCCACTTCTAGGGCGTTACCGGTTTGACCGTTTATAACAACGGTCACTAGGAGAATCAAGTTGTTTAACTTCATGTGAAATACCAGTATCCTACTACACCCATCCGTGCTATTCGTATTTTCTAAAGTTCCTTTCGAAATACTTCGAATGTTGTGCGGTTCAAGTGAATACTCGAAGTACGAAAACGAATATACCTACATATTCACAATCAGCCTATAATGTTCCAATTGCTGGGACACAGGCGTCCTCATGTCTTCGAATGTTTGGTCCTAAGACATGCCGGTTTCTTCACGATGTTTTCGTTCACCGTTTTTAGAGCAGTGGTGATGAAATAATTTACACAAAGTAAAGCGCCTATCGGGGTTCCAACCTACGACCTACAACTCGTAAGTCGCGGCCGTTACCACTGGCCACAACTGGTAACGGTGAAGACTATAATAATATACTTACACATAATTTTTATTTAGTAGTAGTGTAGTGTTTTTCTCAGTAATAGTGGATTTGTGCTCAGTGAACAGCAATAGGCTCGCCCGCTCGGTACTGTTAAGGACTTATCTACAAAAATATAACTGGCGAAATGTTTTTTATTCGAGGGATCTTATCTTTTTTTAGGCACGTGTTTCTGTGGCAAATAAATCTATTTTTCTTTCTTTATTTCTTTCTAAAGGTGGATTTAGGGCAGAGGTGTTTGGCTCTGCCTACCCCCTCGGTTAAAAAGGTAACTTCAACTCAACTCAACGCTACATCATTTATTTCAAATAAACCGATTACAGGCACTTTTGAATTGTCAAGGGGTCGGTCAGTCAGAAAGATGAAGCTAGTTGCCCATCCTAAAGCGTAGTAGGTACCTATGGAAAAGAACGGGCAAGAAACTACATGGACACTCTTTAAATCAAAACATTGTTACAAAAAATTGGTTACATCATTCATGTTAAAAATTATAGATGTGAGAACGATGTTGAAAAACGTGCATATTAAAAGTGTCCGTAATAAAAAAGTTAAAATAAAAAAACAATTCATACATTAAAATAAACCGTGGCAGCTAAGAGATGACCAGTTCCTACTAATGGCGCCTGTTCGCGAACATGAAATATGGATCAGCGCCATTCGACTCAAGCATTGTGAAGGCGTAATGTTATTTGTTGGGTTTAGTTTATCTACGTAGATTCACTGCTCAACACACACTTAGAAAATAGTTGAACTAAAGTCAACCCCAACATACATTTTTTATGGGGTACTGTGTTAAATGTTACAACAAAATACCTTGTGATATATTGCAATTAAATGAAAGAAAATTTTAAACTCATATTAAAAGTACGCTAAACAATCATATTACAAATTAGAGGATTATATCCTAGATAAGAATGTTAGGAAACATGCTGGTCCTGCTCAATACATAGGACATACAATGCATAGGACAATCTAGAGTCTAGACAAAATCAAACTGGTTGCTAATTTAGTTGTATAATTTATAATTTTTATGACATTTATATTACATTATGTAACTATTTTAACTCACACACTAAATTATTAATTGTTAAAATTTTATAAAAATCATCTACTTTTCAATGTTTGTAAATATGTGAGCACCATGTATCTATCACATAATTAATTTACCTGTCATTGTTATAAATTTAATTCTGTTTACCTATTGTGGTATAGTAATTTTATTCTAGGTACATTGGTTCTCGGTGCATAATTATATAATTAATGTATAAATAATATTGTAAAGCATTTTAAAAGAGTAACGGTGGAGTCTCTTGCCCATTCATCTCTATACGAAACTACCTTTTGGAAGGGGCAACTAGAATCAATTCTATTTTCATGTAAATTTTGACGTTAAAAAGTGTCTTTAATGTGCCTATTTGAAATAAATGATTTGTCTTTGACTTTGACATAAATTTGTTTGCCAAAAAACGACCCACACAAAATCAAATATTTAGCCAAGCTATATCATCCTAAACGTCGTATTCCTGCTCGTTGAATGAACGTAGATTTCTCCGGGAATTTCCTGCAGGTAAATCCATCAGGTATGTTTTATTAAGAAGCCGCTCTTTCTCATATGTCGTATTCCATAAGGAAGCAATGCTCATATGAAATGCCACTTGAATTATTTGGCGAGCTCTTTGTTACAGTGGCATTACACTCCCTCTTTGTTGTCGGTTAAGTATTCAATCTTTGACGCGCGTTTTAATTTGAATGTTTTGGGCCGTGTTTTCTATGGTTTTAAGTAGGAAAATGGAGGATATGTGCAGACAGTACGGTGAGAAGTTAGGTTTTAATTTATAATTTACGTTATTCGCTACGTCATCTTTATAGGTTAGGTTCTTCAATACAGGCATTGTGGTTATTATGCTCTTATTTTTTTAAAGAAAGAAAGAATGTAAGAAAGAAATATTGTTTATTCTGCACAAACAAGACGCACATAACAAAAATCTATTATAGACAAAATACATACATACACTAATAACAAGTAGCCAAAAGCCTCATACTCAAAAAGTTAAAAGTTTGACAATGTTGTCTATTGGTTGATGTCTAAAGACCAAAGACAATAATACACATTGCGTAATGCGTTGCGAGACTAGCAAATGACAACAACAAACAAACAAAACATGAAGTGATCTACTTTTGTAACAAACAACAAAAATACAAGTAACATGAAATCGTGCGTCGCATCTGTGCAAGAACAGGACGTTGCTCAGCAAAATGCTGTGTCTTCGGACAAACCGAACTATCCTATCTACCGACCTATCTTAACTACTATACAACTACCAACTACCTCTCGAGTGACATAGTGTTTTAACTGTTTGTATTTCCTGTGCGTCTCCCAAATAAAATACTTTTCTTTCTATCTATCTTTTTATTTTATTATCAGTTATGACAACTAGTTCAGTAGTTCCTACAGTTTCAACACCACCAGTTTTCCTTTCATGGCAATCATCATCTGCCTAGCGTTTTCCCGACTGTGTTGAATTCAGCTTCCAGTCTAACCGGATGCAGCTGAATATACTAGTATTTTAAATGGAATAACTGCCTATCTGACCTCCACAACCCAGTTACTGGGTAATACGATACTCTTTAGTAAGACTGGTTGTCAGATATTTTGGGCTTTCGGAATTCATTTCATGACAATTGATGTTAAATTGTGTGGAATATTCGTGACTCCAATATTCCAGGAATTTTCCAGACGACGGGAAGGTGGTTGAATATTGAATCATTTCTCTGTAAAAACCGCTTTATTTGTCTGGCTTTTCCTGAATATTTGTGGGCTTCCAGTAAAAATCTTTAGGGATAGGAAAAGTTTGGAAACGGAATTTTCCGAAATAAGCATTTACGAACCGCTCTGTTACTATGAGCATTGGAGGCCCAGTGGTAACGCCCCCGACTTACCGAGTTGTAGGTCGTGAGTTCGAACCCAGGTAGGCGTTTTACTTTGTGTAATTTATTTCATCACCACTGCTCTCAAAACGAAGAAGGAAAACATCATGAGGAAACCGGCATGTCCTAGAACCAAAAATTCAAAGAAATATGACATCCACCAACCCGCAATGGACCCGCGTGGTGGATTACGGCTAACTCCCTCTCACAGAGAGGAGGCCTGTGTCCCAGCTGTGGGAAATTTATAATCTGATTACACTGTTACTATCGAAACTGATATCAAATTTTTAGTTATCAGAAAATCTATTACCATATCAACAAAATAACTTTATAAATCACCAATGAAAACGTACAAAGACGCGTATAACGAAGTCGACACAATTCAATTAAGTGTCGGCACTATGTAAATTAGTTGTGTTGGTATCCCGGCGTCTCCCGACAAGATACAATAAAGGCGTTATCTGCGGAGCACACCCTCGTTGCTGCGAACAAAAGGACGACGGTATGTATAGCGTGTTATAGTTAGCGGCATGGATTAAAGAGAACTGGATATGGAACGTGACTGAAAGTAACAAAGCAAAGAAGAATAGAATAGAGTAGAAAAGAATACTCTTTTTTATGTACAGCATAAAAATTACAGATATAAATGTAGACATTTTACATAGGGTGACACTATGGGCGGTCTTATCGCTAAAAGCGATCTTTTACAGACAACCTCCAGAAGTTCAGTGAAATGGCTTTTATACACAGAAAAAACGAGCATTTGTGACGGTGACCAATCGTAACGTTCGCGATAAACTTTTGCGATAGTGATTTCAATTTTCGTCACGATGTTTCCTCTATTCGCAAGATTACATCAATCGTACGATGCTTCTTGTGCAACAAGACAATAAACATCTACACAATTGAGAAAATATCAGCTTACCGTATCTTTCTAAGTTTATTTTAAAAAAAATTGTTTCCGAAATGGAATAGTTGTGATTCGTTAAATCCAAACTTTAATCAAAAACTCCTTCACAGAGGCGTAATTGCGTAACACACTAACAGTAGGAAAGGCTTTCATTTTGACAGTTGAACAATATTCATATGCAATGAATAAAAATATTTACCCTGTTGAGCAGACAATTTTTTCGAACATATGAAGCAATGGATTATCCACAGCCTTCAAATTGATTCAGATTGTAACTGATAGTGTGTTACGCAATTAGGGTGCAGGTTTTTCAAGACCATTTTTAACCGTTGCATGAAACCTTATCAATCTGCACCAATTTCTTATCCACCATTCACCACTCCAAGCCCTCCCATGGAACACAGCAACAACGGGGGTGAGCGATAAGTGTGGATGCCAAGGGTTACGTTTCAAACAACATGGCGCTACGCTGCCCCGTCATGGCTTTATAGCCGCCAAGTTATGGTCGAACTTGTCGCCTTTTTAGCCATGGAAGGGCGGCAACCCTAAGATTTTCAGATAAGGTATTTTTTATGACGGTTGCCCATGATATCCTGGCTGGAGACTGTTAAATAATAGGTAAATGGTAAGGTCTGTAGTTATAGTGAGGTAATATTTTATGAATTGTTCTTATTTAATAATATTTTTCTCGAACTTAATTTAATATTTGCTCTAATTTAATCGATATCCGTGCAGTAGACACAATAGTTTAAACAATAGCCGTGAATTTTATTGAAGCCTAGTTACGATCAATATTATTATTTTGACATTGCGTTAAGATGCGAATTTAATAATCTTCTGCTTAAAAGACGTAGATATGTTTAATCTTATTTATTTATTTATGTATTGAATCATGGAAAACTTACAGCTTAAAAACTTAATAAAAAGGAAACCCATAGTCAACAGGAAGCCAATTACAAGTCTTCGCGTGTAGAATTAGACTGAAAATTTATATGTGAGCATACAACAGCAATAGGTACGTAATACATTGTTTTGTTTTTGTTACATATTTGTCTAAAACTATTTGGTTTACATTATAAGGAGAACAAATAAAATAAAATTAAATGAAAAAGGTAATAATCGAAACTTATGATTAAGTGGCTATTTGAAAAAATTAAGGCTCAACCACCTTCTAACTGACGTCACACTAGTCGCAAAGGGATCCAAATCATGCTGCTTACACATTTCATTGAATTGTTTGCTTGCACGCACAATACAACTACTCTGCCTGTAATTCGTAGAGGCATAAGGTGCAAATAAGGGCGGATTTAGACGAAATGACTTATTTGGCACGTTAAAATAAAAAATAAAATATTATAGCTCGGGACTGTCAATATTATTGCTAAACATCTTCAACAGAAACAGACAATCAGCAATCCTACGTCTACTTTCAATTGGCAACAGACGGTACTTCTTACAGAGTCGGAGATAATCGATTGAATGGTATGGAATATTTTGATGGTAAAAAAGATATTGAATAAAGCGTATATTCACAAATATACACAAATCCTACTTCCAAGCTATGTGTAGCCACCTATGTTTTATCCAGAAAAATGTTGATGAGTGTCTGTACACATAAACAGATTGGACACCACCACATTCTTCTTGTCAATACGTCAGCCCACGTCAAGAAGGAAAAAGATGAACTCGACCTCCGATTCAAAAGAATGTATAGGCTGCTAAGAAGAAACTCCATTCTGCAAAACCGTTTTCCGTGCAAAACAAATTGTTGTTATACAGACAAGTCCTGATGCCAGTTTGGACTTATGGTATTCAACTATGGGGCTGCACTAAACAGACCAATATATTAATTATACAGCGATTCCAGAACAAAGTGCTAAGGGACCAAACAAACACAAGAACGAAGTGTATTCGCCTTAATAGAGACTATAAGAAAAGTGCTATTGGACACATTCTTAGTAAAGACAATTTAATAGCTTAGGTTATAATTAAATTACCTATTAGTCTATTTATAAGGCTAGATTGTAATAAGATTAGGGTCCATGTTATTGTTGAACCCTAGGACAAGGGAGAAGTAAAAAATACGTCTGCCAAGTGCATTTAAGTTATAGGCGAAGTTCTCGCCTTTTTTCCGTGAACGGGGGACAACCCTAAGATTTTCAGATAAGGTATTTTTTATGACGATTGGACCCTTTAAACAGGTGCTGGTTCTTATAAGATAGGGAAATAGGAAGGTCCGTTATAGTAAGGTGATTTATAAATTGCGATATTTTAATAAGATTATTGGCCGCAAAACAGACGCAATATTTGTTGAATTGTACTTAAAATATCAATGAGAATTTTTGAGAATTTACTGTGTTGAAAAGCGAATTTGTTAACTCAGATAAGTATTTATAATTAAGTAGCGATCCGCCCCTGCTTCGCAAGGTTTTAAGATTTGACAAAATATCGATATTTTATTTAAGTTTAAATCTCCAAACGCCTGTTTGACACTTCCCGTGACCCAAGGGCTGGCTTTTACCTTGGCCAGAGGCTAAGCATAGCCATACAACGTGGCAATGCCGCCAGTCTCTTGGGTACATTACCAGTCGACAGCGATGCGGAGGAATTTTTCGACGCCATTTTCTAGTTTGTTAATAGTTTTAGTTAGGTTAGGTTATAATATTTTAATTGTAAATACTATTGTAACTTAAAATACAAAAAAAAAAGTTTAATATGAATGTAATATACAGGGTAGCAGGGAGATCAACACACAACCTATTACCATGGATTCAATACATGATTCTGGGCCCTAGTGTTGATATTTTCGCCGGTTATTAAAACAAAAATTAACTGTTCAGTACATTTTGACCGCGTAGGTATTGCACTTTTCTATAAAACAGCAGATTTTTTTTTTTTGACCGTGGTTATGTTTATGCACTAGGGTATCATGTGCTGAATTCATGGTTACAGTTTGCGCATCGAAGTCCCTGCCACCCTGTATTCATACCAAAACCTTCCGAAATAAATTCCTTAAATTATGGTGAAAAACGCATCGAAATCCATCGTGTAGTTTAGATATAACTAAGCGTCCACGCTTTGTTCTATCTATGATGTCGGAAATTATTCCACGGGAACGTATTACCGAGATAAAATGTATCCTACATGTTAATTCAGGTTATATACTATCTGTGTTCCAAATTCCATTCAAATCCGTTCAATATTTTTTGCGTGAAAGAGTAACAAACATCCATCCATCCATCCATCCATCCTCACAAACTTTCACATTTATAATACTAGCTTTTGCCCGCGGCTTCCCCCGCGTGGATATCGGAAATTATCCCACGGGAACGTATTACCGAGATAAAAAGTATCCTACGTGTTAATCCAGGTTATAAACTATCAGTGTTCCAAACTCCATCGAAATCCGTTCAGTAGTTTTTGCGTGAAAGAGTAACTAACATCCATCCATCCATCCATCCTCACAAACTTTCAGTAGGATTAGTAGGACAGGATATCGATATTTCGGACTCATATGTTCAGTCCATTTGGTTAGAGTACACATAACTTAGAAACTAGTGTTAGTACTTACATCTACCAAAAAAACAACACAAAATATTAATTACTACGCCACAGTGGCACGCGGGCGTATCCAATGTCCCAGGATGGGGCTGTCCCACCTATCAGCTATAGTTTTCAGGATGCTGTTGGGGTTGGCGCGTACCCTGCGTATAATGGAAGCACAATGCTTGCGCATGATGGCGTGAAAGCTATCTATTCTTGCTTCTGCGAACATGCCGAAAGCACTGCAGTAGCGCGGCAACTAACGGTCCCATCAACACCCTGAAAGCATCATTGTATTGTACGCGCAAAGCCGTGCTCTGCGTGTAGTTGACCCATAGACTACACGTATAGAATGACTGTCAGTATGCTGTAAATAGTGTAGCGTGATTGTGTACTGTAGATGAAGACTTTTACTTAAAACTTTTTTACAAAAAAAAAACTACCAACTTCAAAAAAAGACACTACATAGTGAAAAATAACTTTAATTTCGGAAGTCGGTGTCCTTGGATCTGTATTTTAGTTATTTTGCTACCGACTTCCGAAATGACAGTTATTTTTCACTATGTAGTGTCTTTTTTTGAAGTTGGTTGTTTTTTTTTTTTTGTAAAAACGTGTTTTACCTCCTCCTTTTTGAAGTCGGTTAAAAAGAAGTACCTATCACACGTATCTAAATTGTATTTTCAGGTAAAATATACAAAGGATGGAAAAATACAAAGAGATTCACAGTAACCTCTTAGTATCAATACGTCTACCAAACGTGTTTAATTTAGAAGTCCATTTCATTAGTGCACGTTTCACGGCCATTAAAGTTATGATAGAATAATTTTATTAGTTGACCGTCCAAAATGCAGGCTAGACTATTATCTATGAAATTTTGTGGCTCAGCCAGTGGAGTGGAACGCTTAGCTTAAATAGAGCTAACCAGCTGAAATTTTACAGTGTATCGAGTACCGAGCTAAAATTATACTCGGTGCCCCTGTTAAACCACAACCAGTAAAAAGTAGCGTAAAATAAAACGTTTTTGATACTGCTTTTTGTTAATTCAATAGACTATTTTAAATGGATGTTCTACACGTCCAATACAATAATGTTTTTAGTATGCTTTTGCGATTGCCTCGTTTTTGCAGTGCCTCAGAAATATTCGCTGTAACTCATAGCGATGGATTTCATACCATCAACCGCAATAAACGGCCTCACTCCTGAGTAGAATAAGAGGCAGTCATTTAATTTGATTAATATAGGAAACAGACTGCGACTCCAACAACTACAACTAGTAATTTGGGGCCATTACCACTGGGGCACCAATCAACCGTCTCAGGTAGGAAACATTTAACTTTTCTTCACAAATTGCTCTAAAAAGCGTGAAGGAAAGAACTAAAAAAAGCCTTGACACAACCTGCATCTCCTAGAATAAAAACAAACATGACATAACAACACGCCTTGCTCCCCCGAAAGATTAGGCAGAGGTGTACCTATAGTACACTCAAATTTCGCCAGTTATGTTTAAAGTCCCATGTAATAGGGGGCGAGCCTATTGCCATCAGCCGGGCACAAATCCAAACTCCGGTCTGCTTCTGAGAAATTCCAGATGGAATAACCAAATAACTCTTTGTCTGACCCGGGAAGACCGACTGTCAGAGTTAAAAGTTACTGACTACGCTTGATGTCATAAGTTTTTCCTTTGACAGGAGCAACCTACAGTACAACGTACGGCTTACCTACCTACTCTGTCGAACCTACTCCAAAGTCAAAGTATTATAAACATTGAATAAGCGGACCCGTTCTTTATCTGGTCTTAACCGTTGTGGAATTTACTTAACGCAGTAATTCCGGAGTAAGCCCTTTATAGTGGTCTCTATCCGTACGTAGTGTTGTGCACTGTCTTGATAATCCCGGGATGCGAGTATCTCCGCTTCCCGATGTTCTGCAACTGATCCCGGATTTTGTGTGGCAATTTCTGTACAATACGTTTATGCTATTTTGAATAATGTTGTTAGTTGTAAGTAAGGATTGTAACTTTAGAGGCTGACAACAGCTAAAGCGCGGTCACTGACGGACTGCATAGAAAAGAAAGAAAAGCGCGATGACACAACGCTAGTAATGTATTGCAAAAACTCTATTGATTAGACTAAAAATTAAAACACTATTACGTTAATAAATATGTTGCCTGTAGAATAATCTAACAAAAAATCTGAATGATTGCATGTATATTAACTGTGTCTTTTTATCGTTAAAATAATTTTTCAGAAGTATCTTCGTATTTTTTTCGATCATATCAAATTAGTTGTATTATGTTTTCAACACACTATCTAACTAGCATATATCCTGAAGCATATCATATATTTTTCTGATTTTGTTTACTGCAGTGGGTCATATACTTTAAGGCATTAAAAAACTTGCGTTTAGGTCCTGTAGTCTCCTTAAAGTGTTTTCAATGCTTTTACTTTGCGATATTATTAGCCCATTCGGAGAACAAATGTCTAATAACGCATTATGATAAACTGGATTGATTGATGTCGATATAGAAAAATGCATTTCTTATCATAAAGGTAAAACATACTAACATGAATGAACTAAAGAAACTGATTAAATGTAGCTTTCAATTAATAATGAAACTTTTTTGACGAATTTAAAAAGTTTTCACCAAAAGTGTAACTTTTTATCATTTTCGTAAAACGATTATTAAACAAATCATTGTATGCAAATTAACAAACTACTCTCTCCCTAATGATAAATATAAAGTAAAATCAATAAAAATAAATGAGACGAACGAGTAACTTTTCTATTAAAATATATAAATCCCGGATATAAGCATTCTCCTTCGAGCATTTTATATCCCGGCCTCGTTTCCCGTTTAATAACAACACTAATCCCACCGTGTGTGGGATCAGTGAGGTTCTGCCTTATTATAATATCGTAAATCATGACAGTTAGTGGTTACTGTTACTGTCAAGTATGCAGGTTCGATGCTCGGCGTATACATTTTTGAATCGTACCCCACGTGTTTGTGGTATGGCCTGGAATATAGGACTGGGTGTTTATAAGGTTAAGATAATGTAAGGCCAAATATACATAAATAACTACATGGTCTTCACATGATCTGACCAAGATTATGTCTGGACCTTAAAAGGGACTGTGACCTCTGAGTTTGTTTCGGCGTTTCTTCTCAGAGTAGTCAGATAGCAAACGCCGACCTCATCTAGTTTAAAAAATATGATTGACGTGTAAAAGTGTTTGTAAAAACCTACTTACAGAAATAAAATCATTTATAATTTTTAACTACTTTACGATGTTTAACTCAAACTCAAAGCATTTATTTCAATTAAACCATTTACAGGCACTTTTGAATTGTCTGTATATTCAAATAAATTTACTACCAACTAAAATTGTCCGCATATTCAAATCACAGCTGTCATTCTTTGACAGTTGTGGGAAATGTCTGCAACACGGCAAGTGAGATAGTGTGTCAAATGAAGAAACAATAATAAATTCCCAGACTGTACCGATTTGGGACTATTTGGTAACATTTTAATCTGTTGTGTAAACCAGTGAAAACTAACAAAAAATTGACAAGTCACATTGGCACTGAAACCTCCATAAACACATTACTACCAGCATTAAATAAAGAAAACAGATAAAAGGGCGCATTTCCGCGTTCGCCCATAAAGCATAAGACACAATACATTTGGCACAGCACATAAATCGAGGGCCATGTTAAATATTCGTTAAGTCGGCCCTCGACTTCGACGCGCCATCCGTTATAATATTGGATACATTTGCCGTTTGTTCAAATACACGGTTTACAATTACATAGAAACGAGCATTTGGAAGTTTAAGACAGGTTCTTTCAAACTCAAAACTCAAACTCAAAGCATTTATTTCAAATAATACAATTACAGGCACTTTTGTCAAGGAGTCGTTCAGTTAGAAAGATGAAGCTTGTTGGATGGAGAAAAACGGACAAAAAACTCCGCGGACACTCTTTTAAATCAAAATATCGTTACAAAATATTGGTTTCTTTATTTATTTAAGGATAGGAGAATCAACAGTTACAGAAGGATAATGACAGGATTACTAATACAGGGCCAATAAGATTATCATGGGTAAAAACAGAAAAAGGTGTTGGAAATCTTAGTATCACTAATGAGCACGACAACGAAAATATTAGTTACAATAAGAATTACACACTAAAAAAAGGTCCGAGTTCAGCCGAGTGCGTAATGATAAGGTTACCAAGTGCATGACAAGAAAAATAAAGAAAAGAAAGAAAATACATTTATTTATCCCAGAATAAGGCACACAATATTCACACAAAAACAAAAAAATTAAAAATACTTAAAAATAGTGTTGTGTGCCTCATGGCAGCGCCAAAAAAAAAACGAAGAGAATAAGTCACATGAAATTAGAGGCGAAAGTGAAACGTACAAGACAAGAGAAATACGCTCTTGAGACTACACTATCTTCCACACACACATTGAAGTTTAAAATCAAAAATCTTTTGTTAAAATTAGGCTGAGAACCACGGGGAATGACTACCGACATGACGACTAGTAGAGAAGTACGGAAGAAAAAAAAAGAAAAAAAAAGACACGTGTGGCACTCGGGGACTGCCGTGGTAAAGCTATTGCATAGAATTTTTTTATCAACTTATGCAATTATAATTATTTATATTTTTTTTATTTATGCAGTATTTTTTTTCTTTGATATTAATCCAAGTACAGTCGTACCATATACATACACGTTAAGCGAACGCTCGGCCGAGCTACATGGTAGGCGGAGTGGGGTGTGTTAGGTTTAATTTTCGTTACGGAATTTCTTGATTCGGTCGCCGCGCTCAAAGCCCGCGATAAAAGCTATGCAATAGCTTAAAAACGCGTCGACTTGAGAACCTCCTCCTTTTTTTTCATCGGTTAATAAGACATAGCGCCAACCCCAAATAAACTGGAATAAGGGCGAGGGAGAATGAGGACGATGAGGCTGAGAATCAGCACTTTTTGAACGTCAAAATAACATAAGACAGTTCCCCGAAAAAGCCCGCCCTTCACTACTTCCTAGTGCTTTAGCTAAGAAGTTTCAAGAACGCATCAGTGTTGCTTGGCGATAGAAATAAGTAAGAAGTAATGATCACAAGGATATATTATTTATTTCTGTATCTGTCCGTGACATCACAGCAGCGGGCCCTATCAGAATACCAGCGCTGCGACACTTATTTTCTTAATGTCGCAGCATCATGCTGAGATGGGGGCCTTTTGGCCTCGTACGGGACTTTCGGTTGTTATTTTAATTTTGCATATTTTTTTTTAATATGTTTGTGATAATCCTGTGCGAGTCCCACTAAATACCTTTTCTTTCTTTCTTTCTTTACACCTTATCTCACACTGTACACGTTGGACCAAAGATGTGGAACCACGTGGTTAACGTTAACGTAACCACCGAAGGAAGTCATCAATTAGGCAATGGAAATTCAGAGACTTATATTGCGCCAAATGTGTCTCGGCCCTAATAATTAACATTATTTTAAGGACCATGGACATGGCCCAGTTTTGGACTGTAAGTTTAATTGAAACCTGAACCATCACCCCGGCACAGAAGTCAAACATACTCAGACACGCAATTTATCTTGGAAAAGTAGACATGCTACCTGACAGCCTTTTTTTTTTTTTTTTTGGTGTGGGATATCATCAAATGACCTCTCCCGCTCTGGGCGGAGCGGAAGGGCATGTCAGACTCTTACTGACTAAAACCCACCCGTGTTCCTTCAGTTGCCTGTGCGCCAGGGCCACGGTAACTCTTTCGAACAATCCGCGACCCCGGTACCTGACAGCCTCACGACAATACCCGACATTATGCCCAAGCTTCAAAAGAACCTGTTCCTTTTTTAACTAAGAAAATATACACGAGTAATAGCAAATGATGTACTGTGGGAACAAGTGTAGGGAATTGTATATTTTAGACGTATTTTACGGCAAGAATAATAAAAAGAAGGTAAAGTAAGCATTTCTATTCCATTCGAAATTTGGAAGCTCTAAAACCAAGTTATTGCTGCTCTCCTGGAACAGGTAAAGCATAAAATAATACTACTTACATAATATTTTTATCTTCCTACTATTGATAGTGTATTATCATTCTGTAGGGGCCTTTTTTCCGGGAATATTGGGTACTTTTTTGCAAGGAATGAGATAAAACATAAAACTTTTGCGTTAAGAGGAACGACTTTTTTTTACTATTTGGAAAAGTCATTAAATAGAATTATATGAACTTAGAGGGTTGTATGGATGATTTTACTGATTATAATTCTGTAAATACATACTTGTTACGGTCGCGAATTATATTTTGCTCAACATACAACCTGACACTGGCTTGCAAATTGCAAAAAACGTAAGAAAATTTGATTTTCGCGGGCAACCTGGCGCTTCCCCCTTAAGGAATGATGCCACTGAATGTTACCAGCCTTCTAGATGAGGTGGATATCGTACTGCGTTAACGATTTTACCCCGACCATCGAGAGCAGTTTTTAGTCTTTATGACCTAGCCAGAGCCCACATAACAACAAAAAACAAATATCGATGAATTATTAAACCTATTTATATTAATTGTTAAAGTAACATTTTCGTTCCAGCGTGGTAATTGCGGAACACACTAACAGTAGGAATAGCTGTCATTTTGACAGTTCAACAACTTTCATTGCATTATTTACGTTGTTAGGCAGACAAATTTTTCGAACATATGAAGCATTGGATTAGCAATAGGCTTCAAAATGATTCAGATTGTGATTGATAGTGTGTTACGCAATTAGGGTGCTGGATTGATGGTTCTGGGGAAATCCTTACTCATCTAGTCCCCCTTTTTCCATACCTTTTGACGTATCATCTTTACGCAAAATTGTAAACACGACAACAGAGTATCCCTAATCAGCTAACACACATGTCGTGTCTTTGCAAATCCACATCATAAATGAATTCTACCACAATGACGAACATTGTAATAAGTACATTTTTTCTCCGCTCTTCCGAACATTCGCTCGCTCGCTTCGATCAAAACTCCCACTCCGTATTAAGTGGTCATAAATCGCTGGTGTCGCAGATGACTTGCGCCGTTTCACTTTCAGCTATTTTTGCTTCGCATTATTTTTACATTTCAGCGTCTTCTAAACGCGTGTTACTATACGGTAGGGTATCAAATATAGCCTTGTCAATGTAGACTTCGTGAAAAAAGAGTTCGTTGTTACTTCTGCGGAAAAAAAGCTGGAATTCGGTAAAATTGCGTTTCGTCAGTTGATTATTAGCAATGTCATCAGGCAACTTCTATGTATACATATTATAAACTAGCTTCCGCCCGCAGCTTCGCCCGCGTGGTATGTTGATAAAAAGTAGCCTTTGTCTTTCCCAGGATTCAAAGTATCCCCATAACAAATTTCATCAAAATCGGTCTAGCCGTTTCGGAGATTAGCCGGAACCAACATACAGACAGACGGACAGACAGACAAAAAAATGTAAGATTGTTTTTTTTTTATATAAGTACCGTATATACTTTCATGTGCATTTAGTAAAAAGCTATAATTTTTATATTACAAACAGACACTTTAATTTGCAACTGAAGGAACACGGGTGGGTTTTAGTCAGTAAAAGTCTGACTCGCCCTCCCGCTCCGTCCAGAACGCGAGAAGTTATTTCGTGATTTCCCACCCAAAAAAAAGACACTTTAATTTTATTTATTTGTATACCATGTATAGATTAAAGTCGCTTGTCGCGTGTGTGTGTGTGACCGCGTGGTTCTTTTAAACTACGCAATGGATTTTATTTATTTACTTATTTATTAAAACTGCATGCACAAGTAAAAAGTGTAAGTGTGTGTGTGTGGGAGGGGTGCGTGTGTGTGTGTGTAAGTGTTTAGTATTTTGGTGCTGCTTTCACCATTATATAGCGAATTTAATTCTAAAGGTTTATGTGTATTCGTTAATATTAAACCTACATATCGACGGTGTAGTATCAATATCGAATAACTAAAAAACCATGATTTTACAGGAGGCGACAAAACGGTGCCATTTCTATAATTTTTTTACATTTGAATCAAAAAGTTAATTATATTTAAAAAATTGTAGGAAACGCTTGTGATAGTGATTATAATTTTATTTTCTTTTTGAGTGAAATAGCCGTAAAATGTGATGATAATAATTAATGTATTCTATTCATAAATATTCTTACCGTCCTTATACTATTTCTACCAACTGATGTTTAATTAGATTAATTACCAAATGTTTTTAAGACGAGCGCTAATCCTGCCGACAAACTGTCACGCAGTTTGGCAGGTTTATAAAAATGTAAACAAGTGTTTGGTCCAAAATAAATGATTTATTATTTATTTATTTATTTATTTTTAAATGATAATAGTTTCAAATGTCTTTGCAAATACGAGGTCTTTCATATTTTACCTGTGAATATATATGCAATAAAGTGAAAATCGCTAAAATGTTAGTTATTAGATATTGATACTTCACCGTCGATATATTAAAAAAATCTCGGTTGTGTCAAGTCTGTAAAACCATGCAAAGCAAGGACAGATCGCTAGTAAGAATATAAATAGTCATTGAAATACTAGTCATCTAATAGTCCATTGCTTCATTTCTTGTCCTTCAATAATGAGTTGAACTGCGGTTTGTTACAGCCTCATAAAGTTCAGTGGCAAATAACAAGAAATGGTGATATGGTTGTCGTATAATGCCAGCGGAGTCCTTTATCTTCTACTAATAATCATATGACTAATCCCACCGCCAACTTCCAAACTCCAGGCTGTTACTAAGAAATTCCTAATGGAAAACCCAATAACAATTTGCCCGACCTGGGAATCGAACCCAAGACCCCACGCTCAGCAGTCGCGTTCCGTGCCTAGGAACGCACGTTAAGCCGTTGGTCCTGCGCCTGATCTCTCTCCGGTCGTGTCGGATTGCCGTCCGATCGGACTATGAGAGTGAGGGAAGAGAGAGTGCACATGTGTCTGCGCACACACTTATGGACTATAATATCTCCCGCGCCGAAGGCTACTTTCCGTTGAGACTGGCCGCCATGGCCAAAATACGGTCTGCAGGACTATGGCGACATTAATTTAACACATCGGTAGGGCTTTTTTTTTTTTTTTTTTGGGTGGGAAATCATCAAATGACCTCTCCCGCTCTGGGCGGAGCGGAAGGGCGTGTCAGACTCTTACTGACTAAAACCCACCCGTGTTCCTTCAGTTGCCTGTGCGCCAGGGCCACGGTAACTCTTTCGAACAATCCGCGACCCCGGCAGGCATCGGTCCTATCGGACCCCGTCAATTATGCTGACATCTCTTTGAGGCGCGCGTGGAACACGACGCGCCGTCGACCCGGGCCTGGTCCTTACCGGACGGCGAGCTGCCCATTGCTCGCCGTCCGCAAGCCCGCGCCTACGGTGGCCGGGAGTCGGCAATCGACTCCCGACGCCCAGGGTGTCTCCTCCTCCTGCGGCGGCTAGGGGCGCGAGGGCGTAGAGATTGCCTCTCCCTCTCGCGCTCCGCCTCCTCCTTCGCGAGCATTACTGCTTCGCAGAAGGAGGTGACGGCTTCCCATTCCCTCTCGCTCCGTACCATGGCCTGAACCAGAGCCGGACGCGAGAGGTCGCCGCCGCCGATCGCCGCCACGAGGACACGGCGGTGCTCCGCCCAAGCCGGGCAGACCTCCACCGTATGCTCCACCGTGTCCTCCGGTCGATCCACACAATGGTAACACCCGGGCGTTTCCTCCCGCCTTATCCGAAACAGGAACCTCCCGAAACAGCCATGTCCGGTGAGGACCTGCGTCAGGCGGAAGGTGAGGACGCCGTGGCGCCTCTCAAGCCACTCCTCAAAGAGGGGTCTTACCGCCGCAATTGTGGCGTGCCCTGCGCTGGGTTGCGACAGTCGCACCCTCCATGCCGCCATGAGATCCCGCCGGAGCTCTGTCCGCTGTGCCGTGATTTCTCGCGGCAGCGGAGTTACGCCCCGGCGTTTCGCCTCCTCGCGCCACTCCCAAACGTGCGCGAGGACCTTTGCCTCCAGATCCCACGGCGGTAATCCGGCAAGGAGGCTCGCCGCCTCGCAGGAGACCGTGCGGTATCCCCGTACCATCCGGATGGCCATGACCCTTTGGGACGCGTTCAACCGGCGGGCTGGCCGGAGCCTCAAGGAACGCGCCCACACCGGTGCCCCGTAAAGGGCCATGGACCGCACGACCCCCGCGTAGAGCCTCCGGCAGGAGGCGTTTGGCCCCCCCAGATTGGGCAAGAGCCGCTTCAAAGCAGCCCCGGCCCGCTGCAGTCTGGGAGCCAAACGTCGGAAATGCTCCACGAAGTTCCACCGGCTGTCGAGGACGAGTCCCAGGTACTTCATCGTCGACTCGACGCCGATGTGAACCCCTCCTACCGTTATTTCGGAACCCGACAGTGGCGCGTTCCGAGGACCATGAAAACACATGGCCTCGGACTTGTGCAAGGCCACCTCGAGTCCCAATTGCCGGATCCTCTCGACGACTGTCGCAACCCCGCGTGTCATCAATTCGGCCGCCGCCTGGTGCGACCTCCCCTGCGCCAGGACTAGCGTGTCGTCAGCGTAGCACACCACGCTGACGCCGCTAGGGAGGTCGGCGCGCAGCACCCAGTCGTACCCGATGTCCCACAGATGCGGCCCCAGGACCGATCCCTGTGGGACACCGCACGACATCTCTCGCCGGTTCCATTCTCCCTGGTGACCGGGGTAGATTACCGCCCTATCCGTCAAATAGGCCTCGACTACACGACAGAGGTAGGTCGGCATCCGGTGATACCGGAATGCCTCCCGGATGCAACTCCAGGGCAGGGTATTGAAGGCGTTGGCGATGTCTAGAGACACCGCCAAGACGACCCCACCCCGGGCCACAGCATCCCCCGTCGTGAGGGCTCGCACGCGCATGATGGCATCCACCGTGGAGCGCCCCCTGCGGAAACCAAACTGGCTCTCCGCCAAATCCGGCCCCACCCGCACCAGCTGCCCGACGAGGCGGTCTGCAATGACTCTTTCAAAGAGCTTGCCCACCTCGTCGAGTCCTTGCCCACATCGGTAGGGCTAGTGTTCAGTAACAATAAAAGATATTCGTGAAACACCAAATACAAATAACAAAATAACAACAACAGAGTGTGCCTCACGGCTGCGCCAAAAAGGTTCATTTCAGCATTAATCTAATCAAATATCAAATCAAATCAAATCATTTTTATTTCAGGATACACCAATCTTGAAATTTAACCAAATTACAAATAAATTATAAAAAAATAAATTATTAAATTAATACAAAAACTTTCTTATTATATTTTTATTGTTACTTGCCACTAGCCCACCCATGTGTTAAATTCAAATAACCCCTATCAAACAGATAAACACACAACAAAACATGCAACATTAGCTAATAACAAAACGTCATCATTACATACCCTCCATCTCATCATAACATTTACCACACCAGTGACACACTTTGCAACAGCCTGTATATTCAGATCACGTATACAGGGTGCGTGCACTTACCCCCTCCCACATTAACCCCTTCACTGGATACATTGTCAAGTAATAAATTAAGTTTTCCTTATGCGGTGTTGTTGGAACGTATTTTGTTTTATGTTCCTTTTTTTGTTTTTGTTTTTGGGTAGGTAATTGCTTTTGTTTTTTGTGTGTGCCTGATGGTTCTGTAAATGCCTTTTTGGTTTATTTGTTACAAGCTTTTCTGCCGACCGTGAACTTGTAGTTTGTGTTGATCCCCTCCTTCTCCGGACGAATCTATGGGGGATTTTCAACAAGATATTGTACGTCTATAATTATGTTTGTTGATTCAATACCTAAATAAATTTGAATTTCTCTTGATGTATTTAAACACAAAAGCAATTATTGGTTGGTTCGGTGGAAGTTGTGATTCGTCCTAAACCTTTGACGGCCACAAAGCTAGTTATAAAAAGGCAATATTGGACCAAAATCAATATTTTTAAATGCCCACACTTTAGGCTTTCCGCAGCCATTAAAAGCACAGCATCCATAAAGCAGCGGTAACATCGATCAAGCTTTACCACAGTGCAGTTGTTAGACCAGTAAATCAAAATCGCCCACCTGGCCGATGACAAACATTTCCGCGCTAAACAAGAGCTATTAATCCAGAAACGTTTTGAGTGCGCAGTCGAGAACTGGCCTTAAAATGACGCTTTATGAAGCAACAATTTGAAACAATTATAGTTTGTGTGTACAAGTTCACGGCGGCAGGTTAGTTCAGGGTAGCATATTATTTTGTGAACGAAATTCTTGAAATGATACTAGATACGTGTTTAGAATTGTTTCTCGTTTTTCTGACGCGCATATATATTTCGACTATGTACGAATAGTTTGTTATAGTAACCGTGTCCTCAATGTACTTCAATCTGCCAAGCCTTTTTCCAACCATTTTGGGGTAGGCTTCCAGTCTAACCGGATGCAGCTAAATATCAGTATTTTACATGGCGAGACTACCGATCTGACCTCCACAACACAGTTACTGAATAACACGATACCCTTTGGTAAGACTGGTTCTCAGACTTTTGGGCTTCAGACCCGTAACGACTGTCAAAGATCTACGAATGACAGCTGGTCCCAATGGCTTAACGTGCTTCCCGAAGCACGGAGGGGTTTCGATATGTAGTGAATGGTCACCCATCCACGAACACCGACCGTCGCAAGCGTAGCTTAACCTTTGATCAACCCGTGCGGCTGTTATCATCTAACCACGAGTATGTCCTCATTTTATTTACTGTTCAAAATATGTTGTTTTGTTTTATTAAGTTACCTGTAAATCTGATCCAGAGCCACCAATTTAATTTTAAGTAAATTGCATCGAAACCCAGTAACGAGGTAATCTGAGAAAAAGTGCCTTAACAAGTTTTGAAGCCATTATTTTGATAACTAAAAACGATGGTATTATTCGTTTTTCAAAATTAGACTTTTTTTTCGGATATGCCTATGTCCAACCTCACCCATACATTGATTCCACTGTGCGACCTCCAACGTCGACTGCACTGTAAAATATTTCCTTAACAATTTGGCAATCATTTTGTGATCATGAACGCCTTCAACGTTCACGGAAAGGCCAGGCCACACATTTAGTTTGTTGGTGTATTTCCAAAAATATTAAAAAAAATTACTAAGTGATTGGATGCGAGTAAGTCCATTTAATAATCTCCGCAACGCAACGATGCGGAGAGTTTTTGTGAAAAAAAATTTACAACCGGGATTTTGATTGGCCTTTTACGCAGATTGATTTTAATTATTGGAATTCGTAAAGCAATGAATGTTTCGACGTCAATACAATAACTTTATGCTTGTGTCTCTTATTTACGATACTTTCATTCTCACATTATCCTACTAATAACTAAGCTTTGGAGTGCATCCAAAACTGCAGTACTACTCAAAATCCTATGATCGAAAAAACTTACAAAAAAAGGTTTTATGAAAGCAGCATTTTAGCCGCCTAATATTTCACTTGTCACGGTCGGGGGCACCTAAAACGCCACTCGGATTTCAACAGCTAAAAGACACTCAGGCAGTATACTTGAAAAGATTCCTTTTCGCACAAGTTCAATGGACAATCATTAACGACGAGGTTTTCTGAGATTTTTCGCAGGTAATGGCTTTTATATTTGACGTTTGACCTCCAAATAGGCCAGGAAAACGGTTCCGTAGATTGAGTGGAACGGTGTCTGCCCGTTCGTTTACGTCCAATCGGTTTAACTTCGATTTTAGTGGGAGTTTGCAACGATGTTAGGCGTCTGACAAACATAAGTGATGGGCTGGCTTGAGGTGAACGCATTCGTAAATGGCATATCAGATTTGGGAAATACCATATATCGGTATGATCGGTAGGTACGTGTTTTGATAACTGACGAAGATCGTGTGGTTCAAAGCATGATATCTAAGATTTCCACGACAGGTTCGAATTTTTCTGAGCATAAAAGAGTCTTCACGAGGGATGATATTATTTCGGTACGTTTTAACCCTACCAACCTTGCTGACACGCTGGGTTGCTAATCTCCCATTCTTATAATTTATATTATAAACTTCAGCACCCTAATTAAGTAACACACTATCAATAAAAAAATTAGTAATTTTGAAGGATATTGCTAATCCATTGCTTCATATAACCGAAAAATTCGTCTACACAACAGCGCAAATAACGCAATGAATGTTGTTGATCTGTCAAAATGAAAGCCATTCATACTGTTAGTGTGTTACGCAATTACCCCGCAGTTCCCAATAATCCAGACAGACAGATAAATACCATGAATATTTCACTTTAAATCCAAAATCATTACTTGTTTAATTTATATCAGTGGCTTCCCTCGTTTCCTAAAGCTGAGCAGTTAGACGGGGTTAGGAAACCTTCAATAAATTAGGAACATGATTTGGTGGAGACACGCGATTGACTGTATGACGGCTCGAAGTTAAGTCTACCTAAAAGGACAAATTGAATATTTTGAGTTTATTTAGACAGTGCCTTGATTACTGCTGGTTCTGTTTCTATTTCCCTCATGTTAGCTAAAGTAAACGTGAATAAGTCCTATGCCCTGTTTATCAAAACTTACAAGTCTACATGTTCACAAGTTACACTTTACAAGGAAGTTCTTACATGTTCGTGTAAATTACGTTTATCAAATAAAATCTACAGGGTTTATAAAATTGAACGTTTGTAGATTTTACTTGTAAGTTCTAAAATCAAAAAGTTATGCCGCCATATTCTTTTCCTGCCATTTTTTGTATGTATTTTAACTGATGCTCTTAAAGTATACGTATATAATATGCATGGCTGAATGGTATTTTCGTTTTTCGTTTCGTTGTCTGTGCCTAATATTGCATACACTGCCTTTTGTTACACCATGCATGTCAGAAACAGCATGGTATTGAACTCTGCGGGGTAATTACGTAACACACTAACAGTAGGAATGGGTTTCATTTTGACAGTTCAACAACATTCATTGCGTTGTTTACGTTGTTGAACAGACAAATTTTTCGAACATATGAAGAAGTGGATTAGCAATAGGCTTCAAAATGATTCAGATTATGATAAACAGTGTGTTACGTAATTAGGGTGCAGGTTCCCAACCAATGTAGAGCAATTTGTCATATTAATTTGGTTGACAGGGCGTTGTTTTTGTTTGAACTTCTTTCAAAATGGCTACCCAAAGTGTTAATTAAATATTCCAATTTTACATCTATAAGTCGAAACCTTTCGTTAAATTCATAGGTCATCTCCATATGACCGTAGTCAATTCTTCTTCTCGGTGCCATTATTCTAACATTTTCTTCATCACTTGAATCACTTGACCACATTTTAATAAAGAAAATCGTATTTAAAAATCGATTGCGGTACTAAGCGCGACACTCGTAAACTTGTAAGACGGAATGGAGAATCGCCGGATACTCTCAGGATTTGGCATGATTTTCTACAAGTTGTAACTTACAAAGGATTTTTTGATGAACAAAATCATGAATACAAGTGTAAAAATATACGTGTGAAATAAATAACGACACGTGTAGTTTTGATAAACACATATTTGTTATAAAGAAAAATTTTACAGGAAAAATGCTTGTAATACAAGGCTTGTAAGTTTTGATAAACAGGGCACTGGTGTAGTAAAATTGTTGGCTCGTCAACAATGTTGCAGTGGTGTCCCAGCCGGCTGGTAACGGCCGCGAGTTACAAGTTGTAGGCCGTGGGTCCGACGAACCCAGACAGACGCTTTACTCTGTGTAAATAATTTCGTCACCACTGCTCTCAAAACGGTGAAGGAAAACATCATGAGGAAACCGGCATGTACTAGAACCGAAAATTTGAAGACAAGTGACATCTCTCAACCGGCACTGGGCCCGCGTGGTGGATTACGGCCCACTTCCTCTCACGGTGAGGAGGCCTGTGTCCCAGCAGTGGGAACATTATAGGGTGATTATGCAACTATGTTGGAAGCTGGGTAACTGCCTAAGATGCTCCGGACGACCACGTCCCACGAGACCTTTCTGAAGTGATGGTACCTACTTAGTACCAACTAAGTAGGTACCATCACTTCAGAAAGGTCTTAAAAGAAGCCCTTACTAAATTCTAAACTTCTTTAGAGTGTAGAAGTATTAAATCAGTCTCCATACGTCCCGTGCATCTAAGGAACCCAGCCACGCTGACATGAGAGGCACGCATTTTTTTTGTTAATCTCATATTTATACCTCGTGGCACTACAACCATTTTGTTTTTTTTTTTTGTTAGTAATCCCACTCTGCAATTGATATTTTATTTTTGTTTTGATTTTTTGTTTGTTGTCATTTGCCAATGTTGCAACACAGATCAATGTATATTGTCTTTGGTCCCTGGCCCTGGACAAAATTGTCAAACTTTTATTTTTTGAATACGAGGCTTTCGGCTACTTTGTATGTGTGTATTTTATGTTTTTTTTTTTTTGTAGTGTTCGTTATATTTGTGAAGAAAAACAAATTTTCTTTATTTCTTTATTTTTTTCAGAGACGAATACAAAGCTTAGGACTTGCTTAGATAAACAGAAGAAGCTTGTTAGCTCCTAGAAAACCTTTACTCCTTTCACTTTAATTGTCGCGACAAGTTCCCAGCAGTACTAGTAAATATTTGTCCAAGTTATTACCGACCACTTATACTTAAAGCTAAGCCTCTGTCGAGCTATTAATCCGCGGCTGAAGCGACTGAGCCCAAGTGTTTGTGTTTCGTACTATTTAGATACAAACGGCTTATAGTCGGGGTTAGGTCGTGATAAATAGGCTGAGAATAAGTCTTTTTGTGGAGTTGGTAAGGATATTTTGTGGGCTGGGAAGTCGGTTTTTGTTTAAGTGATTTTTTGCAATTTTTACAGAAATACCTATAATTATGCTTTTACTGGGAGTGATCTCACGTCAAAACGTCAAAGTGTAATTGACAGGAATCAAATGAATTTGCTTCGCTATCTCTCGCTATCTACGCAAACTCAAAGCATTTATTTCAAATAAACCAATTACAGGCGCTTTTGAATTGTCAAGGGGTCGGTCAGTCAGAAAGATGAAGCTTATAAGTTACCCATTCCAAAGCGTAGTAGGTACCAATGGAGAAGAACGGGCAAGAAACTCCACGGGCACTCTCTTACATCAAAATATTGTCGCAAAAAATTGGTTACATCATTCATGTTGAAATCATACATGTGAGAACGATGTAGAAAGACGTGCACATTAAAAGCGTCCGTAATAAAAAAGATAGAAACAAAAAAACACAATTCTGAAAATAAAATAAGTCGTGGCAGCTAAGAGATGACCAGTCCCTACGGACGGCGCCCAACGAACATGACGTATGGATCAGCACCATTCAGCTCAACCATTTTGAAGAGAACTTAATAATCCAACTCACACGCCACCACCAGCGAGACATTTGAGTGAGCATAACATACTGTCAGCCGCCAGGGCACATTCAAGCCAATGAAAGACGAACCCAGTAAATGGTAGCTTTATAGTAGGTACATAGTGCTCACATATGTGCTATGCAGTTATACAATACTAAGAGATTCAATTTATACAATGCAAAGATAGGTTTTGCAATCTTCAGCAGCTCCAACAATATTTTCGAATGCTAATTAATTAGTCTATGCGCCACTGTGGAACAGGACCAGCGTTGAGCCCAGCATCTTTGTCAGCGATGTAATCCCCCAACTTATAATATGCTTGGCTGAATAGTGTGCGTTTTATACAAGATTTAAATTTCGTTTCATTCAGTTGGAGTATGTGGGGAAGTATTTTATTGTAACATTTTAAACAGCCCATGAATGATGAGTCTACTTTAGCCAGTCTGAAACCTGGTTGAACTAATTGGTCCCTATTTCTAGTGATATAATTGTGTCTTTCACCTCTTTTACTGCTAAATTGGCCATACTAATGCCGGGTGTATCTACAGATTGGTGTAACGTAACAATAAATGTAACACACTTTGAAACAACACCTAGTTGTTGTTACATGTCATGTTGCATTGCATATTATTACAAAAAATCTTCTCGCAGGTATGCTGAAAGAGATTTCTTTAGAAATAAGCATCACCTTTGTACCTATTTTTCTGTTCTTTTCTTCTGGTCTGTTTATATATGTGTGTACGTAAATGGTTAAGTTAATAATAAATAAGTTTTAACAATCTGTAACTGGAATTACACCATCGATACACACATTTTCAAAATAACTGATAGGGAAACATTTTCTACATCATGCGCTTTTTTTTAAGTTGACCAATTTAAATTCTCAAACCCAGAAAGTCTTCAATACATGCAAAATTACACTACTTTTTCTTGCGAATGGCTTTTTTACAAACGGCCGGGATAAATCACTATGCTGAAAAGAATTGCAAATAAAGAATAAAATAAAAGTGCCGCTTACTATGCATAGGTTACGTGCGAACGTGTAGCATTGCTATGAGGACTGTGATAGGGGCGATCTGTCACGCGAAGGACACTCACTGAAGCTGAAGTATTGGTTTGTTTGTAAAGTAAAGCACCAATATACCAATCTAAATACCTTAGAATTATGCTTTTTCGTGAAGGTCCCGACACGTTAACAGAACGCTGGCCTGTACCTGCGCACTGAGCGATTAATTTAATTCCAGCCTATTCCAAAGTACAAAGTAGCTAGTAAAGTACCTATTATGATTCTACAATAAAACAATTACACTTATATTATAAAATAATAGCCTATAATAAAGTAATAGTACGTAAATATATTGTAACACGTCCCCTCCATGTCGACGAGCGTTCTTTTTACGTGACGGGACTTGTAATAGGCATGTAGTATAAAAATAAAGTAGTATAAAATCTGCCTAAATATTTCAAACTCCAATGTAGGTATAAAGACGCATGAAAGAAAAGAAATAGAAAAAAAAACATTTATTTGCGATAAACATGACGCAAAAAAAACACACACAAACACAAAAAAGAACGAGTTGGGGGCAAATATATGCGTCACATTCACGCAAAACGGCAATCGCTTAGCATACATCGCGCATGCATTAATTTTATACTCCTCGCATATACAAATACCTACGTAAACGAGAAAGGACGTCTGTCCGTGCCATCTACAAACACGTTCGTTAAAATTATTAAAAATTAAAATTGTTTCGTCCTAGTCACCATCGAAGAGTCATACTAGACTAGTACCAGTCAAGTACTTACTCGTATTTCAAAATAACAAATCATATAAAAGAAATCTTGACAAATGTTTAACTTTATTATAACGTTACTTAGATCCATAAAGCTTAAGATATTGACATTCAATGTATTGAGATATTTCAAAGAGCCACTTTTATCCAATCCATCACCATAATGCTTAAACATAAAAACTCTGATAACCTTCATGGACCCAATATTTCATCAGTCAAACAAAATGAGTGTGACACAACATTTGAAAGATGTCTACTGCATTTGTAATGCTGGCTATCCCCGCTATCGGTCCGTCTGTCCCGCACACCTATAAATTGAAGCCTATCACAGACGACACAGTGTATGCAAATACAGAAGTGCCAGACGGGACTAGAAACTAACAGGAATTCCCCTAAGGTCAATCTTCGTATATTGTTTCGGTATTAGCTACAGTCTTGTCAATGGGTATCATGTACTTCATGCCCTGGTAAAAAGACTAGTGGAGGGGCTGAGTGGTGACGAATAATTAATAACATTATGGTTAGTAGTGGAGGGTCTTTTAATGCACTCTAGGTAATGTTATCGAAAATAATAGATCCATCAAGCAAGCATTTTGATTTTGCCAAAATCATGCTTTGTTCTGAATGTAAGACTTCAAGACCTCGCCACGACCAGCACCCTAATTAGGTAACACTATCTGAAACATTTTGCTAATCCATTGCTTCATATGTTTGAAAAATTGGTCTGCTCAACAACATAAATAACGGAATGAATGTTGTTGAATTGTCAAAATGAATTCTATTCCTACTGTTAGTGTGTTACGCAATTACCCCGCTAGTCATTTATACCATAATTGTCAAATGTTGGTACGAACGAATAAACCATACAGTTTAAAAGTGTCATGTTAGTTCAGAAATACGCCACTAGGGGCGCTCTAGTAGTAGAAGTGAACTTTCTGTCATGGTCGGTTTGTACACTTACATTGTAATAGTTAAACTGGTTATTTATGCTAATAAATGTATCTGCAATTTACACTTCAATCCTGGTTTATTTTCTTCAAAACCCATCATCAACTAACAAGTTTTATTAACCATTGACCTTCTGAACTCTCTTCTTTTAAACGCAAAATAAAACATAATTTTAAAGGGCTCTGTCACGTGGTTACACCTGTCCGCTTTCAGCTCGCATTTTTAAATACAGCAGCATTTCCCGGAACGTAAATCCGTTCGTCCTCCAAATCAGAACAAAATAAAATGTTCGAACGTGCAAAATATTTTATACAAACTTCTGTTAAAATTGTTATAAATAAAGCGATAGTATTTTGGGCGAGCAATATTTTTATTACTTCATGATATTTAAATTATTTTTTACTAGCTGCGCCCCGCGGTTTCACCCGCAGAAATCTCGATCCCGTGGGAATATCGGGATAAAAAGTATCCTATGTCCTAATCCAGGTCATAGTCTACGCATGTGCCAAATTTCATCCAAATCCGTTCAGCCGTTTTAGCGTGATTGAGTAACAAACATCCAAACATCCATACTTTCACATTTATAATATTACTAGCTTTTGCCCGCGGCTTCGCTCGCGTTAATTTAGACTTTAAATATCAATTCGGGCTATAATTCAATCATGATTCGCAAGACACGTGGCGCCATCTATTATCATAAGAACGTTATTGTTGTTTTCCTCGGGAACAGTACTTTTTTGCGGGATGAAAGGTACCCTATGTCCGTTTCTGTACACCTGACAACGTATATGCAAAATTTCAGGATGATTGGTTCAGTGGTTTAGACGTGAAAAGGTAACAAACAAACAAACAAACTTACTTTCGCATTTATAATATTAGTTAGGATAGTAGGAAGTAGGATTATAGTAGGATCTAAAAGGGTTTATTGTAACGTCGATCCGAGCGAATTCTATCATGTCTTTTCGAACGAGTCTTTAGTAAAAAAAATACATGAAAACGTTTATAATAAAGAAAATGAACGTACCGATACCATCAAATTTTTATACCTAAATCGAAACATCTAATATTATTCAAAACACGTATCTAATACTGTCAAATAGGTAACCATATACCTCTATACGCTAGCATATAAGTGCTTCACTTATAAATGTAATCGTACGAGCTCCATTAAAGGTATTGGTATCTCCGAAAAGTAGATAAAATAGTGTTATTTATAATGCTTAATGTATTAGCTGGTGACAAACGATGCGTCTGAGGCTATTGGATATAAGCTTAGAGCCATGTGGTAGGCTTGACAGTTGACAGAATACCGCACCACGTGATAATCGTAAACTCAAGTAATAACTTGACTTATTACTTAAGGCTAGCAAGTTAAACAGAACCAGTCCAGATAAATTAATTAACAAATATAGAATACATTAATTAGAAAGTAATAGTCTGGATCGTTAAGCCAAAACGAAACGTTAACAGAAATCAATTAAAAACCTATAAAATATTTCTAGATAATATTAGATAAGAATTTAATATAAAATGTCTTGCTTTGAAGATAATTATACATTAATATACCAACAACTCGTATTATTACATCTGTATTCTACCGTGTGTTGAGCTCCGCAAAGGACCAAGATTTCTATAATGTTTCTTCTATACATATTCGCTTTTATAATCCACGGTGTATTTGCGGCCCCTCCTTGCACAGACGGAGTAGAAATCGTATCGACGGAGACCAAGAATCCTGAAGATCTTCTTGGAAACTGGACCCATATCTTCCACTGGGACTCCAACATCATCAAAGAAACCCTCAATAATACTGGCTATCAATTCGAATGCGCTCAACTATATTTTGAACCAATTACCCCGGAGTTGATTAAAGCCAAGAAAGCTGAATGCGCGAAGTACAAAATTCCTTTCAACTGGGCTGATTCTAAACTAAAAGTGGATTCTCCGACTTTGAATATGAAGGCTGCTGTTATCGCTATTGGAAAAAAAGAAAGTTGGTTGGCAATAGACTGTATTACAATAGTCAGAATTGCGATAAAAAAGGTGTCTGATGATTTTATAGCACTGGTTAACTCTGATAACAATTCCGAGGCCGAATTAATTGCCCGAGAGCCTCCGACTTTCGACGAGCTAAAATGTTTGGCGCATAACCTGGATGTCGGCAAAGAAATGAACGGTTTTGGAGTTTGTTATAAGAAATAAATGTTACACGTAATTACGAGTTCTGTGATTTGATTTTTGCAATAATTACCTAAGTTAATGATAGTGGCTCTGATTTCCAGTCTTAGCAAATGTAGTAGGCATGATGGCCGGCGAGTTTATTTTTAGGGGAGTGCATCTTCAGCTCCACGAAGCGGGCTCGATCATTTTTGCACTTCACCTCGGATATGTTAGGTTATCGTTTGTCCATTCATACAACGAGGAACTTTGTCGACTTATGCAGAAAAGCTAGGATGCACAAGCGAGCGAGCAGCTCGATAATGTTAGCACCACGCCTAGGGTCGATTAGATTTTCGGATATAGGAGTTCGGATCTTTGTTGACTAACGCACAAAAGATTTAGAATCGAGAGATTGCAAAAAAAATTAGGATCTCGCCTCGAATAGGTTGAGTTCTTTATTATTCTATTAGGCGTTATCGGATATTTTTTTGTTCTGAATATTTTTACATCTAGGTATATTTTATTTTGAAGCCAGGGGGTTGCAAGTGCACCCTGATCCCGGCGCCCACGGTAGTCGGTATGTTTTACTCAAAAACCACTTTAAAATCTAACACAAAATAAATTATTAGTGTGTGTGCATGTGTATGTGTGTGTGGGGGTGTGTGTGTGTGTGTGTGTGTTGTTGTTGTTATTATATTCTGTATATTTCACTATAATAAATACCTAATAGGTAAAAATGTTAAATTAATGTGCATGCCCTAAACAGACAACATTTGGAAACAAATCAAATCAAATCAAATTTTTACAACAGACTGGTAACGACAATATTTTCAACAAATAAATTAAAACATAACACATAACATCACGCCTTGTTTCCCCGAAGGATCTGGCAGAGGTGTGCCTATAGTACACCCAAATTTTGCCGGTTATGTTTAAGTCCCATGTAATAGCGGGTGAGTCTATTGCCACCAACCGGACACAAATTCTGACTCCGGGCTGCTACTGAGAAATTCTAAATAGAAAAACCCAATATCACTTTGCCCGACGTGGGAATTGAACCCAGGGCCTCATACTCAGCAGTAGAGCTTGCGACCACTAGACCAACGAAGCAGTCGCAAATAAATTATTCTTATTCTGTCCTTTCTTTCATTATGTACATATACATTATATTTTAAAATATTACAAAATAAAAACATCAAAAAATATAAAAAACAGTAGCCCACCGGTATCGAGAACAGGGTCCAAGCTACAGGCGGTCAGGGCTCCAGAGAGAGGAACCTCATAACCGTGCGAGCCGTGTCCAGAAGTACCGCTTTCTGAATCAAGCTCTTGATCCAGCTGCCCAACGAGAGCCTCCACAAGTGTTTGTCGAAGCTCTTGGCTATTAAGCCGTTAGCTGTCACGACTATCGGCACAATGATCACTGAGTCCACGTCACACATCGACAACCTCGCGAGTCAAGTCAAGATACTTGATTTGTTTATCTTTCTCGGCTTTCACGAGGTTCCCGACATGCGGGACCTTTATATCAACAATCATTGCGCGCCGCTCTATTCGATCCACCACCACTATATCAGGCTTATTGGCAACAATAGTCCTGTCAGTGATGATGGATCGATCCCAGTACAATGTAATATTTCCATTTTCGAAAACTGGGTCGGGCACATACCTGTAGTACGGCACTTCCGATTCCACAAGGCTGTATGTAAGTATTTCAGAGCAAGTTGCTGATGGATAATCCTGGCTACAAGGTTGTGTCTATGCAAGTACTCTTAGTAAGCTAGATGAGAACACCCAAAGATAATGTGTCTGATTGATTCCGCCGGACGATGGCATGCCCGACGGATGTCAACTGTGCCGTCGTCATCATAACTTCGTCCATAACTGCACAGAAAAAATCTTCGGTTACACAAAGAGGTCACCGAAACTTAGCCAAGCTACGGACGCTAATAGGTCTACATCGGGTCCATTAAGGGCCCGGAAAAAGCATCCGTGAAGCTCCTTACTCTGCCGTACCTCCCTGTGATCATTAGTGTCAAGCACTACTGGCTTGCGCCAGTTCTCTTTAGCCAAGGAGAGCGGGGGTGAGGCCTTTGTCCACCGTGACCACATCTCGATGCATCCCCACGTCGGCTTCTAGGAAATATTCCCTAAGACTGCACATCTCGCGATTGTGGAGGATCTTAGTGTTTAAAAAGCCTCAACCTCCACACTTTCGTGGGATACACAGTCTCATTACCGATGACAGTGGGTGATGCATTCGCTTTGCAGTCAGCAGCGTACGGACCCTACTACCCAGGGCGTGGAATTCATTCTGAGTCCATTTGATATGCCGAAAGAGTACATCAAAACCGGCATGACCCAACCGTTGACACGTTGGCACGCACCTTGTTTCCGTCTGATAGAAGACTATTAAATTCTTTCTTCAGGCGGCCAAAGAAGCGCTCCTTCCGCGATTGCTTCATATCAGTACCATTGATGCCCAACGCTTCCGACATACCCAAATACTTACAGGATTTGGATGCAGAAAGGGCTCTAACGTTTATGAAATCCGAGAGTTAGGTTCCCACGGATTCTAAAATCTCGCCTCGCTTTACATGCATGACCGCACATTTGGCGATACCAAATTCCATCCTGATGGCGCTACTGAAAGTTTCAGTTACTTTCAGTGGCTCTATCAGTCACAAATTATTTAAGGCAAAGAGTTTTAGGTCATCCATGTAGAAAAGGTAAGATATAACCTGACCACCTCTCCTCAGCCGATAGACTAGATCTAAATCCTCCAGCAGAGTGCTTAGAGGATTCAAAGCTCATTCTTATTCTTATATTATCTTAAAACGTTCTAGAAATACAGTTATATTTCACTCAATGTGAAATCTACATTAATATCATACATCATTAACAAAATGATATAAAAGTCATTAGAAAGTGATAATTGGTCATGGCGTGTATTTTGTCTTTAACATAAATTATCAGTTCAGGAAAATAAATTAGCAATGTTTTAAGGACACGTAGTTTAACTGTCGTATTTCTCATATCAACTCGGGAGTAAAATGAAATTAATAGTAAAAAAAGCAAATTATGCTACTACCAATATATACCAACCTACAAAATGAATCATCAAATTACTAGAAACATTAAAAACTGATAATAGAAGACATTACCGTTATTTTATGCATCATACTTAAGTTATCATTATGCAAAAACCAATTAAGAAACCAATTAACAGCCCTCAAGTATTATTAGAAAATATATTAATATAAAAGGTGGTACATTAGTCAAGTGGTGTCATTACAAACCAAGTATTCGACAAAGTTATTGCTGGACATAGTAATAACAAAGATTTAACATCAAAAGATCAGGCAAAAGCCATAATGCTTCCTCTCTACATATTGGCTTTACTCATCCACGCTGCGTATTCGACCACGCCTTGCCAAGACGGTACTGAAATCGTATCAACGGAGACCAGGAACCCTCAAGACCTCATTGGAAACTGGACCTACGTCTATCATTGGGACAGCCTGAACAAATTCAATCGAGAATTCGCCGATGACAAAGCTGACTACGTGATGCAATGTCCAGGAATTTCGATCGAAGCGATCACCCCAGAATATGTCAAAGCGAAGGAAGCTGAATGCAAAGATTCTTATGCACCATTTAACTGGGCTGATGCTAAATTGATACTGGATGCGCCAATGATGAAGATGAAAGGAGGCATCCTTGTCATGGGAGAGAAGGAGAATTGGATGATGTTGGAGTGCAAGAAGATGGTACGCGTTGTATTGAAGAAGGTGTCCGAAGATTACATCGTGATGATCAACCCGGATATCGCTCATATCTCTGAAATGATTGCCAGGAAGACCCCGACTATGGAAGAGTTGAAATGTGTTGCTCATAATGTAGATGTGGGCAAAGGTATGTCGGGCCTCGGGCTTTGTGCTTGATTGAATTTTAAAGTCGATTATGATTTTTTCTTAAACATTTTGTTGAAAACATTATTGCGTTTAATTTGTTTTAAATATATATATTTCTTACAATTTTTTTGTGTATTTTTGTGTTTTATATATTTCTAGCTTCCGCCCGCGACTTCGTCCGCGTGGAAGTCGTAAGACACCACATTATACTAAACAAACAGCCACATCTGCCACATTTTTATAAAACTTTCCTGTATGCTATGTTTGTAATTTTAGTCTCAGCAGCCAAAATATAAAGACTCAGGAGTGGTGACGCGAGAGCAAGCGACGTACAGTTGTCCGTGTGTGAAACAGCTCGTCCTTAGATCGACACCCGCAGCTTTCAATAGTAATTTCCCATTGCTTGCGAAGTTTTTCTTTTTTAATAAATTAATGAACACCTGCGTTCCTGCATTTACTACATAATGACACAACACTGATACACTGACTGATACATTCTTACAGACTATTCCTGACGAACAGCTATCATTTAAATAATATTATAACAACAGATTTTAAACACCAGGGATTTCTCATTAACAGTCACCTAAATGTTTTTCTGTGTACGTTCTACGAACTATAATATAATAATTTAAGAAAATGTAAAAAAAAGGAAGCATAAAGAGTATCAATTGTTGGGAATCGAACATATGTTCGCAAGAGAGTCGTCGAACTTTTAGGCTATTTGCTTTTTTGAAAGTTGACTAAAATAGCCGTTCTTATAAAGGGTGGCACGACCATCGACGCAGAAACGGTTACCATGGATTCAGCACATGATTCTAGACCCCCAGTCGTAGAAATGTTTCGTGGGTTATCGGTAAAAAACAGCTTTTTTACAGAAAAGTGCAATTCAAATTCAAAATCTTTAATTCGAGCGAAGACTCATATACGGTTAGTAACATTGTCCTTATAACTAAGTGTTAGTAAACTGACGGTAGTGACATACACATATGGACAGGCACAGTGTTCTGTAACTGATTGCTGGCAGAGTGGACTCTGTCAGCAATCAGTTACAGAACCTTGTTAGGGCTGGCCATGACTCGAGCTACCATTGATGCTGCGCGCTTGCGTATTATTGAGTAAAACCAATCTACACGCGACGCTGCAAACCCCTGACGCACTGCAACGCCATGACAACCCCATCAGTTTTCTGAACACGTTATTAAATTAGACATGAAGGGCTCCATACGATGCCTGCCAAAATTTGTCCCACAAGCTGCATGTGTAGAAGGTGGTACAAGATGTTCAGAAGAGCGTCACCTTTACGTCTGCAGTACAACGTGCAAACCTGCGGACCTTATCATATTCTCACGCACGGAAAGAGCCCTCAGTTTCCCTTTCAATGTCAGCATTGTCTTTAAGGTGACCAAGTGACCTAGGTATATAAATCGTTCCACTCGCTCAAGAGCAACACCATTTAGCTGTATGGGAGGCACATCAAGATGGTATTTGGTCGGGCCTCAGAAAAAAAAAGCACCACAATCAGGACATTCATATACAAATTGAAGAAGGCAGGGCAGGTCAACCCCTCCTGTCTCACTCCGCACTCCAATTGACATGGCTCCGATAGCACACCTGCCCACCGAACATTGTTGACCTGGATTCCATACCAATGCTAGAAGACGCTTATAAGCTCGATAGGCAAGCTTATAACTTCAAGTTTTTTTCATAATATATCGTAGGAAACCAGAACAAAAGCCCTAGACAGATCGAGGAAGGAAGCGAAAACATTTTGTATAATATCTGACGGCCTGCTTGAGACACAGAACTGCACTTTCTATAGAAAGTCCTGGCCGAAACACGAGCTGATAGTCGTGCAGCACGAGACGTTCGTTTAGCTGTGTATCAAGCAGACCATCAAGCACCTTAGCAACTGTGGTCGCTAGAGAAATAGGTTAGTGTAGTTAGGTTGTAGTTTAGTTGTTGCAATACCTGCGCGATCAAAATGTATGGAAGAGCAAATTTTTTTTTAAATAACCGAAAAGAAATCTCAACGCCTCCTGCGTTGAATTTTTTGCAGATGGTTCAGAATCATGTACTGCACCAAGGTAACAGTTTGTACGTCGATGGGGTTGCCACCCTGTATATATCGTGATTGACTACTTAGCTCCCTAAAGGTATATCGTGATGATAATCATTTAAAAGGTTAAATCTGTAACCATCTGCAGTATTCTAACCTTTTGCCTCGTCTTTTTACATTTTGCGGTAAAATATGAATAAATTGCAATATTGCTGATCCCCCATAGCAAATAGCGAGATAATATATAGCCTATAGGCTGACCTGACTAAAAGGGAATATATATGCAAAATTTTAACAAAATCTAGAAGGTAGTTTTCGTGTGATGCTGGAACATACATTTAGACAAACAGACAAGAAGACAAAAATTCAAAAAAAAAAAATCTGCGTCAGAATCGTTCCCAGACCTCGCAAAAATTACTGTAAAAAATAAACAATGTACAATCTTGACATCGCTATGATTTTATTATAATTATGTATAGATAAGTTGTCAAATACTTTGGCTAGACTTTTATATTTAATTTACTTAGTGAGCTAGACGCTGCTTAAAGTTAAATTAATATTGTTGTTTACTATATACTCTACAAGTGACCATAGTTTTCTAAACGATAGAAACACGAAAACAAGTAGTATGTAGGTACAAATTATTCACAAAGGTTCTAAGAATCTGTACAACAAATTGTAACCTGAAAAATAATAGGTCTTTACCTATGAAATTGCCGTTTTGTATGAAAAAATTTAAACGAATTTTTTTCATGAATTTTTTATTTGTATTAATCGAAGTAATCACCCATGCAATCAATGCATCTTTGCCATCGCAGTGGCAGTTTATTGATGCCCTTCTTAAAGAAATCAGCTGGACGGGAGGCAACAAATTCTTCAAAGGCATTTTGTACTGCCTCTCGGGTATTAAATTTTTTTCCCGCCAAGAAGTTATCCAAATTCTGGAAAAAGTAGTAGTCTGTAGGCGCAAGGTCTGGTGAGTAGGGCGGATGACGGAGAGCTTCCAACCCCAGTTCTTGCAACTTGGAGACCGTCTGCTGTGCAGTATGAGGTCGCGCGATGTCGTGCAGGAGCAGCGGAGACGAGCGATTGACCAATGCTGGTTGGAGATGCGCCAGCTTCTCCATCATTGTGTTCAGTTCTTCACAGTACACATCTGCAGTAATGCTCACCCCGTTTGGTAAGAAGCTGTGATGAATCACACCGGCGCTAGACCACCAAACAGTGACCATCACTTTTCTAGGGGTAAGTTTTCGTTTAGGGCATTGTTTAGGTGCTGAACCAGGATCCAACCAACTTGCTGAGCGCTTACGGTTATCAAACAGAATCCATTTTTCATCGCAGGTAACAATGCGGTTCAAAATTCCTTCATTTGTGTGTCTGTTGAGCAGTGCAAGGCACGTCTCGACGCGTACTTCGCGCTGGCGATCATTGAGTTCGTGGGGCACCCATTTGTCAAGCTTTTTTACCTTGCCAATTTGACGCAAATGGACCAATATTGTTTTGACGCTAACGTCGAAAGCTGCTGCTAATTCAGCCGTAGATTGTGTATCATCAGCTTCCACAATCGCCTTTAATTCGTCATTGTCGACCAAAGTCTTCGGACGACCGCGAGGTTCATTTTTCAGGTCGAAATTTCCAGAACGGAAGCGAGCAAACCAATAACAGGTGGTGCGTTGGTTTGTAGAGTTAGCTCCGTAAACGTCGTTGATGTTGCGTGCCGCTTGTGCCGCGTTGCTGCCACGACGGTACTCATATTCCATAATTACTCGAATTTTTAACGTATCCATGATGACGAAAAAGATTGAAATGCGATGAAAATGTAACACTAATCAATAAAGAAATGACTACTTTTAGAAAAAAAAATCCATGTTTTTAAAATAAAATTAATTTGAAATTAGAATTCATAGCCAAACAAAAATTATTTTGATTTGAAATGGCCAGTACTGCAGAACGGCAATTTCATAGGTAAAGACCTAATATATAGGTACTGGTCTAAGTACTAAGCACGTGGGTACACAAACTGAAGGTATACGCGTTCAAGTTGAACGCGAACACGCCGCAGACGATGAACGCAGTTATATTAAGAAAGTTGCTCCGTACTTAGCGATAGTTTAAAATCTCGATATTCTCCACTAGAGTAGAACTTTAAAACTTTATCTGCGAAGATTCCGCGCAATATGGAAAGCGTGTAGTGACTGCGTGTTTGCATGTTATTACAGACTTAGATTTTGTTTGAAAATATTGTGAAGAATGTGCGAAGTGGGAGTTTCATGAGCTATTTTTTTTTAAATACCGGACAAGTGAAAGCGTGCTTAGCGAATTGGGATATTGTCACCACAATCCTTAGTGCTTCTACTTAGGCATTAAACTCGATGTAGAAGAAATTAAACATTGCGTTTTCCTGAGAAAATAATTTACAAATTCAATTGCTGAAATCTAATGACTTTCAATCAAAATCAAAATCAACTGCTTGCACATCATACACAACGCTTTACGAATAATAATAATAATAATATTTAATATGAGAAAAATTATTTCCTAATTATTATCAATTAGAATTAGAATAACATCAAGAAGTCTGGAAGATGTTATAAATTTCGTCTATTTCCCATAATTGTCATACGAATATAAGCGGAAAACAAACATAAATACATTATAATACATGGCATGGTAACTGGAAAACACTCGAACTATTAGCGCCACAATAACTTGAAGTACACTCAAGTATATAAGTCGTGTGAGGAGTAGCAAATTGATATTAGCTTTGTTATTACTTAGAACACGGTACAGATACAGCCCCAAGATACAGGATTTTCCTAGTTTGGGGGGCAGGGTACCTATTTAATTAGACTTTCGACCTCTACCTACCTTTTGTACCCAATCTTTAAAATTGTACTTCAGATTTTTTGTTTCTTATTTGGTTTTACCATTCTGTATACTTATTGTCAAAGTTAGTGTATGTGTGTGTGTGCGTGTTAGTTGTTTAGTGAATAAAAATTATTATTATTATTTTTGGGAGTGTTTTTTTTCTCAGCTCTTAGACTGGTTTTAGCTACATTTACGGGCCAAAGCTAAGTAAATGCAGCGTGTGGTGTGTATTTTAAGATGAGGGTGTGTATTCTTCCTCTAACTGCATGAACTTCCTAACTATTCTGCAGGTGTTTTAGCTTTCTGTAGGTTAATATAAACGGATTCTTTTAAATCTATTAATTTCAGGCTACGGAGAAGATGATTGGGGATAACGTCTGTCGTGGAGAGAACTATAGGTATAACGTTCGCTTTTTCTTGTCCCCAGATTCTTGTGACTTCTTCTTTAAGGTCGTCAGCATATTTACTTATTTTTTCAGATATGGTTTTTTGTAGGTTATGGGTTATTATTATTATTAACTTGTGTACTCGTTTGTTTTTGTTGATAAGCATCACTTAGGGCCCGTTGTTTGATACATAGTTAAACATGACCAATAGTCAATTTAACAATTAGTCGCTTGACAATAGTCAATACCTGTCAAAGTTTAACTACTCTGCGCGTGGTTAACTTTTATAGCAAATTGTCAATATTTTTACTTTAGTTAGTTTAACCATTTGTCAAAACAACATACTTATCCTTGTTTTTATGGTGGTGTATGTTCTTCTTTTAAGGGCGTAACATAAATATTTCGTTATGGACAATCGGCATTAAAAATCGTTGCTATACGCGGTATACATACATGTCAATTTCCTTCGATGATCCCGAATTCTTCTAAAGACCGGACAAGTGCGTGTTGAACTCGCGTGGAGAGGGTGCCGTACGATGAATATGATACCCGCCAAAAACATTTCATGTATAGTAGGTTGCCAAGACTTACATAAAGCTTTCATTGTTAAAAGTTATCAGATCTAATGTAGAGCCAAGCCCCTAGCTCTGCAAGGCTAATAACTCTACAAACCTTATATCTTGGTCAAAATGTACAGCTTGGCCGTCTCGCGGCCATCGCACAGACACTCTTATGGGCTTTTGGTAAGAAATTAAGTCACTGGTCTTTAATGTTGTGTCATGCAATAGTTCATTGGAAAGAAATACCTTTTTTACCCGACTAAGCTAGAAGCTTACTTCTAGCATAGTCGGGTAAAAAAGATATTTCTTACGCGCCAGCAGTTACTATCTTCACAGCCAACGAAAAAGAGTTTCTTCTTCGTTGTATATGTACATCTAGCTATCAGTTAATCCAGCTTTCATAACAAATGGAAGTAGGTATACCTATTATCCGTAAGAAATACAGACTTGCACCTCTCTTTAAGGGAGTTAGAGGGTGAAAGTTACAGATTTCTTTTGTTTTTGTTGTGTTTGTGCAAATAATATAAATATATATATCTAAAAATTAATCCCCATTTCCCTTGGTCACGCCATAACTTGAGAACGACTTTACCGATTTCATCCATCTTTTTTTGAATAGTTTTCTATTACTTTGTAGAAGGTTCTTACGTAAAAAAAAATTAAGAAAGTTGCGAGATTTATGAGGGGGAAACCGCGGGGCGCAGCTAGTATGTTATATTACAATATTATTTTTTCCTGCATACCAAATTTCAGCTTTCTAGGAGTTCGGGAAGTACCCTATAGGTTTTGATGAGTGAGTGAATGAGTCAGTCAGTGACGAAATCGACTTACTTTAGGTATTAATAAAATCCAAAGTATAAAGCTAGACAAATGAAACGTAGTATATTTTATAAGACCGCTAACTACATTTTATCCTGAGAATTTGGGCTCACTATTGTGAATGTGAAGACTATGTGGGTCATTGTTGCATTTTTTTTCTCCGCGGTTGATTTTAATCATGGTCTGGCAGTTTGAGTAATTTTTGTGGCATACCCAAAGTCTTTTCTTTGGTATTGTTCGTCGAATCGTTGAGCTCCTTAAGTTCTGAGTTGAGCTGCACGATTACTGACAAATGCGTGCACTGACTGGACAGGTCCACTCAATCTGTGTGGTTTTTCCTCAAAAGACCATTTCAGACACAAATCTACATGGTCTTCACATGATCTGACCAAGATTATGTCTGGACTTTAAAAGAGACTGACCTCTGAGTTTGTTTCGGCCTTTCTTCTCAGATTAGTCAGATAGGAAACGCCGACCTCATCTAGTTTTTAAAATATGATTGACGTGTAAAAGTGTTTGTTCAAACCTACTTACAGAAATAAAGTCATTTATCAATTAGCATTTATCATTTACTAGTATAATTCAGGTCGAAGCTATGAGGGTATGAAAATACGACAAAACGCTTTGAGAAAAGGTAGGTGCCTAGTGACCCTGTATTTTATTTTTGGCTCATCTTGGCGAGGGTACCACTGTGCCCCAAAATCCCAAGAACAAACTTGACATCTTTGTTGAAGAACATGTTCTCCCATGCATTCCAACTGCAAATGTAAGTTTGTACGCACAATATTGAAAGATTTTCCATATTATTTTAAGACCATAGACTTCTTATAGGTTTTCCTGTAATCTGCACGTAAAGAACTAATTTCTGTATTATATATTTTTTTATTTTAGGCTCGGTAGTTTCGGAGATAAGGGAATGGTCAATATTTATATATTTTCTTAAATAATTTAAAAACTGTTTATTTTAAAATTATACAAAAATATATTTGAGACCCTCACAACAAGCCCTTTCATTTGATATTCACACGGTACAGTTTGCACAACTTTTGTTTAAAATTTTCTAGTTTGCCCCCAACAGTGAGCCCTATATTCAAAATTAATTTATTTACTTTACACGTCCGTGTTTGGGTCTCAGAAATTCATATGTGTACCAAATTTCGACTTAATTAATCCAATTGATGCAAATTTACTGCGATAGACGGGCAGACAGACACACGAGTAATCTTATAAGGGTTCCATTTTTTCATTAGGACGTCGCAAACCAAATTGATTTTTTTTGCTTGCGTTTTACCACGCGTTTTTTTTTTTTTTTTTGAGTTAGTGGCAAGAGAATGATTTTTCTTTTTTCATTACAAAGATTAATTACACGAATAAATCCACATTTCGAAAAAAGAAAACAATATTTTTACAAAAAAAATCTGTACAGTCAGTATACGCGTGATTCTCGTCACGACCGTGACACGGGTCGGGTAAGGTCAGCACAATTTGTCTCTTGACCGCAATACATCCATCAATTACCCGTTGCAGATATCGGCGATGCGGGAGCAAAAAATGTGGATGGACCCTTACTGATTTTCGGTGATATATATTTGAAACAATTTTGTTTGGCGTGTCTAACATTCGCTCTCGAAACGGGAGCGGGCCGAAATATGTGTGCGTGCCCTTAATATTTTTTTTTGTGGATTGAAATCTATGCCAGCTGCTGCTAGTAGAGTCAGCTTCAAAAAGATGTATACATCGACAAGAAGTCATTTAATGGTTTGCAATTTTGTGTACATAATAGCTACAATTAAGTACCCAATGTCTAATAGGTTTCGTAGCTACACATTGATACAATATTATGGAATAAAGATAAACAGTAAATTCTTATCGATATAATATACAACTTTTTGAGGCTGCCTGTACCTACTATGATATTTTATAGAGCAAAAGAAATCACACATAAATAATATATTTTATTGGAATGAGCTGTCATGTGCATATAATAATGAAATATGAAACAACGCCATTGGTCTTTTGAATCTATTTTGAGTCATCTATGCATAGATGAAACTTGGCATATGGTTCGAAGGTATTAAGGACAGCAGTAATTTTTTGTAACACGCCTTTTGCTAAGGTAATAAAATAAAAATAAAAACGTTTATTTGTCACTAAATGAAATACATTAAAAATATAACAGACATTCAAAGTCACAATCGAAATGTATTACAAAGAATTGACCCTAACTCCCCAAGTAAGCCTAGGCCTGTATTTTTGGGGTCAGTATTCAGCCATGGGAGCCGTTAAAACAAGACAGATATTTTTAGAAAGGATTGTCATCACGTAATGAGGGCTATCGCGCTTGAGTTCGCCGCTAGAGGCGCTAGTGTAGAGTAAGGTCTCTAGATGTCAAAATATGTACTGAACGTTCACTGTTTGCGAGATTTTTGATCTCGGATTTTAAAGAATGATTCATAATAGCTGTAATGGTTGTGCCATTCTTGATTAATTATGGCTTAAGACTTTAAGTAAAAAGTTAGGATCTAATTTGGTAGCACTTGAAGGAAGAATAAGATTTGTCAGCTTCATGCTTGCCAATTTTAGGAACATTATAATCTAAATATTCATTTGAAGTTTTAAAATGTAATAAAATAAACATACTATGAATATAAGGGTACATAAACATATTCAAAACATCAAATAAAAGTACTGCAACAGGAGCTTACTCGACAGTGGCGCCAACTGGTGAGCACAACGTATCAAGCTATACATTTCCAGTATAAGCTGACTTCTCATTGAACGAAAAGTTTATACAATGCGAGGTCAGCTAAAACTGGAAATGTATAGCTTGATATGTCGCCGGGTATACAATAAAATCATGAAGTAACTAAAATATTTCAAAAGAGAATGAATTGCAAGAGGAGAGGTTTGGGCAGAGGTGTACCTCAGTAACACCCACATTTCGCCCGTCCCATGTAATAAGGGGCGAGGCTATTGCCATCAACCGGGCATAAATGCAGTCTCCGTGATGCTACTGGCAACTGTTCATCCCAGAAAATTTAAAACATCAAACGAAGCCGCGAGGCCCAGCTAATTCAACAAAACGCTCATTGGCAAGAAGGTTGACATAACTAAAAAATCTGTAAATTTGAGCTAAGTATATAGATGAACGCGGCAATTTTTATTATTTTTGCTACAAAAAGACATTATTGTAAAGCCTAAAAATAAAGGAGCTAGAAAGATGTGACTTTATGCTTAGTCGCACTCTTACCGCTATTTTTAAACTTTTAAATAATCATATCCAAAAATTGCTCTTTTTGAATTATGTCAAGCTTCTCGCAAATTAACGATTAAAGGCAGCAGAGTAGCTATAGATAACCATTCGTCTTGAAGGTATTTAATGATAAAAAGACACCCTTTTACTTATTTTTCTCAGCAAGTTCTTAAGGATTATTTAATTTGCAGACTTTGACGAAAAGGGGTGCGTAGGCGAGAAAGGGCGCCAAAATAATTATAAAAAGAAAGGGCCCATAATGTATTTATTTTAGGCAGTTTGTTTGACGAACAAAGAAACGCTGGGGGATGAATTCATGGGGTTTCTTGCAACGAAGAACCCACCTTCCCATCCGGTGTAAAAGCTGTGCATTCTGAAATTTGGCGACGTCGCAAATAGCTGTCAAATATTTCGGGATTTTGATGAATAAATCAATATTACTAAATTAATTGATGGATTATCGCTCTGTTTTGTACTAAAATATTGATTATGAATTACAATAATAACACTGCATTGGTGTTGCAACAGTTTAAGATGTAAAAAGTTTCCAAGTGCCTTTTTTAAACAAAAAAATCTGTGTCACGATATAAGTTATTGCAATTCATAATCAATATTTTAGTACAACACAGAGCGTTATGACATCATTTCATTTAGTAACTAGCTTCCGCCCGCAACTACGTCCGCGTGAAATTTCTGGTCCCCCCGACCCACCCCGTCGGCATCGCATCGCATCGCCTGCCCGCGCTATTATTTCGTTTTCGCTTAGCGTTCTTTCTGACATTTTTTCTTTTTACTCGGTTCCTATAGGTCCTAGCTTGATGTTATATAGCCTATAGCCTTCCTCGAGAATTGGGCTAGCAAATGCAAAATGATTTTTTGGAATCCGATACGCAGTATCAGAGATTACCTACTACATACAAACTTACAAACAAACAAATTTTACCTCTTTAAAACATTAAGTATAGATATGACTAAACTGCGAAATATTTGACAGCTATTTGCGACGTTGCCAACATTCAGAATACACCCTCTGAAGAAAGATGACCAGTAGCTTCCACCTGTCGCCAATAACAACAATGGGCACGAATCACAGTGCCAAGCATGGTGAACCTGCCGGGGTCGCGGATTGTTCGAAAGAGTTACCGTGGCCCTGACGTATAGGCAACTGAAGGAACACGGGTGGGTTTTAGTTAATAAGAGTCTGACACGTCCTACAGCTCCGCCCAGAGCGAGAGAATTTGATGATTTCCAAACTAAAAACAAAAAAATTGCGTGGTCAACGCCGATCACTGAAGACTAGAGCTAGCCAAAAGTTAGTACCAAAGTAGGACTGATAACGTAATCCCTAGGCTGAGCAAGTTAATAAATAATCTAGTCTGTTAGTAACATAGAGTCAATTTTCTCACTAATTAGATTGTATTCAATGAAGCTACTAGGCTTCAACAAAATACTTTTTTTAACGGTTTGTTGCCATTTTTTTTCCTGAATTCTAGATCCACAGCCACAAATCTCATATCCGTCGATATGTACAAATTGGGAGGAAGGCGTGAGTTTATGATGAATGTATGAACAAATTGACACTAAACCTGGAACAACTAAAACTTACAAATATTTGTTGCGTCCGGGAATCGAACCCGCAACCCGTAGTACAGAAACCAATCACACAACCACTTCGGCAACGGTGTTGAAAGATAACAGTACCGATCAATAAAAATAAAAAAACTTTAAAGTAGAATTTGTGAAAGTGTACATAAAAACAGATTTTAATCCTCTGAATGAAAAGAATGCTTGCCAAATGCATACAGGAAACGGGGATAAGGTCAATTCGCACTTAACAGTTTTTTAGAGCCGTAGTTCAGCGCTCAAATTTTCCAAGCCCGTAACGAAAGCGTAACACTTGTTTATAGCCGTTTAAAAACTTTTAACAGAACAGCAAAACTGCATTTAGATAACTCCATAGCAATTTGAATTCTATTTTATAGGCTATAAAGTCCAAAGTTTCTTCGTGCCAGGTATTTCGGAAGGATTAAGTCGTCTTCTGTTTGAGTACGAAAATGAAAAACCTCTTCCCGCACTAGCAACGCATTTGGGATATTATTAAAAATGTCTTATAGTATATTTGTGGGTGGAAATAATTAGTTTCTGCAGTAAAATTTTAGCACCCATTTGCTCGTAGAGCTTAGTTGAAAATTTCAAGAGTTTTATGACTATCTACTGGATTTTACTCATGAAGTTCGTATAAGTAAGTAATTGATAAGCAAAACGATGCGTTGTATTAAAATTTTGTACAGAAATCGTTGAAGTTTGATATCGGTCCGCTAGCTCGGGAAATATAATATATATTGATATCGATCAGCTAGCTCGGGAAATTATTTATTCTTATCGATCAGCTAGCTCGGGAAATTATATATTAATATCGTTCACCTAGCTCAGGAAATTATTTATTGATATCGATCAGCTAGCTCGGGAAATTATTTATTGATATCGATTAGCTAGCTCGGGAAATTATATATTGATATCGGTCAGCTAGCTCCGGAAATTATTTATTGATATCGATCAGCTAGCTCGCGAAATTATTTATTGATATCGATTAGCTAGCTCGGGAAATTATATATTGATATCGGTCACCTAGCTCGGGAAATTATATATTGATATCGGTCACCTCGCTTGGGAAATTATATATTGATATCGGTCACCTAGCTCGGGAAATTATATATTGATATCGGTCACCTAGCTCGGGGAATTATATATCGATATCGGTCACCTATCTCGGGAAATTATATATCGATATCGGTCACCTAGCTCGGGAAATTATATATTGATATCGGTCACCTAGCTCGGGAAATTATATATCGATATCGGTCACCTCGCTTGGGAAATTATATATTGACATCGGTCACCTCACTTGGGAAATTATATATTGACATCGGTCACCTAGCTCGGGAAATTATATATTGATATCGGTCACCTAGCTCGGGAAATTTTATATCGATATCGGTCACCTCGCTTGGGAAATTATATATTGACATCGGTCACCTAGCTCGGGAAATTATATATTGACATCGGTCACCTCGCTTGGGAAATTATATATTGACATCGGTCACCTAGCTCGGGAAATTATATATTGACATCGGTCACCTCGCTTGGGAAATTATATATTGACATCGGTCACCTAGCTCGGGAAATTATATATTGATATCGGTCACCTAGCTCGGGAAATTTTATATCGATATCGGTCACCTCGCTTGGGAAATTATATATTGACATGGGTCACCTAGCTCGGGAAATTATATATTGACATCGGTCACCTCGCTTGGGAAATTATATATTGACATCGGTCACCTAGCTCGGGAAATTATATATTGATATCGGTCACCTAGCTCGGGAAATTATATATCGATATCGGTCACCTCGCTTGGGAAATTATATATTGACATCGGTCACCTAGCTCGGGAAATTATATATTGACATCGGTCACGTCGCTTGGGAAATTATATATTGACATCGGTCACCTAGCTCGGAAAATTATATATTGATATCGGTCACCTAGCTCGGGAAATTATAGATCGATATCGGTCACCTCGCTTGGGAAATTATATATAGACATCGGTCACCTAGCTCGGGAAATTATATATTGACATCGGTCACCTAGCTCGGGAAATTATATATTGATATCGGTCACCTAGCTCGGGAAATTATATATCGATATCGGTCACCTAGCTCGGGAAATTATATATTGACATCGGTCACCTCGCTCGGGAAATTATATATTGATATCGGTCACCTCGCTTGGGAAATTATATATTGACATCGGTCACCTAGCTCGCGAAATTGTATATCGATATCGGTCACCTAGCTCGGGAAATTATATATTGACATCGGTCACCTCGCTCGGGAAATTATATATTGATATCGGTCACCTCGCTTGGGAAATTATATATTGACATCGGTCACCTAGCTCGCGAAATTATATATTGATATCGGTCAACCAGCTCGGGAAATTATATATTCGCCTGCGTGGATGTCGGAAAATATCCCAAGGAAACCTACTACCGGGATTAAAAGGACCCTATGAGTTAGTCTAGGTTAGAAACTATATGTATGCCAAATTTCAACCAAATCCATTCAACCGTTTTTGAGGCAATTCGAAACATACATTCAGACAAACGGACAAAAATTCTAATAACTACATATATTGTCGGCATCTGATTAATTCCCACACCTCTTAGCAATATCATTTTATCAAAAATATTTAAAGTAAATTTTTGGCTTGGTTACTATTTTATTATATGTATACGAGTAGATCAGCCTTGTGTCCCACTGCAGGGCTAAACCCTCCTTTCCCTCCTTCCACTTAACCCTATCTACCACTGTTTGTGGCCAATGTTTAGGCCCTAAATCGTATAGTGTATTAGGATGCGCCAGATTTACAAAAATATCACTATGAGGATCTCTAGCGAGAAAGGATAGAAATGGCTCTGGATACATATGCCCCACATGCATATCCAAAAACGCAGCGATCTCACGCCCTATAGAAAACTCTGCCAGACAGACACATCATAATCATACGGCATTCCCTCGTCAGCCACCAAACATTACACACGTTAAACCGACAATCCTACTCAAAAAACACAATAATATCGTCACGATCCTCGAAAACTGCTGAGCAAAAACCGACCGAATCCTTCCCGAATAACCGACAATACCGTGTACACCCGGCATTGAATGACGAGCACAATCGAGACGAGCTCGGTAATTTTCCTGCTGTTTTTATCTGGAAAGAACAATAGAACTCATTTTTCGGCCACAATGAATTTCATTTTGGAGGCCGAAAATACATTGTCATTAAAATCCTTCCGTTTCGTTGCAGGAAGAAGGGTTATCTAGGTGTCCTAGGTTTGTAACGAGCAATTAACAACGTATTTGCGGGCAGTTTGGGGTTATCTCGATGTGAGAGGTCGTGTGATTTTGTTGGTTGTATGTATAATTGTTTTAAATGTGAGGACGAAGATCTAGATAGACTGGAGTTAATGAAATAAGTGTGTTAGATTAGATACCAATCTTAGAAAGGGTTTTTTTTTGTATTTACATAATATATAATATTAATAATATGTACATTTATATAAAAAAGAGGAATAAGAATCTTATGGCATCAAAAAATTCATCCGCATCGCTGTCAACAGGAAAAGTGCCCAAAAGGCTGGCAGTATTGCCACGTTGTATGGCGATCAATTTTTATATAGATCTTTTCTATTTTGATAATGTTGGAACGTGTGTGCATATAGATTCATAGATGCTTCGATTTGTTGACCATTTTCTATTTTGTTAAGTACCTGGTACTTGTTGACAGGCTACTCTGTCCCACTGTAATTTTAGACATTGTAAAAGCTAATTATTTTTAAAAGAGTAACCGTGGAGTTTCTTGCCGATTCTTCTCCATCGGAAACGATCAAATGGAACTGTGCACCTAGCTTCTTACGTTTCATAAGTGCCCATGTACGTTAATGTGAAATAAATGATGTCTTATGCTTAACTGAACATTTCGTTACTTCAGGTCAGGAATCGTTGATAAAAGTCCCTAATTTTAAGCTCGCAGCGTGTTATTCAAGAAAGCAACAAAAGCGCGGAGGGTCGTGTATCCTTATCAAAAATAGATACAAATATAGGGAACTTCCTAACTCGTCTATCTCAGGTTTATTTGAATATTGTGCGATAAAGTTAGATGAACAAGGAATAATAATTGTTTGTATCTATAGACCACCGAATTTGTCGTGCATAAATTCATTTTTAGATCATTTAGATACCCTACTAAAGAAAATTTGTACAAAACCTAATAAAAAAATTGTATTGTGTGGGGATTTTAATATTAACAGACTGAAAAGAAATAACTTCGCACTAGACTTCGAAAATGTACTACTTAACTATAACCTTAAATTAGAATTGAATGAACCAACCAGACCAAAAAGCGGCAGTTGTTTAGATAACTTTGCTCATAATTCTCATATATAATAAATTACCAATAAATCTAAAAGTATTACCCATCTCAGTATTCAAAAAACAGTTAACTAAATTGTTATTAGAAAAATGTTAATATTCAATTAAAGATTTTTTTGATGATAAAAGTTTTTCCTAATGGGAGTTCTGATTGTGGTACTATAATTAATATGAATTTATGTTATTTTTTTTTTTTTATATATTTGATGTTTGAAATTAATTATTGACATTTGTATCCTTAGACATTTTGATTTTTGACATTTATATTCTTTTTCATTTTTGGTTCTTTTTTTACATTTTGATATTTGACATTCTAATTTTGGTTCTTGACATTCGAATTGTAATAATAATATTGTTAATTGTAATGACATGTCAAATATCCTAATGATAATAATTTATATATTTTCTTTTGTTACACATATATTTTTTTTTTTCTTAAATTAATTTGATGATTTAAATAATAATTCAAAAACTATAAATTGATATACTTAATTGTGATAAGAATGATATAAATAATCTAATCTAATTTTGCATGCCGATTGGTAAAATGTGGCTGAGCTATAATTATGTACTTAATCTTAAGACCTATATGTAATACCCATATTTGCGAAATAAAAATTCTATTCTATTCTATTCTATTCTATTCTATTCTAAAATATTTTGAATTTTACTCAAATTCTGTGTCAAAAAAACTACAACTTCTTGAGCAAACGTGACTACCGTACTACTAACCTTGAGAATTGAGACTTGATCAGGGACAAGGTTTGAGGACCACAGGTTAGAATGGGCAGAATGCACATGTCGATGAGTTTGCGCTGCAGGGATAAGGGTTGACTTCATGGACCATTAGGTCTCCAGGTGTTCTCGTTACGCGGCGGTTGGTTTCTAAAAAATAACGTAAGCAAATCAGATTATTCGCAAGACAGTACAAAATAAACAGCTGCATAAAATCCTTAAAGATAACTTCGAGAAAAATCTTACAAAAAAAAATATTTTCCCTGCGTTTGCCGCCATTCCAGCAACAATGGTGTATAGGCACATACCTGTGCCAGATCCACTGCTGAAAGGTCATTGCGGCTGAAGAGATTACCCGCATCACAATATCTAGACCGGAAACGAACTTGTCTCGGCCGGGGATCCAACACAGAAGGCTTTGTTTACGTATGAGTCGTCTAGACGGCAAAGAGACTTCACTATAATATGTGAGATTTTATTTTTAAATGGAAAATATTTTTTTTTAACAGCATCGAAATAAGCATTCTTCCAGCGATAAGTATTAAGTGACTTAAAGAATGTGTTCAAACAATCGGTTCTAGTTTTGAAGAGTAATTAAATAGTTTCTTGGCAATTACTTAACTTGTAAGAAAGATCCACTTTTTCTGTCGCAAGCAGAAATTTTATTCCTTAAAGCAAAAATAAAATTTCTATCTTTTTATATCATAAGGTCCTGGTTTCGATTCCAGAGTCGGGCAAATGGTTATTGGGTTTTCCATCTGGAATTTTATAGTAGCAGCTCGGAATCTGGATTTGTGCCCGGTTGATGGCAATGGGCTCGTCCCCTATTATATGGGCTCAAACATAACTGGCGAAATGTGGGTGTACTATCAGCACACTTCTGCCTAACAAATCGAGGAATATAAGCGTGATGTTACGTATGTGTGTGTAAAATTTCTATCCACTAGTGATGAACACCATTTATCTACCCATCAGATTTCAACTAAAACATCCTGTAAATTCTTTCACCCCTTCCATTCCTTTCCCAGATTCCATAAACATCCCATAGAATAAAACAGCACACCATAAAGAACCCCATTTAAATAAACCATTCTAAATTCTACATTAACTGCAAGACTATTAGTTGAGGCATTTCTCACCGCGTTCCTATTCCAGCCACGTAGCAATTAGGAGCCGTTAGTATAATCCGGTCGAAACCGGCCCGGTCCAGTTACAACCAGTTTTAGCCGGTTTTCATCGAACATTCGTCGGATTTGTTGCGTGTAGATTGTTTTTGTTGGCGCCCAACGTGGGACGAATCTTAAGAGCGTCTAATGTGGAATAAGTCGATATTGTGGATGTTTGTGTAAAACATGTAACTGTTTGGATGTTGTTTATAAGGGACGTTGTTATGGATGTTAGCATGTGGTGGATAATCTGGGTAGATAAATAATGTATCGGGTCGTTGGTATCTATTTATGTTGTGATACCAAAGGGGTGTTTCGATGTTAATGTTGAACGAAAATAATCCATTTTATAAATCAACTTTTGTGTTGTCAAGTAGGTGATATTCATCTTAGCAGCAGTCGATTTGCTTTTTTAAATGCTCGACTATTATCAAGCGCATGATTTCTTCATCTTTGTTTAAGTTTTGCTTGCATCGTTTACCGACACTGGACTACACAATCAATTTACTAAATCAGGTAATAAAAAAACTGAAGAATAAAGCTACTCTAAAAAAAGAAAAAACAAATAAAACTTGCACAATTTTCAAGCAAACGCATCAACCCGTTCACAATCAATTTCCGTCTCTCTCGTAACTTGCACAAATGCAGAACCTTCATAATATCCTCTACCGATCAGAATAAAAAGAAAATAATCTTTACTGTAGCTATCGTTATCGCCAACTTTTCCTTCACCCACAATTTTTCTTTCGCCATAAAACGCGGAACCGTCAGGCGTCGGTAAAATCTTTACGGTTTCCACTTCCCGCCTTGCAGCCGGGTCTTATCCGGGTTACCCGACTCTGACAACCGGGTGCACACGATATTCACGATTGTATAACCGTTAATCGGGTAGTTGGTGCATATATTTTTCTGATTTGTGTGTGAAAGGATGGATAATAATTCAAGTAGGTATTGTATTCATCTTTGGCTGAACATACTATTGGTTTTAATTCTTTTAGCTTGTATGAATGGAGATAGAATATATGCATCATTTTATTATCTGCTTCTGTAAAGTCTTTTAAACCAAGATGTTATTTTGTTTTTATTTCAAAGCTGATAAATTTTGAATACATATTGCATTTTAAACTTAATTTCCTACGTTGCGCATCTGAGGACTGGCATCAAAAATATAAATTAATTCGTAAATTATTACATTGTCTGGATGAACTATTCAACAGTGTGTCTTCTCAAGCGAAGATTCCTAGATGATCTGCTAAAAGATTATTTTCGCCAACGATATTATTCAAATACCAGTTCTCCTCTCATTCCGCTATTCAATAAAGGTTGTATTTTTCAGTTTTTTCTCTTAAATACTTCGATGTTATCATGAAACGTAGAATCGCCTTTAAAATGGTTTTGATACCAGTATACTGTTGACAACATGTATTATCTATACGGTTTTTCAACTAAATCCTGCGGTTTGATCCATATGCAGTGAGCAATGTAATTATAATCATCCTCATTATCTGGAGCCATGCCCAAAGCCTGGCCCATATTAGGAGCAGTAGTGGCTCAGTGGTATGGGCCCCGACTTACGATTTGTAGGTCGTGGGTTTGAACCCAGGCAGGTGCTTTACTTTGTGTAAATAGTTTAATCACCACTGCTCTCAAAACGGTGAAGGAAAACATCGTGAGAAAACCGGCATGTCCTAGAACCAAAAATTCGAAGACATGTGCTATCTACCAACCCGCACTGGGCCAGCGTGGTAGATTACAGCCCACTCCCTCTCGAAGAGAGGAAGCCTGTGTCCCAGCAGTGGGGACATTATAAGCTGATTATGCTATGTTATGCATTACTTACCATGCCTTAAGAGGCTGACAACAGCTAAAGCGCGGTCACTGCCGGACTGCATAGAAAAGAAAGAGAAACGCGATGACACAACGCTCGTAATTTATTGCAAAATATGAAGCAATTATCAATTTACAAAAAAAAACTATTGATTGGACAAAAAGTTTAAACACTTTTATGTTAATATGTTGCTTGTAAAATAATCTGACAAAAAATCAGAATGATTACATGTATATTAGTATGGTTTTTAATCGTTAAATGAAATTTTTAGAGTTATCTTCGTGATTTTTTTCTATCATATCAAATTCGTTTTATTATGTTTGCAACAAGTTATGTAACTAACATATATTCTGAAGAATATTATATATTTTTCTGATTTTTGTTTACTGCATGGGATCATATACTTTTAGGTATTATAAAACTTGCGTTTAGATCCTGTAGTCCCCTTAACATTGGAGTTGGCTGGGATTTCAGTCAGGTAATAAAACTAAAACCTCCTTGGTCAGAATTAATTTCGAAAACAGGTTTTTATAAAAACAAATGTAATGCCAAAAATGACGCAAGTAGTCAAGAATTCTTCGGGTGAAGCCTACAAGTCAGAAAATTACGAAAATATAAAAATATAAAAAAATTATAAAATTGGACAACATAAAGATTAAGCATGTAAAATCGTACTTATAGTAGAACAAGCCACTGATAGTTGCACAGGTATCAAGGATAGTAGAACAAGACGCTGATCGTTGCACAGCTATCAAGGATAGTAGAACAAGGCGCTGATCGTTGCACAGCTATCAAAGATAGTAGAACAAGACGCTGATCGTTGCGCATCTATCAAAGATAGCAGAACAAGACGCCGATCGTTGCACAGCTATCAAAGATAGTAGAACAAGACGCTGATCGTTGTACAGCTATCAAGGATAGTACAACAAGACGCTGATCGTTGCAAAGCTATCAAAGATAGTAGAACAAGACGCTGATCGTTGCACAGCTATCAAGGATAGTATAACAAGACACTGATAGTTGCACAGCAATCAAGTCGATGAAGAATTAACCGTGTTTAGTTAAAAGTATAGTGCCCATGCTGAATTACTGAAGAATGAACCAGAATCTTTGGATAAACTATATAGTCTTAATTTTTATGTTCCTGTACGCTTGGGTTAGTAGTATAAACAATTTTCCTGGAATTTCTTACGGTTTTGGCCACCATAAACGCAACAGCATAAATAAAAAACTTAAGTAAAATAACAGAGTAATGCCATTTTCATATTATCAGCTGCTATGGAACCAAAAGTTGTAAAACCCATAACACAGAGACATAACACAGAATAAAGAGTATTCTATTCTATTCTATTCTACGCCATCAAATTCCTCTCAAACAGTAGGAATTGTGGTGCTATCCCACTAACAATGAAGCACTTCATATCGTGTCCAGAGTGTACTGTTGCCTGCACGTTGCAGGAGCGCTGATGGACTAGTGTACAGAAGGTGCCAAACCCGTAACCGAATTCTGGGCTAACTATATTTAGATTGCCATCGACACGCTAAGAAGAAAACGCCATACTTCATACAGACAACTTAATCTAGACTGTAATCTTATCCTTAGTTTTTAAGCAATGAATAATAAATCAAGTGCTAAATATCTTACTGTTGTATCTAGGAGGACTCGTCAGTTTTGAAAGATGTGCTGAGTATATACTGAAATGAACACACCTACGACGTCTACAGATAGCGTACTGGTACTTGGTACTTCTTTATTTTGAATCTCGTAGTCAGGATTTATGCCCGGTCAGTTTCTGAATCGCAGCCCTAAACATGGGATCTATGTTTAGGATGTCTAGTGAATTGTGGGTGCATACACCTTTGAGAATACATAAGTGATGTTATGTTATGTAAAAGACTAAAAAAGATACGGGAGACGTCCCAAAAGCAGAGGAACTGGCCGATCTTGATCAAATTTTGTTTCTGACACTATCAAATGCTTCAAAAATTTACTTGTAACTCCGCCTTAGACAAGTAATTGGGATACTTGTTTTCAACAAGTCTTGTAAAAAACTTGCCGGAAACATGTACCCATCAAGGCTCAGACAGACAGGCGCGACGCGACAGCGCCACACAAAGGTGCCACTCGTCGCGCGCCACGCGGTGCCTTTGTGTCGGGCGTCGCGTCGCGCCAGTGTGTACGAGCCTTCATACATTGTATTGCCTTTCAGATATGTTTTGTAAATTTTTTTGTTTACCTTTTTTTAGTACTTGTTTAGTATAATTAAAAGAAAACAGTAGACACAATATGTAGAATACATGTTTTATACGTAGGTGTGAACGCGGGACTATATTGTTTGTTACTAACATGTAATTTGTGTGTTCCACAGAAACGTCAGAAGCATATGGAATGGTGGCTCTACGGCCCTATTTTTTTGGCAATTGTTATGTTTCTTTTGATGGGCACTATCTTCGAGCGTAGGATAGAAGCATTTTATCGTAGCATAAGTAAGTATTCTGTACTGTTAAATAGAGATACAAGCATCCAGCTCCACAAACAAAAACTGTTGGAACATGCACTCTAAATACATTGCAGTAAGAGTCATCTCTTCTCACTAAAATTGTGCCAAAACTTTATGAGACGTTGAAACGTTAAATTCTTAGCACTACGTACTTAATAATAATTTGGAAATTGTTTATTTGTTCAAGTTGGGAACTAGGAGTGCGCGCAGAGATCACGGCAATAAAACAAACCAAATTTAACGAGGTGATTACAGCAATATCTCCTATGACCGTAGTTATTGTAGTGGTCACTAAGAGTCACAAAGTCCACCATTTGAGGCCAAAGGAAGGCTTTTGCCCTGCAGTGGGACAGCATGGGCTAAAAACAATAAATTATTATTATGAGAACACACATGAAACCAAAGAATGCACAACGCTTTACAGACACAACTGCAAGACAAAATATTAATTACTCAAACGCACAAAAATAGCCAAAATTAAAATTTATATTCCAGTCGCACGCCGTCAAGCACATCTTGCACAACAATTTGAACCTCAAGAAGTTTTAACAACCGAAGGTGAAGCCACCTCTACATCATCGTACACAGTCAAAGCCTCGCCGCAAAGGAGCCTAGTGACCGCCATCGCCAAGGCGTCGTCGCAAAGAAGCCTAGTCAACGCCAAGGCCTCGTCGCAAAGAAGCCTAGTCAACGCCAAGGCCTCGTCGCAAAGAAGCCTAGACAACGCCAAGGCCTCGTCACAAAGAAGCCTAGTCAACGCCAAGACCTCGTCGCAAAGGGGCCTAGTCAATGCCAAGGTTCCGTCGCAAAGGAGCCTAGTCAACACCAGAGCCAAAATCTCAAACGAAAATATCATCCAACAAATAGAAACAAAGACATAATGTATACTTTAACGAAAAAGATTATTCCAAAAATACTGTACTTTATGAACGAAACTCCAGATCCCCATTTTTATAAGTATCAGCGCATGTTGACCACCATGTTATGTGTCAACAATGTCTGGGCGCATTACGAAGAAGCCCAAAATACTTTTTTCCAAAAATGTGATGTTATCGCCAACAAATTTAAGGAAGCCTCAGGCCCACTGCCAGAATTTAAGAGTGTAAATAAAAACCAGTTATGTAAGAAACCATGTGACCACAGCGGATGGTGGAACTAAATGCCACCCGATTATCACTTTATCTATTTTGAAAAATGGATCATCACGGTAAGAACAAAAGTACAGGTTAGGTTCGAATAATTAAAGGTGATTACAATAACGAATGCACGACACTACTGAACTGCGTAAAACTACATTCTGAAAGCATTAATTACTCGAATTAAGTTAAGCAAAGCTACAGCTAACAGAAGCAGATAAATTGACGTTCTTCTAATTCTATTGTTGTTAAAACTTTGCTTCTACTATGAGTTCAATGCGAGGCACTACCAAAGAATAGGTGAACATGGGTAAGTTATCGGCCGGCTTCGTTTGCATTCAGCAGCATTCAAGCAAGAATGCACCCGGCTCTATGCGCGACCAGCAGGCTGTAATAGAAAGCGGGACCATACGCGAGAATGCGCCCGGCTCTCTGCGCGTCCAGCAGGCTGTCATAGAAAGCGGGAGCATACGCGAGAATGCGCCCGGGTCTCTGCGCATCCAGCAGGCCGTCACGGAATGCGGGAGTATATGCGAGAATGCGCCCGGCTGTCTGCACATCCAGCAGCCTCTCACAGAATGCGGGAGCATACGTGAGAGTGCGCCCGGCTTTCTGCGCGTCCAGCAGGCTGTCATAGAAAGCGGGAGCATACGCGAGAATGCGCCCGGCTCTCTGCGCGTCCAGCAGGCTGTCATAGAAAGCGGGAGCATACGCGAGAATGCGCCCGGCTCTCTGCGCGTCCAGCAGGCTGACATAGAAAGCGGGAGCATACGCGAGAATGCGCCCGGCTCTCTGCGCGTCCAGCAGGCTGTCATAGAAAGCGGGAGCATACGCGAGAATGCGCCCGGCTCTCTGCGCGTCCAGCAGGCTGTCATAGAAAGCGGGAGCATACGCGAGAATGCGCCCGGCTCTCTGCGCGTCCAGCAGGCTGTCATAGAAAGAGGGAGCATACGCGAGAATGCGCCCGGCTCTCTGCGCGTCCAGCAGGCTGTCATAGAAAGCGGGAGCATACGCGAGAATGCGCCCGGCTCTCTCCGCATCCAGCAGGCCGTCACAGAATGCAGGAGCATACGCGAGAATGCGTTCGGCTCTCTGCGCGTCCAGCAGGCTGTCATAGAAAGCGGGAGCATACAAGAGAATGCGCCCGGCTCTCTGCGCGTCCAGCAGGCTGTCATAGAAAGCGGGAGCATACGCGAGAATGCGCCCGGCTCTCTGCGCGTCCAACAGGCTGTCATAGAAAGCGGGAGCATACGCGAGAATGCGCCCGGCTCTCTCCGCATCCAGCAGGCCGTCACAGAATGCAGGAGCATACGCGAGAATGCGCCCGGCTCTCTGCGCATCCAGCAGGCTCTCACAGAATGCGGGAGCATACGCGAGAATGCGCCCGGCCGTCTGCGCATCCAGCAGGCTCTCACAGAATGCGGGAGCATACGCGAGAATGCACCCGGCTCTCTGCGCATCCAGCAGGCTGTCACCGAATGCGGGAGCATACGCGAGATTGCGCCCGGCTCTCTGCGCATCCAGGAGGCTGTCACAGAATGCGGGAGCATGCGTGAGAATGCGCCCGGCTCTCTGCGCATCCAGCAGGCTGTCACAGAATTCGGGAGCATGCGTGAGAATGCGCTCAGCTCTCTACGCATCCAGCAGGCTGTCGCAGAATGCAGAAGCATACGCGAGATTGCACCCGGCTCTCTGCGCATCCAGCAGGCTGCCACAGAATGCGGGGCCATACGCGAGAAAGCGCCCGGCTCTCTGCGCATCCAGCAGGCTGTCACAGAATACTGCACCATACGCGAGAATGCCCCCGGCTCTCTACGTATCCAGCAGGCTGTCACAGAATGCGAGAGCATGCGTGAGAATGCGCCCGGCTCTCTGCGCATCCAGCAGGCCGTCACAGAATGCGGGAGCATGCGTTCGAATTCGCCTGGCTCTCTGCGCATTCAGCAGGCTGTCGCAGAATGCAGGAGCATACGCGAACTTGCACCCGGCTCTTTGCGCAAACAGCAGGCTGTCACAGAAAGCGGGAGCATGCGTGTGAATGCCCCCGGCTCTATGCGCATCCAGCAGGCTGTCACAGAATGCGGGAGCATACGCGAGATTGCGCCCGGCTCTTTGCGCAACCAACAGGCTGCCACAGAATGAGTGAGCGTGGATAATTCAGTGGTATCTACGCCACCGTGTTTTGCCCAAAAGTTATTCGGAACTGAGTGTATAAACAGATTGTACTTCGAAGTCAGAATATTCATCCAGCATGCAGTTATAATTTAACCTGCCCAATAGGAAATAGGTTCGTTAGATCAATAACCACGGCTAGTTCAGTTCTGATAAATAACAAAAAAAACACGCCTGAAACAAAATATGGCTAAATTCGCCTCTTGAAAATCGTAAGCACTTTAGTCATATAACGATTTGAAGGCAGTTTTTAAAAATCATGAATATTCTTTTTGAACTGAATCCATTAATAACTAAAACTAAGTTAAGTGCCTAACTGAGCATTTATTGGAGACAAAATAAATAAAAATGTTGACAGCGAACAACTTCTTGACAAATAATTAATAAAGAAATCGCAAAATTCCTGAAATGTGTCTTTTAATGTGCAAATCACCGTTTTTCACCTTGTCTGTCTTTATTCTCCGTGCTGCCGTAAGCACAAATGTGCATATTAAAGAGGACTACCAGTTTCTAATGAATACTTGAAATACAAAAAAAAAAGTGGTCGTAGACTAAAATATAGAACAGCAACTGGCACTTATTTATTACAGTGTTATTCGTATAACGTATAAGATAATGCATCATATACTACTAACAATCAGTCTAAGAACCCAAAACTGAAAACATTTATTTTTGAAAAACATGACTTACAAAAGTCAAAATTTTAGTAATTTTAACGACCCCACTGAACTTTGTGATTAATGTTTTTAACACGGCTTAAACCTTAATTCTATAATTCACAAACCATTACACAAACAGACATTTTGTTAACGGGCCCTGAATCCAAAGACAATAGAGAAACACAACGATTTATAAAAGAACCGAAGGCAAAGTGAAAATTCAAAATAGTTTTGTTTTTGCTCCAACTCTTTTTATTTATTCGGTGGTGAAAATTAGGTGGTCCCCAGAACTTTAGTGCATGGACTGACAATGATTCGTTTTACCGTGAGCCGAGTCATGATAATCAAGATGTTCACATAGTATAACTATGCTGTGACGATGAAGTACGGTTCTACGCAGAGCACTCACATATCGACGATGAACTACCTTTATTATTTTTTTAGTTTTGAATGCCAATCGACGTAAAATGCTATTTCGCATGTACTGGCAAAACCTCCTAACACGATATTTGACTATTTATCTCATTAAACACTAATAGAAATAACTTCTAAATTATGAAATGCAAATTTTGCTGCGAATACCTCCTAACTTTTAATAGAAATTACGAATATGTTATTGTGTTTAAATTTTCTAAAAATAGATGATATTGGTAGTTCGTGGTCGATATGCAGAGCCCTACTACCTTCTTCCAAAGATTCATCTCAGCCCGAAAAGAAACGCATACACCACCACATTATTAACACAATCCCAAAAATCGTTTCGCCTAAGCTTCGCCCGACGTATCAGGAGCCCTAGAGACTAACCTTGATAACTTGGCCTACGTGAGAAATAATTCCACACACGTCTTAGAGGCTTATTTAAAATTAATCCCAAGCCTTTGGAGGGCTGTTTTGCTGTCAAACTTGTTGCTGTACTGATTTAAAGGGTGGGTATGCTTGGTTTCACGAATATTTGTCACCCTATCTTTATTTTCCTTAAATAAATCGAAAACTTCTCTATCTCACAGAATAAGACAAAGAGTGCTTAGAAGACGTAAAGCTGCACAAGACCGTTAATCTGTTAATCGTTAATTAAAGAAGTTAACATTTTTAGTAACGGATTCCTTTAAAAATTGTTAACGAACTCAATAACTTCCGTTAACTTTCCATAAGTCCGTTAATTGTTAATTACATACCTACTATTTGCCAAAAGGACACCGCGCGGAACACTCTGTGTCGCGAAAAACACGTTCTGATAATCTTTAAATAAATATTATTACAATCTCTAATGACAAACCCTTCTTTTATTCATTTTTCATGTCATGCCTTAACTTCCATAGCCCATATCAACATTTTTCATGGTTAAATTACTAACACTACGACATATAAAATGCAGGTTTTTATCACGAATTAACGATTAACGTTTATATCCGTTAATTCCTCCGAAATGTAACGCTTTAACGTTTAACGAAGATAACTTTTTAGTAACGGATTAGCGATTAACAAAGTTAACTATTGTATTGACGGTTCCCAGCTATAACAAAACGACACTGTTAGCCCCTTTTTTACGATGCCTATCTGACCGGCAGTGGGCAGAGCATTTGTTTGATTGGCTGATAAAGCCGAAGGATTCTGGAGTGGCGAATCCGCTGGATAAGAGAAGCACAGAGCCGATGGATGTGACGACGCTTGCTTGGGGGAGGGCTGGGTTAAGCAGTGGACGTCTTTCAGCTAAAATGATGATGATGATACCCGATCGAGTGGTCAGATCAGCATAGCTTTGGCTTTGGTATCGGGCTCCCAATTCTTTTCACTTTTGACGATTCCATTTCATTTGACGAATCCAAGTCATCTCTTAGTCCAGCACCCTAGTTGCGTAAAACACTATCAATCACAATCTGAATCATTTTGAAACCTATTGCTAATCCATTGATTCATAAGTTTGAAAAATTTGTCTACTCAACAACGTAAATAACGCAATGAATGTTGTTAAACCGTCAAAATGAAAACCATTCCTACTGATGGAATGTGTGTTACGCAATTACCCGGCTGTTATGAGTGTTGAGTTGATTCGCAATATTGTTTACTAAAGTAAACTATACAACATTTGGTTCACAAAGGGACAACATCTATGCTTAAATTAGACAAAGGTTAAGGTTTGTAACAATAAAAGTATAGGTCCTGTTATAATAGCTCCCCTTCAAGTACTAATAAACGCCCACGTTTAACCTTGTTATCTAACCAGCTTCCACCCGCGACTTCGTTCGCGTGGAAGTCATAAGACATCACAATTTACTAAAATATCAGTCACATCAGCCACATTTTTATAAAACTTCCCTGTATGCTACGTTTGTAGTTTTGGTCTCAGCAGCCAAAATATGAAGAGAGTCAGGACTGATGACGCGGGAGCAAGCGACATACAGTTGTCCGTGTGAGAAGCAGCTCGTCCTGAAGTCGACACCCGCAGCCTTCAGTAGTGCGTTCCTGCATATACTACCTAATGGCACAACACTGATACACTGACTGATGCATTCTTGCAGACTATTCCTGACGAATAGTAGTAGTCAGATAGGAAGCGCCGACCTCATCTAGTTTTAAAATATGATTGACGTGTTAAAGTGTTTGTACAAACCTACTTACAGAAATAAAATCATTTATCATTTAACAGCTATCACTAAAAATATAACAGTAGATTTCTCCTAACAGTCACCTAACTATAGATATTTATTTTTAATAACCAAAGAGGACAGAAGAGGCCTCAATTGAATGTTTTTCTGTGTACGTTCTACGAACTATCATATTAATTTAAGAAATGTAAAAAAAGGAAGCAAAAAACAGTCTATTGTTGGGAATCGAACATATGCAAAGCAGTCGTCAACCTTTTAAGCTATTTGCTTTGTTTAAAGTTGAGTAAAATAGCTGTTCTTATAAAGGGTGGCAGGGACATCGACGCAGAAACTGTTACCATGGATTCAGCACATGATTCTAGACCCCCTAACGAAGAAATTGATCGTCGTATATCAAAAAACAAATCTGCTGTTTCATAGAAAAGTTCAACTCAAATTCAAAGTCAAAATATTTAATTCGAGCAAAGATTCATATAGGGTTAGTAATATTGTAGCGGCATCTAAATCGCCACATGCGAGCTACACGTAACACTGACGTCACGCCAAATCCTGCATCGCGCAAGCAGAGTTTACCGCGCAACTAGCATATATACAACGTCCCGACATCAAAGGTCGGGCAGTTGCCCACCAGACACGACACCCGTCTGGTCGGAGGATCCTCCCTTTTCCATAGATTATGAGTGAACTTTACACCCTGTTCCGCATACCTCTATAATATTGTCCATAAAACTAAGTGGAACCTATGCAAAACTTTATATGCAAAATAGGGAATTTGGCAGATAAAGTTTTGTATTTATTCCTCCCCCCCTTAAATGATAAATGATTTTACTTCTGTAAGTAGGTTTGTACAAACACTTTTACACGTCAATCATATTTTTTAAACTAGAAGAGGTCGGCGTTTCCTATCTGACTACTCTGAGAAGAAAGGCCGAAACAAACTCAGAGGTCAGTCTCTTTTAAAGTCCAGACATAATCTTGGTCAGATCATGTGAAGACCATGTAGATTGGTATCTGAAATGGTATTTTGAGGAAAGAACCACACAGCATGAGTGAACCTGTCCAGTCAGTGCACGCATTTGTCAGTAACCGTGCAGCTCAACTCAGAACTTAAAGAGCTCAACGATTCGACAAACAATACCAAAAAAAGACATTTGGGTAGGCTTAGTCGCTACTACCCGATGAGAAGAAGAAGATTCCCGATATCTGCCAGACCAAGTCTTCAGAAAGGTTTGGAACATCTTAAAAAAAATTGAAAGAAAGATTATAGGCCAAAGATCTTCTGCCATAACAATTTTAAAACTACTTCTGTGCTAAACCCATTTGCATGACTGACATCTCCTTAACTACCAGCCGAAGTATTGTGTAATAAAAATACCGTGAAAAGTTAGGTAACGTAAGCTGTCAATAGTGTCAATCCCTAGCATCAGTGGGATGACACTGACAGCTGACTCCACGCTCACTTCACCTCAGTTTTCACGGTGAGATGGTTACAGAATATGCAGGCAGGACATCATAAAACCACGAAGGAACATCCACCCATGCACCACAAGACAATTGAACATCGTCCCAATTATGTTTTTCGTATTCGCACGGTCACGTAACATCGAGGGCCCAGGTTACCTTCGACCTTGTCACGACATGTTACCCGTGGATACTCCGCCACATGCCGCGTACCCCTGCCCCGGGTAATTTCCCTAGCGGCTGCGATTTTGGGAGCGTTTAGTGTGGAGAGTACTGGCGGAAAGTATTTAGAGATGTATAAAATGTGGAGTGCCTTGCCGCAGTGGATAGTGGACGAAGAATCAGTTTTTTGTAACTTTGTCTCGAGTTTTATAGATTGAGGCTACCTACCTCATTTCGTTATGTGACTATCCTGAAAGGCGAAAATTTTATTTGGTGGTACGGTAAATTGATAGCATGAAATTGTTAGAAAGTAGTCCTCCGAGGGCACTGCATTCAGACTGTTCTTAAAAGATAGTGCGATACAAAAATCGTTATAACATAACTCTGTCAAACTGAAGTATTCATTATTTTATAACCAGCGGGGTAATTACGTAACACACTAGCAGTAGGAATGGGTTTCATTTTGACAGTTCAATAACATTCATTGCGTTATTTACGTTGTTGAGCAGACAAATTTTTCGAACATATGAAGCAATGGATTAGCAATAGGCTTCAGAATGATTCAGATTGTGATAGATTGTGTGTTACGTAATTAGGGTGCCGTTCCCAGTGAACGGATTTTTCCGTTTACTGCCCGTTCCTTTCTCTACTCAGCTTGCCAGTTCCAACGCTCGCGAACAACGCATACTATTTTCCCTACAATGTTACGGTTAAACGGACAGATTTTATTATTTTAAGCTCGGCCCCGTTACCTTCGCTATTTATACTGATACAATGCGAGCGCGGATTTCATGAGATTATACGAGTATTACATGCCTTCTGCTCTAGCAAGTAGTTTTATTGAGACTTAAATCTTGCAAGTAGGATTAATAAATGGAAAATTAGTTTAACAGCATAGGATAGTTACTTTCATAGTTGGTGGTGGTCCTTTTGTCACACACGAAATCAAAAAGTTCAACGACCATTTTGTATATTTTGACGCCTCTATTTTCCCGGCAAAATGGCCGCCACGGACTGTCCATTAACCAAGACAGTTTGAAAGTGAAAAGGAATATATAGATGAAAATAGATTTTACGTAACTCAACTCAGTTAATAACAAAAAATCAACTAGGTATTAACCAAATTAAAGGTTAAACCTGCACCCTAGCCTTTAATTAAAACAATCAAGTATTAGCGAAAGTCTGCAACTTATTCCGAGCTTATACTACAAAGCTAGGGTTGCCAACCCTAATATGTTCTATCTTCTACTATAAGTATGACAATTCCAATAAAACATAATATAAGTAGAAGGCGAAACTACAAAATTTTCTTTAACACTGACAAATTGTTTTTATTCAAAAAGCTTTGACGCACTTTTTTAGAATTCCAAAAAAAGAAGATAGTAAAATTATTCTTTCAATCAAAATCAAAAGTCATTTATTCAAATTAGCTGAGAATCAGCACTTTTCGAACGACAAAATTACATAAGACAGTCCCCCAAAACGCCCGCCCTTCACCACTTCTTAGTGCTTAAGCTGGGGAGAAGAAGTGGCGCAACAAACTCCTCAACAGTAAATAAAACAGGTAGGTAAATAAACGCTTAATTTATATTACATACTATATTTCATTGCAATTTTTATCAAACTACTATACTTTAACGAGTCCTGTTTAACTACAAAAAAAAATTACTTAATGTTAAATCACGCCTGTAATCCCCTTAGGGTTAGGCAGAGGTGTGCCTATAAAGTACACCCACATTCAGCTAGTTACGTTTAAGTCCCATGTAATAAGGAGCTAACCTTTTGCCATCAACAGGGCACAAATCCAGACTCCGGGCTGCTACTGAGAAATTCTTAAGCCAGCTTCGAGCCCAGGACCTCATGCTGCGCAGTAGCTCTTGATAACACCAGACCCACGAAAATTAAAACTCCTACAAACAGGCGCGACACGCGACGCGAATCGCACGTAACACAAAGGCACCGCGTGTCGCGCGATGAGCGGTTCCTTTGTGACGCACGCGATTCGCGTCGCGTTTCGCGCCTGTTTTAATGAGCCTTTACTTGGTATATTTAGGTTGAAAAAGATTGGTAACCCTATACACAGTTAAGGGGCAACTAAAAATTCAGTGAAATTAATTTCTCTCCGACTACCAGCGACCTTCGAGTCACCGTCGGTAAAACCTGTGACAAAAAACACGTTTACACTGCAAACAACTTTACTAAAGAAATTAGAATTTACTTTATGTTAGTTCTTTCGGAATAATTTGATTTATTTGAGAAAATATTGGATTTACTTTTGGAATTACCATTACTTGCATATGGAATAGCTTTGGATTGGAGATGAAATAAATAGAGCTAAAATTACAGTTATTTCTTTTCATAAATGTATATGCTAGTATAGAAGACATTTCTATACAGGGTGACAGGGGTATCGACGTGCAAACTGTACCCATGAATTCAGGACATGATCGTAGATTCCCCGGCGTGGAAAATTATGTTGGTTATTTAAAAAAAAAAGTTGTGTCATAGAAAAGTGTGATACCTACGCGATCAAAATGTATGGAACAGCTAATCTTTTTTTAAATAACTGTCGAAAAATTTCAACACAAGTGGGTTTAGAATCATGTACTGAATCCATGATTACAGTGTGCGCGTCGATGTGTCTGCCACCGTGTATAATCTGAATTAGATTAGATAGTTTAAAGTCTTGTAAGAACCAACTTGTCAGACGAATTGGTAATCTCAGTTTTCAGTTATAGATCACCACGCCTCCGTTCTGCGTGCCAAGTCGATGCTGAGAATTCTCTGCATTTAATTAAATCAATTTTGTAGATTATTTATAGTTCACACCCATTGCCCACGTATCTCCAATTTTCTTCATGTCTTCACGAATTATTAAAACATTATTTTGCTGTAGACAATTTGGCTCCTATTGGCATATTTCCTTTTCCAAATCCAAAAAGATCAATAAATCATCCGTATAAAAACCATGTATAATTAATAACTGAATGTCAAACAAAAGTGAAATAATTCATTTCAATTGAAACCCGGCGTTCTGTGAGCCCAATATTCCGAATCATCAATCGACTGACGTAGCAAATTGCAAAAATGGAGTGGGGCATAATGACGTCACTAGAGCGAAAATTAACACCTCTGCTCGCCCTAGAAAAATTGGAACCAGAATATGGAATGTTTTTCGATATTAATCCGAATTCTGGGAATTATATTAAACTGGATGTTTCATTTAAAATAATATTGAAACACTGAGTAAATAACAGACGTTCCCTATCGATCTGCGAGGTGAAACTACGTTTGCAGATGCAGATGTTTTAATACTGGATCAAACCACGTTTACATCTATGTAAACATCTATCTGTGTATGTATGTATGTGTGTATTTTATCTATAAAAGAGGGCACAGATTACTAAGTAATTGATATAAGTAGAATTTCAAAAAGCACTCACATCCTCATGCACTTTGATAAAATCATTCCACCAGTTCCGAGAAAATTCGTTTGTAACATGGTCCTATTAGCCGTAGAAGGACCAATAAGGAAGCTACCCTAAACATAACATAATTAATTACTAACGAAACGTATCACCCAACTTCTGAGAAGTATCCATTTCAGATTCTTCATATTATTAACACAATTCAATTCCACATCGATATCTCGATTACACTCGCGTTCCGACCGCGAAAATATCGAAAAGTAAATTAGGCCGAGACACACTGTCATACACATTAATAAAATTCATAAATTCATGAGCATGGCACACTGGATGTGCCATCAAATATTCAACGCCGGTGCGCTCGTGTGTAATCAGAATATTAAAAATGTTTTCTTTTCATAGGTAATGTAATGATTTTTATTCGCAATGTCTTCCTAATATCGATAAGGTTTATTTCTGGTATTCGTGTGGGCTGATGCTGGGCTGGCTCGTATAAATTAAGCCATTTCTGCTCCAGAGATTCTTGTTTTCAATTTTGATATAAAAGATTGACTTAATCCTTCTACCGCCCGGGATGACAGACCTTTGTTTTAAGGCATTCAAACACAATGAGTATTTACATAGGTACTACCTACGTACTATTTATAATTTCCAAATTAAACAGGTGTTTGACCATACTCTTCAGAGTTCCATAATAATAATTAGCCTGTGTTGTCCCACTTCTCGGCCTCCTTCTCAACTCGTTCCTGAGCCAATATGGACCAATCCTTCCAATAAGCGTCAATTTCGTCCCGCCATCAGCGCCATCTTCGACTCTCCAGAGTTCCGTGAATTGGAAATGTCTCTTTGGTCGCTAGTAGTAAGTCAAAGGCGAATAGCCATTTGACCATGTCAAAAGATATATCTGAATGCGTCTGGAAGGGCTTTGATTGAAGGCATTCCCTTTGATGATAGAAATTTTCTACATTAGATAGATGATTCATCCAATATAATTATCTAAACGAACATGCATAATTATATCATCGCTGAGGTATTCGTAAGATTCAATCATAATAACGTTTTAGTTAATCTTGCTGCTAAACTCAATCCTTGGAGGTCAACATACGAATCGGCTCTTTGTTTCGGAACTCTCTTTGCTGGCCCCTGTTTCCAAAAAATATCCATGACAATCTTTACCTTGAGTCACCAGCCTAAAAACTGGAAAAACATAGGGTTCGGTATTCTCCAATAATTGAATCGAACTCAGTGTGAAAGACAGTGCGACAAGTTTTGGAGACAATCGCTGGTGACGGATGGCCGAATGAATGGATGCCGAAATGATTCGTTATGTGTTATGTTATTTTAATTAGTTTCAATTAGCTATCTATACATATTATAAATTAAAGTCGTTTTTCGTGTCTGTTTGTGTGACCGCGTTGTTCTTCTAAACTACGCAACGGATTTTGATGCGGTTTTCACCATCTCGCTAGTAGAAGAATAATTCATGCCGTGGTGCAAAAATTGGATGGATTGATAGGACCAGTTGGTTTGACAGGAAGATATTTTTTTTATTAAATAAATTTATTTTCTTTCTTATTTGAAACTAGCTCCCACCCTCGGCTTTGCCCGCGTGGTATGTCGATAAAAAGTTCAAAATATCTCCTTACCAAATTTCATTAAAATCGGTCTAGCCGTTTCGGAGATTAGCCGGAACAAACAGACAGACAGACAAAAAATTTAAAAATAATGTTATGACTGCCGTATATACTTTCATACGCATTTAGTAAAAAGCTGTTATTTTAACATTACAAAAGACACTTCAACTTTATTTATTTTGACATTACAAACAGACACTTCATTTTTATTTATTTGTAACTAGATATTTCGATAACCCTACACAGGACCTAAGGAACTTATAGATTTGATTGCACAGTCCCAAAAAGTTGAATTAAAAAGAGCAAAAATTAAATCGAACCATAAAGTTACCCAGTCGGCAAAGTTACTTGCCCCAGAATTCGTTTCTCAGCCCAGCCAAGGTATTTCATTTAACAAAGTTGCCATTTCCAATAACACAGTGTAAGTAAACATAAGTATCGAATAAACACAGTTCACGTAAAATCGAACTAGCCAGAAAGGAAAACAAGAAATCCATTACGTATTCCAAACAACTTTTTTTTATTGGCAACATGTTAAATACGACTCAAGGAAGTGGCTTGCGTTTGTTTAGGACTAGTCAAATAACCTAGCACAGCAAACTTACACCACACAGTCCAAAAAATCTTCTTAATTCCATCTTAGTTCTTCTGTCATTCGAAATAAGGCGGGTTGTTTTTAGTGATTAGTTTGGAAGGTGTAGTAGTAAATTGGTGGGTAAGTCAAGACTTGATAGAATTAAAATGTAAGTAGCAAATGTTAGCGTATTTATATTTAAGACGTGTTTGTTTTATTTGTGGATGCTTTCTGTGGCTTTATACGGAGTCAGATGTCATCTCGAACTAGCTCGGAGTTATGCTAATCTTCAGTTAATAGGTAAGTTTTTTTTTTTATATTAGCCGTGGATGTCCCACTGCTGGACAAAGGTCTCCCTGCTCTCTTTCCACCCCTCTCTCCGTCCAGAGCTGCCAAGGACCAAACTTTTTAGTTCTAGTTACCGTTTTTTTAACCGACTTCACAAAAAGGAGGAGGTTCTCAATTCGACAATTTTTTTTAAATGTTTTGTAGCTCTGAACTTTTTTATGGGTGAACCGATTTGGATGACTTTTTTTTTTAATTGAAGGCTGGTGCTTCACATGTGGTCCCATTTAAATTTTATCAAGTTCGGACCATTTTATCAAGTTTTTGAGTTATCCTTAATGCTGCGTATTTTTTCCACTTAGTTTATATTGATGATGTTTTAATAATTTCCTGTCACTTTCCTGTTTTTTTTTTTGTAAAAAATATTGGCGTGTTTTCGTTTTTGGCCACCGACTTCCGAAATTAAAGTTATTTTTCACGTTTTTTTGTTTTTTCTTTGGGTGTCTTGTTTTTTGTAAAAAAGTTTTTTATGGAAGAGAGCAATTCAACGCGCGTCATTGTAGACCGATCGTTATTATGCAACTTGTCAAAATATGTACCTAAAGATACATTCAGTTTAATCATCTTAAGTAATATTGTGGTGAGCGACGCAAAATGAGTCGACTCATTCCCAATTTCTCGGCTCAAGTTTTTATTGCACCCTGGGGTTACTGGTAAGACCACCTGATATTTTTTTGTCCGTCACGCAAAAAAAAACATTTTGTTCATAATCGCGACGGCAAATGAACATTGTCACCAACCATCTGAATTTAACGTTAAGCCTGATTTACACAGTGCAATTTAATTGACTGAAGCATACCATTCTTAAGCAAAAGCAACAATATATATCGTCTAACAGTGTTTAGGCGATGCAAGTCATATCTTGCTTCAATTTTACGTATACCACTGGCAAGAAAGTTGCATGGTGTACATGGGGCTATAGTGTGGGTGCCACAAATAGTCATAATCTAGCTACTACACTATGGCCAAGTTTACAACAGCTCCAGGAGTCACAAAGTACCGTAGTTGCATAGATGCGACTACTCTCGATGAACACGCTAATCTCACGTTGTAGACGAAGCTGATCGAGTGTTTACAAGGAATGTGCAGCTACTCAGTTAGTTGTCTCAGTAAACTGATCCGGCTATTGGCTGAACTAACCATGAGACGATTTATCTGATTCATCTCCTTGATTAAAGTGTGCATCTGAAGCTGTTGCAGCAATACGATGTGTTTTTAATACAAATATTCGACGAACTTAGCATATTTCGCGCCTGTTTAACGATAACCTCACAGTATACTGCCATGTTAATTTTAGGTACTGACGCATAATTAACGTCTTCCAAAACCTAAAAACGAAATTTGAAAATGTCATGAGCCTGTAATTTTTCCGGCACTGATAAAATCCAAACCAAGACTGCTTGGAGGATGCTTGGAGGTAGAAAAAGGTTTAATCTTCGAACAACCTCTTTGACAGCTGCTATATTCGTATATTTTTCATTAAATTAAAAAAAAAACAAACATTATTTTCATGTCTAAATGTAAATAAGAAGACATAATTATTCAAGTCTCGCGTTGAGAACTTAGCAAGGCAAACAAATCATATCATTTGAAATTGTAATTGTCTGGGAGTCTGGGTAGGTACATAATTGGTTGTATCGATAGTACCCGTTACCATCTGTTTTCACCGGTAAAATACGATAGAAAAATGCGGTTTCTAATGACAACTGTGCACAAAAACAGTGTGTGTTAGATAAGAATAAAAATCTGAATTACAAATTTTTGGTCCTAAGTTCCGAATGTTTATCCATTGTTCTAAAACAGTCTAAATAAGATCTGCTCGCTCACAGCGGACCTCTCCCCCTCCTGATATTACCTCCATAAAATATTGTTATATGACATAATGACGAAAAGCATATGTCTCCTAAAGTTGCCTTAGCAGTCAATTCAGCAAAAAGCATAGCTATGTGACCAACGTGTGAACAAAGCAATACAATAACTAGTTCTCTTTCTCAAGTCCATCCCAGTTTTCTTCTTCAGGTCGTGGAAATATGGGACTATGGGCGGGTTGTTTCATGTCCACTTAACGCACGCGTAAACGTCAAAATTATTACGTATTTTTTTTTTATTAGCTTCATTTATTTAATTAATGTAGCAATAATTTTGCATGCTAGTTTTAGCGAATTGTTTGAGAAACTGTAAAAAAACCGACCATCTGTATGTACTACAATTCTTGCAAATAAATTTCATTTCATTTAAAAAAATGGCGCTAACTAATTGTCAATCCACAAAAAGCGTTGTTTCACAAAATGATGGCCTTAACGTCCGTTAAAAAATGACGATTACAGTAACCGGTGCCATGTCCACAGGTCAACGTCATTTTATTCTCTAACATCTGCGTCAAATTGTAAAACATTACGGGCTCTCTTTTGTTGTTTTCCTCTTTATTCGACGATAGTTCATCAGATGATGATACAAATAGTGTAGAAAGAAAGAAAAAAGTATTCAAAACTTTTGTTAATAACCTAAACCTAAGGGACGAGCAGGAACTATTGCAAGATACCGTGTCTCAAAGGATGTACCTTTATTGTTAACACGTCAAATCGAAGATGAAATAAAATTTGCTACAGAATAGCTCTATTGTTAACCCGTAAAACCGTCAAATCGAAAATGAAATAAAATTTGATACAGAAAAGTAAGTTACTCAGTTATCATATAGGTAATTAGGTATATACCTAATATATCATTTCATTCTAAAATTCGTTCAGAATTTTCAGAAATTTGGCAGTAAAACCCATAGACCAGATACTTGCAACTGCAAAATTATGCCTCAGGATCTTTCATGAGATGTGTTGGTGAAATGTCAAGGCTTACATAAATCAACGGTATGCCGTATTATCCATCGAGTGACTACAGCAAAATTGAAAAATAACCTCTTCATTTATAAGCTTGCCAGCTAACGATAAGGAGAGATTAGCTGTAGCAATAAATTTTTATAAATATCTAGATTTCCGAAAGTCATATTCAAATTCTTTCGCCAGATAAGAATTATTCAGTTTATTTAAGTTATAATGAATATAAATCACGCCTGAAATACCCGAAGGGTTAGGCAGAGGTCTAGTACCTCCAGATTTCGCGAGTAATATTTAAGTCCCATATAATAAATATGGGGTGATATCGAAATTCTTCCTTTAAAAGTTAATATTACCTATTCAATTTTAAGCTGGTGACAATGCAGAAGATTTTTGAAATAGAAAAGGCACATTTTCCGTTAATGTTCAAGTGGTTGGTGATGCAAATGTATCCACAAGAAATATAGTTGTGAGATGGTCTGGCTCAACACATGACAGCAACATATTTAAAAGTGCAAACTGGAATCTGGTGATTTTAATAATAACTGGCTACTTGGGGATTCAGGCTATGCTTTAAAACCATACATGCTCACTCCTCTAAATAACCCACAAACTCAGGCTGAAAAATATTATAATGAAAGCCTAATACGGACAAGAAATACCATAGAAAGGTTATTTGGACTTTGGAAACGAAGATTTCCGATTATTGGAACCAAGTTACGTTTCAAAATAGTTATTTTCCTACTGTTGCAACGGCAGTACTGCACAATATATGCCAAAACTAAATGCTGCGCCACCACCGGACAATGTCCAATTAGATGAAGATATCCATGACGCAAGCAATTTTACTAATAATATCATAGACTCAACCTCAAGGAATTATGTAATCAATAATTACTTTAGCAGGAACTATTATCTTTATTAAAATAATTACACCACAATGTTCATAGCCAGCGGGAGCTTTTCCTAGAAAATTAATGTAGACAGAGAGCAGTAAAATCTAGTGAAGGGGTTAGGAAAAATTATTATAATGTACTTGTAATAACAACCATGTAGATCCAGGGGTTTATTCATAAACGTTGCTTGAAGTTAAGTAATGATTAGCGATTGATTGACCATACATTTTTGACGTTTAAACGTCACTTAACTTAAGCAACTTTTATAAATAAACCGCTAACTTTTTAAATTATAGATTCACATATTTTTTGCTGGAGCTGTGTTGGGAATATGGTAAAGGTTTGAAAATTGTTTAACTGCATGTCAGGTGATTGGTGACAATTGTTCACTTAAATATGATCTCATTTAATAAACTTATTTCTAAAACTAGATTATTTTTCTGTAGCTCATATTATAGATATCGCCCTTCCCTCTTTTCTTTTTTCTTCCATATGTTTAATTTGGAACTTGTATATTATGTTATTCATATTACCCAGTTTTTGTAAGTATTTCCGACTTAAGATCTTCATACCTTTTGGTCTTAAAGTAATTCTGAGACTTTTCATGAATACCTGCAAGATTTTATTTTTTATTTTTTCGGGTTATTTTAGGCAGTGGATTGGAGCGAAATAAAAGGTTGTAATAGAAATGATTGCTGGTTTTATCACTCAAGATGGAGATGTTCCCTTTTACCAGGGTTGGCGAGAAGTATGTTGCCATACATTGTTTTTAAAAGGTTACCACACTATACTATTAAAATATAAATGTTGCCATTATATTATTCAATAGTATTATTATAAATGTGACTTGATTAATACATGCGTTGCCTTTTAGCAGCTGCGGTGTCAAATTTAACAGATAGGCAAAGGTTCCTTATAGTACGGTTACTTAAAACTTGTGTATTTAATGGTGTGACCAGCTGCTATTTGGTAAGTAAATGTAAAACATACATTTGCCATACAGTGAGAACTTGACACTTTTCATGTAAAGTTGTGGTGGGGAATCTAAACGGCATTAACATCATTACTTTAAGGGGACTACAGGACCTAAACGTAAGTTTTATAATGCCTAAAAGTATATGATCCACTGCACTAAAGAAAATCAGAAAAATATATGTTATTCTTCAGGATATTTGCTAATTAGATAGTGTGTTGAAAACATAATACAACTAATTTGATATGATAGAAAAAAATCACGAAGATACCTCTAAAAATTTCTTTTAATGATTAAAAACCATACTACTATGCATTAAATCATTCTGATTTTTTGTCAGATTATTCTACAAGCAACATACTAACGTAATAGTGTTTTAATTTTTTAATCAATCAATAGATTTTTTGTAAATAGATAATTGCTTCGTATTTTGCAATAAATTACCAGCGTTGTGTCATCGCGCTTCTCTTTCTTTTCTATGCAGTCCGAAAGTGACCGCGCTTTAGCTGTTGTAAGCCTCTTAAGCACAGATCTTTGGGCCCTTTCAAGTCGAAACATGTGCGTTTTGCATGTCGCACCAAAAACACTAATGTAATATCTGATCACTGACTGAATCAGTGCGTAGTACCTATACCGTGCGTTAGCTCATAATCAGCGACATGTCGAAGTGTCTTGAATACCCATATGAGTGTTCTAATTCGCGCAGTGGTTCAGTGGCGTCAAGTAAACGTTTGGTCGTCTAAGGAACATTTGCCTATCTGTTAAATTTGACACAGCAACTGCTAGAAGGCAACGCATGTATTAGTCAACTCACATTTATAATAAAACAAACAGTGTTCTCAATATTAATCCTATTACAATGAGGGAAGCTAAAACTTAAACTAAGTCATGGCTACTGACACAAGAATACAGTCAGACAAAATCCATTTTAATATAGGTATATTTAAGTTCAACAAGATCACACCTCACCCACATCACCTCTCATCAACCTCCACTTACACACCACCACACTCCACACATCAACACATTAAACACACACTATTTACACTTCACACTCACACTCACACACATGTAGAACGACAATGTAATAAATCAATTGATAAGATCGTTTTTACTTCACTTTTTAACCGACTTCAAAAAAAGGAGGAGGTTCTCAATTCGACTGTACTTGTTTTTTTAATGTGAACTCAGAACGTTTTTCTGGATGAACCGATTTGGATGATTTTTCAAGTTCTGACCAGTAGTTTTTGAGTTATCCTTAATACTGCGTATTTTTTCCACTTAGTTTATGTTGATGATATTCTAATAATTTCCTATCACTGTTATTTACATATCAAGTAGTGGTATAAAAAATTGTGTGGGGTAGGTACCACAACTAAAAAGTGAAAAATAAAAACTTTTTTACAAAAAACAACCGACTTCTAAAAATAAACACTAAAAAACGTGAAAAATAACTTTAATTTCGGAAGTCGGTGGACAAAAACGAAAATACAAAACCAAAGACCCTACCTAGAGGCCTATTTGGCTATTTCAATTATTATTTTTGTTTGTCGTAAAGTAAATATAAACGATGTATATTGCATAAAATCCAGAACCTACTGATTGGGAGAAGACATTGGCTCCTGTAACACAGGTGTTTTTATTTAGCGCAGGAGTCAGGGCTTCACTTTGTTTGTACACAACTTTGTTTTTTATGCCAATAAAATAATTTATTTAGTTAATCCTCCGACGCCATTGCACATAGCTTGCGACTGAAGCTAAAAATTTTGCACAGAGACATCTATATAAACAACTTAGAACTGGTTTGACGAAGAGTCACTGATGTTTGTTCCTAGTTTTGGCGGCAGAGGTCACTGTATATGAAATGTAGTGTCTTCTCAGTCAGTATCCACCCCAATCTACCATAATTATGTATACCTATCCCCTATCCTTATATCCAAAAAACATTAGTACCGAAACCTTCTCTTTGTACTTCGATATTTTAATAATCTAAAATCTGTATCTTTAGGCTCCCTGTGTTATTAACAAAGCTTTTAATTACTTAGATATAAAAGCAGAAATCCCCACACAAGAATTAAGTGAGACAAAAACACAAAGTATAAAAAAAGCTTCCTTGACATACCCAAACGGATATCGGTAAACAATTAAAACTCAAAGTGAAAACGCGTGAAATATGTTGCGTGGTCTAAAGTGCAGAAGATAGCGAACAAAATATACTAGACTGTACAATACGTGCCACGAAAGATTTGCGTGCCGAGAAAGAGACTTTATGAGCGTCAGTAGTGGGAGCCTGCGCAGGTACAGTCGTGAACGAAATAGTTATCCATAATTTGGACGGTCGGTCGGCCGCGGCGGTCCCTTATCGCCTCAGACCTCATACCGCTAAAGAGACCTATAAATCGTCTACTGTGAAAGTCAAATCATGTGGTGTCTCATCTTTAGTCGCACGTATTGTATTGTAACTATCCCATTACCGGGCGAAGACTTCTTCTCATCAAGACGGAATGTAGATTGATCACCACTTTTTCGCATTTACCAACATTTTTTTAAGTCCAGCAGCCTTATTGCGTAACATAGTTCCTATGGCAACGCCTTTCCTTTTTCACAATTCAACAATGTTTCTTGCGTAATACCTTGTTGAACAGACGATTCCAGATAATTGACTCAAAATATAAAGTACTTAGTGAATAAGAATTTCCTTCAAAATCCTTTGGATTGTGATAGAAAGCGTGTTATGCAACTGGGGTGTTTACATAGCACTCCGTTAAGGGGATGTACAGGAGGTCATTGGTAACCAAATGACCCCTGATGACTCCTATGCATATGTGAACCATTTTCGAGTAATTTGACATTTTATATTTTTTTGACGGCACTTATAAAACTTTGAAAATTTATAAAAAAAACAACGGTGCATGATTTTTTTAAATAAATTATTATCTGCTTCTACTTCAATACATAATAATCAACCATAAGCTGACTGAACTTTAATAGTTTTTAAATCAGAACTACAATTTTCATCATTTTGAGCGGGATATTTGACTAAAATAGAAAAGTTCTGCAAAAAAAATACCGTACTTTATCGGCAGAACATTCCAATAACATGTACAACTTCTCAGCTATACAATGAGATATAATAAGATAACAGATCTCTTAAAAAAAAAAACACTCACTCGGGGACTGCCGCGGTAAAGCTATTGCATAGCATTTTTTTATCAACTTATGCAATTATAATTATTTATTTATTTTTTATTTATGCAATATTTTTTTTCTTTGATATTAATTCAAGTACAGTCGTACCATATACATACACGTTAAGCGAACGCTCGGCCGAGCTACATGGTAGGCGGAATGGGGGGTGTTAGGTTTTATTTTCGTTACGGAATTTCTTGATACGGTCGCCGCGCTCAAAGCCCGCGATAAAAGCTATGCAATAGCTTAAAAGGCCAATTACTCGAAAATTGTTGAGGTCACAAGGGATCATAAGGGTCATATAGGCCATAAGGGGTCGTTTGGTTGCAAATGACCTCCCCTGCATCCCCTTAATGGATTGCTGCCGTATTACCAATAACAATGTATACAGTTTAAATAACTAGTGTGAAACCCTTGCACTGTAATTGTACAATTACAGGCTGATAGAGAAAGCTAAGTTTTAATTAAACCGACCATCTCTTCTAACATGTACCACCACCAGCAGATGCAGAGAGGCATAATCCTTGAACATATGACGCCTGGGGGCTCGGCAGCGTCCATTAACTTCTTATCAGAGCTTGCAAATATTCCCCACATCTTTATTAAGGATTTTAATGATTTATTATTACTGTATTGTAGGACTCAGTCCATGTGTTCTTGTAAGTTATTGCATGTGACCTGCAAATAGGGTTGCCAACCGTACTTACTATATAATAAATAGTCTCCTACTATATTAAAGGCATAACTACAACAATCAATTAAAAAAAAATTGTAGGCGAAACTACAAATAAATATTCATATTTATATTTTTAATATTCATACTGATATTTTTATTTTTTTCTCTCAAATAAATATTTTTGATTTGATTTTATTTACTCACAGACAAGACAACTTAGGATTTAGGTACTATACTTTCGATGAAAATTTAAACAACATTATTTTATTAAAATAAGTGTCAAACAAAACGCAGCCGTAATCAGTTTTTGAAATTTGTATTCAGAAATAAAGCAGTTTAATAAAATTCTTTCTATTGCTCTTTCTGACCAAAAATTTGTTGCTAAATCTACTGCTGAAAAATGGCAAAAAGTGTTGCTCGCTGATTCTAACTTTTCTTTTATTTTCAAAATAGTATAATTTCTTCTTTCTTTAAGTAACAGACTTCAGCTATTACTGAGCGCATATTTTCAGTGATGAATACAAAATGGCAACATAAGCGCAATAGGGCCAGTATTAATCTCGTAAAATCCTAAAAGGTGAAATAAAGGTATTTTGTAATAATAATTTTAGAGTTTATTAATAGTTATGATATGAGACATTTTTTTAAAAACCTGGTAAGGGGAAAGCGCCAGGATAGCCCGCGAAAATCAAATTTTCTCACCTTTTTTTTCAATTTGCAATTTAGAGTCAGGTTTTATATTGAACAAAATATGATTCGCGACTGTAACAAGTATGTATTTACAGAATTATAATCATTAAAATCATCAATGGGTTGTATTGAATGATAGTTCATGCAATAGTCATTCAATAGGGTTATATGAACTCAGAGGGTCGTATTGATGATATTAATAATTATAATTCTACAAATTGCAAAAAACGTACGAAAATTTTAATTTCGCGGGCTACCTTGGCGCTTCCCCCTGATAAAGGCTCAAAGTAAGAAAAAAATATGCTTTTTTTTATTATTAAGCTATTGCATAGCTTTTATCGCGGGCTTTGAGCGCGGCGACCGAATCAAGAAATTCCGTAACGAAAATAAAACCTAACACCCCCCACTCCGCCTACCATGTAGCTCGGCCGAGCGTTCGCTTAACGTGTATGTATATGGTACGACTGTACTTGAATTAATATCAAAGAAAAAAAATACTGCATAAATAAATAATTATAATTGCATAAGTTGATAAAAAATGCTATGCAATAGCTTTACCGCGGCAGTCCCCGAGTGCCACACGTGTTTTTTTACACACTTTTGCCTTCTACTGTATTTTTACAGACAGTGGCTTCGAAACTACTATTATTGTTATAAAAAAAGTTGGCAACCCTACCTGCAAGATATCTGTGTTGCTAAACATAGTGTCAAATCAACATATTATTAGGCGGTGCTGATGTCTGTTAGAGCCTTGGGCCATAGCGCTGGCAAGCTTTAACATTTCTAGGCGACAGAAAAATGCCCAATAGGTAGGTATTGTACTTATTGTACCTACTTAGGTATCTGTGATATCCGTTTGAAGCAGTCGTAATGATGTTACGTAAAGGAACAAGACAATTCAAAGGTCAAGAAGAGGATGGCATAGAAACTACATTTTTGCCGTGGGTAGTGTTTACGTCTATCATTCGGCGATTCGTAAAAAAGCTCCATAAACTTCATAATTATTATACAGGATGGCAGGGACATCGACGCGCAACTTGATACCATGGATTCAGAAAAGTGCAATAAGTACCTACTCAGTCTAAATGTATGGAAAAACATTTATTTTTCTATAACCTGCGAAAAGTTTCTACGCTAAAGATCTAGAATCATGTGGTGAATTCATGGTTACAGTTTGCGCGTAGATTCCCTGCCAAACAGTATTATTTTAAGAAAATTTACTCAGAAAACCGTACTTTAACGACATAATATAAGACCATAAACGTCCACTAGAACAGTTTAAACTTATAGACAGCACGTGAATTAGGCAAACGACAAAATAAGTGGGTAAAGTCAGACAATAGCCGATCATTACCGCGGCTTTGTGTGAACGTAAACACATCGTCTTCACTAACAGTCTAACCCACTTTCACTATTTACTACAGTTATCCTAAAGTTATGTAATGGTTTTTCAAGGTTTGCAGCATCTCACAGAATTTTAAAAGAAACCCCCTTTTGGGGAATGGTTTAGATATGGTCGTTAAACATTTACTGGTGACGCCAACTTAATCAAAAGAATTCAATAAATAAAATGATCTACTAAATATTATTCATTTTATCAAAATATTATATTTTATTTACATCATTTAAAAGCTAACAATCTTCAAATAATAATAATAATAATATGTACAATATATAAAAAGGAGAGGGGAAAGAATAATACGGCATTAAAAAAATTATCCGCATCGTTGTCAACAGGAAAGTGCCCAAAAGGCTGGCAGCACGGCCACGTTATATGGCAATGCTGAGTCTTTGGTCAATAAATAGACCACATGAAGAGTCGACCAACCGCTTGGGAATGTCTCGAAAAACTAAGTGGGTACTCGGACCCCATGGCCCTAAAGTTTCAACCCAAAACATCTCGAACATATTACATCAATAATAAAACATTATTTTTCAAATATCATGGACTCATAACGTTAGTAACAATTTGCTTACAAACTATATTAGTAATATTTACAAAACACGTCCACACAACTATGTCCCTATTAGCACCGCACCTGCATCAGCTGCCCTAGCGCAGCCCGCCGTGCTAGGAAGATGGGATGGCGCAAGGGTGTCGACACATGTTGCATCCTACACCAAAAGCCGACCTTCCAAGGCATTACGGTCATTCCGACTGGTCTCTACTCTCCGTGGTCGCGTGCCAAGCCAATGGGTTCTGGAACAGCTGGCACCGCGGCGGTGACAAGAGCACGACGGATGATGTCATTGATTCTGGCTGAATGGCTTTGGACGGCCCTGGGGACATAGCCCGGTCAAAAGGGGACGGATATAACGCGAAACTATTTCCAATCGCTCCCGCCACAACCCGCGCTCTTCTGTCGGAAACGCATCTCTTTCCCGCTCGGTCAATAAGGGCGAGCTGAAACTTCTAAAACATTCTAGAAGCTTCCTTAGAAACAGACGACGCGCACCTACTTTTTGGCATTAGCTTTTTGGCATTTTTTATTAGCCGTCTGACGTCCGTCAACTGGACTGCGCACCGAAAAAGCCAATGTTTATTAAGTACCTATACAATTTACGAAACTTCTATCTTCGTCCCGAACCCTTTTGTTTTTATATAAGTCCTTATAGTTTATGATCCGATATTAAGGCTCCTACAAACAGGCGCGACACTTGACGTGACACAAAGGCACCGCTCGTCACGCGACAGGCGGTACCTTTGTGTCGCGTGCGATTCGCGTCGCGTATCGCGCCTGTTTGAAGGAGCCTTTAGAAATATATAATTATGTCGCAGCCAACTAGCTTAATTTATTAGCCTTTTAGTTAACAGCCTAGCCTTTTTACTAAACGGCGCCGTTCAATTAGCGGCCTGAATGCTATAGGCAAATGACTTGGATCGATAACGTTTAGCTACTTGCCTAGCTCAGGCATTTAAATTTAGTTCCAGTTTCTGCCACCTGGCGCTGAAACCCGCACTGTCAATATAGCGTCGACAAGCGACAATATTTCCGGTGTTTCTCAGTTTAAGTGCATTTACGTAAAAAAATTGTACTATGGAAAAGTGTAGTGATGAAAATAATGATAATTTAGCTGTTACTGTCTCAAGCAATTTGAATTTTAAAGAAAATTTTGACCGAAAACTTGTTGAATATGACGAACAGCATCAAGGTAAATTTATTTTGTATTTTTTTTCGTATTCTATTGTTTTTGTAGGTAATTTGTGTAATAACATAACAACGAAGGACATATAATGATTTATGTTTTATCTTTCTAGGATCTCATCGAAAAGCTTGGACATCGAAAAGAATCTTAGAGGTTATAAACGAAATAAAAAAAGCTCAGGTGACCATGAGTTCTGGACAGCGAAGGACTGCCATGGACTATTACTGGATGAGCAAATACGATATCATGAGAACTGCAAATGAAGACTATTTAATTTTTAAAAGACTCGCACCCACTGCTGCCACAGTGCGTATTTTACCTAGAGAACAGTATTATGATGTCTTATCAGATATCCATAGATCGTGCGGACATGGTGGGCGAGATAAAATACTATATGACTTAAAAAATAGATACTATATTCCAAAGAAAGCTGTAGAAGTTTTTGTGTCCCTTTGTCCTATATGTGGAACTAAAAGAAACGCTCCAAGAAAAGGCACTGTGACGAAGACAATCGTCTCACGTGATTTTAATTTAAGAGGACATGTCGACCTTATAGATTTTCAGTCCTGTCCCGATGGAGAGTTTAAGTGGCTTTTAAACTATCAAGATAACGCAACTAAATTTCTAAATCTGCGTCCGCTTAAAACAAAAAGAGCGGTTGAAGTTGCCTCTGAGCTGATGAAGATTTTTTTAATATTCGGGGCACCCTACATTTTACAATCAGACAATGGCCGTGAGTTCACTGCAAATGTAATAAAAGAATTAATTGCAATGTGGCCCGAGTGTAAAATTTTTCATGGAAATCCAAGTCTTCAAACTCAAGGCAGCGTCGGGAGCAGCAAAGAAGACATCGAAAATATGCTCCGAGCCTGGATGAATGAAAACAAATCAACAAACTGGTCTGTGGGCTGCTTCTTCGTACAGTATTTAAAAAATGCTTCATTCCATCAAATAATTGGAGGATCTCCATATAAGGCTTTATTTGGTAGTGAACCTAAAGCGGCTTTAAATGGATCTGATATCCCACCTTCTATATTTGTAAATATAGAAACAGAGGAGCAATTGAAAACTTTTGCAGAGCGAGAACCAGCTGCACCTACAAGCAATGACTATGACAGCAATGATAATAATTCGAAAACCATAATGGAGAATATAGAAAATATCGAATCAAACTTCACTTGTGCAGTATGCCATAAAGAAGCCCCTGGAGCACACAAGTGTGAGTCCTGCAATAGTGTTGTGCATGCAATATGCGGAATAACTGTGGGTGAAAAGGATTACGATTCCAAAGTTGTATGCGTCATAAGTAAAGTTGAACAAGATATAAATATAGAGCGGGACAGTGCACACAAAGGACTTAAGCGTGTAGCCGAAAATATGATTGATAACACCGTTAAAAAAATGCCTAAGTTAGACATTGGGAATAGTGTTTCAGTTAGCATACCCAAAGTGGATCGCGGGCCTCTGAACATGAAAAATATTCAAGGGAAAATTGTGGATATAAGAAACGGTGTTCACAAAGTTGGAACTAAGTATGGTACTATTAAAAACTGGTTTTCACAGAAAGAGTTGCAGTACTCAGATAAAAACTATGGCAACGAAATTTCAGAAACTCCAATTTCTTTGAAAGAGGCTGTGGCAAGTCAGTCGCCTTTCGGTGGCCAGGGATTCCAAAAATGTAGTTGTAAGCCTGCTGTGAATCAGTGTCGCAATAATAGATGTGCGTGTTTTAAAAAAAAAGTCCTTTGCGGATCCAAGTGCCATGGAAGTTTAACTTGCGTTAACTAATAATATTTTAATTACATTATGTACTTTGTAATAAGAGTCTGAATTTGTGACCAGATGATGGCAATAGGCTCGCCCCCTGACACATGGGACTTAACATAAATGGCGAAATGTGGGTGCACGTACTATAGATACACCTCTGCCTAACCCTTCGGGGAAATAAGGTGTGATGTTATGTTTATGTTATGAACTTTGTAATAAAGTTACGCTATTTGATATCATGATTACCAAATAATATATAACTAATTTGAAATACATAATTTATATTACTAACGTCAGACATTTAATTTTTTTTTCTTCGCGTGGTCACCCTGTTGTATAATTAACGGCCTATAGCATTAGCCAGCCAGTTAACTAAATGTCGGGTTATTATAGTCTTGGTAAATTAAAAATCACAAAATGCACGTTTATCAACAAGTTTGGCAGTAAAAACTGAGCAGTAAACTAAATATAAAAATAAGTCTTTGTTTTTCGCGGGTACCTAAGTGTAAAAAGATAGACGTATCTCTGATTTCGAATTTATATTTAAAATAGAAATACACAGTTATTTGCCAATTTTTTTATCAAATATAAGTGTATAACCTCACCGGGTACTCACGTTTGTGATACATTTATGTGACCCAAATATTAAAATTACACCATCCGCCAGGTCATCGTCTGAATAGTCACTACACTTTGACCTTGACTACTGGATCACTATATCCAAACTTGCTGAGATATTGTCTGCACAAAAGAGCCTTGATGAGAACTTCACAAGGAAAATGAAAGCACTGGAAGCTCAAATTCAGTGCGCTGGTCCTGCCAGGGATACCGTATACAGTGGCAAGGGTGGCAGAGGAGTTCCGGACCTTCAGGGAGCTTCTTTCTCCATGCTTGGCTTGCTGCGGACTCAGATTAGTGAGTCTACTAAGCAAGTTGGCAGATTGGAGACAAGACACAGGCGGAAAGACCTGATTTTTGAAGGTATTGCCGAGTTGACGGTGAAGACAGCACCGCAGCCATCCTGGATGTTTTCACCAATAAGCTGGCCTTCACGAGCTTGTCTCTTCGTCCATAAAGATGCTGACATAGGCTTTGTGATGCCAATAAAGAACATGACAGGTCCATACTGGTGAGATTTTCTAGCTACAATGACAAGTCAGTAGTCCGGAAAGGTAATACGCTTGAAGGGAATGACCATCTCCATCAAGGAGTTCTTATATTCATATCTTTATTTGCATTCCTTAATGTGTGAAGATCTTACAATGGGCTTAAAGCTAAGGTACAATTACAGACCCTGTAGGGCACAGCAAAAAGTATAAAATTAATGTTTGAAATAGAATTAATACCTAATTAACAAATTTAAAACATGTCCCTAATATTGAATAACTAAATTATAACATTTATTTTTATTGATTAAATTAAAACATATTTGATGATAAAAGTAATACAATATTTATCTATGTAGGTTTGAATGTGAATTCTAAACGACTAACAATGTATGGTGTCCGTTTGAGTTAAATATATTTGTTTGTCATGTATGTATTTGTTAATTGTGTAGTATGCTTTTTTAATTAATAATTGTTTGATTTATTTGTAACAATTGAATTGCTAGTTTAATTTTTTATTGCATCTGGTAGTTTATTGAATATTTTTATGGACATTACGTAGGGACTATTTGAAAGTAGTTTAATGCATGAAGAAGGTAACATCAGTCATGATCATCTTGACAAGGATCTGGCAATCCATCTTTGGAGAAGTGCGTCTTTACTGCAGAATGCGGTCGTGCTGAACTCAGGACGGTGTTATCGTTCTGAAGGCGTTTGACGGAAGTAGGCATAAAGTTTTTTCAATGGACGAACTCAATCCTCTGCTAGCGAAGTTTCCAAAGGTCCAAGGCACTGGAAATAGCCTGCAAAACAGAACGTGTCAATAATGGTATCATGTTGTTTATACTTACTGGATAATTATTTGCATGCAATTGATAATATTACTTACCGCTTTTATTTCTTAGTTTATGATCTTTCGTTTAGTCTGACGTTTAATCCTATTATTAGTTTTGTTATTTACTGAAACTATAATCTGAATTTAAGTTAGGACATTTTAGAGAATAATTTACCCTCAAAAGTTTTATTTATCTAGTCCTTTTCAATTTTATTTCTTGTACGTAAGCGTCAAATGTCAAAGTCAAACAAATGCTGAAAAGCCGGAAAGTCCGCAGCCCACAGATTATAAAGGTCGGTTCGAAGATTGACGTATTCTTATCGGATACGTTCACGATTTGTTCATATTTGTTTTATCTCATTCATATTTATATTGTGTAAATGTGTTTTTTTTTCTTTATATTTTTACTATTTTATTTCGCATGACAGTTTCACTGTTTTATATTTTTTAGCTGCGTGCTTCTTTCTTTTAATTAGTTTAACCAGTGTATAGTTTTAAATGATCTTGTGAGCTGGCAGGTGGTGCAGAGATGCAAACGTCGTACCAGCCATTCGTGTAGTGTTTTTAGTGTTTTAAATCACTATAGATATTTATTTTATTTACTCATATCTATGACATCTGATAACGAATGCATTTTATTCTGCCAAGGAATCTAGCAACTCTTCCAGCTATGAAAGTTTCACTTCTCTTACACCTTAGGTGTCCTTTTACCGCAAAATTTCAACCAAAACTTCTTCCATCGATTATTTCATTGAATTCGAATCGATACTTGAATCTTCGGGTTCGGAGTAGTCACATCACATTTTTATGGGGGATTTTAATAGCAACCTCCTTGCCCACAACTCCCCTCGGTCCCGTAAACCCTGCATCTAATCGAGTCAGCCAGTCTGCATGTTTTACCTCTCCGCCCCACTCATCATAATATAGTCGGTGATGATACTTGGCTTGACCTGATCCTCACCTCTAATCCTGCTCTAGTTTCCCCACGTGATCAACACGATGCTCCTGGATTTTCCCATCTCGACCTTATTTTCCTTATTTCCTTATACCCCCTCAACGTAAACCAACGTTCCAGTACAGGCGTGCCTATGCGCGTATGAATAATGAGAGACTTCAACAAGATGCGTCTAATGTTGACTGGTCACCCCTGGAAGCAGCTCTGCTTCAGCTGACGAAAAATTTAGTTTCTTCAACGATGTTGTGGTCAAGCTCTAAGACGCCCATGCTTCTATCAAGAAAATCAAGTTGAAGCGTCCGCCTACACCTTGGATGAACAGGGGAGTTCGAATGGCAATACGACGAAGAGACCGCGCGGTTCGGAAATTTAAAGATTTAAAAAAAGGATCGCTCGGAGGGCAATTGGCCCTTCTTATCTACTACTACTACTAGCTACTGGCTACTAGGAATCAGTGTAATCAGAAGATACGCAACGCTAAACGCCGCCGCGTCCTCAATAATATCACTTCTTCTTCTCCTGTCGATATTTGGAACTTTAACCATCGGCAAATCGCGACATTTGAACCTTCCTCACACAATTAGTTTGGACGATCTAAATCGCCATTTCTAAACTGTTCCCGCTCTGGATACTCTAAACAAGTGTCAAACCCTGGACTGCCTTGCTGGTCTGACACGTCCCTTTGTCTTCACCCCAGTCGAACCGGGAGAGATCAAAAAGATTATCTTTTCCATTAAATCCAAAGCCGTGGGCTGCGATGATATCAGCCGCCATATGATCGTAGCGGCTCTTGATCAACTCCTTGCTGCAATCTCCCACACCATAAACTTCTCCCTTTACATCGGTGTTTTCCCTTCCCTATGGCGTAAAGCCCTTGTTCGTTCGCTGCCTAAGATACCCAATCCTTCTCTTCCTAGTCACTTTCGCCCAATTTCCATCCTCGAGGCCAGTGTTCATAAACTATTCTCCCACTTTATTCACCGCAGCTCCCTCATCAGTCTATTTCAATCCGGTTGCAGACCGGGGCACAGTACCGTTTCAGCGCTCCTTAAAGTGACTGACGATATAAGGCGGGGAATGGAAGACACTAAAGTTACAGTCTTAGTGTTAATTGACTTCTCCAATGCTTTTAATACCGTCAGTCACGAAGTCCTTTCATCCATACTTTCCTATCTTATGGTCTCTCGGGAGGTATTGGAATGGTTTGCGCCTTATCTTCAGGGGCGTCAGCAGTCTGTTCGTGCTGGAGACTCTTCGTTGAGTTTGTGTAATCTCGCAGCTGGCGTCCCTCAAGACGGTATATTATCTCCGCTTTTGTTCTCCTTTTTTTTTTTTTTTTTTTCATTACCGTCGAGCTTCGGACTGCATGTCATCTTTATGCTGACGATTTGCAGCTTTACCGCCAGGAAGTGTTGACAACATATCCGACGCGATTGAGGAGCTAAATCGGGATTTAGGGGTGGTTAAAAACTGATATGATCGATTTGGGATGCCGGTTAACCCTACCAAGTGAAAAGCAATCATTGTAGGGAGTACACAGTATACACAGTATGAGGAAGCTGAATGGCTTAACAGTGCCACCTGTAATGTTCGACAATGCAGTCATTCCGTTTAGCTCCGATGTTAAGGATCTTGGTCTACATGTCGACACTTGTCTTGACTGACGAAAGCAGTTCACGACTGTTAGTAAAAAAGTCACCGAAACGTTGCGGTCACTATCGGTTTGAAAAACCTTCTTCCATCATACATAAAGGCACAGTACAGTCTTTAATCTTTCCCATAATTGACTATGGTGATGTGTGTTATATGACCTGACCTCTCGTAAAAAGCTAGCAGAATCTTCCCAGCGCTGATTTGCTGGATTCGTTTTCTCCTCTACCTATCGTTATTTCTCTTGACAAAGTTTATTTTCGTTATATGTATTTATGTATTAGTATTTATTATTTTTCAAGTTATTTGACCCTTATGTTGCACCTGCCATGTTTAGTCTCTGCATCAACCTTTTTTTTTTTTTTTTTTGGGTGGGAAATCATCAAATGACGTCTCCCGCTCTGGGCGGAGCGGAAGGGCGTGTCAGACTCTTACTGACTAAAACCCACCCGTGTTCCTTCAGTTGCCTGTGCGCCAGGGCCACGGTAACTCTTTCGAACAATCCGCAGCCCCGGCAGGCATCGGTCCTATCGGACCCCGTCAATTTTGCTGACATCTCTTTGAGGCGCGCGTGGAACACGACGCGCCGTCGACCCGGGCCTGGTCCTTACCGGACGGCGAGCTGCCCATTGCTCGCCGTCCGCAAGCCCGCGCCTACGGTGGCCGGGAGTCGGCAATCGACTCCCGACGCCCAGGGTGTCTCCTCCTCCTGCGGCGGCTAGGGGCGCGAGGGCGCAGAGATTGCCTCTCCCTTTCGCGCTCCGCCTCCTCCTTCGCGAGCATTACTGCTTCGCAGAAGGAGGTGACGGCTTCCCATTCCCTCTCGCTCCGTACCATGGCCTGAACCAGGGCCGGACGCGAGAGGTCGCCGCCGCCGATCGCCGCCACGAGGACACGGCGGTGCTCCGCCCAAGCCGGGCAGACCTCCACCGTATGCTCCACCGTGTCCTCCGGTCGATCCACACAATGATAACACCTGGGCGTTTCCTCCCGCCTTATCCGAAACAGGAACCTCCCGAAACAGCCATGTCCGGTGAGGACCTGCGTCAGGCGGAAGGTGAGGACGCCGTGGCGCCTCTCAAGCCACTCCTCAAAGAGGGGTCTTACCGCCGCAATTGTGGCGTGCCCTCTCTGCATCACCCTAAGGTTGACTGGCAGAAAATGCCTCAGGCATTAAGTCCGTCTTTGTACAGTATTTTTTTTTGTTGTGCATACACTTTTATTAAATAAATACATAATTAAGCAGTAAAATGACTGAACGAGCAGTTACGTGTGGGCAGTTAATAAATCGGAATTAGCCGGTGAGAAACCTAACTTGGGAATACCGCTCGCCGGGCGCTGCCGATGCCGCAGCACCCCTCGACTGGCGCGCGGTTGGTCATAGTTCTAACCTAACCCATTTGGGCGGAGTGGCCTGGCTTAGTTACTGCGCCCAATTCCGCTCGCGCGTGGTTAGTCACACACATATTACTGTTCTTGTTTTATGGTCACACCAATTTACCAACCACCGAAAAAAATTATGACTGTCCGCTACTTTTTTTACTGATCGTAATAACCTCCCTAATGTTTAAATAACAGTTAATGTACATACTGTTTATAATTATTAGGTATACCAAAAATGCGCGTGGAATAAAAGTGAAAACATTGTTTGCGCACGGATATAACACAGTACTTATAAGTAAGTAAAGTATGCGTTATCGTGTCAATACGAAGAGTAGGGTGACCGCACTGGAGGAAACGGAGAGACTGTATTAACATAAAGTATTTTTGTCCCACGAAGCGACGCGCGCTTTACTTGGGTTAACCAAGTGTAGAAACATGCTGTGAATGTGTGCGTGAAAGCGAGTAGCGTGAGTATATAACACACGCACACACACACACACACTTCCAACTTCGCCATTGTCTCGGACGGTACCGAAAGCTCCTGCGCTTACACACACATTCACATCGTGTTTGTACACTTGGTAACCACAAATGATAGATAGAAATACTATACTTACGTGTATGTTGTACGGAACCATAACTACATTACTCTACTGACTTTAGCGTCATGCTTTCTGCACACACATCATTTGTACCTATTATTACAAATAATATGTGAACATATAATTCAATAAATCAGTGTTTAATGAACATTCACGGCGGTCGGTTTTATTTTATCATCCCAATAGAATCGTCCCGTTATCATATCACTAAGTGTAGGGATCCCCTACATATGCATTTGTACTTATTTTATCTTAAGTTTTTGATTACAAATCAAAGTTATACAAAGTGAATTACGTATTTTTGAAGCTACCTCAAAAACCCTCTCAAACAAGAAAAGAATATTCAAAATCGGTCCACAATTGATGGAAATATCGATGAATATACATTAAAAAATACATATAAACGAACATCGAACCTCCTAATTTTTTTAAGTCGGTAAAACGAAAGCTTTTGATAAAAAATAAAAAATATTATTGTGATGATGCTATCTGTTCGTGGTGTTGCAATATGGTCGGATAGGTATGTATATTTGATCAAAGCATAAGGATGAAGCTTATTACAACTTGCAACCTTTTGAACATAGCTACCATCAACCGCTGTAAAAAGATAACTAATGTTGAGTTACCCTTTGCAAATCAAAGGCGAAACTCTTAACGTCTTTTACATATTCATGGGGTGCATATCTCCAAAACAGGTTTATCCTACACACTGCAGAAAGCGTGGCCACAAAATTGGAGCGTACACAAAGTACGTTTTGCAATCTTGAGAGTGAAAGCTCTGACCGAGCCACTGTGGACCTGACAACGATACCTGACACACGACATTATGGTAAGTTACTTAATTACGTCATTATTACAGCATCCAAAAAAAAACATTGACAAATGATGTTTCAAAAAAAGGGGACGTTTTGAATTTGGAAGTTTGCGTGAAGCTTGGAACCTTTTGAAGTTTTGAATTTGGGAGTTTGAAACCTTTTGTACTTACTTAGTTTGTTGAAAACGGCGGGATTGAAATGGAGTTGCGTTCGAGTGATTTTCTTTGTCGTGTGATATAGAAGTTAATCTAAAGAAAATTGTGGCTAATTAAAACAACTACCTAAGCTATCTAACTCTCTACACAGTATCATTGTTAACAGTTTACCCCGGTATGCTAAATTAGGGCTTTACGACATAGATTCGGACTTGGAAAATTCGACTTGTGCATTGTTTACACTGTTATCATCAACTTTTCGGTATGATAAATTGGGAAGTAGGTATACTCATTGTGATAGATAGATAGGTACTTATTAGGTTGTCAAAATACAGAGCACCATTTTCTGATTTATTTCGTATTTAATTTACGTTGGTAACAAAAAGATAAACAAAATATTTAAGTAATTCGGTGTAATCAAGACTTCATTTATAAGTCAAATTATTGTAAATATTTATAGCTATGCTACTTACCTATTTATTAACGCTCGATACACTCAAAAGGTACAAATTATTTAAATGAAGCCTTTGATTTATAATGACTTTGAAATTCATACAAATAACTAAAAATTGAAATTAATATTAATAATAAATAGTTTTTTAATGCCGCGCCTTTGCTATACCAATTTATTTAAAAAAAAAAAAAAAAAATATTATACTGTTATACTTTTTCTTTCATGGACAGTTGAAGACTGAAAATAGCAACGCAATGTATGTAACCGCATGGCCTCTTAAAAAAATTATTATGCTGTAGGTAATTATGGTAAGCACAGCAGCTTTGGTGCCGTCCGAGACGATGGCGAAGTCAGAAGTATGTGTATGCGTGTGTGTGAGGGTGTGTGATTGTGTGTGCGTGTTGTGTAACGTGCTGACGATACTAGTCTTCAAGTACTTGAAGTATGAGTTGCAAAAATATGTGTTATCGTATTTAGATATCGATACAACGTCTATACGAAAATACGCAAAAAAAAAGGTTTTTTTTTACTTATAATTCAAGTGAATGCACTTACTGCGGTCGATGAAAAAACAAAAATCATCAAATTAATTTATTTTTTGTTTTATCATGTTTAGATATTGATACCCATCACATCTGCGGAGTTTCGCTAGCTAATTTAATTTGACCCTGTATATTTTGTCGTGTTATTTTTGCCATCGACCCGCTAAGAAGAAGAAAATAATTTCTTCACCATCACCATCAATTCCAGGGTGCATCACACAGCGATCACACTCCTAAAGCAGAGAAAGCAGACTTGGTGAACAAGATCAAGGCTCGTCTGGCGTCCGTGGACCCCAACAAGGCCAGAGAACTAGGGGGAGTGTTCCTCTTTAACATTATTAAGGGGACCAGCATATATTCTTGGAGTAAGTGTTCTTTACTTTCTTATTACACAAACATCACGCCTGTATCTATTGCCTCAACAGGTAGGCAGAGATGAAAGTAAAATCAATAAGAGGATCATTTATAAAAAAAGGACTTATTTTGTCCGAGGTTTATGGACCAGCCTCCTAATTGCGTACCACACTATCTATCACAATCTGAATCATTTTGAAGCCTATTACTAATCCATTGCTTCATATGTTCGAAAAATTTGTCCGCTCAACAACGTAAATAACGCAATGAATGTTGTTGAACTGTCAAAATGAAACCCATTCCTACTGTTAGTGTGTTACATAATTACCCCACAGTTCGTGGGATCAAAAGTTAACAAGTTTAATTAAGTCACCTTTTACAAATTTAAGCTTATCTTGAACAGTCACTGTGTATGAAAACTTTGTAAGAAAATCTCGTCCATTAGTCTGAAATGGCCAACGCGCTGTGTTCATGCAATTCAGTGGTCACTTCTTCCACGTAACGAAAACTCCGTGATCTTCAGTACGATATTTTTAGACTGGTGCTGAAAACCCGTATTCACGTCATCGAAGATCAACCTCAGAGACATTAAATCTTTCCAAACCATCTAAACCAGTGGTTTTCGTCAACTTTAGCCATATAAGGTCAACTTGGTTTCTAGGCGTTAACAAAAGACCAAGAAAACGAGTCAGATCAGAAAGTGCCCTAACTTTATTTAAAGGACAAGTAGTTACTAACCTAGTACATGGAACTCGCGCCAATAGCTTATATGCCAGTGTACTGGCTCACTTATCGTAAAACACTTTACACACTCGTGGCTTTCTAAAGATTTATACTTACACAATTTGTTGTAACTTATAATATACTTATTACGAAACGGTTGGTGTAAATCACATCACGCCTAAGAGTATAGGTACAGCATGTATTATCAGAAAGGTGTGCTCATATTTAAGAGTGTGGCTCAGACCATCAAAATAACCAACTCTGTCCATGGTACACTCGGCTACATATCAAGCTATACATTTCCAGTATAAGCTGACCGCTCATTGTACAGAAATCCTATACAATGCGAGCTCAGCTTATAGTAGAAATGTATAGCTTGATATGTAGCGGTGTGTACCAACATCAAAATCGCGAAAAACTAAGCCGTCTCATACATTTGGGTCGAGTAGGTATTGAAGTTTTGTGTGGGACGAGTTTGTTGATTGACCGACCGAGCGCGAAGCATTTCAGCTTGGGCAAAAATGCTTTCGTATGTCTGGATGTCCGGCTGTTCTCCTCTACAGGTCGTATTTCTCAACCGACTCTCGTGAAATTTTGTGAGCAGGTTCGATAATTATATGGATTGTTTTTTGTCCATTCTGTTCTTCGAAATTTTTCAAAATGGCGGAGATGTGATGGTTCAAAACGTAAAAAAATCATATTTCTGCCATTTCGCTCCCTTTGCACGCGCTTTTTGTTTTAAGGTGCGCGGTGAACATTCATTCAGTTTTAAGCTATGCAAAAATAGACTCGCGAGGTCTACAGCTCACAAAGCCACTAATTAGTTTTCGCGACCACACCTTTCTGACACATGCTGTATAACACCTAAGCATCACGCACATACTATTGTATTTGTAATAGGTATGTAGTTTATTTATTTATTTAATACTAACATTTGCCCGCGGCTTCGCCCGCGTGGACGTCGCAAATTATCCCACGGGAACGTACTACCGGGATAAAAAGTATCCCTACGTATTAATCCAGGTTATAAACTATCAGGGTTCCAAATTCCATCCAAATCCGTTCAGTAGTTTTTGCGTGAAAGAGTAACAAACATCCATCCATCCATCCATCCATCCATCCTCACAAACTTTCACATTTATAATATTAGTAGGATAAGCACAAAAATTTACAGAGGCGGCTTAATGCCATAGGCATGGACATAATTAGTACTTTAATGTGGCGATGATTGGATATCGTGACTTTCTGCAATATTAGATAGATCAATCAAATTGTAATAAAATCATATATGTGTTCGCAGAAACAGTTCCTATTGTGCCATATCAATAAAAATTACTGAGAAATTTCCCGATAAAAAAAGCAAACATTAAAGCGCCATTCTATTAATTAAGACTTATAAATTCTGAAATAAACGATTCGGGATGACAGTTTCATATTAAACTTATTAAACCCATAAATATCAAGCAATAAAATGTACGTTTTAAAGATATATTAAGAAACGCGTTTATCCATGCAAAGTCCAGAAGTTATGAAGAAATAAAAATTAATCTGACAAACTATATGGTACCGCGTAATGCATAGGTACTGTAGAGGTTATCTGCATGTGTCAACCTTATGTTGACTGGCTGGTAATTATATTATCGATGGTGACTCTCGAACAGTCAAGCAAGTTTGAAATAAGGTTTAGAAGAAAAAGTGATGGTAGTTTGTTCTTAGAAAAGGAGATAGGCAGGGCTAGGGCCTGTCAATGTAATTAGGAAAATTCCTTGATAAAATATAATAATTTAGGTAAACATCAAATATAGTATCCTTTCTCATACGCCCCCCACTTTCATATATTGAGAAAGGTATAACAGTATCTACATCTCTTTTAAACTTGGATACAAAATAAAAACATTTCGTCAATCTCCTGCTCGTCATCATCATCATCTACCTAGCCTTTTCCCATCTATGTTGGGGTCAGCTTCCAGTCTAACCGTGTGCAGCTGAATGCCAGTATTTTACATGGAGCGACTGCCTATCTGACCTCCACAACTCATTCTCCTACCCTCATTCCAATTTATCTGGAGTCAACGCAGCGTGTCTTCTTCCATATCTACATCTTTATTACTAATCCTCATCTCAGTAGTTCCATCCATCATTTATTTGGTCTTCCCAATTAGCCATTCACATTCATACTCAAAACTTGGATACAAATGAAGACTATAAATTAAATCGTAAAACCAACTTTCACCACCAATGTAGAGTCAGGGAAATTAATTGTTAAGCGAATTGAATACTAACTTAAATTATCCGTATATTCAAATCATATCTGTCATCCTTTGACAGTTGTATGAAAATTACGCGCATTGACATGGAGTTACGGGCATGAGCCCGTACGAGTATTACCTATCACGACGAATTGACGTAGGCTGCTAATTAGCATCTACAAAAATACTTATAATTTTCTCTCTATCCCCAGCTCTAGACCTGAACCAAGTGACAGTATACGAAGGTGAACCAAACGAGGACCCGGACACCACGTTTACCCTCAACGAGCACTACTTCAAGCAGCTGGTGACCGGTCGAGAGGATCCCAGGGTCATCATGCAAGCTGGACGCTGTTCCGTCACAGGAGACATCATGAGAGCGATGCAGCTTGAACCTTATATTAAGTTAGAATAGAGTATGGTTTTGTTTGTTTAGCAGTTTGATGCAGTTGGTGGCATCAAACCTGTGTTTGAACTAAAATAACCACCACACCAGACTGCTTGAAAAGGGATCTTGTTTTGAAATTGTTTGTAGCAGTTGGGTTTTTGTTTTTTGTGAGTAATTGTACGGAAGGATAAATGCATTTCATGAATTCTTGTATTAGGAAATACTTTTGTGATTGTCTTCATGCTCATCGTCATACTCATGCACATTTTCCATACTATCGTCTTTAGTTCTCGGCATCAAGCTTGGGGCTTTCCTACTGCGTGGGGACAGTACAAAATAAGCACGAATGATTGATAAAATTAATTCATATGATTTAGAAAATCGGTATTGTGCTATAAGGACAAGTCATGACCTTAACTTATTGGTGATGTTCTTCAGAAAGGTCCGGTGCGTGCCTTAACACGCACCTGACCTTTCTAAATAATAGTCGAACCAAAAAGAGTATGTAAGGATCGTTGCAGTTAGGTTTCTGTAGTTTCTGCCTATCCTTAAAAAAGGGGAAAAAGGCGAGAGTTTATGTATGTTTTGTGGTGTCAGTCACTGCTTTGGAAAGTCAAACAAATTAATTAATAATCACCTTTCATCAACATCTTCCATCAGTATCATAATAGGTCGGGGAAAAAGTATTTTCGTATTTTATAGGTATAAAGTTGTAGTAAAGTCTCTTTGGTTATACGTATCTGGCTAGTTTTGATACCATTAAACAGATGACAAAAAAAAGTAAAAACAGTTTCCCACCATTTTTCAATTGTTTTTCTGTCCGTCAAAATGAATAAACCATTTTGAAGTTTTACTATAAAAAAGGGAAAAATGAAGAGCTCTTAGTCTTGAATTTATATAAGAAATACGAAAGAACTTTTCCCCGATCTAGTATTTCATCAATCGTCTTTCATTATCATCATATTCCATCATCATTATTATATTATCATCATTGAAGTATCGAACCTGCGGGGTAATTGCGTAACACACTAACAGTAGGAATGGCTTTCATTTTGATAATCCAACAACATTCGTTGCGTTATTTACGTTGCTGAATAGATACATTTTTCGAACATATGAAGCAATGGATTAGCAATAGGCTTCAAAATGATTCAGGTTGTGATAGATAGTGTGTTACGCAATTAGGGTGCGAACACGGTTGGCGAACAAAATGTCAAATTCTAGTGGTCTAGTGGTCGCAAGCGCTGTTACTGAGTATAGGTTCTGGGTTCGATTCCCTGGTGAGGCAAAGTGTTATTGAGTTTTTCAATCAGGAATTTGTGCCCGGTTGATGATATGAGGCTCGGCCCCCTATTCGACGAAACGTGGTTGTACTATAGGTACACCTCTGCTTAACCCGTCGGAAAAAAATAGGCATGTCGTTATGTTATACAAGTCTGATCGAACCAGTCGGCTTAGTAGCGGTATACCTACACTAGTAAAAGGTACGTTGTCATGAACCATGTTACCTGACCTCAGGAAACCCGACCTCCTTACTACCAAGATGAATGGTGGCCAAGGTACACCGTTGCCGCAATTACATTATATTTTACAAGTATTTATCATATAGGATTTAAATGTTAACTTTGTTAAGCTTTAAATGAATATAATAAGTGCCAGTATTAGAGTTTTATTTACTAACAAGCCGTGTGCCCGATGAAAATTCCCATTGGAACAAAATTTTGAACTTCTATACAAAGTTTCATCCCTTATTATTATATATAACCCCTTTAGGGGACGTATTATTAAAAACCCAGTGATTTCTTCTAGGCCCAACGGTTTGGGCTGTCCATTGTATGCCAGTGAATTTTAGATTTTTATTAACAGGAGGCCATACACCATGCCGCCTATCGTCCAATCGGCATGATGCTGCCGATTGGATCAAGTAAAACTGACCGTGTGTGGGCGTGAACTGGCATGACAGTTATACGAGCAATTTGAGTAATTTATGCGGCCTACCCAAATATCCTTTCTTTGGTATTGCTCGTCGAATCGTTGAGCTCCTTAAGTTTTGAGTTGAGCTACACGATTACCAACAAATGCGTGCACTGACAGGATAGGTCAACTCATTCTGTGTGGTTTTTCCTCAAAAGACCATTTCAGACACAAATCTACATGGTCTTCACATGATCTGACCAAGATTATGTCTGGACTTTAAAAGAGACTGTGACCTCTGAGTTTGTTTCGACCTTTCTTCTCAGAGTAGTCAGATAAGAAACGCCGACCTCATCTAGTTTTTCAAAATATGATGGACGTGTAAAAGTGTTTGTACAAACCTACTTAAAGAAATAAAATCATTTATACTTGACGGCACAATCGGATTTCAATTCTTTTGGCTTGAGACCGTGTATGGCGGTCATGCGATAGTCAGTTGCAATTCAGTTGAGTGAACATTTTATAAAATTTCTTTTTGATTAAATTTGTATGAGAAAACTAATTCTTTTTCATTAACCACTGCTTGCACCACTCCGCACGATCTTTTTTTTTTTAATTCTTTGTCACGAGTAAAATGCCCAAGAAGAGACGGCTAAAACATCACCATTCGTCACTGGTGACGCCATGGCTTCAACTGAACGTCGCTGCCGGTTGGACAGTTTAAATTAATCGTGTATATGGACGAACTGCAGATTGGATCAAGCCTACAACGTGTAACGTTACCGTTACGATCAGAATTGAATGTAACACAGTGAAAGGTAATTAGAGGTTGGTTTTGCAGTAATAATGGTGTAAAGTAGGAGGTGGAATGAGTGTTCTGCGATTTTACATCTGAAAACATAGGTTCAGGTACAAGAATTATTGAAACAAACAGTCCTTTCAAAAAAAAAAAAATATATATATATATGTAAATGAAGATCGTTCCACTTCATTAAATTATTTCAAAGTTTCCCGCGCAGTCCCATTGACGTTTGACAGTTGAGAATTGAGATGTCTCTGGCGACTATGGGATATAAACGAAGGTTGTGTGAAACGAAAATACAATTGAGAAAAGTAAAACTAATATTATTGTGTAAAGTGCAAGAACTTGTGAATTAATAGCTTTAGATGTTGTTTCTCTTTTCAGGTAATATTACTATGTAATTTTGTTCGTAAAACTTTTTGCAAAATGTTCAAACGTGGTCTAATAAAACTTCTCTTTTCAGAGCAACGCAATTTAGCTTTTAATTTCGAAGAAATCATAAATTTAATCTATCTAAAAAGAATTATAACATTATATATACCTATAGACTAAAGATGTGGTTTCGGTGAAACGAAAATCCACACCCGTCGTGTAGATTGGACGATGGGCAACATGGTGGACGCCCTCTTTAAGCCATAGCTTAAGAGCTTCAAACATCCCTCTTACCCTGAGGAAACAATTACTTCTAGGTTATCTCCACCAAATATGGAAATTCTTAAATTGTTCACCCTGCGATGCCAACGAGCCATTAATCTTCAGCAAATTATATTATGGCGCAGTTGTTTTGTTGGAGCAAACAGGTGCATCTCTCCAGCGATGCTTCGGCACGAGTCGTCGAGCCGACTGAATAGTTGACCACGTAATTGCTTTACGACTTCTGACAACAATTCCCAGTAAATTAAAACTTCACTACGGTTTTAAACAATCTAATTGACAAATGTTACATAGACAAATGTACCTTGTCGTTTTATGACGTGCAGTGACATCCAACCTTCGGATGATAAAGCAAGTTCAAGGTAAACTATACCTCTCCTCATCTTATGAGCACCGCGTACTGTCTCCGTCACAAAAATCTCTGAACAGATCCCTGAGCCCAATCGAAAACTCCTCAATCCAGGAATCTAATGAACTAACTGTAATTAAACCGTTTCGCCCAAGAGGGCATTCTAAGTACCTACCTACTCTAAATTAAGTACCACTTACTCCTAATTGAAGACCTCCTTTTAGGAGCTCGGTCAAAAACAGTAGACAGTGTAGACACGCGTGTTTGACCCATTCCTAATAAGGTATTCATAGTTTTAGATTTTGGTACTATTTTTTGTGGCAGTACCGTTAGCAACGGTACGTGAGATACATTTTTATTTATAACATAACTGACATGACATGACTGATGTAGGGCAAAAACTACTTTTACAATTAGATGAATCAAGCCTGATTAAGACTATTAAGATTGCTAGTTAGCTTGTTTTATGGATGAGGAAAACCGGTATTTAATAAGTGAATGTGAATAGCGTCTTTTCTTTTGGCAATTGGCTGTATTGGAACCACTTTTGTATCGATGCGTGGTGTAAGAAAGTTGAGGTGGTATTTAGAATATGACTAAACTAAAAGTTTAAGTTGGCACAGAATCTGATAGATACTCTTTAGGTAGAATCGAAGTCTGTAGCATATTTTGCAAAGTCACCTTGATAAATGATATAAATGATACGGTAAATATTTTATTTTTCTGTAAGTAGGTTTGTACAAACACCTTTAGACGTCAATCATATTTTAATAAAAACTAGATCAAGCGTTTTCTATCTGACTACTCTGAGAAGAAAGGCCGAAACAATCTCTAGAGGTCACAGTCTCTTTCAAAGTCCAGACATAATCTTGGTCAGAACATGTGAAGACCACGTAGATTTGTGTCTCAAATGGTCTTTTGAGGAAACACCACACAAGTCAGTGTACGCATAGCACACGTGCGTGCATAGAGCAAGCAGTGTCCTTTCCATAAATTATAAGTAGAAATAAAGAAAGCTCATTTGGGCAGAGGAAGCAATCGAATGCGTCAGTGCAGACCATGGATCGCCTATTTAGGAAATATTTCTTAGGTAGGTATATATGTTGATTGATAGAATAGTATTGACTCCGAAGGTAACCCACCTACAGCGTTAGCAAAACAGATTAGTCTAGCGCTATTACGTCCCTACTTAAAACCCACGAAAAATTTGATCCTTCACTACAAAGACGAACTACCTACGTCACAAACAGCACACCTGACAGCCTCAAGATTCTGTCAAACTCGTAAGAAGCCAATAAAATACACTAAAACAAAGTGTATCTCTACTCGGCGAGACAGGTTTGCGAACGGTACCCGAGGTTCATCCGTAGGTCATGCACCTCTGCTGGACCAACTCGAAATAGAGCCTTCATTAATAGGTTAAGGCCGTGTTTTTATGTGATATGTGGGTTCTTTATGTGTCTTCATTAAAATGGATTTTATCTGTAGGGGGACGTTAGACGCAGTGGCTCAGCGATTGGCATAATTTGCCTCTAAGTATTTCTCGCGAGTACAATCATCGTTCTTAATTTTCCGAAAGCATTACTGTAATACAGATTTTTGTTCAGAGTTCTTGCATAATGTATGCTTATAAACTGGAATCAAGACATGACAAAAAATCAAGGCTTATTTGAGAGGGAAACTGGAAAGAATGTACTTTTGAGGGTCTAAATAACGCGGTATGGTATCGATAGTCATCCATCTTCGCTGTAGCCCATTGATTTGTTCCGATGCGTTTCGATGCTCCGAGTATGATCTTTGTATTTGTTGTCATTCCCGCAGAAGGTTCCAGTGTGACGATTCATCCAGGAAACATGAATACAACATCGATTCTGACAAAAGAGAAACCATGAGTTGTCTGTTGCAGTCAACTGCTCAACTTGAGCCCCTCTCATGCAAATGTTGGATGGTCTAATTCTTTGGTCTAAACTCTAAATAAATAGCTATTATTCTCATCACTCCTAGTGACCCATGGTAAGAAATAATAAAATGGTCGTTGCTAAAGCTGAAATTAATATCACCAAGAAGAGACTCACTCAAGCACAATAAATAATGACTTCGCCTAAACCCTTGCCCATCGTGATCCTTTTTATAGAAATACGGAAGGTTTTCTTTCAATCTACGGAATCCTAATCAATGTTTTTATCATTATAAAACCTGTCGGTATGGAATTGCAGATGTCAAGTCCGGTTGTTTAACTAGGAGATTATAAATTAAAGACGTAAGCTTAATATAGAAAATACGCTTCACTGGGCTGTAAAGAACCTAATATGTAGCAAAATAACTGGATAGTATGAAATTATGGGCACTTTTGTAGATGCTAATAGAAAGCTATAAAAATACCGTATTTATTAAGGCTGGTCGAATCAGCTGTAATTATATAAACGGACGTAACTAAAAAATTGTCGTGTTTTTATAAATGTTTTATAGGGGTTGTTAATAAAGTCATGAATTAACAAAAAGCTAACTAAACAATTGAGTCTTAAAGATGCAAAGGCATTAGCAACGTCCAGATAAATCAAAATGGCGGTAAACAATATTTTTGGTTTGGATATTGCTGTTTTTGCTGCAAGCCTATAATTTCAACGGTTATTTTAAATGAGATGTTGCTGTTTTTACTACAAACTTCAAGTCAAATAGTGAAGCTGATTTGACATTGACAGACTGCATTCAAAGTTGCTATCATAAAAAAATAGGATATTGCTGCCTTTCTACATGACTCAATTGTCCTAATTTCTAAGGTTTATTGTCTAATTTCTAACACCAGGAAATCTGTCAAAACCATAATAATGTTGAATCTACCAATGGTATTCTATTTTAAGTAGATGTAAAGAGTATCAAACTAGTCTAATAACTATGTAGGTATAGTCAACGATATAGACCAAAATACTAGAATACAAGTTAAGAACCAAAACGACCTAATACCTAACATTGTGTGCCATACCTAATTTATGTCCTTCAACCGCCATTAATATTGCCTCTCAATATGTCATTAGTCATTACGCACAGCTCACATCCAGTTCTGCAGGTAGCTAATTAACTTTAAGTTAGATAATCGTTAGAATGTTCCGGTGTTAAGGACAACCGCAAGACCCTTTGCAAGAAATAAATATGCACTTGATGTAGTGGCGAGAGCAGAAGTGTTTGGCAAGCCAATTGTACATACATACCCTTATACCAACTTGTTCCAGGTCGGCGATAGCATGTCTTTTTCTTTCATACTTCTCTATCAGTCGTCATCTCGCGAGTCACTCCCGGTCTAGCCATATCATCTTTCACACAGTCCATCCATGCTTTCTTTGATATTCCCTTACTCTTATAGCCTTCCACATTCAAACTCAAAACTTTCCTCACATAATTAATACCTAGGTACTGTAGAGGTTATCTGCATGGGCAGCTCGCCGTCCGGTAAGGACCAGGCCCGGGTCGACGGCGCGTCGTGTTCCACGCGCGCCTCAAAGAGATGTCAGCACCATTGACGGGGTCCGATAGGACCGATGCCTGCCGGGGTCGCGGATTGTTCGAAAGAGTTACCGTGGCCCTGGCGCACAGGCAACTGAAGGAACACGGGTGGGTTTTAGTCAGTAAGAGTCTGACACGCCCTTCCGCTCCGCCCAGAGCGGGAGAGGTCATTTGATGATTTCCAACCCAAAAAAAAAAGAAAAAAAAAGAGGTTATCTGCATGTGTCAACCTTATGTTGACTGGCTGGTAATATATTATCGATGGTTACTCTCGAACAGTCAAGCAAGTTTGAAATAAGCTTTGGAAGGAAAAGTGATGGTAGTTTGTTTAGAGAGATAGATAGGCAGCGCTAGGGCCTGCCGGTGTAATTAGGAAAATTCCTTGATAAAATATAATAATTTAGTTAAACATTAAATATAGTTTCCTTTCTCTTACGCCCCCACTTTCATATATTGAGAAAGGTATAACAGTACCAACTGGAAATGTGAAATAAAATAAGACTTCACAGTAAATATAGGTACTGATCTAATAGAAATTGTTCTAGATTTTTTTTTTCAGAAAAACACTCTTCATAAAGTTTACTGGTGGTCTGTACAGCGAGTAGATGAATAAAGTTAAAACCAACTGAATATCAGAGCTTTCCCCAGCATGATAATAAATTCACATTCTCATTAAGTAGGCTTGTATTGCTTTACAAAAGGGAATAGGGCATGACATTGTCCCTACAACACACTATCGGCAGTGACAGCAAAGTTTTTGTCATTATTTGTTTTAACACTTGGTAGGTTCTTGTTTTCTTAAGCCTCAAAGAATGATAGTAAAACCATATTTTTCCACATATATGCTCAACATTAGAAAATCAAATATAACAGTTAAGTACACGTACCTTAAGTCTATTTTCGTCAAACAAGTTCTCTGCAACCGACTTCGCATCTCATATCTTCGTTGCTCACCACTTTTTCGCTCGACTGCACCGGTAAATCCAGCTCCCTAAGCCGAAGTGGTTTATTTTATTATTTACACGACGCTCTTGAACGGCGACCGTGCCAAACACACGCACAAACAGAAAAGTTTACACTTGAATATTATTATTTTTATTTTACTTACCTGGTGAACGTTTATTAGTTTGAAAATGTACACAAAGGCTTTCTTTCTCATTTTCGCGGCAACATTGGCTATGAGCGATGGTAAGTTATTGATTTTCATTTTTTTTTTGTGTTCTTAATTCGAAATTAAGATGATACCTAGAAGTTTTTTTTTTATTAATCGTTTCAAACTGAGTACCTAACAGGTATTGCTGTCATGTCATTATTAATTAATTGTGTTTCTTTAAAAAGTTAGGAATAGCAAATTGTAATTAACAGTTGGAAAATTAAAGTTTGCTGTAACTGAACTTGACTTAAGTATTGAATACTTATTATTTTATTTAGACCTTGAAGTTAAATAAATAAAATAAATTATTATGGACAAAGAATTTGTCTTACCTTTGCAACCATGATTTAAGTATCATTAATGACTTTGGCTACTTAATTAAAACCTGATAGATTTCTAATTTAAAATAGTTCGATCCCAATCAATAGGTGTTCAGCCCACGAATTACGAATTAAGCCGAAACCAGCTGGGCGGTAAGTTCTACCAATTTTACCACAAATATTGTCATTACCACGTACCAACTGACAAAGATTGGTCATTACCATGGTAGTCATGTCATTACAGTTCTCATTATTTGTCATAAAAGCATGTGATTTCAAATTGATGAATTATTCATCATTAATCAAACGTTAGGTAATCAAAATGCATGAATTCATTATTGTTTCCGTCTTAACAGTCATTATGGAATAAAGTTATCGATATAATTATACATAACGTTAATAACTCCTCAGTCTTCGTATTCGAAAACTAGGTAGGTAGGCTTTCAAATTTCCTATCTTCAATTATCTCAAGAGCGGCTCGTACAGCCGCACGGGTTAGATCGAAGGTTAAGCTACGCTTGCCGCGGTCGGTTCGTGGATGGGTGACCCTCCATTACATATTGAGACCCCTTCGTGCCTCGGAAAGCACGTTAAGCTGTCGGTACCAAATGTCATTCGTAGATCTTTAAAAGCCCAAAATGCTTGACAACCAGTCTTACCAAGGGGTATCGTGTTAGCCAGTAACTGGGTTGTGGAGGTCATATAGGCAGTCGCTCCATGTAAAATACGGTATTCCGCAGCATCCTGTTGGACGGAAAGCCGACCCCAGCATGGTTGGGAATACGCTAGGCAGATTGATTAATTTGTCTCAAACCCTTCTCCAAACATCAGACTTGTGTCTTCGTCATCTCATTTAGATAGAAACCTGACTACCTTCAATTACTGCATATAGATAAATTGACTAATTAAATATGTATTTCAAGCCGTAATTCGTTCCACTAAATTAATTTCGTTACGAGGAAATCTGTGCTTTACTTATAAACTGGAATTACGTACCTCGGAAAATGATATGGTTAATGGTTGGTTGTAAGTAAATGTTGCATAATTTAATTTGGCACTGTACCTATGTGTATTTAAGACTGATAAATTAATCCACCTATGGGTAATTTCCTACTTAAGTGTTTGATATTGTCATTCAGGAAGGTGCCAGGTACGTCTACGAATGTCTCGCTGGCCTAGGTCTAGGGACCCTGGGTTCATGTCCCAGGTCAAACTCAAGCGCAAAGCATTTGTTTCAAATAAACCAATTACAGGCACTTTTGAATTGTCAAGGTGTCGGTCTATCAAAAAGATGAAGCCAGCGGGGTAATTACGTAACACACTAACAGTAGGAATGGGTTTCATTTTGACAGTTCAACAACATTCATTACGGTTTTTACGTTGTTGAGCAGACAAATTATTCGAACATATATGAAGCAATGGATTAGCAATAGGCTTCAAAATGATTCAGATTGTGATAGATTGTGTGTTACGTAATTAGGGTGCAGTTTCCCATTCCAAAGCGTTGTAGATAGGTATAGAGAAGAATGGGCAAGAAATTTCACGGACATTCTTCTAAAACGAAAAATGGTTATTAAATATTGGTCGTTTAAATAGCAGTCAGAAGTCTTCATTTGTGGTGCCCTAATTAGTGACATGTGCTGACCCCTTAACAAATGGGACTTCAACATACGAGTTCCTCGAGTGCGGCCGACGAGAGTATGCGTTCTTGACATCCGTCAGTTTCATACAAATGAATACGTGTTTTGCGAATTTGATCTTTAAGGGGGAAGCGCAAGGGTAGCCCGCGAAATATAAATTTTCTTACGTTTTTTTTGCAATTTGAAGATCAATGTCAGGTTGTATTTTGATTAAAATATGATTCGCGACCGTAATAAATATGGCTTTACAGAATTATAATCATTAGAATCAGCAATACAACTCCTTAAGTTAGAATTGGCGTCAAATGTCATGATTTCATGAAATAGTCATTCAATACAGTAATATGAACTTAGAGAGATGTATTGCTGATTCTAATGATTATATTTCTGTAAAGCCATATTTGTTACGGTCGCGAATCATATTTTAATCAAAATACAACCTGACATTGATCTTCAAATTGCAAAAAAACGTAAGAAAATTTATATTTCGCGGGCTACCCTGAAGGTTCCGCCTGAATAGTTAGATACTAGAATTTTCGCACTGACAGGTGTCAGGAACCCATTCTATCGACGGCCGGACTGTAACTGGCGAAATTGATGGGGGTGTACTAGTCCCGCTGCCGATTCCTTCGGGTATAACAGGCGTGTCATGTATGATTTGCTAGCTTAATTTGAGATAGTTAAATGCTTAGAAAGTTAAGATGTTTGCCTATTACTTAGGTTCCTTAGTTTAACAGTAAAAATTTAATGAAATAGCAGCTCTGGTGCTAAAATTACTTCAAGTAGACAAGAGATAGTAGGTAGGATTCATAATTTTTTCTTTAGTCTGGAAAAATTTAGTAAACTATCCCTACCTACATAGGTATCAATCATGGTTGCCCCATCGAAACCTATTCCTACCTACCTACTTGTAAAAACTTAGAATCTATCCATTAACAAAACACCATTTTTTACTCCAAAAAAAATTGAACGTGTCATCTTCACAATGAATTGCGTCACGCTAAACAAACGTTAATTAGGTACCTAGACTAATTACCAAAAATAAGGAAACATCGCAAGGTCGACAGTTTTGTTAATTTTTTAACGTAAAGATTCAAAAAATAACCAAGATGCGAATGGCTAATTCATTGTTTTTATGAAGATGCATATCTATTTTACATTAAGACATTATTATTCGTAATCACATTATTATAACAGATTCGCTTCCCATATTATGGTTAAGGGCGATTTGAATTCAAAATGCATGTTAAATCAAGGTTTTGTTAATTACTGCTATTGTACGCATGGCTCGTGTGAATGAACTGCGTTTTCGAGGCTTTTATTATAATTTATAACACAACATAATTACATAAAAGTAAACAAAACGTTACACAGACATTTTTGATCTAACGATAAACAAAATATACCCACAGCTACTTACTATAAGTTAGATATAGTACGATTCAAACTTAATGGCGGCTCGGAACATGAGCCGAGTCGTTGCGCAGTAACCAATTCACGTGTCAGCGGGGGTGAAGGGTGAGGTACTGCACAGCGAATAGCGCACCTCGCAACCGCCATTGAATCATACTGTATCTACTAGATCAAATAGATAGATTACTTAACTTGTTTCGTTGTTTGAGCTAAGGCATCAATGAATTTAACTTAGTAATTCCCAATCTTGCTTCTGTAAGCGACAAGACATACCATCGCACCCCAACCATAATATTTTACATAGCTTATACCCGCGACTTCGTCCGCGTAAAATTTCTTGTTCCCCCGACCCACACAGTCGCACCGCATCACCTGCCCGTGCTATCTCTTCGTTTTCGGTTAGCGTTCTTTCTGACTTTTTTCGTTTTGCTCGGCTCCTAAAGGTCATAGCGTGATGTTGAATAGCCTATAACCTTCCTCAAGAATTGGGCTATCAAATGCAAAAAGATTTTTTCAAATCCGACAGGTAGTTCCAGAGATTACCCCCTACATACAAACTTACAAACAAATAGCTCTTTATAATGTAGTGTAGACAAGAAACACATTCCATTCTACTTTTAGCTTATTATGGATAGGTTGGTAGATACGAAAACATCTTACAAATTCACAAGCAGCCCAATCGGATATCTTATCATCAGCAGCTGTCACTCAATCAAACTGTACGAATGAACACAAATCACCACCTCTGTACTATTGGGTTCACCCATGGTCCACCAAACAACTCACGGGTTCATCCCATAAGGTAACCTTCACAACTAACAATCATCATCACCTAACCATTCACCAACAGGTTTCGGAATAAGAGAAGTACTGGACTTTTTGTTAGGAGGCAACTACGGCAACTACCCCTACCCTACGGGGCCGGGGCAGTACGGGCAGGGGCATTACGGACAGGGGCAATACGGAGGACAATACGGGCAGGGGCAGTATGGAGGAGGACACTATGCGCCGCCTGGCCCACCCGGGGCTCATGCTGGATGTCCTCTGTGTGATTCTTCTGTCTACAGCTACTGCTCCCATAAGCAGGCTCATGATTCGTGTTGCTGCAGTTCTGTTTGTGAGTATTTAATTATTATTTGTCTTATTTACCAACTATGAACAGCAAGAACGTATTGTTGCGTGTGACGCAGCAAGCTGTACCCTAATTTCGTAATACACTATCAATCACAATCTGAATCATTTTGAAGGATATTGCTAATCCATTGCTCCATATGTTCGTAAAATTTGTCTGCTCAACAACGTACAGAACGCAATGAATGTTGTTGAAAAGTCAAAATGAAAGCCATTGCTACTGTTAGTAATTACGCAATTATCCCGCAGGCCCCTTGGTAACTTAAATAGCAAACACGCAAGTAATGCTCACTCGTTTTAATCTCAAACAAAATCTCCAGGCGGCAAAATATTTTTGTCTGTTTGTTATCTATTTGTTTAGTCTGTAATGTCCCACTGCTAGGCAAAGGCTTCCCCTCTCCGAAAGGACTAGCCCGCGATAGCAGAAGACAGACGTGTGGACAAATTGATTTGCATGTTACTTTTACACGCTTCCATTAATAACAATTGCTTGCAACCTCGAAGTTACCTGCAACATGAGCACTGACATACAATTTTATTTTGATGTTAAAGCGGCGTCATCTACACCGATATTACAAGCAAACTTATACTTCCATAGGCAAAATTTACTCAACTGTGAAATCCTAATTTAATTCTGATTGAAAGCAATTTTACCTTCGTATCTGCCTCACTAAAGTCACTCATTCTGACTTAGCTACAATTACATTTAGACCCAAACCATTTTAGCAAGATAGCTACAAATAACTACTTACTTTTAATATTCCAGTCAACCCTTACAACTGCGGCAAGACTGACTGCAAGTTCCTGTACGCGAACTCCTGCGACGAACATCAGCTGATCACAAACTGCTGCTGCGTGGACCTTTACAAGAACAACGTGCAGGACGCGAATATTGTGCCCATCGTCGTATAAACAACTCTATCCTTATAGTAATAAGATTTTGGTTAGTATAACCGAAAGGTTGTTCCCGATTGCATAAAACTGATGATCAATATTATCAGCTACAGTTTTTCAGCAGTTTTCAGAAAAATCTGTAACTTGGTAGAAGAGGTTGTTGTTCACACGAACCACTTAATATGAAAAGGCTGCAAGATAATGTAAACTTGCCAATTCGAAAATTTAGTTTGATGCAACGGGGTTTAGTTGAATTAAGAATACTTAGTTTGTAATCCATAAAATCATTCAGTCATTGTAACATTAAAGTACATCGATATTTTGTAATCATAATGCTGCTTCGTTATTTCCATACATATTCCAAAACTTCTGAATGAACAATGTTAATTTCGCGTTTCGGTCGAGCCCGAAGAAAGTCGGGTATAACCGAAATATGACCATTGAGACCGTTAACATCCATAATTCCAATACTAGCATAATCAGCCTATAATGTTCCCACTGCTGGGACACAGGCCTCACTTCGATAAGTAGTGGGATGTAATCTTCCAAGCGAGCCCAACGCGGGTTGGTAGATCACAAATGTCTTCGATTTTTTTCGTTCAAGGACATGCTGGTTGCCTCACGATGTTTTCCATCACAGTTTTGAGAGCAGTGAGTTGTGATGAAATTATTTACACAAAGTAAAGGGCCTGCCTGGGCTCGAACTCACGACTTACAATTCCAATACTAAACAACATAAATTCAATTAGGACCAGGAGAAAGGTCAAAAATAAAACAACAACTTGCTTATAGGTACTTATTCATGAATGCACCACAAATATTCGTACACCATACATACACAGTCGCTAAACCGTAGAAAATAGCTAACGCCACTGAGTGGCCACATTGGCATCGGTAGTTGAGACATCAACCTAACTCTTATTACAATGAAGTGATCCGTATAGCTAAAATTATTTGTTAATGGCAGTTTTAAATCAGCTTCTTTATTATTGAGGCGAAATGTTGAGCAATTTTGGGTTCATACGAGTACCAGAAATAGAGGTCCAGCAAAAGATTATATCGCCAGATTTAGCTTCAAACATTTGAAAGCTTAAAGACAAAGCCTACGGTCTCTAAGTAGCACGGGTATTAATAAAACTGATCCTATTTATTATTTTATTAAATGCTGTGAGCGCTAGTAAAAACTGCACAAACGTGGACTTAATACCTAATCTTACAGTTCATGCTGCCAATGCAACGGGCTTGCAGTGTCACTCTGTGGTACTTTCAAAAATGTTATCACAAAAATCTGTCCTACAGACCAAATACCCTCATAAACTTTCAAAATCATTGCATTCACCTAAGCAAAGGAATCGGCGATACAAAAATAATATCAAGTCTTGTCATGAAATGTATTAGTTCAATATGAAATGGCTACACTAAACATGCATGTATTTCACATGTATTTCACTGGGTGAAATATAGCTACCATTCTCATGTACACAGAAAACTAGTATTTTTATTTTGAATTATTCAAAACTGCCATTAACATGTCATATCTAAATATAACAAGTATCTTAATACAGTGTTATGAAATTCTATATTAATTCCCGTTTCCGGGCATCGCAGTATCGTTTAGGCGGTCATACAAAAGTGAAATACCTAACCTAGCTCATAAACATCGTCAAATGATCCCAACTCACTCTATTCCAGCCGTCAATTACATACAACAAAAATACTGAAAGGTATAATCGACTACTTATTAAATATTTAGTCGATTTTCATCGTATTAAATTAGTCAACTAAACGTGTCGACCATTTTATTGTAATGTAAAACTAATTTTTATACCCCTGCTGGGTGACTAAAGTATAATTTTAGTAGAAAAACAACCATTCTAGCTCGACTCAATATTTTATTTAGTTCCGATATCACTCAACCATGCATTAATAAAACATATCAAAAACCAAAATATGGTATCACACAGAAACAATAAAGTAATGGAAATAATCTAAACCGAATAAAGTGAGTTGAAACAGCCTATTTTTTAAGTAATTAAAAATTACGCAGCGACCATATTTTCTTAAAAATCTTGCTTGTTATTACAAAATTCGTTTACTAATTACTTACCAGCCTTCGGACATTGTTTATAGTTGCCCCTATACACAAAGCGACAATACAATTATCATAAACATTACATCCATTGCTCACAAGGGCCATTTTTAAATTTGAATGATAAAAAAACTATGTGCCTGCAATCATTCAATAGAAACAGTGCACGCCACGTCTGTCAGAACAAAATGGCCTAACAAAAATTATTGACCCATTCACAGCTCCGTCGCTGACATTTCCAAAAAGAAAAATCTCAATAAATCAATTGATGAGGTCAACTTCTTTAAAAATTACAAGATACTAAATTGTAAGACATGCGAGGAAAAGACTAGAGTTAGGCCATTCGCACGAACAGGCTAAGTACAAGAACAATGTTTTATTGGCAATGAAAAGTTATGTATGAAAGTGCATTGGAAAATCAAATAGTACGAGATGTACGAAAACTATCATCACCAAATTCACACCTTTACATATTAACCAAGATAGTGAATCTAAAATTTCAGTACAGTTCAATGCACATACAATATAGCCAGTACTTTTTACCTATTACCAATAATCGATATCGGATACAGTCAACCGAATGTCAGTAGTTCGCTTGAACTACGAAAACCGCTTACTGCTATGAAATAAACGCGCTGTCAAATTCAAACTATTACCATGGACGTGTGGTTGACTGTCGGACATACGACCATGGGCGGCTATAATTTTTAAGACACCAAACAGTATCCAAATACACCGGAATAATCAACCTCGTAATTGTTTTAACACCCTAAAGTTCAATGTCACTTGCACGTCATAAAACGTCAAGGGCTCATTTGCTTTATATTGGTAAAATTGTGGCGTCTCTTCCACAAAACTCAAATTACTGAAGAGTTGAAGTTTCCCTATGTGACAGTTAAAATATATCAACCTAAGTGAATTTCAATTAACTGGGATGTTTTGTCAAAAGTGAAAAACTAATTACGAGGTCGATTAGATAGGGGTGTTGAAAAATCGACATACGTTAGCGGGTACTGATCAATGAATTTCCAATGACAGCGAACACAACAGACCTGCTGTAAGGGAAACCGGAGCTTTAATATGGAATAGTGACGATGAAGGCTGGTACGGCTGTAGTTCCGCGGCGAGCACATCAGCGCATCCTGTAGTGGTTCTTCTCCCGAACCTGGCACAGTTCGCCTTTGAAGTCGATCTCTATCTCGAAGTCGAGATCGCGGTTGTTCCGTGCGTTCTGACGCATCGAGAACGTGCCGGTGATCTCCTCGAATTTTTTGACCTGCAGTAATATTAAGTTTTGATAAGTATTTGGTAGTTGCTAATAGAATGACATATGGAATCATGTTAGTAGAGTAATTTGCGGAGAGTGTGAGAAAAAGGGACTTTATCACGTCGTCTTTCATTTTATTTTCCATCAACTCTTAACAACATATTGAAACTACAACTCAGTCAACCAAATTCTGCTATAGTGTACTTTTAGAGTCCATAATCAGGATGGACTGAATTCCACAACACAGCGCGAAAACTATTACATAAATATGTAGTGACAGAACGAAAAGGTTAAGCAATTTTCAAACACATTCCTTTGCTCCTATGTGGGATGGAGGCACATGTCCCCTTTCCGAACTGTCATTTCCATTCATAATGTCACGTAACTTACTACACAGATATAGAATACTTGTTATTGAGTAAAGGCGGTTAGCCGTCGACATCGATAGCCTGCAAGAATCGTAAAATGATAGCTGAAAACACTCACAGTCATGTAATCATCGAAGTAGAAAACGGTCTGTTTCCAGTGCGTGTAGGGCGCCTCGGGCGCGGTACTGAAGCCGAGCCGCTTGTGCGATTTCGTGAACTCCACGTTGAAGAACGTCACCAGAGCCTGGATGAAGTCGTTGCGACGCACCTGTCGTAATGAAGATGTTATAAATACACTATCCTCTTGCTTGTTGTTTACAAGTGCTGTTTAGCTACACAGATATAAACCATCTGTATAAAAACCACGTGTGATAGACCAGACATGAAGGTTTGTATAAGAACCGAAGTAGAATTACAAGAAATACAGTACAATATAAAGATGCCGATACCATGCCACAAAGTTACTCCTGCAGGAATCAAGCAACGAGTTGTGTATACTCAATAATAATTTGCAACAATAGTCAAGCACTCAAAAATGTTACAAGATCAATCAAATTATAAAATGTTCTTACCTGAAGGTGGAACTTGGATTCGAAGTTAAGATCCTCCTTCTTAACTGTGTATAAGTCTATTTCCTTCAGTAAGCAGGAGTTGGTCACCACCTGAAGATAAGCAAATTACACTTTCAGAATAAGTACTTACTTATTCACTGGCCTCATCTGCCTAGCTTTTTCCCATCTATTTTTAAGTCAGCTTCCAGTCTAACCGAATGCAGCTGAACAACATTATTTTACATGGAGCGACTGCCTATCTGACCTCCACAACCCAGTTACTGGGTAACACTATACCCCTTGGTAAGATTGGTTGTCAGACTTTCGGGCTTCTGACGACCCATATAGACTGTCAAAGATCCACGAATGACAGCCAGGACCAACGGTTTACCGTGCTTTCCGAGGCACAGAGGGGTCTCGGTAGGTAAAGATGGTCACCTTTCCACGGACCCACCGCGGCAAGCGTAGCTTAACCAGATCGATCGAACCGTGCAACTGTTATTACGTAGCCACGAGCCCCTTCCTTAGTACTTACTTATTATTTATAGCTTTTTGAACATTTTTGTGAGTAAAAATAGTAATAGGAATAAGAAAATTTCAGAGTCTTTAGTTATTTACCCTTAAAATTAATGCCTAAATTAAATTAAATCAACTTTGAACACTCATGTTAAGTTGTTAACTCATGACGTAGGTAAAATATTGTAGTAACCAACCACAAAAGCTTACTTTTTATCCCTTTGGCAAAAATCTAACTTGTTATTATTTCGATAGCACATTTAAAATTACCAAGGCTTTCAAAAATTAGTTTATTGGTTTCGTCAAGATGATAATATCCTCATTGTTGATTGCTTTGGAGTTTTTACTGATCATTAAACTATTCGAGAAGGTCGTGGCATGGTATCTTACCTGCTTAGCATCAACCACATCGACGAGCGGCTCGGAGATTGCCACCTTCCGAATGGAAGACATGTCGAAACCGTATACATCATCCCACCAGTTGATCTTCTCGTCCTTGTACTGACGGTCTTCGATGCCGCAGATGAACAACGTGCATCTGTTGGTTATCATACAATATTACTTATAAAAGACATAACATAACAAATTATGTATATTGCATGCTAAATAATTTGTGCTGATATAGGAATGCTTGCAAAAGAATGCTAAGTCTGTAGTTCCAAAATAATATAAGACCATTGTTTATACACTTTGGGCCCGCTCACAGACACAACCACACCACATCGCAGCGACAACATGTGGGTAAGCAGTGAATAGTGTCGCTGCAAATAGTTGAAGTTGTGTTGTGATTGCGTTGTTACTAGTAGTTGTGATGTGGTTACGTTGTGGCTACTGTTTGCACAGATCGTTATGTTTGGGTTGTGGCTGCCACGCGACGTGGCCTTGATGTGGTCGGTATGGCCACAGTTACCGTGGTATGGCCCACACGGTTGATTTTGACGGCCAAATGTGGTCCGTGTAAATGAACTATTCATTTTCATACAAATTAGCGCCACACGTGGTGTGGTTCGTATGATCGGGCCCTTAGTTTAGAATAAAAGTTTCGAGTTTGACTTTAACATCACGCCTGTAATGTAAGGAAGAGTCGTACAGTCCCATCCACTACAAACGAGCTGTATGGAGTGCAGAAATAGTGATGAAAAATACTGTTGCAGGTACTTGACATTTTGGTTTGCACAAACCGTGAACAGTACATGTCATGGTGGAATTAACGAAAGCGAGAATCCTCGTCGTGAAAACGGCGTCCAAAGCCCCGTTGGTTTAACGTTCTTTAATAAGACCGACTGACTATTAATTAGGGCGGTCGGACTTTTTGCAGCGATTCAGTAGCGACAATCGCAAAAAGACCGCGATGCAGCCGCGATTCAACATCGAGACAGTCGTGATGCAGATATCATACAGACGCGATGCAGTATCGATACAGCCGTATGTTGTACTGATTACTTGTGAATGCCTGTGGACGCTTATACAGTTTCAATATGGACTTGGTCAAGTTAACATTGATGGTCGCGTGTTAGTAGCGATGCTGAATCAATGCAGTCGCGCGTTTGCATCGATGCAGAAGCGATGATGAATGGATACTATGAGATTGTATAGCCACTGAATCGCTTCTATCGCACGTTGCAAATGCGACAAACGGCCAAAAGTAGCAATAGAAACGCGCGTGAACGAGACGCGCTACTGAATCGCTACAAATAGTCGCCGTGGGCGACCGCCCTTACCTTCATAACAAATTGTTAAAAGTATCTTGCGTCGTTGAATCTTGCTTGTGTTGTTGAGACTTACTATCATCATATTCATTATATTGAGGCCGTAGAACGAACCGCGACGTAAACTTAACGTAAACTGGAACGATTTTTTAAACGAAAACACAACTATCCTATAGCACGATAGCAGTTTGGTTAAACTTTTTGCGACAAAAACAATAACCTCATGCATAGATATGGTTAAATTCTTAAAACTAAGTTAATATTATATCATTGTGCGAAACGAGTACTTTCAATTTTAAAATCGTGCGAAGTAACGTTATGAATATTGCAGGCGTTCGTGCTAGGCTCACTGAATGCAGAATCGTCCCTCGGCCTCGTAGCGTCGGACTAGTGTTAGTAAATTAAAACTTGAGTGTTGTGATTGCATTCCAACTCGTTTTAGACGCGCCTCTCCGGTAGATGTTTGCATTGTAGCGATAGCGGCACTAAATGGGCAATTGCAACGCCAGTGGAGTATAATGGACTCGATAATAATTGTTGTTGTTGCTCTTTGACTACACTGCTATTTATTTGACTTAAGGCGGAACCTTCAGGGTAGCCCGCGAAATTCAAATTTTCTTACGTTTTTTGCAATTTGCAGGTCAGTCAGGTTGTATTTTGATTAAAATATGATTCGCGGCCGTAACAAATATGGCTTTACAGAATTATAATCATTAGAATCAGCAATACAACTCCTTAAGTTAGAATTGGTGTCAAATGTCATGATTTCATGAAATAGTCATTCAATACAGTAATATGAACTTAGAGATGTATTGCTGATTCTAATGATTATAATTCTGTAAAGCCATATTTGTTACGGCCGCGAATCATATTTTAATCAAAATACAACCTGACATTGATCTTCAAATTGCAAAAAACGTAAGAAAGTTTGAATTTCGCGGGCTACCCTTGCGCTTCCCCCTTAAGCGGAGGATTGAAATCAAAATTACAAGTCATTTAATCAAATTAGGCTGAGAAGCAGCACTCTTTGAGCGTCAAAATTACATAAGATAGTCCCCCAAAATGCCCGCCCTTCACCACATTTTAGTGTTTTAGCTGGGAAGAAGTGGCGCAACCGCCCAATTCTGTATTAAAGCAGGCTCACAAACAGAGTATGGATCGAAAAAGGATCTTTATGCTGAAGTAGCAGTGACGTATTTTAATCCTAAATTATGATATTTAATACCTTTAGCGCTCGTATTTCAACGCAGACGCAAGTCCGAAGCCTCCCACGGTATGTTCAATTCTTATGACGATATCAACACTTCAACACAATATGAGTGCTAAGTGTATCAAGATAAGCTTCAAAATAATTTTATTTTGCATTTGCACCTGCCTCGAAGTTCTATTATTATGCAAATCGCACCTTTAAAGACAAACCGTTACTAAACGAAATTATAAAATTTTACACAGGAACTTAAATAAATAAAATGCACGACTTTTTCGCAATATAACTATGTTATAGTGTTAATAAATATCCATCATTATGACCTCAAAAAATGGCTCAAAGCTCCGTAACCTTAAATTCTATTGCGATAAAGCCGTGTATTTCGTTTTATTTAAGCTCCGTTGTAAAATTTTATATTTTCGTTTAGTAACGGTTTGTCTTTAAAGGTGCGAAATGTCTTTGAATTACAACCCTTCATTTGATGAAAGATTGAATCGTATATTTTTTGCATACATTAATGGAATCAGAACAGTGACGTATTATAGTCAACGTATTGTTGGTAAACCAGCAGATGTTAAGGGGGAAGCGCCAGGTTGCCCGCGAAATTCAAATGTTCTTCCCTTTTTTTGCAATTTGCAGGTCAGTGTCAGGTTGTATGTTGAACATAACATGATTCGCGAACGTAACAAGTATCTATTTACATAATTATAATAATTAAAATCATCAATACAACCCTCTTAGTTCATATAATCCTGTTGAATGACAATTTCATAAAATATCAATCAATGAAATAACGGTCGCGCATCATATTTTGTTAAACATACAACCTGACAATGACCTGCAAATTGCAAAAAACGTAAGAAATTTTGAATTTCGCGTGCAAGCTGGCGCTTCCCCCTTAATAAACGGTTAGCGGTGGACACGTGACTATAGTTCAAAACCGGTTTATAAAGGTACCAAAATTATATTATCTTTGTAACTTTACAGGGCTTTTTTAAGATTATTTCTTTTTCTTGATATTATATATTCATCATTTGAATTAACACTACGAAATAGCCACAAGCGGAAGCGCGAGGTTATCTTTTTGTTTTGGCTAGGGGAGACAAAATAATCGCGGTGAACGACTAAACCAATCGAGTAGTATTACTCGACAAATTCGCGATCCGACACGCAGTAAAATAAAGAAGTAATAGTAATTGTCGGCTACAAAACCAAACTCAAATCTAGTTGTGAATACACACAATAGATTTTAAAAATCCAGGCTGAAACAGTACTGATGTTCCTTTCAACTGCAGCTTCTAAAGAGAACAACTCCTAATGTATAAGCACAGACAGTCAATTTCAAGTGCCTACCTGTCAGGGAAGAGCATGCCATCAGGTTGGAGCCACTTGTCCCGAGCGTACAGCACGGTATCCAGCATGCTCTCGTAGAACAGGCAGTAGCCCATCCATTCTGATATGATGATGTCCACCTTCTCCACTGGGAGCTCGACTTCCTCGACCTGATAGAAGATGTTACTTTAAGACTCATTGCGATACTATAAAATAGATATAACATGTTACATCAATAATTTATTTCAAATAGGCACATAAAAGGCACTTTTGAATGTCAAAATTTACAAAAAAATAGAATTGATTCTAGTTGCCCCTTCCAAAAGGTAGTTTTGTATGGAGAAGAATGAACAAGAGACTCCACTGTTACTCTTTTAAAATGTTTTACAATGAATTGTGTATACCAAAACACTCTTTGTAGTTAACACTTTTAATATTACGAAAACTATTCAAGTCAAATTTATCACAACATGATGTTGCGCTTAAATTTTACTTGGATTGTTTTCGTAATATTAAAGTTTAAGTTCGTGTAGGCATGTTTTGGTATACACAATTCATTTTTGGCCATTTATGGGTTGGATCCTTTTCATTTAACTACATCCAATTATGGTTTAGGGACCTATTGTTTGAACATTGAGAAGCATAGAAAAATATATTACTTATTTACAAGGATCATCATACCAAAGGCCTATTTGAGCTCACTTAGAATCATACTTTGTAATTTTCTGCTCCTAATAAGATTTTTTTTTCACAAAAATAGAGTACATACTGTTATTTGCTTTATTCTTGTTATATCAAGAAGGTACTGCTTTTTTACTTACCTTGCCCTTAACAATCTCAATGACATCACTGAGCCTGTTAGCCTCTATGATCTTGCGAGCGTAGTCCACAATGTTGGAGCATTCAACCGCAATGACTTTAGTTGCACCGGCCTTTGCTGCAAACATCGACAGGATGCCTGTACCGCACCCAATGTCTAGTACTGTCTGTTGAAGAGGGGAGAGCATTGTTTAAGTGAGTTTTCGAGACTTGTAGTTGCAGTGTGTACTCTGCTCAGGTATCAAATGCTTGGTTTTGAGTTCCAATTTCCTCTATGGACTATTCAAACTTGTATAAACTTTTAGTACATTTCTGACTCATAGGACTTAATAAATGTAAAATGCAGATACTATGAGGATTTTATTGTTAAGTTTTATAGATACATACATACACCACAATTGGTTCAGATTACAAGCAATGAAATTTGGTATCAAACAAAAGATTCTAACTAGAGGTTCAAAACTGGTTTTAGTAATGACCCTTAAGTTGGCAAGTTTTTAAGTGGAAGCGGTGGTCAAGGCCAAGTTCATTGTTTTAATGATGAGAACATTGATTTTCATAGCATGAAGGAAATTTAAAATGGCGCCAAAAATTTGACACTGTTAGAGCATTGTGTAGCAGTCAAAATTTTTTATGTATGCAAAATTGTAAAAATCGAATCTTGCTATTTAACAACATTCATAGATAGCAGAAACAAACAGTTCTGCCAATAAATTGTAAACAATGTGTTATAATTTTAAGGTTATAAAAATTATTATCTCTAAAACATGAGTTGGTAACAAAGAGATTAGGAACTGAAATTTACTTTTATACAAGAATTCCCAAAGTTGAACTGATAATATGGAGCATTTTAGTGTAATAACTGGAGGGATACTTACTTTGCCCTTGAAGAGGTGCTTATTGTGGTACATAGCATTTCTGTATGTGAGTGTTCGTACTTCATCTTTCAGCATCTCCTCGTGAATACCGAAGTGAGCGTAAGAGTCGAAGTAATAATCCCTGGAGGTCATTTCTTCCGCCGTAACATTCTTATCGGGTCCTAAACGACAAACGAACAGAAAAAAACTGTAAAAAACCGAAGCACGTTTCCGTACACCCAAGCGGTCGGCTAAAACAAAACATTTCTCACCATTTTCACCCGCCGGCGTCGATGCCGCAGAAGTTCCTTCTTGCGCTACATCCATGCTCTCCATTACGTTGAGTTGCAAGTAATTAATCAATCAAATTAACTATATTTTATTATAACCTGTAACTTCGCAACGCCGAATCGATCTGTCAGTAATACACTAGCGTACTTATAAGTAATACCACTTTGGTTTGACGTTATTTTTAATAACAGCTAGTTCTTATAACTAAATTATGAGATTAGATGAACAATTATCACAAAATTTAACAATAGTTTTACGCAAAATGCTCGAAATCGCTTAATACGATACAACGAGCTTTTTTCACGAAAATTGAAAGACAATTTAGAGTTGCCAGTAAATTCATCAAACTTTTTATAGAGTCGTTGCTTACTTTATTGTCAATTTTACTAAAACATGAATGCTATTTTTATAATACTAAGAAGTATATGAAATGTAGTAATCACTATATAAAAGTATATAATTTAACATGTTTTTCTTATAACAAATCCTTTACATTTAACATTCAACAAAATGTTTTTTTTTACTGTGGTAACACCTAATATTTAATTGGGAACACCACTGTAGAGCTGCACCAATCGATTGTTTCGAGCGTGACTATTCGATTGGGAATTGTACCAAAACTAAGAATGATAATCATTATTTTAAAAAAAATACAGTAAAAACCGATTTACTGTATGGTTTTATTGATATCTTAGATTTTTGCCAAATTCTGATCGTTTGCTGCCCTTAGAGTATTGCATGATAACTTTCTGATAGAGAGTTGCAGATTCTTTTTCACGCTTATCCCACTATTTGCTTGCCCTCGATATTGTACGTTACAGACAGGCTTAATATTAGCACCAAATAAAATACGCAATAATTCGGTCAGTGGGTAGTCTTTCTTAAAATATGGGGTCATAGTTACACGCCAATATTCTATCGAGCAACTTTTATTTCATTGTTTTAATAAATTGATTTATAGGTGATTCTGTATCAGTATTTACATAATAATTTCTCAGTTATTTACTCATATGTTTTGCTTTGTGAACACGCTCAATATAAATACAGATACACCACCGCAAAGTACATTTACTACAACATTTTAATTTAATCAGTATAAAATAAAAGTAAGCCGGAGGTCGTCAGCCTTCAATCCAACTCACTACTCAGCTATATTATATTGTAGTCTGTGACTCAACTGACTGACTCAGTCAGTGACTTTATATCAGTGTTGAAGCACGTCCATTCGCGTAAATTTTGGCGGGAAACAGAGTTTCGACGAAAGTGAATTACGAAATAAATTAAATATAAGGTGAGTGAATAAATAAAATATAATAATGATTGTATACCTACTATGGTAAATTGTGTAAATTAAATGCAGTGATGCATGAAAATTGAGGTGCATTACAATAATATTGAATTTTTAATTTTATAATTTTTCAATGCTCATTACATACAACAAGGTTGAATTGTTGAAGTTGTTTTTTATGAATAGTAAATATTAAACTCTTTGGAATCTTTTATGGTATATCATAAATTCAATGTATTTACATTTTAAACGGTTCTCTTAGACTTAGTTTTCGGAAGGGTGATGCCGCCATTGGTCCTGCATCAGATCCATGAGACACGAATTCTGTTACTAATGCATTCTTAGGTACGTCAAGGTTCTGTCAAAATAAATATTCATAATTCCATTCCTATTTACTTTTTATTTTATTTTACCTTAAAAATCGAATACATAGAAATTTTGTCTTCGTTTTTACAATGAAAGACCAACTGGTACAGTGGATCTTCAACTTAGGGTCACGGGTTAATTTATTAAGTACTTTTTCGTCAATAATGTGATTTCGTTCTTGTATGACCTCGTGATAAATTATCGTACCCAATCTGTTCATTGGCCTAGTGATGTAAATTGGCACCCAACCGGAAAAGCCTGCTAATTCAAAAACGAATGAAATAGGTATTAGGTATTTTAATCAAACCTAAGGAAAATGCAATAATTTTTATTCTAGCTTCATATAGCAAAATAACATTATTATCAGCATTATTCTCTCCTTCTCCCTTGAATCGATCCAAAGGTTGTCTGTAAAAGATCGCTTTTAGCGATAAGACCGCCCAGTGTGTCACCCTGTGTATAATGTCTACATTTATACCTGTAATTTTTATGGTGTACATAGTAAAGAGTATTCTATTCTATTCTAACATTCTAAATTTTTGGACCACTGCTTGCCATAGGCCCACGCAGTGGTCTTAGTAAACCCAAGTAAGAATGTGCACAATACATCCATGACGCTCAAGTTATGGGAGAGAACAGCCAATGATGGTGTTGAAACCTCTGTGTCGAAATTAGTTTGACTGTCTACATAATCTGGGTTACTAACGAAGTTGCAGGTCTCGAAGTCTATGTACTTAGGAGATTTATTTTTTGCAATTAAGTACTTATAAAATATTCTTGCCTACTTACAACCTTACCGGCGACCCTAGCGATTCTTGCACCCATCTTGGTTTCTTGATCATCTGGTTACACCGGAAACCACAAGTCTATAAGTAACCTAAAAATTTTATCACATTTCACGTGTTGATAAATACTATATCGGATGAAATGAATGTGGTATCAACGAAATTCATTGATAAGATTTACAATACAAATTGAAAAATGCCGAATTGCCGAGTAGGTATGCTGACACCAACTCAATATGGCCATGATTTTGACAATATAGGTAAACATTGTATTAATGCAATATAAAATATTTTTTATAATTATTATATAGGTTAATTTAAGTGGCATTTGTAATGTGCGTTTGTTCATAACATTGTTAACAGTTATAAAAGCCAGATATGTGAGTAACTGTAGGTTTTGATAAGAGTTTCGTGTCATTTCCATGTGTGTAGTGCTCATTTTCCTCATCTAAAACGACAAAATACAATTAGGTACGTATACAACTATTTACAATACTTTGGCAGTGTAACTACGTTTATTTTACGGTTTTTAGCAGATTTGTGGACGTAAAGAGTTATAAAGACTGATAAATTATAATTCCTTTTGCCTCTTTTTTATTTAATATTTTCTACAGCAATTTAATTGCGTCCATTTTGGACATTGTACGGACTGTACATTATGTTAAAATAATACATAAATTCGTTTCGGACATAATATTATTATATTCGAACTGGTAATTATTAGTCACCATAACTAGGAGCCAACCGATAAGTTTTACTAGGCATCTACTTTTGGCCGAAGTCGTTGGTTGTCATTGTTCACTTTTATAAATTCACTAGCTTCTGCCCGCGACTTCGTCCGCGTGGAATAGTTACTTTGGGCTAACGCTAACTTTAACCCGCGACTTCGTTTATGTAGAGGGTGAAAATATTTTTAAATAATACGTACGTTAAGGAGCTGTTTTAGGTACCTACATCACGCTTTTATCAGTACACGGAGAAAAGATTTCTTAAAAATTCCTGGGGAGTTTATGAATTTTTACTGGGGCTCTGCAGTAACGCGGAACCATATAAACCCAAGAAAATTTACCGGGTTACCCAGTACAAATTCTAGAACAAAAAAACATTGAAGGTCTTTAAAATTTTACTGGGTTACCGATTCAATTTTTACTGGGGTACTGAACGTCATTTTTGGTATCTCGCAGTGATAACTGGGGCCACCGCCCTTCCCCGTCATGACCACCCGCCGCCAGCCTTCCACCATTATTTTGCTGCAATGTTATTTTAAAACTGCGATATCTCCTAAGAAATTCATTGAAATCAAATGATGTAAAGGGCAATTTTGTTTTAAATTAAATACTTGTGATGAATAACGTATTTATTTGGATAAGGATTAATGTCATGTTTATAAAAACACCTTCGCAAATAATGCATTGTTTTAGAACAAATTTGGTTAGCATAAAAAAGTTTATAGTGAGCCAACCTTAAAAGATAGACAGAAGCTGTCGCAGACTTTTTTTTGAACTTTTAAAGGGGAACAATTCTGTAATACATAATTTTTGCGAAACTTTAACCGTTTACGCAGCGCACGCAGCGGAAGCTCTCAAAAGGAAAAAAACCACACGATTTTGAAACATTGCTCATTGGTGCTCCGTCCCTATTAGTCTTAGTGTGATGATATATAGCCTATAGCCTTCCTCGATAAATGAGCTATCTAACACTGAAATATTTTTTTAAATCGGACCAGCAGTTCCTGAGATTAGCGCGTTCAAGCAAACAAACAAACAAACAAACTCTTCAGCTTTATTATTAGTATAGATTACAAGTTTTACCTTTTAAATAGTGCGTAACTTTGAGAAAGGTAATCTATGATCATCGTAATTATACAATTACGATGATCACAGATGACCTTTCTCAAAGTTACATTTTATCTTAATAATAAATAAGATAGGTACCTAAATAATTTCAAGTATTCTTCCGATTGTTAAGTAAATGAAACGTACCTATTAACTACTAGAAGTGCGTCCCATTTAGGTAATCAGCAATGTGACACGCACACTATACTTAGCTCATTACCTACTTACTTATTTAGCATAACATGTCATTACTTAATTGAATAAAGTTAACACTTAACTGAACCATTAACCTGAACTAATTAGTTGGTCATAAAACTTATTAATTAATTTGCAACGATCTAAATAAATATAGGTTGTTTTGTTGCGTTGTTTTTTTTTGTTTGTTATCACATCTCTCTGTTTATTTATGATTAGTTCGTCAGGAATACAGTGGGTGGATACGCCAGTTTGATAGAAGTGGTGACCGGCGACTGACGTGTTTTTATGTATATTTGAGTAAACAGTGATCACCTCGTGAAATTTAAATAATAAGGTAATTTGTATTCAAAGTATTTCCTAATAGATAAGTTTTTATGAAATTTTGCGTTGTTATTGACAGAAAATTATTTGCAATGGGAGATAAATATTTGAGTGCCTTCACATTTTTTTGTGGTTTCTTATTAACAATCTATCTACTTACGTGTTCTGACAGTGCCAGTTTTATACCTACAGTAATAAATTAATACATAAATGTCCCATAAATTATTATGACTATGGACATTGTCTGAGTAAAATAATACAAAATATTAGTTTTTTTGATTAGGTTCTTATAATAAGTATGCTCAATTATTAAAATCTCAAGTGTAGTAAGTAGGTTCATTATTATAATGTGCCACAACCGTGCTGCATCTGTGATGCATATGTGTAACACACATTACACGGTAAATAACATTACCGTGCACATTATTTACCTAAATTCCTTTATTTATTACTCTTACAAAGTACATTATCTTAGGATACCTACGAATCCGGTCCGTCTAAGTCTAGGCGCTTCCATCTTTTCCGGTGTGTCGCTAAAGGCTCCCGCAGACAGGCGCAACGCGACAGCGCGCTGTCGCGTGGATCGAAAATCGGCTGTAGAAGACATAGGATCTCGATTTCTTAAATGTTATTTTTTTTGCTGGAAATTACTTCTGCTGATCATTACTGTTCTATAAAATGTCATATGAAGTAAATGTGTGCACAAATGGAAGAGTTATAATTTTTATAAGAAAAAAATGTATGGAGCTAGTATGAAAAATCGAATTATCTCCTAAACGGCATGTTTAACCGTAATATCCTTGGAGGTGGTCATAGTGCTAATTATTTATAATTTTTTGGTTGCGGATTTGACGAAAAATTTCATGCCGTTTTTTTTAAAAATCGTCAAAATATTTTCATTTGTTTTTTCATATGAAACGATTCCTTTTAGTGTTTATGTTGAAGAACACGGACTTTTAACTACACGTAACATAAAATAGCATCACTCCTATATTTCCGAAGGAGTTGGCAGAGGTTTATAGTACACCCACACGTAGACAACTATGCTTGAGCTAGATATTTATCAACACATCATGAGTTTTAAAACTTTTCATACAACCAAATTACCAATTGTTTACTCTTCTAATGAGTCCGAAAAGAAGTGATTAAGTAACTACACTGATTAGGTCTTCTAATGAGTCTTTATAGGTGATTTAATGATTTTCAATATCTCACGACAATACCAACTATGGATTACATTCAACTTTTCCTGATAAGTAAGCTAATTTGTTAATTAGCAGTGCTATTAGTTCTAAGAATAGTTAGTGACAATTATAAATTTTCATTAGCTAATGAGAAGATAACTAATGAGGGTAGTTACCTAATTATTGGCGTTTTTCAATAAAAGGGCTAAAGTTTAGTTTTATAATTTAGTTTGTTCACAACTGTGTAACTGCTAACACTAAATCTGCGACTATAAAATCTTAGAATGGAAAGTTTAATCACGAATTTAGACTTGTTTGTTCTTCTACGAAGTGAGAGTACTTCATTTGATCATGAAGTATTGTTCAGTGCAGTTGTATCCCGCATAGGCGATTGCCTGTCTGACGAAGATCGTGTTGTTCTCAAAGAATTTTGTCGGAGATTTACGCGAGCCGCTTTACAAAGGTGGCAGAAATCCAACCGATTCCTTGATAATTTCAGGAGAAAGTACGAGAATTGGTTGGGAGCAAATATTGATTGGCCGAGTTTTGTGCAAACTTTAGTTAATCAAGAACCAAGTGTTGATGAGATACCAAGAGCGCCCTCAGTCTCTCCAGAACCGTCGACATCAACGTCCATTGGAACAATGACGAAAAGATCCCGTAAACCATTCGAAGATCTGGGAAGTAAACAAAAAAAGAGAAGATCTGATGAACACACAGGCGAAGATTCCAGTGAATTGGCATATGCAGCTGCAGCACGTTTAAAAGAAGAAGGGCATGGAGATATCGCCTCTGTCATCGAATACATGATGAAAAATCCTGAAGCAGCCGCTAAATTAAATGAAACGCTTAAGAAACCAGCGAAAACAATCATATTTACGTCAGAAAAGGCGCTTGGATTGCTTCTTTCGCTAAAACTCTCAAAGTGGCAATATATTACGTTGCGAGAGGCTGCCATTCGGGAAGGTGCTAAGGATATTTATCCATCTTACTATAAAGTGCAACAAACTAAGCTTGATTGCTACCCTCCGAAGCAATCAGTGACAGTTACTGATTCATCGGCTAGGATTACACTTCAAGCTTTACTTGATATCACAGTTACAAGAATCCTTCAAAGCCTTTCTAAGGAAGAGCATAACAAGCAGTTGAAGCTGATATCCAAGTGGGGATTTGATGGTGCTTCTAACCAAAGCCGATACAAGCAGAAAATGGAGGGTGAGGAAGATGACTCGAGCATTTTCATGACCTCCTTGGTGCCGCTTAAACTGACAGATGGAGACAACATCTTATGGACGAACCCAAAACCATGCTCAGTTTTGTATTGTCGTCCAGTTCAGTTTACTTTTGTAAAGGAGAGTGAAGTAGTTGTCCTTGAGCTGAAAAAACAAATGGATGAAGAAATTGAGGCCCTTATCCCCACAGAGTGCAATAATAATAATAGGGTGACTCATGAACCAATGATGACGATGATCGACGCTAAAGTTTGCACTTACCTTTCTGAAGCTAGATCAAATGCATCGTGCTACCTGTGCTTAGCAAAGCCTACAGAAATGAACCGCTTAGATGCTGTAACATCAAAAATTGTGTGTTCTGACCTGTATGAATTTGGCTTGTCATCCCTACACGCCCGTATAAATTGTATGGAATGTCTGTTACACATTGCATACAGGCTCGACTTCAAACGGTGGGCAGCGAGAAGTGATGAGCACAAAGAAATGCTACAGACAAGGAAGAAAATAATTCAAAATAAATTCAAAGATGAGCTCAATCTGTTGATTGATATAGTAAAACAAGGCTCGGGAACCACCAATGACGGGAATACTGCAAGAAAATTCTTTGAGTTTCCTAATAAAACCGCAGCTATAACCGGTTTGGATGAAGACCTCATCAAAAGATTTGCTGTAATTTTACAAGCAATTACATCTGGAGAGCAGGTCTATATAATAAAATTTAGAGATTATGCCCGCAAAACAGCAGAAAAGTATGTATTATTATACGACTGGTACTACATGTCGTCAACCGTTCATAAATTATTAATCCATGGGGCTGACATAATTGAGAAAAATAATATTGTGCCGATTGGGACTCTCTCGGAAGAAGCCTCAGAGTCTCGAAACAAAGATTTTAGGAGGTTTCGAGAACATCATTCGCGGAAAAGAAGCAGGCAGGATTCCAATCAAGACATTTTAAATAATATGCTTGTTGTTTCTTCGGATCCTTTGCTAAGTGCACAAAGGCCTAAGTTAGATGCCAAGAAAAAGCAGAGCTTTTTTGCTGAAACTCTCGACTTAATTCAATTTCAGGAAACTGAGTTCGAGTTTTTGGATATATCCAATCTGGATGCTGACTCAGAATTGGAGTCTGACAACGAGAGTGATAAGGAAAATTTGTAAAAAAATTATATATGTACTTATTTGTAAATTTGTATTTGAGTCTGTTTGGGTTTTTTTTTTGTAATATTTAATGATATTTTGTCTTTTTTTTTATTTATTTTACTTTATTTTACAAATGCTTAGTATTAATTCCTTAAATTAAATTATTTTGTATATAATATAACTTTATATGTTACTTAAATAAGGGTTTGATAATCTTTTTTTATTTAAATTAATAAAAATGTGTCAAAAAACAGCAATTTTTTTATTAAATTTTTCTTGTTTTGTGTGTTCTTAATATTTGGGTTAATAACATAACGAACTTTTTAACTTGGACACTAAAAGGGATCGTTTTACATGTAAAAATAAATAAAAATATTTTGACGATTTTTTAAAAAAAACGGCATTAAATTTTTCGTCAAATCGGCAACCAAAAAATCATAAATAATTAGCACTATGACCACCTCCAAGGATATTACGGTTAAACATGCCGTTTAGGAGATACTTCGATTTTTCATACTAGCTTCATACAAATTTTTCGTAAAAAAAAAAAAAATCCTTCGTTTTTGGGCAGAATTAACTCGGGTGTCATTTTTGTACATAGTAATGATCAGCAGAAGTCATTTCCAGCAAAAAAAATAACATTTAAGAAATCGAGATCCTATGTCTTCTACAGCCGATTTTCGATCCACCGTGCAGCGCTACACAAAGGCGCCGCTAGCTGCGCGACGCGTGGTGCCTTTGTGTAGCGCTGTCGCGTCGCGCCTGTCTGTGGAAGCCTTAACTCGATAAATAAATAAATAAATAAATAATAAAAGTTTATTTAGAACAAGTTTCAGGACACAAATTTACAAAAGGAAACGAAGATAGCTACAAAAGTTAAAACTGTGGCGCAGCTATCAACGCCCAGGTCAAAAAATATGGTTCATTTGTTCCAGACTAGTAAATTACAAAAAAAAGAAGAAAATTATTAAATTAAAGGTACTAACTATTCTGTGTGTATGAGTGAGGGTGTGTATGAGTGAGGGTGTGTGTGAGTGAGGGTGTGTGTGAGTGAGGGTGTGTGTGTGTATTGTGGGGTATGCGAGTATTGAGCGTGAGTGAGGGGGGCGGTGTTTATGTAATAAGATTGATGTTACAGGAATGTAAGTGTTATGTTACCACAAGTTTTTCTGTTGCCTCGTAGGAGAAGGATTTAAGCAATTCTGACAGTTTTTTTCTAACTAAGGTTCTTGTTAAAGGATAAATTTGACTGTTTCTATTTATGTTATTGTAGAGTTTAGGGCTAACGTAGTTAAAGTGGCGTCTTACTAGTGCCAATCTGGAGAAAGGTATCTTGCAAACTATGTCGGAACGTCGCTTTTTAGAGAGGTATTGTGGGTCGTACTTCATGAGGTAGTGCTTCTTGATAACAGTTTGAAGTATAAATAACTGTCTAACAGTGAGGACGTTACAGAGCGAAAAAAGTTCCGACGTTGGGAATCTGGCAGGTTTCATGGCCAATACTTTTAGCACTGCTCTTTGAGCTCTCTCCAAACGCAGAATAGTAGTCTTGTGTGTACCTCCCCAAACCGTAATGCAGTAACCAAGGACTGACTGGACGAGTGCGAGGTAGATCAATATAAGGCATGGGAAGTCGGCAACCGCCCTGAGCTTTTTGAACACGTATATAAGTCTTCTTACACGGACCACGACTGAGTCAACCTGTTTTTTCCACGTTAGGCAATTGTCTAATGTGACTCCAAGATATTTAATGTTGTTGGAGCGCTCTAACTGGGCACAATTACAGGATATAGTGGCCACAGTATGAGAACAAACATGGGTTTTGATATGAAATGACGTAGGTGGTTGTGTAAGAATTCCTGGTGTGAAGGGTATGAACTTTGTCTTTGCAATGTTGAGTGTGAGTAGGTTTGAGTTTAACCAATCCATGACCAAACCCAGAGCGGTCTCCGCATTCTCACGAGTGTCATGCCAATCCTTACCATGCGTTATAAGAGCTGTGTCATCCGCGTAAGTAATGATTCTTGTGTTTGAAAGTGATAGCTGGCACAGCTCATTGACATAGATAAGGAAAAGAGTGGGCCCTAAGACGCTACCCTGAGGCACACCAAATGACATGTCTTCCGGTGTACTTATAAAAGATCCGACTTTCACAACCTGCTTCCTTCCCGTCAAGTAGCTGCAAAAGATTTCGAGGGCATTTCCTCGTATGCCAATTCGTTCAAGCTTGCCTATCAGCTTAGGAACAGATACAGTATCGAATGCCTTCGATAAGTCTAGGAAGATACCTACTGCTTTTTGTTTATTATTAAGATGTTCGACTATTGAATTTGTGAGTTCTAAGGTAGCATCTTCGGTAGATTTTCCTGCTCTGAATCCAAACTGATTGTCGGCCAAGATATTAAATTTATTTAGGAACTTTACAAGTCTCGCGTTGATGACTTTTTCAAATATTTTTGAAAGTGTCGTAAGTACGGATATAGGCCTGTAGTTGGAAACGACGTACCTATCTCCCCCCTTGAATATGGGATGAACTATAGCAGTTTTAAAGACATCAGGAAAGGTTCCCAGACATATGCACAAGTTAAATATGTGGACAAGTATTGGAATAATAGCGTTTTTGGTGGCTTTAATGACTATGGGTGAGATACCGTCATATCCAACAGCACATCTATCTTTAAGGTTCAGTATGATGCCTTCAATTTCATCATCGTCCACATCATACAAGGCCATAGACTGTAATGGTGAAGAGAAAGAGTCAACCGAGTCAGAAAGAGAAGGTAGTGGGAATTTAGAAGCAAGATTGCTCCCCACATTGGCAAAGTAGTGGTTAATAATATTGACAGAATGAAGAGGATGGTCGCCACACTTTAACAATTCGGTGGGAGAGGATTTAAAACTGTCCAAATGGGATATTTGTTTGATAAGCTTCCAGGTTGCCTTCGGATTGTTTTTGGCCTTATGAAATTCAGATCTCTCATATTCACATTTTAATTTTTTTAGTAAATTGTTACAATAATTACGATAACGAAGAAATACAATTTTATGGGTATCATTTCCTGGATGTTTTTTGAATGTTTTATTGAGCTTGTCTCTATGACGGATGCATCTCAGAAGGCCAGGTGTGATCCAAGGCTTGATGATACGCTTTCTACTTGATATAATTGAGGACGTGGTATGCCGAGTAATGGACGAGGATAGGATAGACACAAGGGTATCAGCAGCAAGGTTAGGATTATTCATTTGGAGTATGTGAGTAATGTCCGTATTTTCAATGTCATTCTTAACTTTTGCTAGGTCAATTTTTGTGAGTAAACGCTTGGGAGCAGTAATTAACATGCCCGGATTGCAGAAAAGGAGAACCGGAGCATGGTCTGTTAGATCACAGTCTAGGACTATGGTAGTGGCAGTATGTGTGGTTTTCAGTATGACATGATCGAGGCAATTTGCTAGTCTAGTGGGTAGTACATGTGCGGGAAGCATAGCGTGTGATGCTGCAATATTTAAGTATTCGTCTGTATTTGGGTCCAAGCTAGCTGGGGCAATGTTTATGTTAATATCTCCCACCAGAGCAATAGTATTAAATTTTCCTAACTGTTGTAACAATATATCTAGACTACTGAAAAACGGAGTTAGGTCTCTAACCGATGGAGAACGGTATAACGCGATAACTGCAGCTTTGTCCGAGAATTTCATTATCAGGCAATTTGCGTCCCTGAAAGGGGGAGTTTCAAACGAGCATTGGATATCATTTCTGACGTAGGCAACGATTCCATCATTCTGGTTAGAAAACGAAGATGAATAAAACTTATAACCAGTTAGAGAAGGACAGTTTGGGCATTTGCTAAGCCAACATTCGGACAGTATAATAACGTCTAGTGTGTAATTTAGCCTACCTAATAATAACAATAACTTGTCAAAATTACAATTTATACTTCGGATATTGACATGTAGGATTTTAAGGGTGCACTCCGGTTTGCATAGATAATTACAGCTCGTCTCCGGGGTGCAGGTAAAACAGTCGGATACAGAAATATTTTCAATTTCTGAGTTAATTATGTTTAGGTCATCCATTTTTTATTGGTTTAACAACATGTAACACAATGTTATTGCGCTGAGTAGGCATAATTCTACCTTGCTTACAAAAAATAGTAATGTAATATGCAATGATATTGAGTAACTGTCTATTAAAAGAAAAAGAAAAAGTTAGTTTGAGAAACTTGTGGTTTGTGTAATATTGAGTAATGGAATGTGTGGGGGTGTGTTTATGTGTGATAAGTATTGTAACAGTCCGAGTGGAATTATAGTTAGTAGTACTAATAATAATTAAAAATGAAAAACATAACATAAAATAATGCAAACAAAAGTAGTACATGAGGCGCAATAACTGGTAGAACACAACTTACATAGTGAATATAGTGATAAATAGTAGGTACTAATAAATGTAATTTTTAGGTATCCTAATCCTAATCCTAACTAATATTATAAATGCGAAAGTAAGTTTGTTTGTTTGTTTGTTACCTTTTCACGCCTAAACCACTGAACCGATCATCCTGAAATTTTGCATATACGTTGTCAGATGTACAGAAACGGACATAGGGTACCTTTTATCCCGAAAAAAAGTACTGTTCCCGAGAAAAACAACAATAACGTTCTTATGATAATAGATGGCGCCACGTGTCTTCCGATCATGATTGAATTATAACCCGAATTGATAGTCTAAGTCTAAATTAACGCGAGCGAAGCCGCGGGCAAAAGCTAGTTTGGTAATAAAATAAATTTAAAATGAATTAGGTATAAAAAGTTACCTACTTATACATTTAAAATATTTTTTATTATTAGGTATTATTTATTATTAGATATTTGCACCAAAAATTAATTATTCGTCATGTCATAAATTACGATGAACTATTGTACCTAGGTACGTATCCACACATACTCGGTAAAATGTAATTGTTTATTTTAGAAATCGATCATTATATTACAGCAACATAAAAGCGTTAAAATTATTGAATGTCCACCGTTGATATATAAAAACCCTATATCCATGATGTCCACATACAATCAATTTATGACGACTAAGAGAGAAGTATGGAAGAAAAAGAAATTTTGCGCCAACCACAAATAAATTGGAATAATAGAGGAGAATAATGATACAATCAATTTATACCAAAAAAATACTCTTTAATTAATTAGGACATAACAAATGTTGATTAACCTCACATTAGATTAACCCTTTCGCCAACTGTGATAACTTAGCTGTCAAAAAAAACCCTACGAAGTGAAAATTATTTTAATTTCGGAAGTCAGTGTACCAAAGACACCGACTTCAGAAAAAAAAAATCACTATAGTGTTTTTTTCGGAAGCCGGTTGTTTATTTTTTTGTAGATATGTTTTTATTTTTCACTTTTTAGTTGTGGTACCTACCCCACACAAATTCGTATACAACTACTTGATATGTAAATAACAGTGACATGAAGTTATTAGAACATCATCAATATATTTATACTAAGTGGAAAAAATACGCATTATTAAGGATAACTCAAAAACTACTGGTCTGATCTTAATCAAATTTAAATGGGACCACATGAGAAGCACCAGCTTTCAAATAAAAGAAGAATCATCAATATCGGTTCATCTAGAAAAAGTTCTGAGTTAACACACATGAAAAAAAATACAGTCGAATTGAGAACCTCCTCCTTTTTTTGAAGTCGGTAAAAACATCAGCTTATGACTTTTTTAGGTTAGGTACCTACCTATAAAATGCGCTGTGAAGTTCGACCCGATTTAAAGCCAAACTATTCCTATTTCGATCGCCTATAAAGAAGTAGTTACATAGTAAATGATTTGAAGCCCTATACCGGCTGTTGCCTTTGTTGGCTCAGTGTGACGTCAAATGCCATCGCGACGGGATAGAATTCCAACAATAGACAATGTTTGTGTTATGTATGGGACCCCAGACGTGCTCAGTTATGTAAATACAACGCTAGCCCGTGACACAGTATAATAGAGTAAGCAGTACTACGTCTCAGCAGTGGCCTTGAAATAAGTACCTACGGCCGCTCGGTAGATAAACACGCCTTGAGAAATTTATGGGATTTTACCTTGAGATTTGTTGAAGTATGTCCTGAAAATTCAAATGTTTTTACAAATCTGGTAGCTTGTGGTTTAAGGTTTGTTCGCTATCTCGGCACATCAGCCGAAGCCATTCAGATTCTACGATTTTTTTTTTTAATTCAATCAAAATTTCAAAAAATTAAAAATTTTATTTTAATTTATATCAATTTTGGCGGGTTCTGAAAATAAAATACTTCCTATAGAGATAGTATAAAAAAAGCCAAAAAAACGTTCTCTTGCTTCAATCTGGCATCGATTGCATGGACAAAGAGAGAAACTCACCTAGTAAGTACCTGTCAAGGAAGTTATGCTCGCTACGATTTAATAAATATGGACTATTTAACACCTACATCCTTAACATAAATAAATAAAAACTAAAAAACTTGTGGGCGTCGGGGTACCCCCGTCAGGAACGAAGTTCCTTTCGCTTTTTCTGGAACTCGGAATTTAATTCTATATGGAGAATTAGATTGTATGATCGTGATTATCGTTCACTAATTATTAGTGATCGATGTGTATGATGAAAAAATTTAAAATTTTCGCAGCCGCCACTTTCGATTTTCATTTTGACCTCACCATTTATTATTAACCAACTTATATTTACAGTTTGCACCACACATACAAGTTATCAGTCAAAAAACAATCATAAAATTAGGTTAAATTAAACAAAATTAGATAAAAGTAGATAATATTAAATAAAATTAGATAACATTAGACATAATTGAAAAAAAATGATAGAATTGTGATAAAATTGGAATAAAATTATTAACAACAGGATACAATTTAATTTATTTACTCCAAGGAGATTGTACTGGCAGTAGCAATGCACTCCAGGTATCGAGTAGGTGGCAGTGTTCAAGAATCTCAATTCAGTACTCGCGAAGACATCTGAGGATCCATCACAAAATGTTGTTAATATGGGGAAAGGCTAGGTACAATGCACTGGTCTTAAGGGTTATGGTACTGGTTTGAGGTACTGAGATTAGAGGACGTTGGCGAGGGCGAAGTGTGTGCCTAAAGGGTGGTGGGATGTTAAAGAACATGTACTGTAGTAAAGAGGAATTGAAGTGGGTACCACGAATTAGGCGGATGAAATATTTTACGAGATTAAGATTTCTCCTTACTTCTAAACTTTGTTACACCACCATACCTAGCACAAATGGTGTTTGGGTACATGTACGGGTAATAACAATGAAGTTTTAAGTAGAGGTAGCGGACAAAAGACTTCTGAACCTTTTCAATGACCAGTGCATACACTTTTTCATGAGGGTTCCAGATTGCACTGTTAGTCTCTAGCAAACTGCTGATGAAGGAGTTGTACAGTATGGTTATGACTTGACGATTAGTGAAAATTTTGGCCTGATGCAAGACAAAACCTAAGTTTGTACGGGATTTGTTGCAGGTCTGTATTATGAGCTGGTTAAATGTAAGGTTTGACTGAAAGTGAGCACCAAGATCGCGTACGGTTAAAACGCGTTTCAGGAGCTCATTGTTCATAGTGTAGATGTTGTGTATAGGTTGTGTGGCTTTTGAGTAGGACATGACCGCACATTAACTAATGTTTAGGTTGAGGTTGTTTATAGTCGATGTCGAGTTGAAGTGTGGCCGTATGACTGGAGTTAGCCACTGGAAGAGTAACTTTGACATTATCAGCATACATTAAGACTGTGGAGTGTTTTACATATGTGGGAAGATCGTTAACTACTATTAGAAAAAGAAGGGGCCCGAGGTTGGTGCCCTGCCGTATGCCAGAATTGACCACGTGGCGCTCCGATATGGAATTTTTGTATGTTACAAATTGCTTGCGGTCGTGAAGATAGTTTGCGAAGAATTTTAGCGATGTCACAGAGAAACCTGCCCATGCCAGTTTACCCAGAAGTATGTCGTTGTCAACCCGGTCAAAATCCTTCTAGAAGTCAAAATAGGCTACACCGCTCTGATTTTTTTAGTTAGTATTTTTGGCTAAGTGTGTAGTACTATTAAGTAGATTAGACGTGGTTGAGCGATTTGGAAGGAATCCGGGCTGCTCTACCGCGATTGCGCGAACCACGCACCGTTGCAGTTTATTTGATTTTTTTATACAGTACCGATTTGAATACTTTGCCGAATATGGATAAAACAGCTATTGGCCTGTAGTTTTTAAGGTATTTTTTACCGCTTTTATGTACCGGGAGTACTTTAAATGTTCTCCGTTGGATATATTATATTCGTCGTAATAGACAAGGTTGAAGATAAGTTGCAAGGGCAATTTGAAAATTTCGAAGTCGTCCTTAACCAAATACTGTGGTACTCCATCTGGACCTTGAATACATTTTGAAGGAAGCCGAGGCATAGTGTCACGAACTTCAGATTTGTGAACGTAATCAATTATATTAACATGATGGGACATATTATTAGGAGACGCATACGCAGCGGCGACATGCTCGGGATCTAGTGATGGTAAGTTTGATAGGAAAACGCTACAAAAATATTTTAAAAAGTGTCTCCCACTTCCGTTGGCAACATATCACCAAAGGTAGCCTGCTCATTATTTTCTGTTACTTTTCACATAGCCCCAATAGGTTGATATTTGACTGAATAAGATTTAAAAAAAAGAAAGGAAATATTTTATTGTCAGGCATCTAGGCCCATAGGGTGTTAGTATTACATCTTACTTAAAAACTGTATTAGTAACATGCAGAAACACTAAAAAGAAAGAAAAATCAAATCAAGTAAGTAATTAGATTAGTAATTAGAGTAAGTAGCAAAATCTGCATCCGTACTTCTCTTTAATAAGCGTCTATAGTAGGTAAATAATGCATAATGCAGTTTGTTATTATTATTCGTTTGTAGAGCTTGTGATAATGGTTTAAGGTTATTAAGTTCAACAGAGACAGACATCCAGTCGCGCGTACGACAGATCGGCGAAGGTGCAATTGAGTTTTCCCCGTCGCAAATATTCTTGTGCTGTACGTGTTTTTGGGGGGAGGCTCGCTGCTTATCTGTGGTCGTGACACTGTACGGTAGGCAGGTGATGGTGGTGAGAGAGGGTTCGGCATCTGCAGAGACGAAGCTTGGAGATCTGGTACATCCATGGATAAGTGGTGATTATTATTATGTTGCAAATCTATTTGTGTGTGAAGATTTTTCATTGCCAATTATTTGTTTTTCTATGACATCGTTAGTAAAAAAGTCACTGGAACGTTACGGTCGCTCTATCGGTTGAAAAACCTCTCATCATACAAAAAGGCAATGCTTGTACAGTCCCTAATCTTTCCCTTAATTGACTATGGTGATGTGTGTTACTATGACCTGAATGCTGATCTCCTCAATACACTTGACCGCCTTCTAAATAACTGCATTCGATTCGTTTTTAATCTTCGTAAATACGACCATGTGTCCGCGCACCGGTTGCTTTTAAAATGGTTACCCATTCGTCGGCGCAGAGAGTTGAGGGCTCTGTCTATGTTGTTTTCTATTCTCGACAAACCTACTTCTCCTTCTTACCTCTTTTCCTTCTTACCTCACTTCACATGTTCAATACTATGCTCCGCGCATAGTAAAAATCTTCGTTCCACCAACAATCGTCTTCTAGGATGTCTTTCTCACCGATCTGGTTGCATTCACACTTCTTTCTTTGTCCAGGCGGTCTTTCTTTAGAATGCGCTCCCTCTAAACATAAGGACGGCAACCAATCAGTTATCTTTTAAAGTGAAGGCACGTGAACATATTCGTAAGAAGTTGGCAGAATCACCCCAGCGCTGATTTGCTGGATTCGATTTCTCCTCTTCCTATCGTTATTTCTCTTGACCAAGTTTATTTTCGTTATATATATGTATCTATGTGTTAGTCTTCATAATTTTTCAAGTTCAATCCCTTATTTTGCACCTGCCATGTTTTGATGTTTTGTCTCTGCATCACCGTAAGCTTGACTGGTAGAAAATGCCTCAGGTATTACATAAGTCCGTTTTTGTACAGTATTTTTTTTTTTGTACTAAAATAAATAAATAAACGTCTTATTTCTTTGATATCTTCAGCCACCTTATTTTTAGAGGTTTCTTGAGTATGGTAGCTAGTCACACATTCTTCACGGAACGCACGCAGAACAGTTTCAAGAGTGCATTTATTTAGCGTTGAGCCGTGTGCACTTGGGCAATGAGTGCTTGACTGAGTAGTAAGTAACGTAGTTTTATTTCGCTTTTCTGTTTCACTATCTGAGTCATCAACATCTGCATCTGAGTGCTGGTATAACATTTGTCTCGCTGATGTGGCAGAATTTATAGCTTTTGGTCTTTTACAGCGACATTCGTGACATACCCAGTTTAATTTTTGTTTGGCAATCATATGTACGAATTGATTTTGATGAACATTAGCACACTCCAAATCTACGAACACTTACAATTAGTACTAGCTACGAATAGGCTACCCTCTAAAAGTTGTTTACAACCGGCGCACTCTGATGCCATCTAGCGGAGAAAAGTGACAGCACCAAAAAAAATTACAAAGGTGGCTTAGGTCGATAAGTTGGTACACCAATTGTATTGTAGGTGGCAGGCCGCAGTTCATTTAGTTAGTTCACTATAATTGTTGTAGTTGGCGCCAATAATTTGCACTTAGATCTGAGGTGTGCCGTGCCCAGTCAATGTCTATATGCTAAAATACAACACCAGTTCAAACACAAAAAAAAGCCAAAAATATATAATAAAAAAACATATAAAGTACTTGCGCGTATTGAGACGTGAACTCTCAGTGTACTGCGCGGCAGACAGCGTAGGTATGATTTAAACAGCTAATCTGCGTTAGCATTATATGTCGAAATTGATATTCCTTATCGGGTTGGAATTAGAAAGTTCGTTATGGATTTGGATTTGAATTTGCTTGTCCTTTTGACACAAATACAATGCTTGTATTTGTTTTTCCACACTTGTTTTGAGTATTTTTTTTTGCTAATCACTTAATTATACTGATAGTTTGCTCACAATAATTTGTTTATAGTTCGTAATGTTTCTGATGCACATAATACAACACAATCGCAGTTCTGGGTTAATTAACACTCCAGTTTATAACATTAATAACTTTTTTATTTGCAGTAAAGTTCAGATAACATTATCACTAGTTGTAAGCCCTATTAGAATTACATTAATAAGAAAATTAGGAGTATATAACTGGATTTTATATTTTTAAAAGAAAACAGTAACGAAGCGTAATGTTTATATGATGGCCAGCGCCATCTCTATTGACATGGCTTCAGCACCGTCAAGACCATGAAAACGACACCCATACGATTTTTTTTTAATTTTCGCTGCCGCCATCTTGGATTTTAATTTTGACCATACTATCTGCTTAAGCACCCTTAAAAACCATGAAAACGACATACGTGGCGATTTTTTTTTTAATTTTTGCAGCCGCGCTCTTTGATTTTAATTTTGACCTCACTATCGACTTCAGCACCCTCGAAAACCATGAAAACTCTCTCTCCCTCTCTTTCTCTCTCTGTCTCTTATAAGTAATAAAAAATCGCATATATAGGGGCTGTAACGCTTTTTCGTTACGTGACAGTTTCTAAATTTTTCTAAAATTTTACTCCTACCGCAAACTCCGTTAGAGAACTTCGTTCCAAAAATAATTTTATTTTTATAGGCTAACCAAGCCGACGGAGTTGGGTATTTAAAAATATATATATTTCTGGTTTCGATATTGATGAACGTTCATACACTGAACAATACAGTCGATAACTTCGTGCCATATTTCACGTAATTAAATGTGCGGCAGCGTCTCGCACCGTCCGCGTCCTTACGTAACTGCGGCGCACGCGCGACTCAAGAATCTCAAGATTTCGAAGCACGTCGATTCGGCCGACTTGTATGAAGACGTAATACTGCTTACTTTATTATACTATGACCGTGATTAATGGAATCATTGCCTAGACACGTGTTTCTGCAATGATAATTTAAGCTCCTGTTATTTTTTGTTTGCTAGGTAAAGTCTGAAAATACATACAGTCTTCAAGCTATCAGCAAATGGCCAAACGGAAGAAATATTTGATCAAATGACAAAACCGTCCGGGTTTGAGTACCATGTAAACAGAAAACACGGAGAAAGTTAAACATTATAATAATAGTTACACATCGGCTTCCGAAAGACAAATTATAACGAACAGCCCGAATAGGGGGCCAACAACAAACAATCCATGCTTGGACAAACAAAATGAGGATCACAAGTAGTTTGGGTGTTGTATGCTGCAGGCGTGGCGTGTGGGAGAAATGGGTGCAGTTGCCCCCCCTCCCCTCTGGGCTTAGATAATTCTAAATTAGACATAAACATAGTTTTATAACCTGTATTTTTAGTTTGTATACAGTATACTAAGATATATGTAGATAAGTCGTAGTCATCCTCGAAAAGGGGGGGCACATGTTGAATTTAGGGAAAATAGGTCCAGAAGGTTTTTTTTTAAAGGCTTTCACGGCTTGATAAATCCCCACGCCCTTTCCTCAGAGAGAAACATTTGCCCCCCTTGAGCAAAAAGCCTAGTTTCGCGCTTGGTATGCTGTCAGCCTGTTAAATGTCAATCAGTGTCCGCAGTAATCGGTGTTTTTCCTTTTCGTATGGTGCAGCAGTGCAGGTAAACAGAAAACCAAAACAAACAATATTATTATGTTGATACTGGCCAAGGTTATGCGTAGGTGCGACTCGAAGCGCCGAGTTTATAGACTGCACGTGAATGCATGCATAGGAAGTAAATAATGTTGTCAATAAATATTCAAATCTTGCGACAATTCTCACATACAGCGTGACACGCCACGTGCATCTGTAAGTGTTTTGAGATTATTACAAAAGCGCTCTGATGTATTTTTAGTATCAGTTCTTGGTTCCTTAACCTTTTAAAACGGGTTTATGTTTTGGTTTCGAACGTTAAACTATAATTAAACAGAAAAACAGATCAACTCAAGCCCCCAAAAATTAAAAGATGAGAGATTCTTTGCGCACTGAGCGAGGCCAATGGGGACACAAACTGCCACTTACTCAATTCAGATGTCGCTGCTCTCCAACGTAAATTTGACAGCTGGCTGTCACTATCCATGCATTTTTCGAAAACAAGCGACTACTTTTACGCATAATTAATTAATATTCCGATATTCCCCGTTGCGCAGCTGTTGACTGCAAAAACACGGGGACCCATGTATTTGCCAATAACGTTAAAAGACGAAAATTGTGGGCGAAAGCTCTCCGGAAAAAATTGGAAACCCGATATTTCATCGAGACTATGTGCTATTCATTTTAAACCTGAAGACTTTTAGGGCACAAATTCGTGTACAGGTGATGCTTCCAAGGCAATTAAGTCCGTTTTTATTACTTATAGGCACTTTTGGTGTGATATTACTAAAATTATAGTAAAAATGTGTGTATATTATCATATTAAATCAGTGCTAGAATTAACATCTTTGAAGTTTTTCAGCCAGGAAGATCATCCTCGAGATGGTTTTCAACTCCAATCAGGTTATTCCTGTCGTAAGCCGTCTTCACCAAAAAATTAACTTAAGGCAAACAGGCGCGAAGCGACAGCACGACACAAAGGTACCGCTTGTCGCGCGGCACGCGGTGCCTTTGTGTCGCGCTGTAGCGTCGCGCCTGTGTGCACGAGCCTTTAAACCTAGTTAACAAACACAAGATAACCTATAAATGATCTTTTCCACTAAAGCTGCTTTTTACCAGACGTAGAGGCTTCCTTATTCCTTAGCTCGTCTTTTAATACGAGCCACCAATCCACTCCACTCCAATCCAATCGAACACTCCAATTCTCATACATATTTATATAGTTTTCGGTTAATTTGTGATCGACACAAAAGTAAACATAAACAAAACAATGGTGATTTGAAGACTTTGAATTCTGCTACCACCTATGACGAGCTTTCAGTTTTTAACCCCATTCTCTTAATCAAAATACGTTCCAAAATAGTCGCAGCTCGTCTCAGCGACAATCAATGTCAAAAAAGTTCGCAAAGAGGGTTTTTTGACAGATTCCGGCTGAGATTAGAACGCGAACGTTCTTAAAAATACGGGAATCGCCATCTGGTTGTATTACTGAACTAGTGCATCTGGACCAAAGGACCAAAATTATCGAAAAGGATAAAGATAAACAATAAAATATAAATATATAAATACGTTTAAAAAAAGCTATGTCATCGACGTAGGTTTTAGTATTTGACTGTCAATTAAATAACCATTTAAATTAAAACCCTGGGGAAAGGCCTACCTACGACGTCGACGCGCTGCTACGCCACACCATTCATATCACCAATGACGTCCCTTATTTTATTTTTTTGATTTTGCCTCTCGTAGTTTACCTTGAGAGGTCGTAACTACTTAACCGGGCTATCCTGTGGATGCCCGCTGCCTTAAGCGAACTCAAAGCCTCCAGCCAGGGGCGAATCCAAACTCAAACTCAACTCAAAGCATTTATTTCAATTAAACCATTTACAGGCACTTTTGAATTGTCAAAGAGTCGGTCAGTTAGTCAGAAAGTTGAAGCTAGTTGCCCATTCCAAAACGTAGATCACTATGGTGAAGAACGGGCAAGAAACTCCAAGGACACTCTTTTTAAATCAATATATTACAAAATCCTGGGCACATTATTCGTGTTGCTTCTATATGCGAGAACAATGAAAAAGATATATAAAGAAACAATTCAAAATATAAGATTAATAATAAAAATAAGCCGTGGCAGTTAAGAGATGACCAGTCTCAACTGACGGCGCCCGTTCACGAACATGACGCGTGGATCAGCACCATCCAGCTCAACCATTTTGTAGGGAAATTACATAGATTACTAAGCGACTGCACACTAAGAGCACCCCCTGTGGGGTACGGACCTCAGCTTGGGCGTCGCTGGGGAAAGGACAGCAAATTGAGACAGGCTGGATTGAAATTTGAAAATTATTATTATCAGGGCGCGGGCTTGCACTTCGTCGGAGGACCAATGAAGTCCAAACACAATGTTTACATTTATGTACATATTATTTCATAATCAAATAAGTTTAATCACTTTCCGCAAAATATTTTCCTCTGGTACGTACCTATCTACCTATTATTTATATTGTGTTACTGATAAATTATAATAATTAGGTAGGTGATGCAATAGAAAACACAAAAGTTCATTACCTAGCCATAGCACACATTTTTTTTTGCTAGCGGCTTTTGTTTCGAGAGTCGAACCTCCCATGTATGATTTTATTTGGTCCCTGTACCTACCCTACCTAGTAGAAGTCTTCAGCAATTTGAGGGCTTCTACTAAGGATAAGGTACCAAACAGCACTAATAACACCGATGTACTACAAACGTTGCATTGCATTTGGTTGAGCAGATGTAAGCTAACTGCTAAAATAATACAAAGTTTATCTCGATGATCTTCTTGTAGCTTGGTATCAGTATAGGTACTAAAATAACTTTTTTACTAAAAAACAACCGACTTCCAAAAAAAAACTCAAAAAAACGTGAGAAATAACTTTAATTTCGGAATTCGGTTTCTTTGGTTGTGTATTTTCGTTTTTGGGCACCGACTTCCGAAATTAAAGTTATTTTTCACGTTTTTTTGTGTTTGTTTTGAAAGTCGGTTGTTTTTTTAACCGACTTCCAAAAAAGGAGGAGGGTCTCAATTCGTCTGTATATTTTTTTTATTTGTAAAAATGTTTTTATTTTTCCGTTTTTAGTTGTGGTACCTACCCCACACATTCGTATACCACTATATGTAAATAACCGTGACAGGAAATTGTTATAACATCATCAATATAAACTAAATGGAAAAATACGCATTATTAAGGATAACTCAAAAACTACTGGTCAGTACTTGATCAAATTTAAATGGGACCACATGTGAAGTACCAGCTTTCAAATAAAAAAAGAATGATCCAAATCGGTTCTCCCAGAAAAAAGTACTGAGCTAACACACATAAAAATAGTACAATCGAATTGAGAACCTCCTCCTTTTTTTGAAGTCGGTTAAAAACAAAAATAAACTTCAGATGGATTCCGCAAATTCCGAAAAAAAAACTAATATGTGACCTAACTTCTTACGCTTTTTGCTTACGTGTCTCCTCACGCGACATGATCAAGTCTCACGAGGCCGATACCCCTAGCCAGTGTGCTATCTTTACTAAGTTATCGTCCGCACAATTATCGAACTAATTCATCGTAATTGTTACGCACTACTAGCGATCTTTTATACCTACTAACCACTTGGCAACAATGATTTAGGTAATAAAAATATTTAGGACATGTGTCATATTATCTTTGCTTTTAATTAGTTTAATCATGTTCAATTTTCATTTAAAAAATGCCTGTAACTACCAGTTGTAATTGGATAGAAGCTAGCTAGCTAGTTAGCTACTTTTAACCCACACTTTTGTTATTAACGTTATGTTTTATTAAAAAAATCAACCGACTTCCAAAAAACACTAAAAAAGTATAAAATAACTTAAATTTCGGAAGTCGGTGTCTTTGGTTTTGTATTTTCGTTTTTTGCCACCGACTTCCGAAATGCGTATTTTTTCCACAAGTTTATATTGATGATGTTTTAATAATTTCTTATCACTGTTATTTACGTATCAAGTAGTGGTATACGAATTTGTGTGGGGTAAAGTGAAAAATTAAATCTTTTTTACAAAAAATAAACCGACTTCCAAAAAAAACGTGAAAAATAACTTTAATTTCGGAAGTCGGTCGCCAAAAACGAAAATACACAACCAAAGACACCGACTTCCGAAATTAAAGTTTTTTTTCACGTTTTTAGTGTTTTTTTTGGAAGTCGGTTGTTTTTTTGGAAAAAAGTTTTTATTTTGAAGTCTGTTAAAAATAGATGAACTTGTGAGTAGTAGTATTGTGTACTTTCCTACCTATACCTACCCAGTCTGCCCTGTGATACCTCGAATCGTGCGTGACTTGAACATTAAAATACTCACTTAATCATATTTTAATACATGCAGAGAACATAAATAAATTGTGTGTGTGAATAAAAGCATAAAATAAAATAAATCTCTCGTCTCGATACAAATAATTATAATGACCCAGCCTTTTTGTGCCTGTAAAATACATCACACAATAATAAATAATTAACAGGCACGTCATCATTTATTTTCTTACTTATTCAGAAATGTCATGTAATAAATTAACATCCGCAAAATAATCGACTCGCAAGCTTCGTGTTTCAAATTCGAAGAAGCGCAGTGCGCAGCGGGTGTTGTAAATCAGGCAATTGCAACAAAAAGTACCTACATGGAAGTAACGAAATTAAATTCAGAGAAACTTTGTTTTCTGCCTGCCTGCATACTGCGAGTGTCAGGTAAAGTCAGGTTGGATATGTGGTATAACCCGTTTCGAATTTTGTGTAAGTACGATGCACCGTGCGTTATTCATACGTAGGTAGGTAACTATAATACTGCGTATACCTCGATGCAGTCAGCCGCACACGAAAAGCATGCAAAACAAAGAAAATCCTCGTTTAAAAATAAAACAATTTATTGTATACTGGCGTATTATTTGACGCTGAATGCACGATGCGAGCGAGATAACAACAAAAATAAGCTGATTTACGCTGTTCATGGATCGTAAAAGCGTTAAAATGTATGGTGTCGTTGCACTTTGGCACGTGGGCAATTTAAATGTTCCAATTTGGTGAAATGACTTTCGCGTTTTCAAGGGTAGATACCGCGATCTTCTGCTTCACCAAAACATTCTTTAGTTTATTAATAACAGTAACAAATCATGGGCATTGTTTAAAATTTATTCAACACTAGGTACTTATGTAGAAGAAGGTACCGAGACAAAATTACACGCGTACAAACTTGCATAAGCACTGTCAGCTCGCTAAGCGGAGTCTATTGTTTTTTTTTTCTAATATTAAGCAGGTTAAGATCTCTACAGTACCAATAAGGTACACACGGCTACACATACACTGGCGGCTATACATTTCCAGTGTAAGCTGACCTCTCATTGTACAGAAATCCTATACAATGCGAGATCAGTTTATACTAGAACTAGCGACCCGCCCCGGCTTCGCCCGGGTAGCAAAGCATAATATAATATAGCCTATGTCACCCGGAGATAGTGTAGCTTCCGAACAGTGAAAGAATTTTTGAAATCGGTTTTGGAGCCTATTCAATACAAACAAACAATCATATCTTTTCTCTTTATTAAATTATAGCTTATATGAAACGTTTGTATTTTTAACATAGCGCCATCTATTGAATACTTACTCAATTCAGTCAACAGATATCGCCATCTGTTAGAATCGTTTGGAGCTAACAGATAATTGTGACTGTCAAATAATAGACAAATAATTTGCAATAAAATAATATTGCGAGTATAAATTGAGATGTAAGCTATCCTATCTTTCAAGTTGGATCAAATTGCACACGGTGTGAAAATCAAATTTAAAATCGGTTCAGTAGTTTAGGAGTTTATCGCGGACAAACAACGTGACACGTAATCTTTATACACATAAAGATTGTATAGCTTGATATGTAGCCGTGTGTTCCTATAGGTTGGCATAGAGGCACTTGAAGTTTATTTCGCTGTACGTCCCACGCAAATTGTAACACATAATTTGCGGGAAGGGAAACGACTAATGGATTAATGGGACGAAATGTTGGTGAGAAACAACTTAGCACTAAACGCCATACTAGGTAGGTAGGTACTTTGGTATAAAAGTAACTACCTAAATCACGACACGATGCCTTTCGTTTGCCAATAACCTTCAGCAGGCTTAGCACGAGCACCGTTTTGTCGACGGAAAAATAGACAAAAATGATGTTCCCTGAAGACAGGACGGTAGCAATGTAGAAAGAGTCAACTGCAGTTTTTACGAAATTCAGTAGTTTGTTGACGTTTTTCTTTTATTTAGCTTATATCTCGGAAAGGTGTGTCCTATCGCAATAATAATGAAAATTTCGACCCCCTTTATGGAACACTTAAACCCCAAAAACTCAACATGTAGGTAATAATTTTTCACATTTTCCACACAAAAAGTGAAAAATTCCATTTTTCCATTCCAATTTTATACTCTGTGGCCGTCGAGTAAAAAGTTTTCTAATGTCATTAGCATGGCGATTACAAAATAAAATTGTCTTCACTACCATATACAACTGACAGTTGTCAGTGTGTTTTTGACAGTTTGGGAGAGAAAACTTTCTTCTGAAATAGTCTACATAAAAAAGGACCCAGACAACGATCGGTAGAAACGAAAGACAAAATGACAGATTGTTGAAGGATTTTTACGGTGCGATGTCAAAAATGGAGAAACGAAATGTCACTTTGTATAGAAATAGCTGTCTTGTTTTCCAAGAAAGTGTCGTGCTAAGCCTGCAGAACGATATTATGTCGACAAAATTCACAAATCACGAATTTACGAAAAGTATATTAATATAACTTTAATCCATTTATTATAATAACATTAAACAAATAACGGATAACTATCACCCTTTCGTTATTTCGATATAAACGTATAATAAACTCCGTTATTTCATGATAAATACCAAGCAATCTAATCTATTGTGCGCAGTTTTGTTATAAAATTCCTCCCAGAAGTCATTTAACTCCATTTTTAAACAGACACTACTCATTGAGAATGAAATCGAGACGCAATCTACACTTGACGTGCCTTCAGTTGGTGTAGTTAAATACCAGAAACCGGACTACCCTGTACGACAAGCTGAGTTGGATAGCGAGTAGATAAGAATGTGGGAGAAGGCAATGCTCGCAGCAACTCTCGACCCAGTCGCATATTACAGCCGCTTTTTAAGGGGACTACAGGACCTAAACGCAAGTTTTATAATGCCTAAAAGTATATGATCCACTGCAGTAAACAAAATCAGAAAAATATATGGTATTCTTCAGGATATATGCTAGTTAGATAGTGTGTTGAAAACATAATATGACTAATTTGATACGAATCGAAAAAAATCACGAAGACATCTCTAAAATTTTTTTGTAACGATTAAAAACCATACTAATATACCTACATGCAATCATTTTGATTTTTTGTCAGATTATTCTACAAGCAACATATTAACGTAATAGTGTTTTATGTTTTTTTTAAAATAGATAATTGCATCATATTTTGCAATAAATTACCAGCGCTGTGTTGTCGCGCTTCTCTTTCTTTTCTATGCAGTCCTACAGTGACCGCGCTTTAGCTGTTGTCAGCCTCTTAAGCTAGCTTCTGTTATGCGGCTTCCAGAGTGTGGAATAACCTGCCACCGACTAATAGAGCAATTAACACGCTTCATAGATGCGCAACGGAAGTTAGACATGATCAATTTTAATGTTTCATTGATATGAATTCATGATAATTATAGTTATCTATGATTTATTGACGACAATCCTTTGTTTCTTGTGCAACCACACCATTTTGTTTCTTTCCTTAAACACCACTATAATATTATTATCTATAATTATTTTTAAATAAATATTTAATCGATTGTATTATTATTTGTTCATTGTTACAAATATATAGCTATATTTTATTTGAATATTTACACACACCGTCCTCGTAATATAGGGTCCAGTTGAAAACCAGCGTCAGGCACTAATTGTCTGGCATTTAAGCTGAACTGGGCCTATTTGGCGCAGCCGCGAGGCACACAATACTTACTATTCAATATTTTTTTCTGTTATTAGAGTTCCGTACCACAAAAGAAAAAAACGGATCCTTTATAGGATCACTTCGTTGTCCGTCTGTCTGTCAAGACCCTTTTTCTTAGGAACACGTGGAGTTATCGAGCTGAAGTTAATATCAAATACGTAGGTCGATTGGAGCACCGAGAGCTTCAAAGAAAAAATCAAGCTTCTAAGTCAACGCAATAAAAAGATACGGCCATTTATGCGACATTTGCATTTTGATACTCGTAAATAAATCAAAACTCATAGGGTACCTACTTCCCGTTGACCTTGAACCATGAAATTAGGCAAGAAGCAACGTCTCACAGCACAAGTAAAGGAAAAAGTTCAAAAATCGTTAATTTCTGGTTTCATCACATTTTTTTTCTTGCGATTACAAACTTACATTCGCAGTTGGAGAATTGACCACAACGTATATCAATGCATGGGAAGTACAAAGTTAAGTTTGTACCTGGGATATTTTTTTAAATTTGATATGGGTTTGCTCTTGACTCTAGTCTAGGTCAGAGATGCCTGCCTGCCTGTTCACTCTCACTTTGAAGAGATCAATTCATCCCAACTACGGAACCCTTCATTGTGCGTGGTCCGACATGCACTTGGCCGGTTTTTTATTTTTGTATGAATATTGTGTGCCTTAACCTGGGTCAAATAAACGTATTTTCTTTATTTCTTCTTCTTTCTTTCTATTTACCATTTACATTAAAAAATGTTTCTAAAGTACAGTAATTTCAATAATATCACACAACAACTGTCGTTATTTAAACGTTATTTCTTTAATGCTAAGTACAATAAATGGAGCATTGAGAAGTCGCACATAAAAGTATCTATCAAAAAAAAAGTATCGCTTCTTATCGCTAGTTTTAATAGTTATAATCGACTAGCTTCTGCCCGCGACTTCGTCCGCGAGAAATTTCTTGTTCCCCCGACCCACCCCGTCGCTTTTCTTAATTTGTTTTCCGTAAGAACCTTCTACAAAGTCTTAAAAAACTTTTAAAAAAAAGTTGGATGAAATAGGGAAAGTCGTTTTCAAGTGATGGTGTGACCAAGGGAAATAGGGAGTCATTTTTTTATATATCTATCTATCTATATACTATATATATATAAATGATATAAAACGCAAATTATTAAGAAACTACCTTCTGCCTACGGCTTTGCCCGCGTGGATGTCGGAAATTATCTCACGGGAACGTGCTACCGGAACAAAAAAGTAGCCTATATCCTTCCCCAGGATGCCATCTATCTCCTTGCCATATTTTATCGAAATCTGTTCAGTGATTTAGGCGTAAAAAGGTAACATACAGATTTACTTTCGAATTTATAGTATTAAGTATGGTTAAACTTGATTGCACAACAAGGACAACCGCCTGCTTAGTTTTAATGCAACAGCTGGGCGTTTATGATCGTGACTGTCGCTAGTCCGTGGTGCAATTGGTCGAAATTCCCTGACCGATTGAGATTGATTTTGAATGATGTGATATATCATGTCATCAGTGTCATCACGCTTGTTTCCCGAAGTATTAGACAGAGATGTACCTATAGAACACCCACATTTCGCCAGTTAGTCCCATGTAATAGGTGGCGAACATTTTGAATTTGCCGATTTCGAATGGTATGGCACTATCGGATGCAAGTAAGTACACGGAAGTTACCTTTCTGTTATCTATCTCGTATGTTTCCTAATCAAAATATTTAGAAATATAACGATATGGCTAATTGTTTCAACAGGTTTATGCTTACCAACAGACGTGTTTTTTTAGTTATTACTCGTAATATTTAACTTGTTTCGTTACATTACAAAACATGTAATGTCATAATGTCATATTTCATAACAATATCATAATTATAATATGTCAATCATCATTAATAGTGCCAGTCATTTTTGTCATTAACATCTCAAACAGTAGGTAGGTACAATAAAAAACAGTAATGAATTAGGTATTAATTTCATTTATAACAATAAAGTATATTTTTCATCCGCGCTAATTTATTAACTCATACATAACACCCTTGAAAACACACTTGACTCTTGGTTTACTTTTAACATTTGCATGGGACGAGAGATACGAATTATTTTCTTACTTATCCTTATTATTTCTTTCTTTCCTTATTACTTTAACTTAGTAACCTAAGTGCCATATTTTTATATTTGCAGTCGTTAACTTGTTTGCCGAGACAACATGCGATTCGAAATAAAATTAAACGCAGCAAAAAGATTACTGTATTTACATACTCAAGGATTTCGCCTAAATTCCGTGAAACAGCCTTCATCTCGCATTGAGCCTTGTTGACAAATCTTAAGAAAAATTAAACAATGACTTATGAATACTCGACAAAGATATAATTTAAGCACGTCATGAACACGAGTTTACACTTGGTTACCGTGACAGATAAAACTACATTTTATGTAGCAATGATCTAACAACAGTTAACGACAATTCAGTGATTGGAGGGTGATAAGTGATAACAAAGTACTATCATCGGCTTATCTTTAGTGCAAATTGTACGAGTCAATTAGGAGGTTATTGGATATCTTCACGCGTTTTAGCTTATCTCGAATAAAGTTCTAAACAGCAATCAGAGGTTAGTTAAAGCCATGCGACCATAATCGCTATTGTGGTCAGTTTAAATGACATTAATGTAAGTCCATCGTGACCGTAACCTGCGATAAACCGCTTCCTAGAGCTGACACTGCGCTGTACAATGGCTCATGATCGAGGCCGTTCAAATTCTATCGTTATTTGTACACAAAGCATTCATCAAAATACATCATCGATCTGGCGAATAAATCCCTGTGACCCGAATCTGTCCCTGCACAGTTACGTTACAATACAACAAAAACAGCTAGTGAATATTAAATCGTGGTAACCTCAGAGTAATTGACTGACTCAGGCCGAAAAAGGCAATATAGATGTATCTATCTATTCCACACAGCTTTAAGTATTACAAGAGATTAACAATGGTAATATACTAGCGATAGCTCAACTCAGTTCTCTTTAGCACGAACCTTTTAGTAAGATTGTCTTGCTTGAACGTGGAGGTATCAAAAAGGGATCCCCAAAAATGTTTTCCAGTGTCTCACGATGTTGCGAGCTAAAGTACAGCTGAACTGTTCTGCAAAAATATCAGCGTGACAGCTTGTGTCAAGTGAGCTGTCAATGTCAATCCCTAGCATCAGGTGGAATGACAGGTCACTTCACGCTTTTACAGGAAGATTTTTACAGAATAGACCGGCAGGGGCGGCAGGTTACGTACCTACTTGAAGATGATTACCATTAACACGCTGTCGCGTCGCGCCTGTCTGCGGTGGCGTTCATTCTCTATTTCCCAGGCGTCGGAAAATGCTTGCAGCATTTTCAATAAAATAGATTCTCAGTTTTTAAAAATGTGATGTGGAATAAAAGGCTCTTCAAACAGGCGCGACACGTGGCGCGACACAAAGGCACCGCTAGTCGCGCAACGAGCGGTGCCTTTATATCGCGTCGCGTGTCGCGCCTGTTTGTAGGAGCCTTAATGCGGATACGAAGTGATGTCAATATACTTACGCAGTACGCTAGTTTATCGTATCTCACCTCGTAGTACGTAACGTCAAAAATAAAATAAAAAACATGTTCCGTGTCCATCTTTACTTCAACTACTCAATAACTGATAAAGCTGATTTAGTTTTTCGTAGGTAGCAAAAATGTGACGGCTACCGAGGCATATCAATATGTAGATAAATGTTTTTTTTTATTATTATTTTTTATCGTGACAGAGAGTGAAGGTCATATTTTTATATTTTATCGGATAATTTTACACATTTTCGTAGATAGCCGAGTAACTAATGAACTTAAATAGGAAAGTAGGTTGGCAGTGTTTACCTAGTAGGTAGGTACATTAATTGTTTCACCACACGATTACATAGGTTTTGGGAGGAATAATATTTGCTTGCTAGTTGCTATTCATTTACTTGCTACACAACATCTAGCTAGATAAAATGTGCATACACACGAGCGGCACGCGTCTAAGGCAGAGGCAACCGTGTTGACGGATGCCTGCCGCATGCCGTTGACGCGTGCCGCTCGTGTGTATGCACACTAAGGCTTCTTCAGTTAGGATTTTAAATAGGCATTTGCCCCTCTAAAGGCTCGTACACACTGGCGCGACGCGACGCCCGACACAAAGGCACCGCGTGTCTCGCGACGAGCGGCGCCTTTGTGTAGCGCTGTCGCGTCGCGCCTGTCTGGGGGAGCCTTAATTTAATAACGTTGCATAAAGTTACACATGACGACACGCGACGCGACACAAAGCCACCGCTCATCGGTGCCTTTGTGCCGCGTGCGATTCGCGTCATGTTTCGCGCCCGTTTGTAGGAGCCTTAAATCGTGCCTCGTCTGCACTTGACTTACAGTTCATTATCACCGCGCGTTTACTTAAGTTTTATAAACGCGCGAAATTTGAAATGAATCGGTGTATCAGCAAATAAATATCGCCGATATATCGGTATCAGTATCGGTTACACCCCTAGTCTGAATGTATGTTCCAACATCACGCACAAATTAACAGATATATTTTGTTCAAATTTTGCATAAATATTCCCTATAGGTCAGCCGGGTAATTACGTAACACACTAACAGTAGGAATAGGTTTAATTTTGACAGTTCAACAACATTCATTGCGTTATTTACGTTGTTGAACAGACAAATTTTTCGAACAAATTAAGCAATGGATTAGCAATAGGCTTCAAAATGATTCAAATTGTGATAGATAATGTGTTACGTAATTAGGGTGCTGGTAGTAAAATAAATTAATTATCACGTTATTTGCTACGGGGGATTGCAATTTGTTAGTATTCTCCTACACTTAGTTTAAGGCCAAAAGGTTAGCACATTGCAGATGGTTACAGATTTAACCATTTAAATGATTATCATCACGCAATACCTTTATGGAGCTAAGCAGTTAAGAGTCAATCATGCCGTATATAATACGGGGTGGTTTTTGAAATGGGGCAATTAGGGCAGCTGCGCCGATACCTTAATCGTTGTCGCTACAAATAAAAATGGTCTTAGGAGACTGTTCGTAACTTTTTGAAACATTTTGATCTGCATTCACATATTTTGAAAAAAAAATACAGTCAGGAATAAAATGGGCAACTTTCACAAAATAAAATTTTTAAGTCATTCTATCATGTTCGATATAAGGATCAAAAACTCAATCGATCAGACCGACTGAGGTTTGAGTACTAGAAAAGTCAAAAATCTCAAAAAACTTCCCCTAAATTTCGTAGGAAATGAGACTGAGATGAGAGAGAACACAATACCTATACCAGTGTATGACAACAGTCCAATTATTCCATTACTTCACTGGACTGAATAGGAAACGAATATAGCAGATAGTTACATATTTAACCTTTTAAATGATTATCCCCCCCTCTATACTTTCAAGGAGGTATGCAGTCAATCATAGCAATCTAAGAACAGCTATTTTAGTCAACTTTCAACAAAGCAAATAGCTTAGCGGTTCGACGACGGATTTGCAAACCTATGTTCGATTCCAAACAATTGATATTTTTTGTGCTTTGTAAAAAAAGTAAAAGTTTAAAAGTAAATTAATTAAAAATAAATATCTATGGTTAGGTGACTTAATGAGAAATCCCGTGTGTTTCCAATCTACTGTTATATTATTTAAGTGATAGGATAGCTGTTCGTCAGGAATAATATGTAAGAAAGCATCAGTCAGTGTATCAGTGTTGTGCCATTAGGTGGTATTACTACTATTATTTTTATTTTTAAACCTTTGACATTTGTAGTATTCTGAATTTATTAAATTTTTTGAGGATTTTTTTTTTTTATAATTACTTGATTAGTTCAGACAATAATATAATTATTTGCACACCTTATTAGGTAATGATACAGAGTACTTTTTATTTATTTGTAACATATGTTTATGCCTACCTGTATTAAGCAAATAAATAATTTGATTTGATTTGATTACAAAAAGTTGAGGTTAGTCTCCTAAGACCATTTTCCTGTAGCTACAACGGTTAAGGTACCTGTCCTTATTGCCCCGGCTCAAAAATCCAACCTGTATACAAGCACCACCATCCATCCTGTATAATGACCACTAAAGACTGCGGGTGTCGACCTTAGGACGAGCTGCTTCTCACACGGACAACTATAGGTACGTCGCTTGCTCCCGCGTCACCAGTCCTGACGCTCTTCATAGTTTGGCTGCTGAAACCAAAACTACAAACGTAGTATATACAGGACTGTTTTATAGAAATGTAGCTGCTATTTTAGTATAATTATTATGTTGTCTTACGACTTCCATGCGAATGAAGTCGAGGGCAGAAGGTACTTAGTCATAAATAAACCTCTTAATAAATAGCACGTTCATAAATTAACGACTTAAAGTTAGCACCATAATATTATTGCCCTTAAATAGCACTCAAAAAGGTGTCCAGAGACGCGTTTCGTGTTTAGCATATCAAATAAAATGTTCTTTCAACTATTAGTCACAAATATTTACACGAATCCGTTGGGTAAATGAAACACAGAAACATGAAAATCGTGTTATCGTGACTTCTCATTTAGACCATCCTTTTACACCTTGATTGTTTTCAAGGAATTATTATGAACGGGTATTATACGCACATCGAAGGAGTGACCGTGAGTTGGCATCGCATAAAGTACCTTTTCACCTCTTGCTCAAAAATTCCGTCATTGTAGCGTACAAGAGTGGGTATAAAATATCATATTTTCCTCTAGGGGAAAAAGTATTTTTGTTTTAATTTTTGCTCGTTACCAACGAGCCTACAAAAACGAAAAAGTCTTTATTCCTAAGTAGAATAATCATGAATAAGGACTCGACTTATTACCGTTTCATAAAAAACCGGCCAAGTGCGAGTCGGACTCGCGCACTAAAGGTTCCGTACCATTATCTATAAAAACGGGAAAAAAATCATGTCTCTTGTATGGGAGCCCCCTTAAATATTTATTTTATTCTGTTTTTTAGTATTTTTTGTTATAGCGGCAACAGAAATACATCATCTGTGAAAATTTCAATTATCTAACTATCACGGTTCATGAGATACCGCCTTGTGACAGACGGACAGACAGACGGACGGACAGCGGAGTCTTAGTAATAGGGTCCCGTTTTACCCCTTGGGCACGGAACCTTAAAAAGAAGACCATTTTATTTTTGAAAATCGAACTAAAATCGGCGATCTCTTCGGTAGAATGCGTGCATTGCATTGCAGCTACAGAAGAAATAAAAAAGGCATTGGCGCGAAATCTTTAGACTTTTTCTCTAATTACAAATTAAATTAGTGACCCTAATTTATTTTTAATGTTGTAGGTATTGGCTTATTTTATTTTCTCGCAATCTTAGTGAAAATTAAGTATAGTGTAACACACGGCGCTAAAAACCCATTATAACTCGATTTACTCCCTCGCCAGAGCTCGGGAGTAAAACTACCTCATAATGTATAATGGGTCATTATAGCCCCTTTTATAGGTAACAATCTACTATTTGTTTAAGTTACGAGTAAAGGCACCTTCAAACAGACGCGAAAAGCGAGGCAACACAAAGACACCGCTCGCCGCGCGACAGGCGGTGCCTTTGTGTCGCGTCGCGTTTCGCGTCTCTTTGAAACAGCCTTAACTCCGAAAACCGGTAATACGAGCAGTTAGCTGCAACAAATAATCACCAGTGTAGCTGTGTATGTCTCGTAGGTCTAGTAATCGCAAGCAATACTGCTGAGCATGAAACCCTGGGTTCGATTCCCAGGTCGGGTAAAGGTTAGTTAGTTTTTCTAAAACGAATTTCTCAGTAGCAGCCCGGAGTCTGGATTTGTGCCCGGTTGATGGCAATAGGCTCGCCTTCTATGACATAGGACTTAAATATCCTACTAATGTTATAAACGTGAAAGTTTGTGAGGATCGATGGACGTTTGTTACTCTTTCACGCAAAAACTACTGAACGAATTTGGGTGCAATTTGGAACACAGATAGTTTATAACCTAGATCAACACGTAGGATACTTTTTATCCCGGTAGTACGTTCCCGTGGGATAATTTCCGACCTCCACGCGGGTGAAGCCGCGGGCAAAAGCTAGTATATTATGTGGCGAAATTTGGGTGTACTGTAGGTACACCTCGGCCTAATCCTTCGGGGATTACAACCAATTTGAGTGTTGTATGACCAACCTTTATTTGCCAAATTTTCTATAAGTAATTAATTAATTATACAAAACAAAGGCTAAGTTGTAACTGGGATCAAATGTCGCTATTTCCACTTATCGAGCCAGACAAATGCGTCACAGCACTTGTCCTATACATAGTCGTCCCGAGCTTAATTTATGACTCATTATAGAGGTGTTGCTATTGTCCTACGACTTCCATGAGTCAGTTCAGCCCTCCCCATCAACGACCCAAAGGGCAGTAGTGAACAATAAAGGGTAAAGAATATCAAGATATACATGTATATTATATAAATTCTTCTATATTTTGTGAATGTGAGAACGTTGTAGGCCTAACTTGTAGACTAGATTTGTAGACCTTTTTATATTTTGTTGAGTGCCTGTTACTTGTTGACAGGCCTACGCTTTCCTCCCATATCTATCAACACTGTAATTTGAAACATTGTAAAAGCCCCTTATTTTTTAAAAGAGTAACCGTGGAGTTTCTTGCCGGCTCTTCTCCATGGGAAACAACCAATTGGAACCGTGCACCTAGCTTCTGACGTTTCATAAGTGCCCATGTTGGTTGATGTGAAATAAAATAATTTGATTTGATTTGATTTGAGATGAAAATGAAAAAAAATAAGCACAGAGTGACACAAGTAAGGAAAAATAAGCTGAAAAAATTGCAAATAGGTACCTACCAAAGGTTGTCAGCAAATAATATCATCATTAAAACCGAAGTGCCGATCACATGTCCATTATTCAGTCTAAATTCGTTCGCTCTTTGTTTAAAAACATAAATGTTAGGCATTTCGCAGGATAACATAATTGAGTCATGCTCATACATACTCGCATACCTACAGCTGTTACACTTACGCAACATGCATCTTATCGGTCAAACAGAAATAATTAACTTAACACTAAGAATGAAGTGCTATTACAAAGGTATTTACAACTTGCAAGTCCGGAAAAAAATGTTTTAAGTAGCTACAGGAAATACTCACTAAGCGCCACTTTTGAAGATATTTTTATTTATTTAAAACTCAATCAAAATTCCTTTCGACCAAATTAATATCAACCTGAGTTATACCTATGTACAATACGGCCGATGAATCCATCTATTCCCATCCAATACCAAGGAGCTAATACCATTTGGTATTAGTTTATTTCCGAATTTATTTTCTATTCCCAACGAGTACCACATTTTTTTAAATAAATAATCTGTTACTAACGAATACCAAAGCGTGACTTTTTGTACACTCAGCTACACAAAGTTTTATTTAAATTGCGTTTTACCGAAATCTAGGGTAATCTAAATATAGGGTTAGGGTTAATAAGCTGGTCGACGGAGCCCCGCTGCGCGGGGCTCCTATTTCTGTGTAAAGGGTTTAAAGGAACCTAACCAACCGAACCTCGGGATGCCACTGACGCCGACCGTCTAGGGTTAGGATTTTCGGGAACATTTATTATGTTTTCGGAAACTTAGTTCGTCACTCAAAGCATTTTAATTTTACTGAACCTGACTGTATCTGATTTCTTCAAACTTGTTTTGGTATTGGTTTTAAAATGTGGTACTCGTTGGGAATAGAAAATAAATTCGGAAATAAACTAATACCAAATGGTATTAGCTCTTGGTATTGGATGGGAATAGAGCGATGAATCAAGGCCGGTCCGTACTTTGTGCTGAAGGCTACGCAAGAATTTTTTTTAGGAACCAAATGGTGGCATGACGCGAGTATGAGTGAGTGAACATGCGCGAAAGTTCGGAGAGCCTATGTTCAGACCGGCCGTATTGTAAAAACTACCAACCCCATTAACATCACTTTGCTTGCCTAAAAACTAATAATCTGAACAAACTGAATAACAGTTTATCAATTTCGCATGATTTCATCGTGTTTTTCACCGAAAACTAATCAAGTCAGAAGGCGATAAGAACGTAATGTTGTAGGAACAAAACAAAATGTTAATAATCTTTATCATTATTCATTACCAACTTGTTTCTAAAATGACTTCTTGTAAAGGCTCCCACAGACAGGCGCGACGCGACAGCGCTACACAAAGGCGCCGCTCGTCGCGCGACACGCGGTGCCTTTGTGTCGGGCGTCGCGTCGCGCCAGTGTGTACGAGCCTTAAAACGACGACTTTCTAAAACGAAATTAATTTCAGATGCACGTTATGGCTCATGTTGATTGTATTACACATTACTCGTACACAATTATGTAATTTACAAGTGTCAATAAGAGCCTAATCTTCATGTAGGTATTAAAATGTCATAATTACTAGGCCAATTAAATATTTTATTAGCTTAGACATCTACCCAGTTGTAATAAAACAATTGTCACAGTTTAGATATGCTATCGTCAAGTTGGCAATGACTTATTTTTCGCTCTTGGTAAATTGTAATGAATTAATGTCACATCAGAAACGGGAAGAAATAGATTCATATAAATTTGTAGCACTTTCTCGGTTCTTTCATTGGTTGGTTTTAATAAAGAAGTATGACATTGTTGTAAGTAAGGGAGAAAATACATAGTAGAGTTAAGGATGGTTTCCACCAAACGGCTCGCATCGCATCGGATCGGAAAGCATACGAACGGATGCGGCGACAGCAGATCGCGTCCGGCAGGATGTCGAGTTGTCGACGCATACGATCGGCTCCGTACCGTCGATTACGAACGTATCCGTTTCTGCGCCTAGTCAAATAGTTTCATTCATTCCGGTTTGACGTGTTCTAATTCAGATGATTGTGTGGTCGGGTACGACGATAGGCGAACGGAGCCGATCGCGCGTCGCAGCATACTTTCGGCTACGATCGCGTGTCGCGGAAGACGCCCGCGGTCAAGCTGCTGTGCGCGGCTTGGTAATATAGACTTCAAATACTGTGTACACGATTTAATATCGTTTAAAGATTGTAAAATCCGTTCCGAATCGATGCGATACGAGCCTTTTGGTGGAAATCATCCTTAACTCTTATCGGCGAGCAGAATAAGTACGTAGTAGTAGTGGATAAAGTACCTATATATATTTGTAAACACTAGGTACAAGGAAAATGAACACTTTGAACATGTGCATTATAGTGGTAGGCGCCCACGGTACCTATCACTATAATACACACGTTCAAAGTTCACAAGATCATCCAGTTCCTAGACGATTAGAAATGAATAATGTTTAGATAGTTAATTGTATCGTAACAGCAATAATGCAGATATTACATAACACCACGCCTTGTTGCCCCGAAGGATTTGTTTTTTTACCTATAGTACACCCCCATGACCCACATTTCGCCAGTAATGTTTATAAGCCCCATGTAATAGGGGGCGAGCCTATTGCCGCCAACCGGGCACAAATCCAGACTCCGGGCTGCCACTGAGAAATTCCAGATAGAAAAACCCAATAACACTTTGCCTGATCGAATCCAGGACCTCATGTCGGCTTCGCCCGCGTGGATGTCGGAAATGTTTCCAAGTGAAAGTGCTTCCGGGAAAAAAAGTACCCTTTGTCCTTCCCCAGGATGCCATCTATCTCCTTTCCAAATTTTATCGAAATCCGATCAGTGGTTTAGGCGTGAAAAGGTAACATACAGACAGAGTTACTTTCGAATTTATAATATTAGTATGGATTATACGTACTTACTAAACGAGGATTGAAGGCTCATACAAACAGGCGCGACACGAAGGCACCGCTCGTCGCGTCGTGCTTTCGCGTCGCGCCTGTCTGCGGGCGCCTTAAGGAGGCCGTACAATCAAAGAGATTAGGTATAATAAAATTGCTGTTACCACCATCTTCAAATGACATTCAACTACGAAACCAACGACAGACATCATCAGAATCCAGGGTCTAATCGATAACTCGGTAGATAAAGGCGATATTGTCAGGTTTCTGTAATCAACACTTCACAGTTCGGTATCAGAAAATTAACAGACAATACTTTCTTATCAGTAATATATCGTAGGATGTAGTAATATATCTGTCAACACAGACTGCGTTGATGAATGAATGGCGACGGGAGATACGGTCTAAGTTTTATTATTTAATAATAATAATGGCATGTGGGATGTGGACTCAGCAATCATTGTGCCGATAGTCGTGACAGCCAAAAGCCTCGACCAACACCTGAGGAGGCTCTCGTTGGGCAGCTGGATCAAGGGCTTGATTCAGAAAGCGGTACTTCTGGACACGGCTCGCATTGTTAGGAGGTTCCTCTCTCTGGAGCCCTGACCGCCGGTAGCTTGGACCCTGTTCCCGATACCGGTGGGCTACTATTTTTTATATTTTTAAATGTTTTTATATTTTCTATATTCTAATATATAAAAATATAATTTGTATGTGTAATATGTAAATGAAATAAAGAAATAATAATAATAATTTCTTTATTGCCAGGCAACTGAAGCCCATAGATAAAATACACAAATTACAAAATAACAAACTAATACATAATAAAATTAAAACTTGTGTTAATAAAATATTGCTTAGAACTATGTTAGTTTAGTAGCACTTCACTTCACTAGCTATTGTCCTTGTGCTGTCCTGTGGTATTTGCCCGCGGAAGCGACGGAACACCACGTAAACACGCTGTTTTAGTCTACAAGTTAAGACTCCTACAAACAGGCGCGACACGCGACGCGAATCGCGCTCGACACAAACGCACCGCTCGTCGCGCGACGAGCGGCGCCTTTCTACCGCGCTGTCGCGTCGCGCTTGTCTGCGCTTGTCTTGGGAGCCTTTAATAGTCTTTCGATTGTTTTAAATAATTATGAAAATAACTTTGCCTACTTGTTTCAAAATAGAAGTCGCTTTAGACCACATCAACATGACATCATCATCATTTCAGTCGAAAAACGTCCACTGCTGGAAATTTTGCCCGCCAAACGTCAACATATTACATTGAATTATTCGTTTATTCTCAAATTATACCTAACTACTTACCTATATTTTATTAGGTAAAGCGTGTTAAATTTATGACCGAAATCATATTCATTGATTTTATTACCTACATTTTTTTTTACATTCAATTACTACAAAATCCCAGCAATAAAACGTAATTTTATGACATTATCAGTTCAAAATTAATGATCAATGATGAAGTATCATATTTTGATATTTAATTTATTTTATCAATGATGAACACAGACAACTTAGCCCCGTAGACACCTCATTAAGAACATTTTGTTCGAATATATTATCGCCAAAAGTCAGGGGGGGCCGAGGTGCAAAGAGAGCTGTGATTGGCTATTTCAATGTCACATGTCATACGTCAAATGACTCATAGGACGGCTTAGGGTTGGTATGAGACTCGATATTTTTATCGATAAGCAACATTTGTAAGTACTTAGATTTATTTATCTATTGAAAAAGGTACACCGATCAAATAAAATCTCACATTATAGCACAGAGATACTACGTATAGTAATTCGTTATACCTAGTATTTATATCTAGGTATACTTTATTCAGGAAATATTTTTTCAATCAAACAGAAAATAGTTTTGGAGAAGCACGTGCCACGTTTGCGCCAAATTCCATGCACTGAGTGTATTCATTATACACTCAGTAACACTCACTAATATTAAGTGCCAAAATATTTCGGGAATTAGGTAACTAAAGTCGATAATATCTGACAATATTGAAAAGTGACCCACCAACGTTGGTACAGCAGTAATATTAGGTCCTTACATATGAAATTGATGTTTTATATGGAAAAATCAAAACAATTCTTTTTTAACATTTTTTTTGTTTAATCAATCAAGGTACCATTGTGATCTATGCACTTTTGCCATTTTATAGGGAGTTCATTGATATCTTTGCTGAAAAAATTTCGGGAGCGAGAATCAACAAAATCTTTGAAGGTATTTTGGACTGCCTCATCTGAATTGAATTTTTTTCCAATTAAGAAATTATCCAAAATCCGAAAAAATGGTAATCGGTTGGAGCAAGGACCGGGGAGTATGGGGGGTGACGGAGACATTCCAATCCTAGCTCCTCTAGTTTCGCCACCGTCTGTTGTGCAGTGTGTGGTCTGGCGTTGTCCTGAAGCAGCAGTGGGCTAGAGCGGTTGACCAATCTCGGCTGTTTAATGGCTAGATTTTCCATCATGGTTTCCTTTTGTCGGCAATACAGATCTGCCGTAATCGTCTGACCAGACTTTAGGAAGCTGTAGTGGATGACACCAACGCTGGTCCACCAGACACTAACCAGTACCTTTTTTTGAGTCAACTTTCGCTTGGAGCAGGATTTAGCCGGTTCTCCTGGATTTAACCACTGTGATGAGCGTTTCCGATTATCGTATAGGATCCATTTTTCATCACAAGTAATGATACGATTCAAAATCCCCTCGTTATTGTGACGGTTGAGTAACGTGAGGCAACAGTCGACTCGTGTTTGTTGGTTTGCTTCACTTAGTTCATGCGGTACCCATTTTTCAAGCATTTTCACTTTTATAATTTGTTTCAAATTATTCAAAATGGTTTTATCACTCACACCGAAGCCTGCAGCTAACTCTGACGTGATTTGAGATGGATCCGCTTCCACGATCACTTTCAATTCCTCATTGACAACTAGGGTCTCCGGCCGTCCACGAGGTTTGTTCTGGAGGTCAAAATTTCCAGAACGAAAGCGTTGGAACCAAAAACGTACTGTGTTTTCTTTTACAATGGCTTCTCCGTACACATTATTAATCCTTCGAGCTGTTTCTGCAGCGCTAGTGCCACGATAGAATTCGTATTCGAAAATAATGCAATATTTTATGTTTTCCATAATGAGCACAGAATGATGTCAAAGCAAAATTAAATGGCGCGAAAACAAATGAATTATTACATTCGAAACACAAATAGACACGCTTTAAATGGAAATAAATTTGAATTTGGAATTCTTAACCAAACGCCGGCTTTTTGAGATCAAAGTGGCCAGTTCTATAAAACATCAATTTCATATGTAAGGACCTAATAAATAAAATTCGTCGTTTCTTTTTGAGTTCAAAGCAATCCGTAGTAAAATGACGGGAACATATAACACTGTTTGTAGTGGGACAACAATTTTCTTCTCGTTTTGTAGCGCTTATACAAATTTTCTTTAATTCTAGGCATTTTGGAAACCTTTAAAACAAAATAATGATTATTTATTTATTTTATGTTTGTGGTAACATATCGACATTCTATTTGTAGATTTGTTATCGATTCAACATCACTAGTAAACTGTTACCGATGATAGAGCGAGATAGTAATATATAAATTAAAACGTGAAAGAAAGAGATTTTTCAAAAGACATCAACGAGCGCTACTGCACCTTTGCATTTGTTTCGTATTCAAATAATGTCGTTAAATTAAATTTTGTAATTATTTTAGGCTTTTAAATAACTTATCGGTGAAATGTAATGCCGTATTTGTGTAACCTCGAAGTTTTGCTACATTTTCCGCACCATTTCACTGCACAATACGGCATTTTGAACATTCTTTTCGATTTTTAAAACCTCAGAACAATAACTAAAACACGTCAACATTCAGTAACGGACTGACTGGCGCTTCCTAGACGAGTTGGGGGCGTGGCCATCACATATGAGGCCGTAGAGCTAATGCTTGGTGAGCGCGGTTGCCCTCCTATGCGGTGTCTACGGGGCTAAGTTGTCTGTGATGATGAAACATCATGATAATCAGAAATTGTTATTTTTTTTAAACTTTATTAATTCGATTTTCTGTTTCATCAAAGGCATACATTTTGTCCTACACATGATTGGTCTGTAAAAGTCGTAACTAGATTAAAAAAATGTCCAATTGATCCGAATACTCAGTCATAGTTCAAGCCAATGAATGTCATATTATCTTGATTGGTTTAAGTGAGTCCACCGCCGGTTCACCTTCCTTCATACGGCGATGAAGTCAAAAATGTTCCCATGCCTCTTGCGTAGGTACCTATATAATCCTTTACACGGACCACGTGTGAGCCAAGTTCATTCACCACCGTTAACTCAATTACATCCTTACGACCTCACACAATAGCCCTCATATACATCAATGATTTGATGCTCATTACTCAGTTGAAATACAAACGGTTTCGCAAAGCAGCAAGTGAACCAGCAATGGAAGTTTCATATTGAACGGTTTGTACAGTCGCCAGCAGGTCAAGCTACACGAAACTGTCAAATTCCTCCAAATGATTTTAAACCTTAAATTGTTGTAGATGAAGTTCAAAATCGAATGAGAAAATCGTGACAGTTTCTGGTAAATTGATGTGCTCGCGACTGTACGACGAACCGTTGCGTCGGAATTCCGTTCAACGAAGTAATTTATGTCTGACAAGTAGCTGGACCATTGTTAACAGCATTGCTCACGAGTTTTTGTAGTAGGAGCTTGCGACAATAATTGTAACACGAATAGATCTTACTTTATTATGCAACGCTTTGCGGCAATCTTTTCTTGAATAGCCTGAAACACTTGTGAATGCACTGAAATGTTAGAAGAGCGATAGACTTACGTTACAAAGCCCAATGGAGCGACCGGTCTTTTGTCCTTGACATACTGAGACTAACGAACAAGTAATTTCCTTTTGTTGGTTCCGCAAATTAGCCATTTGAGTTTATTAACAAAACTGAAACGAATTTCCGTTTTTAGATAAGACACTTTTATAAAACTTAAATATGTATATAAATCCACGGCATGTGTGATAAGTGTGATAAACTGATAACTGATAACCCACCTGCATTATGCATTTTTTGGGTTCCGTACCCAAAGGGTGCCAACGGAACCCTATTACTTACTTAAGCCTCCTCTGTCCGTCCGTCTGTCTATCAGCGGGCTGTATCTAATGAACCCTAATAAGTAGACAGTTGAAATTTGTGTATATTTTTTATTGCCGCTATAACAACAAAATAATAATAAAAATAAAATAATTAAAGTTAAACATTAAAGGGGGTCCCCATACAAGAAACGTGTTTTATTTTCAACATGTAATGTTAAATATTGTACAGTGGTACCGGCCCTTCGTCTGCGAGTCCGAATCGCACTTGGCCGGCTTTTATTATTAGTGGGGCTTCAATTTGCAATCCGATATTGAAACCGGTCGAGCACATCGATATAACTTATAGTCGTTATTATACCAATAAATAATATTACAATGTAATGCTACCACACATCATAACATGATAACGGCTGACATTAAATGTTTTGTTTTATTGTTAAAGGTAAACAAAAATGGCTGACAAAGAAGCGGAACTGATTGAAAAGAGGGAGACAGGCAATGGCATGGCAAAGGCGTGTGGAAGTGGCGTCAAACTGAAGAGAGAACTGGGCCTGTTTTCAGCAGTAAACTTGATACTTGGTGTCATGATCGGATCTGGTATCTTCGTGTCACCAGCTTCCGCGCTCGAACACTCCGGATCTGTTGGCCTTTGCCTGATAATATGGACAGTTTCTGGAATTATATCCTTATTAGGTGGGTGTAGGTAAGATACCTATTGATTACCTATTCAAAAACACTACTGTTAAGTTTCTTTTAACTTTATTTTACTGACGTTTTTTTTTCAGGAGCTTTGTCATTTGCTGAATTAGGGACTGTGGTTGGTAAATCCGGCGCTGAATACTCCTATTTTCAAGAAGCATTTGGAAACACACACAAATTTTGGGGCCCATTGCCCTCATTTATATGTGCATGGATATATGTTGTTATTTTAAGACCAGCAGAAGTCGCTATAATCGTCATGACGTTTGCTGAATACGCAATTCAACCTTTTACACCAGATTTAGATCAAGATTATAAAGATATAGCTATTAAACTGGCTTCTATAAGTGCATTGTGTAAGTATTCTTTAAATTTAACTTTTTGATTTACATGGTTGTCTAAATCGATTAATACGAGTGGAATCGATTGGGTCACAATGGCCGTTCCCAGTTGGCGCGCCTCACTATTACGCTGTGAATGAACTGTCAGTGTCACTGTCAGTCTGTCATGTCAAATTCAAAATTCAAATAACACTGGACCACTGGATGCGTTGTTTTATGTTTGTGTTTCTAAATCAAGTTTTAATATCTTTTACTTGTGAATAACTAACTAGAAGTGTCAAAGTTGATTATTCTACTTATTGCAAGTAAGTAAAAATAGTTTATTTGTCTAAAAGTGTGTAGTAATCATGTTAGTTCTGTACTGCCAATGTAACTTTATTTAACTTGTTTTTAGATTAGAATGCCTTCCGACCGTAATAGTGAAACAAGAGACGCGGTGAAACGCGAAATAAAAGAAATACTAGCACGTTGCAAGCACGAGTGGAATGTTATCGACAATTCGCCTTTGGACGCGCCGAATGTTAGCTTGGAACAAATAAACGAAAAAACGCTTTGTTACATGTTAGGACTGGGAACAGAGATTCAGAATTCCAATACCCCGATTACAGTGGATGACAACCTTCTAACCAGCCAGTTTCTCAAAGAAATTAAAGATAAAACAAACCAGGTGGAAGAGTATACTGCTTTTATGAGAGGCTCCATACATGACATTGACGCTGAGATAAATAGGTAAGCTGAATGTTCTGCTACAAATTATAATGACCATTAGGTGCTTTATCTATATTGAGAAATTGTTGTCTCAGCCGAGTAACTATTAACGAAGTCATAACACCTCACCTGTCTAAACAACAAACTAAACAATGTTTCAGATTGAAAACACAAATAAGTATAACACAAGAGGCCAAGTCCCGTCCCAAGGCAAACAAGCGAGAAGTTCAGCCAGAACACATCCATAGAGCTAAGGAGAGGTTCCAGACCATAAAGAATGAGTTACACGGGCTCATACACTCGCTGTTCCCTGACTCGGATAGCGTGATCATTGAGGTCATGGGGGTGAGTTGGATATGAATTTATTTTGTTAACTTTAATAGGGATTTTTCATATGGAATTTCTCAGTAGTCGCCTGTAGTGTTGATTTGTAACCAGTTGATGGCAAATGCTCACCCCTTATTACTTGGGACTTAAACATAACTGGCGAAATGTGGGTGTACTATAGGTACAACTCTTCCTAACCCTTTGGGGAAACAAGGCATGATGTTATGGGTATGTGTGTTTAATAATAAGAATGAGAAAATTATCCAATTATAAGTTGACCAGCCGTTTCCTAGGATAAACAAATAGTATCACAATCTGACAAACATTACAACTTACATTAGCCTGTTATGCCAGGTGCCAATTAGTCTGCTATCCTAACTAATATTATAAATGCGAAAGTAAGTTTGTTTGTTTGTTACCTTTTCACGCATAAACCACTGAACCGATCATCCTGAAATTTTGCATATATGCTGTCAGGTGTACAGAAACGGACATAGGGTACCTTTCATACCGAAAAAAAGTACTGTTCTCAAGAAAAACAACAATAACGTTCTTATGATAATAGATGGCGCCACGTGCCTTTCGAATCATGATTGAATTATTAGAGAAACTTTAGTAGTGTGTTAAGAGTTTATTTTTTATTTAAGTACCTAATACATTTTGTGAGTCTAGCCTGTCGATAGACCGGTTTTTCATCCTCGCTAACTATAATTCCCCGAGCAACCCGAATTCACTGTCAAATTCTAAATTAACGCGAGCAAAGCCGTGGCCAAAAGCTAGTACTATTTATTTGAATATTTGTCTCTTAAAATAATTGCCAATCTCCTATATTCTAGTCTAGTTATAAAATGATGTTTATTATCTTGTAGCCTCTGTTGAGTGTAGTAGAGAAAATATAATAAAATACCTAAGATTTTTCTTTTTAAGTTCAAGAAAATTCTTGGTCTTTTTCTCACAAATGAAAAAAGTTTTACAGTGTAACATTTCTTTTTGCAGCAACTAATGGCAGAGCATCTAAATGAGACATCAAACGGCTACATACCAATCACATCAGAGACATTCCAAATAATAGAACTGCTGAAAGACATGAAAATTGTAACCGTCAATCCTTATAACAATATGGAAGTCAAGTTGTCATATTGATAGTATTGGGTCAATCAATATCTGCCTAGCCTTTTCCCAACTATGACGGGGTCGGCTTCCAGTCTAACCGAATGCAGCTGAATACCAGTATTTTACATGGAGCAACTGCCTATCTGACCTCCACAATCCAGTTACTACGTAGTACGATACCCCTTTGTTAAGAATGGTTGTCCGATTTTCGGGCTTCTGATGACCCGTAACGACTGTCAAAGATCCTCGAATGACAACCAGGACCAATGGCTTGTAGACAGAGATGAATAGAAAGGGCAAAACTGGAACGTCTTTTGAAATCATTTTGTGTGTGTCCTCAGTAGTCAATGATTGCCATTGTTGGTCTGAATGTAACTTGTGTTTATAATGCATGTAATATATATATAATAATGAATTTTGTTCAGATAGCTTCATCTGGGTAATCACTCCATCGTCGACTTTGTTTCTGTCATCTCTGACCTAGACTAGAGTCAGAGCAAACCAATCGCAAATATAAAAAAAAAAGATAGTGAAAACATGTTAATTTCTTGATTGGTAACATATTTTTTGTTAACTGTTCATATCATACTAGAGATTAATTACATAGTAATTACTATGTACAGAACTTCGACACTACCTAAATAAGTAGCTATATTTGTAACAATACACGCATGTCAATTGTTTTAAATATTTAACTATTAAGGACCTTTCCCAGCGCCGGCGATTAGCGAGAAACGGATAGAGCTAGCAACTAAAAAACCGGTCAAGTGCGTGTCGGTCCACGCACAATTGAAGGGTTCCGTAGTTGGGAGGAATTTATCCCAAGAACAAACTTAAAATTGTAGTTGAAAACACGTTCTTCAAACATGTTCTCCCATACTTTCCAACTGCAAATGTAAGTTGGTCGACTATTACTCGTAAACTTGTAAAGCCTACTTAGCTGTGATAGTTTTCTTTTTAATTTATACTACTGCCGTGAATTTTTTCACATATCCAAAAGCAACCATTTAGCTGGTTGGGGAGGGATACTAGACTCTAACAAAAATTTGCAATTTAAAGCTTAATTTTGCGTAAACGGATCCCTGAATCAAAAAGTGGTTTTCACATCCCCACTTTACGTGTACAGGAGGTAAAAAGGATTTTTTCATGATTTTATTTTACCACTTTATCGGCGTGATTAATCCATCCATCAATCCATGCCAAATTATAGCTTTCTAGCACTAAGAGTCTCTGAGCTAAGCTGCGGACGGACAGACGGACATGGCGAAACTATAAGGGTTCCTTGTTGACTACGGAACCCTAAAAACGAGTTGTTTGTTTGATAGAGTTCTCGCATGTGGAGTGAACAGTCAGCGATAAACTATTAGTATATGTATCTTTTCTACTGACACGGGACCTACAATCTTTTATACGTTTCTTGAGCGAAAAAAAGGTCGATAGCTAGTCGCTTCCTCGTCGGTGGTGGTGGGACAGATGCCTTCTGCCAGGACATAAGCGTACATACTATGATGTGGCAATTTATGTTCTAGTTACATTTGTACAATAGATATAGAGAAGGGACCAAGGAAATTTTGTTTAAGATTGATTGTAATTTAGTCTTAAGGATATAGTAATAAAAGTTGTTTAAGTTTTTAATTCCATTTTTTTTTATTTTCTATTTCACCTCTATCCACAAGACAGCGAAAACATACTTATTTCCACACAGATGGACATGATCTGACATTATATGGAATTATTGTTGAGTTCTGGGTGCAAAAATAATGGTCAATCAGATAAACAAGGATTACGGACTCTACTTCTATGCAAAAAGTATTCCATAATAACCGAGTTTCAAATAGCTCACTCCATAAAGCACCAAATAGCATTTTCTCCGAGTGTTTGATACATTTTTTTCACATCAAAATAACCAATTTGAATAAAATGGTTGACAGGAAAAATGTCAACTTTTATACCAAAACATATGAAGCATGTATTAATATAACTAATGACTTCTATTTATTTTCAGTTGTAATGACGTACATTAATATAACAAGCGTCAAGTTGTTCGTCAAAGTACAAAATATATTCGGAGTGTGTAAAGTTTTTGCGTGTCTCATCGTTATTGGAGGAGGGATCTATGAAATTGCAAAAGGTACCAAACACTTTCATTTAAGGGTGATGCACTCAGGTAGCCCGCGAAATTCAAAAACACTTACGTTTTTTGCAATTTGCAGGTCACTGTCAGGTTGTATGTTGAATAAAATATGATTCGCGGCCGTAAAATATATGCCTTTATATAATTATAATCATTAGAATCAGCAATACAAGTCTTTAAGTTAGAATTGGCGTCAAATGTCATGATTTCATGAAATAGTAATTCAATAGGGTAATATGAACTTGGAGAGATGTATGGATAATTTTTATGATTATAATTCTATAAATAATTATTTGACACGGCCGCGAATCATATTTAGATTAACATAGAACCTGATACTGACCTGCAAATTGCAAAAAACGTAAGAAAATTTTATTTTCGCGGGCTGCCTTGGAGCGTCCCCCTCGTTTTTATTTAGTCAAAATCCCAAGCCTCTTACGGACAGATGTATCTCATCATTCTCAACGCCGAACGAGAGTCGTAAGTTGTCGATGTTGTATTAAGAACCTTACTATACTCTGAATAAAGTCTATAGTCTAATGTTCCTGGTATTCATTTTACCAAATGCATAGAAACATAGATCCGTATCCGTGATATCCATTTCATCCAATGGACGTCATCATAATAATTCTGACAGATTCTCAAGCCAAGCATGTTGTATTAAAAAACGGAATATTGTAACAGTCTTTAAAAGAGATGTTCATGTTTAGCTACAATTTCTGCCTATTAAAATTTAAGATGACCCATAAATATTCTTATTTCTTGGTCCTTTGAGTCGAAAATGTCAAAAACTCATAATCCTCCCTAACATATCAAACTTTTACCATTCCAGGAAATACACAACACCTGAACAAAGGCTTTGAAGGCAGTACCTTCAGTCCTGGAGGTATTGCCCTCGCGTTATACTCTGGTTTGTGGGCTTACGATGGATGGAACAGTGTGACGGTCGTCACAGAGGAGATTATTAACCCTGGAGTGTGAGTATTATAAAAGCGGCGTTATTTTATTATAGCCCTGTTATAAGCAGCTGCCAGCCTCCTGGGTTGACCTGCGTGATGCCATTCACAAACACAAAGGAAATTAAATGCCTGTTTTTTAAAGGTTCCGTACCCAAAGGGTAAAACGGGACTCTATTACTAAGACTCCACTGTCCGTCCGTCTGTCTGTCCGTCTGTCACCAGGCTGTATCTCATGAACCGTGATAGGACAGTTGAAATTTTCACAGATGGTGTATTTCTGTTGCCGCTATAACAACAAGTACTAAAAAACAGAATAAAATAAATATTTAAGGGAGCTTCCATACAGACATAACTTTTTTGTCGTTTTAATAGATAATGGTACGGAACCCTTCGTGCGCGAGTCCAACTCGCACTTGGCCGGTTTTTTTCTGTACACGTATAATGTATCATCATGCCAGTCATACATCATACGTCATACATCACGCCATACACGCTAGCCCTGTAGATAAACTGAGGCTGAGGTATACTTGTATAACAGTAGGTACCTACACCAAAAAATTATCTAATTATGCTACCATTATGATAAGGGATGTTCCTAATACTTTTTTTTCGTGTATTGTGCGTATATCAGTATGAGATACAAATCTCTCGCACACACAATCACCTAGACACGGACCTATTATTTGTACGCCGTTGCTTATGCGAACGATTTCGGAGCCATTAATGATGGCCACAACTGATAAACGGATAAGGTGACCGTTCTTATTGCTTTAATTAATAACTGAAATAGTTTGCAAAAGCGTCGGATAAGCGACGAATTAATATCGGGATATTAATTTGTCGTTTAGGCGTTATCAGTTTGTCCAAGGTCTATCTATGAATGCGAGCACAAAATAGAAAGATAATTGAGACTACCTACTCTATTTTTATATCTATTTACATGTTATGGAAACCATGGTATAATAATATACTTCGCCAGGTATAGCATTCCGAGACACAGTGGTCATGTGGGAGACACAAGCATACGTCATCACCGCTGTGTTACCAGTAGTGTGTAATAATAACTCCCCAACCGCCTTTATTACCTGTGCGAATCCGATAAAACAATGAGGTTTTAACTAACAACTACGTTGGTATATGTTTAAATGGAATTGTTTCGTTTGATTAGAAAAACGAAACTACAACTTAAATGCTTTTTTTAACGGAATGGTGACTGATAATGTTTCCATAATTCTTGTTTTGTTGCAATAAAGTGGCAACTGGATAGTGACGTAAGCATGTGTCACTCCCGGAATGCCAGACCTTGTTTTTTTAGACCATGATGGAACTATGTGTAACTCATATCGTGATTCGTCTACAGGCAGCCTCAAAAAGATTATAAGTACATCGACAAGAATCCATTTGATTGTCTAAAATTTGTGTTCCATAATACTGTGATTGTGTAGCTACTCGTAGTAGCTACAATTAAGTACCCAATGTTTAATATGTTTTGTGGCTGTGCATTGCTACCATATTTATGGAACAAATATTGTAGACAATTCAATGAATTCTTGTCGATGTTTACATCTTGTTGAGGCTGACTGTTCCATGTGGGCCTCATAACTTCACCTACACCACAGGAGCTATTTCTAGAATTAATGATTCAATTCTTATTATTTTCCAGTAACGTACCCCTCAGCATATCAATCGCTGTGCCGCTTATAACAGCGCTGTACGTGTTCATGAACGTAGCATACATGACGGTGTTGAGTTACAGCGAGATGACGTCGGTGCCCGCGGTGGCCGTCGCCTTTGGTACGCGAGTGCTGGGACCAGCCAGTTTCCTCATACCGCTCGGGGTCGCTATAGCCACGTTTGGGTGTGCTATGAGTGTGCAATTTGGTGTTACCAGGTGAGTTTATCCATACTATCTTCTTCAACGTAATAAAAACCTTAAATTCATACTCTGATAGAAAACGCACAGCCTTGATATTTTGCACAAGCGTTCATTATAACGAAAGTGAGCAATAAGGAAGGATTTTTGAAAATTCGTCCCCTAAAGTGTTTAAATAGGGGATGAAAATTTGTTGTATGGAATTTTGTCGTTTTTGCTGATGGGAAAACCCATCGGGCACACGGCTTGGTTAAACGCGAAAGTAACTCTGCCTGTTAGTGTTAGTCTGTTCCCTGTTCACGCCTTAATGGCTGAACGGAAATTAAAGTTATTAATTAGACAGCACACAGTTAGACCATGACCTGCGTTAGCACATATGGTACTATTTATACCGGTATTACAGTACGTTCCCTTGAGATAATTAGCGACCTCCACGTGGTGGACGCCGCGTACAAAAGGCAGGCGACTCAAAACCGATAGAAAAAAAATGCTGTAAAAAATACGCCATGTTTGTTGGTTCTCAATGTGATACTGTGGCGTTCAGTCTCCTTTTTGCCTAGATTTAAAGAATTTTCTAATATCAATGTAAGTTTTTTTTGGTTTATTTCAGGGTATGCTACACAGCCGCACGAGGTGGTCACATGTTAGAAGTATTCTCCTATGTTAACGTTAAGAGGATGACACCAGCTCCTGCTGTTGCATTCCAAGTAAGTATTGGAGTTTTTATTATTATTTGAGTAATATCAACTATCTGTTGTTCTCTGGGAGAACTATGGTCGGCCTCAGCGTAACGGTCTGATCTACAGGTCGCAAGCGCATCTGCTGAGAGTGGAGTCCTGTCCTGTATTCGAGACCAGTGTTGGAAGAAATGATATTGGGTTTTTCTATTAAGATATTCTTAGTAACAACCATGAGGCTGTATTTTTGCCATTTTTTTGTTTGATTTCTTGTTTTTTTGTTGTTTTTTGTTTGTATTTTTTCTTTTTTGTTGGTACTGGCGAAATGAGGGCGCGTCCGCCACACATTTTGCGAAAATGGGAAATACATTAGGCTGTATAATAAGTATGGCTTGAAAGAAATCGACTAACGTATCTTTTTTTTTGTTTCAGGCATTATTAACAACAGTATTCATTTTAGTTGGCAACATTAAGACCCTAATAGAATTCGCCAGTTGGTTCCTCTGGTTCTTCTATGGGCTAGCCATGGTCGCTTTGTTAGTACTGAGAAAAACACAAGCAACAAAACCACGGCCATACAGGGTACCAACATTGGTGCCATGTTTTGTGTTGGTAGTGGCGATATTCCTTTCAATATTGCCAATAGTACACGACCCATCGCTAAAATACTTGATGGCTGTGGGTTTCATACTGATGGGCGTGAGCGTGTACATCGTATTTGTATATTATAAGAAAAGTCCGACTGCTATTTTAAGTGAGTATGAGCTTCATGAAAATCTTGATTTTGGAAAAAATTGGTCTTAGTTCTCAGTGTTGACATTTGAAAATAAATATTATATCGATAAAAACTAAAATATCATGCAGTATTTACATCACTAATACGTACTATTTGTTGATCATGAATGACCAATGAAAAATCGACTATTTAAAAAATATACCCGTTGACGAAATGTAACACTTTTTTTTTTACAGGAAAGTTCACATTCCTGACTCAAGTCCTGTTCGAAAGTGTGCCGCCAAGCGATCGTCAAGACTGATTTATTATTATAATAAAGTTATAACTGTAAATATAGTACAAAAATATACAATAATTATATTTAGATGTAAGTTCGTCACTTGTTTTTTTTTTTCTCTTTAATGTTAATACATCTATTTGAAATAGACTGAAATATATACGCCGTTTGACGGCACGGTTGGCGCAGTGTTTAAGCGACTGACTGCTGCGCTACGTGTCGCGGGTTCGATTCCCGCACGGAACAATTATTTGTATGACCTACAAGTAGTTGTTCCGGGTCTGGCTGTTTGTGTATGTGAGTTTGAATGTTTGTAAACGCTCCCACAATACCGGAGAAATTCCTAGTGTGGGGCGACGTTTTAGAAAAAAACAAAAAAATGAGGTACCTGAAAATATACCTAAAAAAATAAAGTGATATTTAATATGTAGAATCGTCGTGAAGTCTTAAGGCTCCTACACACTATGCCGGCGGGCATGCCGCCAACGCGGCGGGTATTTGAGCCATCGCACTAGGGTTCAAAAGGCCCCTCTAGCTGGACAATATTATTTGACGCTATTGATTAGGTCTAAGGTTTGAACCTATAGATGATTTGTCATAATATATCAAAAATAATAATAGTTAAATTAATTTTGCTACATTTAACAGTAAATACAAAAACCAGTGTGAAGATTTACTATAAAATTTTTACGTGAAAAGAAGCCAACTTAAAATATGTCATTTTTAAAAAGAAAAACAGCTGAATTCCAATAGGCAATTTAAATTGAATTTTTTTTGAAATTGTTTATTGAAATAATTGATGTACACAAATGTTTACAATATTAGGGCCTTAAAATAGAGGTAAATTATAATTTGATTCTACCTGAACTAGGAATAAACCTGTATCTCAGGTATCTCACTCAAGGTATACATATAATAAAAAAATATCTAAAATTCCTTAAACAAATACTTAGTAAATTACTTATCTGGCTATAAACTATGGTTTTATTCAAATTAAAATAGCTTACTAACAACTTTCCTGCTTCATCGTAGGTACCTAAGACATATTTTGCAACCCTGCACCCTGATTACGTAACAAATTTTGATTCTTAATGCGATTCCGAAATTAAGCAAACTCCGATCGGAATCGGTTCCTATATTTGGAATTGCGTAAGAAAAACCATTCAGATTCTGCTTAATTTGTTAGAGCTGGGAAAAATGCTTGCCCACTTTTGGCGAACCTATACGTTTTATTTCATCATAAAAGAATTATTCGCTTCCGAATAATTTTGCTATAATATAATTTTGTTCTATTCACAACTGATGGTCTACTATTGCTTATAAATAGAAATGTACAATGATTGCCTAAAAATGAAAAACCAATTTATAAAACACTTTCTACCAAAAGCTACCATAATTGAAATACGTAACAAAACGTTTTTATTTTCACCTTTTTGTTATCTGTGGCCAATGAAAAAGTCGTAGAAAAGCAGTGTTGTCAACTTAGTGGAATTTCCACTAAACCTAGGGGTTTGGACCCCTCCGGGCAGACAAAATTTTGCATTTAGTGGCAGGTAGTTTGGTCCAGTGGTTAGTCTAATTCAATTTGTAGAAAATACTACCATCAACTACTAAAATTGTGACTCGAAAAAAAAAATAACACGATAGTGGCATGTTTTATTGTTTGTCTAGAACATGTGTCAGTAATTTTACGATTGATTTATTTCAAATGCCGAAACCACTCCAGATTCGAACGCTGAATTTTTAAGACCGTTCAGCATGACCAATAATATTATAAGTAGTGAAGTTACACAGAGGCTGCGCCCATGTGGAGATCGAAAAACAATGTCATTTCGAAAAAATATTCGACGGGAACATACTTCTGGGATAAAAAGTTTCACCGTTAGGCCATTATTGTGTATTTAGCAAACATCCAAACATCTTCACAAATTTTACAAGTATCTACATAATTATTTTGTGATACACGGTACACCGCTAGTAGTGGATTCGGGGAAAAAAAGTTGGCAACACTTTTTTATATTTTGCAACATACAAACCCAAGACGATCAACTGACCAAAATTATATTTACTATTCCCATACTGATGCAGAAACATGGGACTATGTTGCAGTTTTGGAACATTTTTCTTGTGGCTTGCTGAAGACGTCTGGCAATAGTGAAACTACAAGTAAGTAAGCCAATATATATAGGAATTACATGTGTAGGAGTATACCTTCGTATCTCATTATTATTATTGTGGCTGTAGGTACATTATTGGTCAGTCTACATACGGACTATCATTCCTTTTTATTTGTGTAGACTCTCAAACAACTTACGTGAGGTTAGATGTTTATTGCAGCTAAAATAATGATTGTAGTTAGTATATGTCTGTCAAGCTCACCTTCTAACAACTGAAATTGTTAATTAATATTTTTGTTGGTACCTATGTAGACGCTGAAACAGACTAACTACACCTAATAACCACTAATGAAATAACAACTAACTACAAAACATTAATCATAATATTTTCGCAGATGGTGATAGAGCTGAATGGAACACAACCCACCAACATCAATCTAGTTGACATAGGGGGATTTGCTGTGGCAATGTTGGGCATTGGAAACCAATCTTCTGTATTAATTATTGAAGGTAAACTTTTGACACATAGTTAAGAATCAAGCAGCAACTCACATAATTATGAATATATTCCTTGAGTGAACTTTCTACCTACATAGTCACATACATAATAATTTTATGTACACTTAACTAATGTTTACCATTCTAATTTAGTGTTATGTTAGATAAAAATATCTGGAGATTGAAAAATCAGCCCTAAATAAAGAAGAAATTAAACTACCTGCAGCAATGAGTAGGATGATGGCTTTTGTCCAGCCATGGGCTGATGAAGGTCTAGTTGATATGCCTAGTTTGCTGCATAATGTTTATATACTTTATTTGAACAGAAAATAATTTTGATTTTCTTTTCAAATTGTAGCTGAGTTCCCGGGGCATTTCACCTACGAAGACATGAAGGCAGCATGAATGATGTTGCTCCATTGCTGTTCACTTCTGCCACTGCTGCTATTTACTTATGACATTACATTGCTACTGCGGCTCTGCAACTACTTCACTTTTCAAGCTTCTCAAGTACAAAAGTAGAAACTGAAGATTGTTCATAAAAGCTTATGCATTTTATTTTAGGAAACTGTTGATTATAGTCTTGCATAACAGCAATGTAAACATATGTACCTATTGTGTTAATTGATAACTGTGTAAACTTTAATATAGAGTGCTTTAATTATGAACTAAAGGTAAAAATAAAAATAACTTGGTATGAAATATTTAAAAATTGAATACTTAGTAAGCTTTTTTTAATATTGAGAAGTGTTTACTATTATAGTGATACTAATTAGGAAATAGTGGTGTTTAGCTAAATTAACTGTCATTCATTAGGTACAAGTAAATAGAAACATAAATTATGGTAAACAAAGAAAAACTGTTTTATTTATATCATATACAATCTTAACTGACAATAGCATTTATTCACATTTAACATGAAATATTTGGACATGGGGTAAAATTAAATGGAACAAATATATTGTATGGATTGGTAGAATTTGGCATTCAATGTCTTCCCAACATCATGGATAATTTATATACCTACCTACTGCTTGCTGTGAGCGCATGAGAGAAAGTTTAAATATTTCCTGAATAATGTAGTTGAGCCTGACACCGGAAACCCAAACCCTAATCTATTTACTTCATAGAACAGCAATATTCTGCTGTAGATAACAATTAGGTGCATACAATTCTATTGATAGATGGGTTGCTAAGCTTGTGGCTTATAATAAGTTTGTTACATACGGTACGAGGTACGAATTTGTCTTTCATTAAAATGCCAACAAAATATCTCGATTCTGTAATATCATAAATTGAAGATATCTTTAGTTTAGGTTGTAAGCACTTGTAAGTTGTAACAGATGAAGATTTTTACAATTATTTTAAGAAATTCACCACCCTGCCTCGATTTTTAAAATATCATTAATATTGATTTATCATTGAGGTTTTACACAAAAATGCATTCACAATTTATCAGGAAGACTACCACTCACATTTTTTCGAAATAATTATGGAGATTATACGTATAAATCCTAAATTAAGTGGAACAGAAAACCATTGCGAGCAGAAGGTTGCCTTCGGTTTCAATGCGACTAGCCGTTGGTTTCATGTCAACGATTCAAGCAAATTCTCGCTTGTCATTTGAGTTACGTAATTCGAAAAATAGACGTATGCCCAATTTTTCCTGGCAATTTTGGCATATCGTTCACTCTTTAGCGTCTCAAACAGACTGCAGTTGGTTTCGCACGATAGTGGAGTTACGCAATACGAAAGTCGTCAAATTAAGCAAACTGCGATAGAAACGAAGCAAACTAGTCGTAATCGTTTGGCGAAAATGTGTTACGTAATTAGGGTGCAGGTTCTTTGATGATGTTTGCAATTAAGCAATTTTTAATGCATAGGTACAAACAAGATCGCTTTTATTTAGTTGTACAGAATTTGCCGTGTCAATAAAATGTAAGGATTGCATAATTACAAGTTGTAAAACGAATTGTATAAACTAAAGTTAATTTTGTGTCTTATAATTTAGAACCTATAGGACATTATACTAATTGAAAGTTAAGAATATAACATAAAAATTAAAAAGGGCTTAGAAATAAACGTCGGCACTTTACGCGACCTCATTCTAATCTATAGAATTTATGTATCTAGTCTCCGCTATTTTCTTTGCAGGGCAATCTTTATCACCTGTTTTGTGATTGCTCGGTTTTTTAAATCGCAAGCATGTTGCACACTGTGACGGTTCAGCATGTTTAGTGCACTCATTCGACTGGTGACCCTGTTCTCCACAATGTCCACACGTATAGGCAGCCTCCCGACAAGTCTTTGCAGCATGTCCATATTGTTGACATTTGAAGCACCTGGTCACAAGTGTGAAGTCCCTCACTGGGCAGGATGTCCAATTGATGAACACACGATTTTGGTTTATGAGCGTATTTCTTATGCTAGCGGTTACTTCGAGAACAAAATTGCACGTGGGTCCCTCTTTTTTACCTGATTTGTGGCTTAAATTTAGAGAGGCCATAAAAGATTCACGGGGCAAATTAGGCAGTTTGTCGGCTATATTTTGCTCATAGATGCAATCGTAGACTTCTTGATCACTTAAAACGGTCGGTACTCCTATAACTACAATTCTTGGTCTTCTCTTATGGGGCTCTTCCACTTTCAGGCCGGAACTACTTAGTTGAGATGATTTCCTAAGTTTTTCAATGTCATCTTTTGTCTCCGTGCTGATAATAACGCCCCCGTCTTTTTTTTGCGCAATCCTCTAACGTGCAATTTCATTTGTCCAGGGCATATAACTTTTTGGACAAGGGATTTAGTGTCGTCACTAGATTTTAATTTATCCGTCGGATAAATTGCAATAGAGCTGAGGTTATTGGGGCGCAGGTAATTATTTTTATCGGTTTTTACCATGTCAGCGAACGAAACTTTTCCCACCATCGCTGGTTTGGCACAGTTTTCTTGAATGCTAGCTTTAATTGTCTTCTGGGAATTTTCAAGGCAATCTGTGAGGTCACGTTTTTCTCTAAACATTAGGACAGAGTTTTGTACTTCTTTGGCCTTCAGCTTCAAGTCCTGGTAATAAACTGCCATTTGTGATACGCCATGTCCTACCTTGCGCGATAGGGAATTAATCCTCAGCTTTTGCTCGGAGTTCAGCTTTCCTTCTTGAGCAATGGTACAGACTTCATTCAGGCATTTTTCGATGTAGATCAACCAGTTACTAATGTCACTGGTGTCCACTGCCTCAAGTTTTCCTTCAGCTGCATGATATGATGTTTGAGGTTTGTCCGCAGGGCTCCTTGGAGGTGGGAAACTCAGAGGGCTGTTTTCAATATTTGAAATACTTAGTTCTTATAATTATGTTTCTCATAATTATTTGTTATTCACTAAAGTAAAACACAAACTTAGCAGAAAAATGCGCGATTCGTTTTCTAGGTCACAGAACACTCGGTAATATTTTAACGTCATATAATAAATAGCAAGGTAAATAATATTGCTTATACACACGTCCGCTCTACTTGAGTGCCAGTAGAGAATATAATATATATTATTATTATAATAAAGAATGGTTGAAATAAAAATACAAAATTATAGTTTTAATAATTTAATCATGAAATTAAGAACATAACCTACATAAACAACTTATAACTACTCATCTGCATTGTCGGAATCATCAAAACTTGGCAAACTGATATTCCCTAACATTATTTTTCTAACAAAGCTTCAGCTTAACTTAAAATATTGGGAAGGTTCCGCACCAGTCCGAACTTTCTAAGCAACCGTAAAGGTATTTGCAATATAAATAATTATGAGTAGTAGAACTTACCATCAACTTCACGATCCGTCACTAAATATATAACAACTAATTTTATACCCACTTTGAAATATCGACACATCAAGTGCAGAAAACTGATTGATTTCATTATGCATGCCACTCGTAATAAGTTAATAACACTTTAAAATTAATTATTACTTTATTGGAGGGTACTTGCATAAAATGATCACTGAAATCACTATTTCAGTGATCATTTTGTGCAAGTACCCTCCTAGTGAGGTCACTACCTCGGGAGTATCTGTTATCGCTTTTGCTAGTATTATTATAGAATTTCAGTAACCCTTTTTGTCTTGCTAAATCGGCCTTTTGAATCATAGTGCATCGGGCTTGTCTGATAATACAGGCGGGGCATACCCGGGCGGCAAAAACCCGCCGGCTGTGCTGCCGGTATTGTGTGTAGGGACCTTTACGTAGACGTAAAAAATCTTACAAAATAGGCCATAATTTTATTATCATTATGAGCATGGCATTTTAAAACAAAGTGTACATTACAGCAAGACTATCAATCAGCACGTGTAGCATGACCATCTTAGAAACGGGTTTTGTCGACGGAAGAATAGGCAAAAATGACGTTCCGTGAAGACAGTACGACGGCAGCAAAGTAGAAAGAGTCAACTGCACTTTTTACGAAATTCAGTAGTTTATTTACGTTTTTCTTTTATTTTGATTATATCTCGAAAATGGTGTGTCCTATTTTCGACTCCCTTTATAAAACCGTTACACCCTTAAAACTAAACGTGTAGGTAATATTTTTTCACGTTTTCCATTCAAAAAGCGAAAAATTCCATTTTTCCATTTCATTTTTACACTTTGTGGCCGTCGAGTATAAAGTTTTCAACTGTCTTTAGCATGGCGATTACAAAATCAAATTGTATTCACTACCTTAGACAACTGTCAGTTGTCAGTGTCATTTTGACGTTTGGGATAGAAAACTTTCTTCTGAAATAGTCTACTTTACAACGACCTACCTTACTTTACCTAGACAACGATCGGTAGAAACGAAAGACAAAATGACGGATTGTAGAAGGATTTATACGGTGCGATGTCAAAAATGAAGAAACGAAATGTCACTTTGTATAGAAATAGCTATGTCTTGTCTTCCAAGAAATAGAAAGCGTCATGCTACGCCTGCAGGTCCAGTGGCGGCGGTGTCGTTGTTGATCTGTTGGTAAATAAAACAGAACATAGACGTCACTTTTCATAATAATTTAGTTAGTTTCAAAGCCACCGAGCTAGATAAGCTTGTTGCACGGTACAGCAAGACAAGGCGGATGGGCTTGCTGCATCGCAAATCAAAAATCTGCCTGCATATCATACCTACTTCGCCGCGCCACGCCGCGCCGCCGCCGCCGTCGTGTTAGGTTCACGTTCAACGTTCTGTTACTGTTAGTTCTATGTGGTTCTATGTAGTGTTGGGCAACTCAGCACATCGCACCTGTGTCCGCAGAATCGCGGGTGTATGACTTCCAAATAGATACAAAATAAACTATATAAATGTACGTTTTTGTACTAAAATAAGCATAAATGGTGTCTGTATTAACGTTGAAAATTGCGAAAGATACAATTGTGTTTTTCGAAAATTTGTATCTTTCCTGTAAAATACATTTCGAAAAAAACAAATATTTCAGATTTTCTCAATTTACTCAATATTTTTTATAAATAACATACGACATTTATATATTACTATAAAACCCATTTATCAAACTATATTTCAGAGTAAAACAGAAATATTTATTTTTGCGTAAATAAAATTTTATTCCAATAAAGACGAAAAGAAAAATAATGCTACCTAATAATAACGATGGATGTGTTTTTCAAGAAAAAATGAAAAATTATTCCGTTTTTTGCAATTATGCGAAAAATTGGTGCTTAGTCAATAAAACTACCCATGACGTTAACAACGGTCCTGCAACGGTTTTTCATGCTTTAAATCAAGTTATCAAAGTTTTGCTGCGAGACATTGTAAGATGCCAAAAAAGTTGTTATTCAGTCGCAATGTTTGCAGGAAAATTCTTCAAAGCCCTTCTTTGGAACATGTCCCACACATGCACTATGGGGTTTAGGTCTGGTGATTTCGCGGGCCGGTCTACGACTGATACGTCGTGCTCCTGCAGCCAGCTGATCACCACTCGCGCTGTGTGCGGACGGGCGTTATCGTGCATGAGTGTAAATTCTAGGCCCATTTCTAGTCGATGGGGGTAGACTATTGGTCTTGGACTATTGGTTGGCACGTTACGGTATTTTTCAGCGATCATGGTGTTTCTGATCCGAACGAGGTCTGTTCTTCCATCAACACGAATTCCCCCAAACCATAATTGTCCCGCCGTGGTATGGATGGACTTCCTGAGGATTTTGCAGACGGATCTCACGACCAGGAACTCGCCACACGCGTACTCTTCGCGAATCGGGATGGAAACTAAATCGGGACTCATCGGTAAACAAAACAGCACTACATACCATTGGTTATCTTCCCAGAGCAAAATGTTCACGAGGCCACTGTAATCTTCGTCCACGACTTCCTCGGCGTGCTCCAGCACTAGCTGGAGTACGAAGCGGTCTACGAGCATGAAGGTTAGCTTCATGCAGTCTTCTCCTCATAGTTTGGTCACTTACAAGCAACTGGTGCTCTGACTGGAGCCTTTGAACCAACTGCATGGGCGTAACATTTAACGTTCTTCTCGCGGTAACTTGCAAGAATCGGTCTTGTCGTTGGGGGGTTATGCGCTTCCCGCTTGGTTGTCTTTCAGCCACTTCACCAGTAGCACGATAACGTGACCATAACCTTGATATCACGTCTTGTTTTGTTTCAATCTCCTCAGTAATACTCTATGGCTTATTTTAATTTAATATTGGAATTCTTTTTGTCTCTTTATTACGGACGCTTTTAACGTTATGCATCGTTCTAACATGCATAATTTCAACATGAATGATGTAACCAATATTTTGATTTAAGAGTGTCCATGGAGTTTCTTGCCCGTTCTTCTCCATAGGTACCTACTACGCTTTGGAATGGGCAACTAGCTTCATCTTTCTGACTGACCGACCCCTTGACAATTCAAAAGTGCCTGTACTTAATTGGTTTATTTGAAATAAATGCTTTGAGTTTGAGTTGACTCCGTTGAATAGCTCCAACTTGGAGCATGCCTACTGCCCTTAACATTTCCTCTCTCGTTAAATGGCGCCGCTGCATGATGCATACAGTCGCATACATTTGAAATTAACTGCTAACTTGGTTTAAAACTTTAATTTGACACCAAAAATTACTAAAAACTATGTTAGGTAAATTGAAAACTTCGAACTTCGCTAAAGTTATGCCGCGCAAATCTTTTGTTTTTAATATATTTTTTCAAATTCAAATTTGGAATCATCTAAAACGGCCAACAAAATAAACTTTCTTCAAAGTATTTTAAAACCGGCCAGTATTTTTTGAGTATAAGAACTTTATACAAAACATGGTATAATAATATACTTCGCCAGGTATAGCATTCCGAGACACAGTGGTCACGTGGGTGACACAAGCCTACGTCATCACCGCTGTGTTACTAGTAGTGTGTAATAATAACTCCCCAACCGTCTTTATTACCTGTGCGAATCCGATAAAACGATGAGGTTTTAATTAACAATTACGTTGGTATATGTTTAAATTGAATTGTTTCGTTTGATTAGAAAAACAAAACGACAATTTAAATGCTTTATATATATTTTTCAACAGAATGGTGACTGAAAATGTTTACATAATTCATGTTTAGTTGCAATAAAGTGGCAACTGAATAGTGACGAAAGCATGTGTCACTCCCGGAGTGCCAGACCTTGTTTATTTAGACCATGATACAAAATATCCCTAGACGGTGTTGATGTGTGTATAAAGTAGGGTTGGCAACAATGAGGACCACCAATAACTGAATGCTTGTCATAGGTGGCGATACTGCTGCCAGTCTACAAATCGTTAACGCAACGCAAACATAATCGTTTCGTCCGCCGTTGACACAAAGGACACAGATTAATTAGTAAATATAAATGTGGTGGAACACTAAGCGGAGTAGCAGTAAGTGCAAATTATACTGCAGTGAACAATAAAAGTTATAAAGTAACATTATGTTTTTATCCCTGGCTAAAACTATACTCTATGATTTGTGATTTTACATTTTCTCAAGTTACAACACTATAGTGGCGCCGGCGGACCCGCGACCCTTATCTGAGAATTGTTTGCAGTCAGAAAATACAAAATAAAAGTCCATTTTTCGAATTAATGAAAAATTGATGTGTTATTGTGATAAGTGAAATATCATCATGGCTTACCACTACGTGGTTACTGCACAGAAACCGACCGCCGTGATATCATGTGTTACCGGTAAACGTCCATTTTCATCTATGTTATTGTCACGTTGAGGTTAAAATTACTACAATATTATCGCGCCCTGAATCGCTCTAATTTCATAATAAAGGTCTTTTGATGATTGTTGGAGGCATTTTATTATTTTATTAACGTACTACTGTCCACATACTCCAACAATACATTGTTTTTCAGAGCGAGGCTTTAAATAGATTGCAGTTGTTACATGTACACGCTTTTTTACAAAAACAAATATGATAACATACACTCTTCTTACGATTGAGCCATAATACTGTAACATAGTACAATCCTTATGAAAACACTCCTTGGTGTGCTATGTATAACTTGATTAGGGCGTTTATCCAAGCCTAGAGGTTTAATATAGGTATATCTCGAGATAACTCAGGGTTATGGCAGGCAGTCGCACGTCACGTTTCTGCGTTTGAAACGAATAATTAGTTGTTTTATTGAGCTGACTGGGCAGTTACCTAGTGGATGCAAGCAGTTACCATACCACCCAATCTAATAGACTTCCTGGCAGTTTGTCCAAAAGTGCCAAAAAAAGGGCCTGTTCTAATAAGATTTTGTTTTCTTACCCATGACTCATTACCTTATTTGTTTCTATTTTATACACAGCTTTAGTCAATTATCGCCTTTAGAAGCCACTGTAGCATTTGGTCTATAGAGATAAAAATCAAGCAAATGAGTCCACTTTTGTAATTTTTACTCTCAAAGCAATTTTTTTATACAACACAGCTCCTAATTGCACCGTTGTTAACAAGCGAGTCCCAAGGGGCTGCTGGGGCTCTAATATTAAAAAAAATGTGCTTTAGGCAACTTCACTTCGCCAACGGACCTGAACCTCTTGGTTGCCAAGGTGTCCCGCTTGGAGATGTACTTGGTGACTCCAGAGGGCTTGCGCCCGATGAAAGAAGTGGGGCTCTACGGCCGAGTGGCCAAGATGAAGATGTTCAGGCCACCAGTGAGTAACTATCAAAGTGTAAAATGGTTTTATTCTATTTACAATAATGCAGTCATTGAAATTGAAACATAACAGTCTACTGCAACTTGAAGTAACACTTGGAACTATGAAAACAGCCATTACTGTTACCAAGGAAAGATGTCCATGTCAAATAGTTACCAAACACAGTTCGCGTAAAACTTTATGAGCCCTCTGACTGTAGGCCCAACAACGAAACCACGCATAGTACAGTTGAGTGAGAGTGACAGAGTTACCTCGGACACCTATAATAAGCATACTGCTCAGCCACTCGCTGCAACTTCCGAAAGCTCGTAAAGTTTTTTGCGAACTGTACACATACCTATTATAAAAATATAATAAAATATATAAATAATATACTTATATACAATATTTGTATCTAATATAAAATGTGTTTTTTAATAGACATCCTAATTTCTTTACTTTACCAGTTACTGCAAAAAAGCACTAGCAACTTTGTCTGCTGAGCCTAAATTTGCATGCAACTTAAAGAAAATGTACTAGGAATAAATATCGCATAGTAGCGTCGCACGACTATTAGCCTTAAATGCACATATGAAAATTGTATTTAGTAAGAAGTAGTGTTAACCTAGAAAATATTAAAAAAATAGTCAATATTCTTTTTCAGTATGAGAATAAGGACCTAGTGTTCATCTTAACAGCCCGTTACAATGCCATGATATTAGAATGGAGAACTGCAGCCAATGGTGAGCTAGAAGTAGTAACCAGAGCTCACGGCAATGTCTCAGACAGGATTGGAAAGCCTGCCGAGAATGGCATTCTAGCTGTGATTGATCCACAAGCTAGAGTGATTGGTCTAAGACTGTATGACGGTCTGTTTAAGATTATACCTCTTGATAAAGATTCTACAGAGCTGAAAGCAGCTAGTTTAAGGTTAGTGTTGGTTTTGATATTGTTTTTATAACTTATAACCCTTATGCGATTCTTTATGGCTCAACACAGAACCGTTCATCTGCTGCGAAATGACATTATGCTGTGCTCAAAGTGCTCTTAAAATCAAAATAATTTTTTTTGAAACAGAAATATTTTTACATGGAAATATCTGGGAATTTTTTATTCATGTTGAAATAAATACTTTGGTGTTGCTAAATTCTTTTCTCATCATTCTCTTGCCCTCATCCTTCTTTTGAACATAATATTATCTTTTTAATACGCTTTAAGACATTTATTTCTTAAAAAGAATACAATTCACTTATCATGAGGAATACAAGTTAATCTTAATACTAAATATACACGAACTTATGAAGAACAGCAGGTACTCGTAAATCTAATAAGTAGTTGATGAAAAAAAAAAAAACATTTTTTTGTGGGTACCAAGAAAAAGTGAGAGTACTATTACATATCGTTTCTCGATGGCAAGTGAATGGCAATTACACATTGTTAGGCAAGCTGTCAATATTTTTAATTTCTTAATGTTTCAAAATGGTATTATGAGTACCTAAATGTATTTTGTGTATTTTAAATAAGTAATAATTAAATTTTGTAGAAGAAGTAACACTGAATTTACAAATAGGTAATTGATTTTTTTCAGACTTGATGAACTAAATGTGTTTGATGTTGAATTCTTACACGGCTGCTCAAATCCCACTATTATTTTAATACATCAAGATCTCAACGGGCGACATATTAAGGTAATATAATTATAAAATAAAAATACAGGCTGTAATAAATTGTAAGTATCTCAAAATACTTATTTTATTGCCCTTTAATTTTAGACTCATGAAATCAACTTAAGGGAGAAAGAATTCATGAAGATACCATGGAAACAAGATAATGTGGAGACTGAAGCTTCTATATTGATACCAGTGCCCAGCCCTCTTGGTAAGTGATCTAAATTGTCTAGTCAAATGAACATGGCATCCTATTGATGGGCATGGTTTTCTTTTTATTTATACCTAGCTACGCCCACGTGGAGGTCGAAAATAAAACCTCTAAATACCACCATGAAAAAAAAAATATTTGCCAAGTTTCATGGTGATCGGTCAAATGGTTTCGGAGTTTATGAATCTCATATATACTAACATCCATTTTTATATACCTGTAATGATAAAATTAACTGGCGATTTATCTCCACTAAATAACAAAAGATCTGCTATCTTTGAATGACTTCATATGTGCCATGTTTCATGGTGACCAGTCAAATGATTTTGGAGTTTATCAATCTCAAATATACCAACATCCATTTTTATAAAATTCGATATAATTAACTAGCGATTTACCTCCATGAAATAGCAATATCTATTATCAAATTTATCATCAATGACCTTCACTATTCACCAGGCAAACTATAAAAATCATATTAAAATTAGCACAATATTTGCAGGTGGCGCCATAGTGATAGGTCAAGAATCCATAGTATATCATGATGGACAGAGCTATGTTGCTGTTGCTCCACCACAGATCAAGGTAATTTTTCTTAAAAACCTCTTGTGGTAACATAATTGATATAACTTTAAAAATATACTGATCTATTTCCATGCTCTTGAATACCAAGGAAAAATAAATACAGGAATTGCTTGCAGGCGTGCAACTAATGCCCGTTTGCGCTAACAAACGCTAACTGAATCGTAAATGAATGCCTAAATAAAAGCACTGTTGGATTTTCAACGCCCGGTTCAGCGCCGAAAGTTGAAAATCCAATAGCGCGCTTTTATTTAGGCATTCATTTAAGTGTCGATGAAAACGGGGATAAATCACATCAGCCTCACTATGTCAACGAACAAACCAGATTCGACTTCGACCACGCGACAAATATTATATTAGTACTCCGTTTCTTTATTACTCCGTGATTTTTGCTGTACTATACCATTTGTGACTTTAATATCACGTGTATATGGTCCATATTCCAGTAAAATTTTAATGAATTTTCAGCTTACGCCAATAAACTGCTACTGCCGCGTAGACGGGCGTGGTCTACGGTACCTTCTAGGTGACATCGCTGGACGATTGTTTATGTTACTGCTTGAACTGCAAGAGAAGATTGACGGCACACAGGCCGTTAAAGATCTCAAGGTGGAATTGTTGGGTATGTTACTTATATTTTTTTTAGAGACTAGCTTTTGCCCGCGACTTCGTCCGCGTGAAATTTCTTGTTCCCCCGACCCAACCTGTCGCTTTTCTTAAAAAAAAAAACCGTAAGAACCTTCTACAAAGTATTAAAAACTTAAAAAAAAAGTTGGATGAAATCGGTAAAGTCGTTCTCAAGTTATGGCGTGACCAAGGGAAATAGGGATTCATTATTATATATATAGATAGATTTGATGATTACCTTACTGCAGAAATTCAATTCGAAAATCAGTCAAAATGTATCAGTGTTATTTCGTAAGACGTTGTGAAAACTTAACTGGCAGTTTAGTTACTAGTTAAATTTTCCTTTTGTAAAACATAAATGTAACTCACTATCAACACAATAAAGTTTAAGTTTGTACAATCTTCAGTTTCAAACTTACCTAACTTTAAGTAGTACGTCTCCGCCATTTGCGCGTTCACATAAAGCACGTTAAAAGAAGGCTATCGCAAGATACATGTAGGTTAGTACTCCATTTGTTAGTTTATCTGTAAATGTTAACCTAGAAATGATAAATTACAACACGGTTAATGTGAATGAGGTACTTATCAAGTATTCTGACTCCAGCCATACCATACTTAAAGGCTACATAATATTGTGCAGATTGTAAAACATTTGTTTTTTAATCCTAATTTCTAATCGTATCAGTTCTGGCTGTACGAGAATTTAATCTATCAGGTTAGGTAAAAAGTTCAGCCTGTCAGCAGATTTGCAGGCGCACCCAAACTAAACAGCTGTTTCTTTTGTATTTTGAATTAAATATTAATTAACCTAAACTACTTTACTTAATTAGTAATTAACCCGGTCGACGCCCGTTGCAAACTATGGCATGATACCTTTGCCCCCACCTACTCACTATCTACCACCAAACGAGCATCTTCCTGCAGGGTCCACTTGGAGGTCCCTGAACCGTCTCTGAACCCAATTAGGAAGGTGTAAGTCGTACCTCGTACGGTGGGGCTACCTTGACGGAACGGCAGCAGGGTGGTGGGATGTGGAGCTGTCTCAAAGTATACTCCACCTCCTATTCTGTCCTTTGTGCCCTAAAACATGCAGCCAAAGGGGCCTCTGCGCTGCCACCGATAACGCCGTGGAAGTGGCTAAATTTGGGCAAAAAAAATTTGAATAACGGTCGTGCCAGCGACACGAAGAAGATGAAGACTTAATTTATACATTTATACGTATCAGAATGAAATTTTAATGTTATTATACCTACTGAAACTATGAAATTTGTTCAGCGCTGGCAAACATAGAGACTCAACTGAATTGGTACTGAAGACCAACTGTATGTAGGTAGAGATCGTCTAATTTAAAACCGACGCCCCTCCACAAACATTTCTATACAAACAGTTGTAATGTATATGCAACAAGCAGTGGAGGGGCCTGCAATTTTAAACTGGACGATCTCTACCCGTGTTTAACAAATAAATGTTTTCATTCATTCATTCTTTGCAGGAGACATCCCAATACCAGAATGCATGACGTACCTCGACAATGGGGTCGTATTCGTCGGCTCACGTCTGGGAGACTCTGCCCTAGTGCGTCTGTCAGCCTCGCGAGATGAGGCCAGTCAGTATGTGCAGCCAATGGAGACCTTCACCAGCCTGGCGCCCATTGTGGACATGTGTGTGGTGGACTTAGAGAGGCAGGGACAGAACCAGCTTATTACTTGTTCTGGTAAGTACGTTTATGACATTTCATCATTCACACATCAGTCTAAAATTCACTGAAAGGCACGAAATTTTGCATAATAGTCTTCCTTCTGTAGCGAAAACGAGCACTAAGGAAGGATTTTTGAAGCCATAGCGCCACAGTGGCCTACAAATTAGTTTTTTTTTTAAATTTAGTAATTAAATTAGTTTATTTTATTTTATTTAGTATTTAAATTAGTTTAGTTTAAATTATTTAAAATCAGGGCTTCTGTTTTTTCCTTACCACTGAAAACTATTTTTTAATTAGTTGGGCTACTCTGGCTCTCATAGTCTCATATCATTTGGCATACTGTCGTACTCTTAAATATCCAGTTAAGTTTACTGCCGAACCTTAAATAACTAAAGCAGAAATTGCCGTTATAGCAAGGCCTTGGCTGAGGGATTGGTAGATTATACAGGCTGGATTTTTGACATGGGGCAGTAACGGCAGCTACCTTATATGCTGTGTAGCTACAAGAAAATGGTCTCAGGAGACTAACCTTAACTTTTTAAGAAATTTTGATCTGCATTCACATGTTTTGAAAAAATTGTAGTCAGCAAAAAAAATGGCAAATTGCACAGACTTTTAATGATGCAAATCGATCCTGTTTCTCATAAAAATCAAAAAACTCTATCGGACCAACTGAGGTTTGAGTACTAGAATAGTAAGAAATCGCAAAAAAGCTTTTCCCATACATTTCGTAGAAAATGAGAATCTATATTTCTTTTTTTATGATGGATAGACTTAGACTGATTGCTACAACGAAAACTGGGCGAAAACAAATAAAAATTAAACTTCGAATTTAGAATGAATACGAGTTATTACTTTATTTGCTTTGAAAACAAAATCTTGATAGTTTGATGCATGCGGTTTCTAACAATCGCTGACAAAAATGACCTCAGATAAATTAGACCGTTTAGACTTGTTAAAAGCTTATTTTTTAATAATGAAAAGATGTCAGCTAAGGAATGGATCAATTACCCGATGCTTCGAGTGCCAACCAGACATGTTATTGCAAATCTTGTAAAGGATCTGCCAGAATGTGGTTCCTTCTACAAGCGATAATACGCTTCTACAAGTTAGTGATAAAATTGCAATCATATTTAAAATACAATCTACAATGTTTAAAAAAGCAAACTTTCATTTTTCATATGGTATATTCTGAAAAATTCTTAGGTGTAATAAATTTCCAAAGTTAGACGATTGATATGAAATTGATGATTATTATTCAGTAAATATATCTCTCCTACAGTCGCGAATCGCATTTTGATCAACATACGACGTATAACAGAGCTGCAATTTGCAAAAAAAAAACAAAGAAATTTGGCAGGCTACAACTGAAAATTCACCTTGAGTGGCAATATTAATGACTTTGTAGCGGCAACTACAACGCCACATGCGAGCTACGCGTCATACTGACGTCACGCAAAATCCTGCATCGCGCAAACAGAGTTTACCGCGGAACTAGCATATATACAACGCCCCGACATAAACGTCGGGCAGTTGCCCACCAGACACGACACCCGTCTGGTCGGAGGTATGAGTGAACTTTACACCCCGTTCCTCATACCTCTATACCATTATCCATTGCCCCTATCAAGCCCCAACTACAAAATAGCTTTATCCCCTCCAGGTGCCTTCAAGATGGGTTCTTTACGCATCATTCGCAACGGCATCGGCATTCAAGAGCAAGCGTCGATCGATCTGCCGGGTATTAAGGGCATGTGGGCGCTTACCCTGGCAGAGAATCAAACTTACCATGATACGCTTGTGCTAGCCTTTGTAGGACAGACAAGGTAAGGGTCTATAGTAAATATCACACATTGAGCTTCAGAATGAGAAAATCACACAGGTGTGACTAACGGACAACTTTCTGCAAAGCCGATCTTTTGCTTCTAAAACTCGAGGAGCCATATTTATGGACAGACTTGGGGCAGTCATGGTCATAAAACGTGTGAGCAGGATGGTGAATCATCATCTGCCTAACGTTTTCCAACTACATATTGCACCTTCGGTAGAACAAGGAAACCGATAACAATCTAAAAATGGCTTTAAGTATGCCAAAGCGCTTTAAAAAGTCCCTTTTGTCCAGAGGAACAAAGACCCGTATCAATATCAGCTTAATGCCGCAAGAGGGCAACAGTGCCTTTGTCATATTGTTACATTTTTTTGACTATCTTGGCACAACAAGGTCTTAAAATGACTACTGTAAAATTGGCTTCCAGTTTATCCAAATGCACGTTTACAGACCACTATTCTACATGGAGTAATCACCTCTCTCACTTTGATCTCTTTATTGAGTCTCGTGCTGCCTCGCTTCCACATTTTATGACCGCGCCTGCAATTAATCGTAACGTATGACCTATTCTAGTATCGTATAGTGAACGACAGTATATTTTGTGTCCAGGGTACTAACTCTTAGTGGCGAAGAAGTGGAGGAGACAGAAATCAAAGGGTTCGTGGCAGACAGACAGACGTTCTACACAGGAAATGTCTGCCATAATCAACTTATTCAAGTGAGTTATCATCTAAACTTCTAAACTAATATTTAAGAAAATTTTGTTGTATTTTTGTTTGTGTTTTTAAAAGTCAATCTCTAAAAGTACCGATCCGATCACGAAATTTTTTACACTGGTAGCACTATTGCCGAGCCTCATAGGGACACGTTATATGTGAAACAAAATTGATTTTAGATTAAAATCCCTATAATTGTAAATCACTCGCCAAGACGCACTGGCGAGCGCGGTGTTTCGTGGCCAGCTCCCCCTCTCCCTTATATTATGAACAATTCCAAAAAGCCCGGGGCCTTATTACCTAGCAATCCCGCTATTCGAAGTTCGGACAGCGGCTCTGGTTACGGCGGGGCAGAGGGTGCTAAGAATCCCTGGATGTCGCCCAGCTGTCACAACCCAACGACCTTGACCCTGGTGTGTTACAACGCCAGTACGCTAAGAACGGACGAAAGATTATTGGAATTCCAAGTTGGGCTGAATCTATCACATGGGGACCTCATAAGTCTATTAGAAATACGCCGAAAACGTGAAGAATTCTTAAATGTACAATCAGGTCACCTTCTACAGGGGTCAAGTAGATAGCTCATACGGTGATGTAGGATTTATCATTAATAAAACGATGGCTTCATTAGTTCAAAATATCAAAAGCATTTCACCAAGAGTTTGTTTTGTTATTTTGAAACTGAATGACCAATACTCTCTTAAACTCGTTCAAGTCTATGCCTCCACATCCCAACATCCGGACGAAGCGGTTGACACGTTCTACGAAGATATCGATAAGGCCCTTGCCGATACCCTGTCACATTTTTACACCATTATGGGGGCTTCAATGCAAGAGTTGGGCAACGGCTCACAAACGAAAGCTCTATCGGCGGATTTGGCCTTGGTCTGCGTAACAGAAGAGGGAAAACTAATAAATTTACTGGAACAAAAGAACATGTACGCATTCAACACAGTTTTTTAAAAGCGGCTTTCAAGAAAATGGACTAGGGCGAGCCCAGACGGAAAGACCGAGAACGAGGTTGACTACATTATAAGCTCACATAAACATGTAGTCACTGATGTCTCTGTCCTCACTCGCTTTAAGGCCGGAAGCGATCATCGTCTGGTCAGAGCGGCTTGATACGAAGATCAGACCTAAGTACGAGAAACCAGATATATTCTCCCTTCAAGAAGAATATACTTTGGAATTGACTAACCGATTCCAGGGACTTGAAGAATCGAACCTAGATACTAATCAGCTAAAAAACTGTTATGCAAGGGCATATCTAACTACGAGAAAACACATCGGCAAAGTGCGCAAAAAAGAAGGTAAACTGCCACCTGAAACCTTGGCTCTTATTGAACAAAGAAGATCCATGCAACAGCACATCATTCAAGATCAAAGAGAAATAAACCGAGTTAATCGGCAGATAAGTAAAGCAAATTTTTAATTAACTTTTAACAAAATTTTTTATTTCATTTTTTACACTCGTAAACATAACACAAAAATAAATACAACAGAAGAACATAGAGGCCCCAAAATCTTTAGAAGGATAATAAATACAAGTGCACAACAAATTCTTAAATTAAGAGCAGAAGATGGTCGGATTGCTACAGACCGCAATCAATGATTAAATATTGTGGAGAAATTCTACGAAGAACTTTATGCCTCAAAATCGCCAGGTAATACCTCTCGAGCTCCGCCCATAGCGCACCGAAGCTCAGAAGTCTACTAAATATCGTGGTTTATGAGGTAGAAAAAGCACTTTTGCAAATTAAGAGTGGAAAAACTCCTGGTGATGACGGTTGAAGACTTCCAAAAGAACTTTATGATGCTTTCTTACAAGTTGGCTTGAGAATGAACATGTTCTAGACGAAGGTGATGTTAGGCGTCCCGGATGACTCAGTTTCAGCTGTTATGGTTGGAAACGAGAGTATGGAGATGGTTGACCATTGCGTTAATTTGGGACATGTTCTATCTTTTGACAATGAGCATTCCTAGAAAGAGATTTCCAAGAGAAAACAGCTTGGGTGGGCAGCATTTGGTAATGTGGAACATATTTTTCGGCCCAAAAAAATACCCCAGTGCCTAAAAACCCGCCTTTTCAACCAATGTGTCCTGCCAACAATGATCTACGGTGCCGAGACATGGGGCGCTTACAAATGAGCCTGTCCACCGCCTATGCGCCTATGAGTAGCACAAAGGGCCATGGGACGAGACATGCCTGGTATTACCCCACTAGACCGAGAGCGTAACACCGAAATCCGTCGTTGCGTCGGTCGAAAGTCTATGACATCGGGGTCCGGACGATGGGCCTCAAGTGGAGTTGGGCAAGACATCTAGTTAGACAAAGAGATGACCGATGGAGTAAAGCTGTGACTGAAAAGTGGCCAAGTTAAGCCAAAGAAACCAAGGCCGTCCAAAGCGCGTTGGATTGATGATATCATCAAAGTCACGGGAAACACCTGGAAAAAGAGGAAGCCTATACCCAGCAGTGGGGGGTGATTCCGGGCTGAAATCATGATGATGAGAATTGTAAATCAAGTCGAAGGGAACTGTGGCTATACTTTTATTGGCAAAAACATTCACGATGGCCGTCTTTAGGTACAGAAAGCTTCATTGAATCATGCATTATAACTCATTTTCCTTTTCTTGGCTGAGGCACAATGCAACATAGCTTATAGCGTAACGGCATATAGGGTGTCACAATACCCATCACATAGCCGTTGTCCACGCCATCTGTACATCAAACTAAGAAACATTGAGCAAACATTATTGCTGGGACACGACTTTTATTTTTGGTGCGATAAATCGCTTTCTACGGCAACGTGCAATGTTACGGAAGTAAAACATTGTGCTTACGGGTGCATGCAACTATACAAGAGTTGTGGGGGAATTTGAAGTTAGTTATAACATACTTGTTTTGGTGAAAATTAAAATTGGCACTTTGCTCTTCAATATGACCAGAAAGTTCCCAGGTATGGTCCAGTAACATTAAATCACCACAATAATTGACTCGGTTTCGATAAGTGTCTTTGTACAAGCTTTTATTTAACTTGCAATGTTCGTATGTAAGTTGTCCTCTTCAAAATTTGTTACACCCGTTATAGGTTTTTTTTTTTTTGTTTTCGTAGGTGACAGACGAAGGTATCCGGCTAATAGCCCGCAGTCCTGCAGGCTGGGCGCTAGCCGCCGAGTGGAAGGTGTCGGGCGCGCGCGGCGTGTCCGTGGTGGCCTGCAGTAGCACCAGGGTTGTGGCTGCAGCCGGCCCGAGGTTATATCTAGTGGCTATACATGACGCCAAGCTGGAACTGAAGGCGTAAGTATACAACTTTTTACTTTTACTATTGGATCAACTCTGAAATATGAATACAAAAGTGCAATACGAACAGGATCGAAATGTATAGAACAGCTGTTTTTTTTCTACATGTTTTACAGTTGGTCCAATAAGAAAGAAAGAAAGATTTTTTTTTATTGTCACAGAAACATTTGTTTTTACGAAAGACAAGTTAGCTCGAATAGTCGAAAAGTGGTTCATTTTTATGAGAACCACACTTCCTTAAAATCTGTAAAAGTATGTCCCTTTTTTTGCCTGCGATACTGTAGATATGTCGTAACGATTATTTATGATTTATCGCGAAAGAAGCGCTGCAACAAAATGTGCAATACTCTACCAATTTATTTGTCTGTATTATCAAATTAAATTTCTATTCCACTATGTCTTTTCTTTATATAATTATACGACAAACAAGTCTTTGTCCTGCGTCAAAAATTTACAGTATTTTTTTTCGTCCATGTGTGAGCCAAAGCCAATTGAATTCGGTCTTTTGCCGGTACTATCAAACAACGGAATTGTGTGTAAAAGGGAGAGGGAGGCCTTTGCTCTTCACTGAGACAATACAGGATTGGATGAGGGATGCACGGAAACGGGACGTAAGGCAGAAAAGTGGGGAGGTCTATACCAAGCAGTGGGGAGGTCTATACCAAGCAGTGGGGAGGTCTATACCAAGCAGTGGGGGATTCCAGGCTGAAATCATGATGATGATGGGACAATACAAACTATTTAGATGAGATTAGACAATGTCAAGAAAATAATTTTAAAGGTTCCATTTCCTTTTAAGGTCGGAACCCTAATTAGCAAAAATGTAAATAAATGAACGAATAGTCACGTAACTGTATTTTTCTCAGCCAGGTATGCATGGACGAAGAAGTAGCCTGCCTGGACCTGGGCCCTGGAGAGGAGGAGGCGCTTCTAGGTGTAGGGCTGTGGACCGATATCTCTGTGAGGGTGCTCAAGCTATCTGATCTGAGGCCACTGCACACTGAAAAACTTTCAGGAGGTGAGCAGATAAATATGTTCAGTGTATATATTATAGCTTTCGAACCTCAGAAGAGCTCCAAAAGAACTTCATAAATTACTTGGTTCTCAGGTCTCTCCGACTGATTGCTCTGTTTCTCTATTTAAACGTAAATTCATTAATATTATTACTATTAAATGACAGACGACGTAAAAATGAAACAATTTACATCTCCTGAAAACCAATATGCGTCAAAAGTGCCGCAGCATTGTTGCAGCAACATCTTTTTGTGTTGCTGGCAACACTGCATGTAGCATACATTCCAACAACACGATGCCATATCAAGTCTTTAATTACAAGAGTCTTCAAAATAACTTTGTTTCAGAAATAATCCCCCGTTCCCTGCTAATCTGCGTACTGGAAGGCGTGTGCTACCTACTGTGCGCTCTGGGAGACGGCTCCATGTTCTACTTTACAGTGGACCAGGAGACTGGCGTGCTCACTAACAAGAAGAAAGTCACGCTAGGAACACAACCCACTGTGCTCAGGAGTTTCAGGTATGTGAATACTGGGACTAGGTTTACTTGTACTTATGCAAAGTCCACAGCTGTATAAACACCGTCGGTTTTAAAAGCTTTTCGGGTCTCAAATGATTGGATGTATTTCTGCAACCATATTCATCAAGTCCTTTAATGAATAAGCCTATTTAAAATTACTTTTAAGAGCTGTAAAACCCTGTATTCAGCATTGCATTGTGTGTGGAGTAAAAGGTATTGGGGAATCCAACTGCATATCAGTTGAATGCTCCTTGCTTGTGGTGGGGAATTGCCATTGTTTCAATGCCTTGGCCTCCCGGTGTGGCTGTTTGCAGGTACAACGTAAACGAAACCCCCCTCCCCATCGAATGAATGGGGATTGAATTTAGGTAACATTAGCCCTTGTGTATCTTTTTTTTGCTCCTGCATTTGGGTCAATGCAAAAGAATACATACTATCATATTCGTCAACAGGTCGCTCTCCACGACGAATATATTCGCGTGCTCGGACCGGCCCACAGTGATCTTCTCGTCGAACCACAAGCTAGTATTCTCTAACGTCAACCTCAAGGAGGTGACGCACATGTGCTCGCTCAACGCGCAAGCCTACCCTGACAGGTGAGTCCCGACCTTCCTGGTTTTAACTTAAGACACAATGTTTATTGGAGGGATATTGGTCCTTATGGCTGAACCTATCGGTTGGTGGCAAAAATAGTTGCTTTTTCACTTTTTTGTCGGTTTGATTTCCGGCTGATACAGTGGTAGATAGTACACAACACATTCCTTTAAATATTTGAACAATAAAACAAGCTTTTTTGCAAGGGTTTTCGATCCCTGGCGATCTATGCCGCTATATAAAAAAAAAAACTTGGAAAATTGTTTTCTTGAAAATTGAGCTTGTTTCCTTTGACCGCTTAAGAGGAATTACGCAAAATTACCTATCTTCAATTAGATTTTTCATGATATTGAATAGACTTAGGTATAAAATTAAAATAATATATGTAACTACATGATATTTCCGATCTTTGTGGAACAGAAACACAAAATGTTATGATTTTCTCGATAAAAAAACATCACCAAGTTATCTCTAATTTTCTCGTACTTTCGATTCGTACTTAATATGCTAAAGACTAATAGGATAAAAATTTGATGATTATTATTATTATAATGCGAAAAAACTTGCGCCTACAAACTTTTTGCACTTACCTACGTTCTAAGTTCGCGGAAAAAGTCATCTTCCGTCACACGTTCCGGGAACTTCAAGCATATTTTTGTTTCACAAATCAGTCTTCGTCGCTCAGTTGGGACGAGAGGACTGCGCTCGAATTTTCAGCTGCGGTGGAATATAATTTATTTGCATAAATAATATAAAACTATGAAAGAAACTGTGAAATAGAAAACATGTAAAAACCACTACAACCACTTCCGCAAAGATTTAAAATATGTAGATATTTTTTCTTAAATAGATAATATTTTAATAAATGAATTGGCAAGGTAACGTCATAAAATTAATCTTTTTAAATAGTTCCCTGAGATTCGCGGCGACGTAGATTATACAGCGTCGAATTAAATTAGCTAGTGAAACTCCCCACTCGCGATTAGTATCGATATCTAAACAAGATAAAACAAAAAATAATTAATTTGATGCTTTTTTTGTGGGGTCATCGATCGCACATAGTGTAGTCACTTGAAATATAAGTTTATAAAATCTGTTTCTTTATGTGTAAAGTTCGCAGACGTGATGTGTTTCGATATCTAAACACGATAAAACAAAAGAAAACTGATTTTCTCAACTCAAACCTCAAATAACAAAACTACCAGCGGTCGTTGACCCCCAAAAAACACATCAAATAATTTCATTTTTTTATTTTATCGTCTTTAGATATCGATACCCATTACGTCTGCAGAGTGTCCCTAGCTAATTTAATTTGACTCTGTTTACATATTATTATTATTGGAGTATACAAAAGAAATAAATCGGGTAAATAAAATAGGTAAATGCGTTTATTGTGGACAAAATTACAAAAGTGCCTAACCCTTCGGAGATTACAGGCATGATGTTATGTTATGTTAAAAGTACGAAACGGTGTGGTCCCATGCACATTTTTCATACGAATAGTATTCTCACGACTAGCCCCCTTTTTATGGTGGGGATGAGTTACGGTAGTGACGGATTACAATGTTTGGGATTGTCGCAAGACAATAATATTGAAAAACTATACCTACTTGTACCCAGCGATCATACTTACATTGAATAGAGCCGTTTCATCTGATTTTGAATCTTCTGTAGTAATAGTAAATATTACAGAAGATTCAAATTCAAATACCTAGAAATAAGTCGGGCGCAAAATTTCTGCTGGTGGAAAGGGATTGTGTTTTGTTTTCGTCGTGTTTGATGAGAGGGGTAGGCAACGAGGCGCGGGTGAAACTCGTTTTATTTTTGGGTTTGTACACTAATTGCTATTTTATTTATCATGTACCACTAAAAATAAATCGTGCTCTACCATGCCTAGAATACAAATTAAAGATGTTTATGATTGCATTTAATCATTCTTCCCCTTCAATGATTTTGGCTTATTATTCTTGACATTAATGTTAAACGTCATTGTCTAGTTTGGCGTTAGCGACAGACAGCACAGTCACAATAGGCACTATCGACGAGATACAGAAGCTTCACATCCGCACCGTGCCTCTAGGAGAGACACCCAGGCGGATTGCTTACCAGGAGGCTTCACAGGTAAATATATACGCGACACAACTACTAATGTATCAAAATAGAAGTTGGGACTGAAGTCGGTCGACTACAGGCGATCCTTTTTAAATCAGAAACGATCTATAATATGGACTTTGGTAAATTATTGTTTGGTTCACTTTAAATACGGATCGAATATAATGTATAGGTAGCTATTTGTAAAAAGAAAATCCTTATTTTCATAAGAAGCTTTCATTAATAATCCAAGATGGCGGTTTCGTTTGCAAATTTTTCGTCAAATTAAATCAGTTTTATTTGTTAATACAGGTAAATAAATACAGATCTTATATTTGATGAAAGAGCGCTATGTTATGCCAGGAGGCGTACAAATCATGGTGTGCATCTAGCTCAAGATTACAAATTAAAGTTTCTAAAAATATATTTGAAAATCATGCATAATTATGGTATTAAATTAGCAAAATAATTTGAAAAATTACATATTATTATTTAACACTTTAAAAAAATATCTAAGTCAAAATAATTTAAAATGTCAAAAAACATTAAATGTCAATATTAATAATGAATTTCAATTCCAAACGTCATGGGTGTAATTTTCTTGGTGTTGTGTGACCAAAACATGACGATTATCTACGATTCTGAATTCAGGTTTGTACCGTGCTACGTGTATTCCCCAGACGTTCGGCGTAATAACAATGCGAGTGGACAAGCTGGAGTGGATGGCGGGCGGCACCAGCGTGGCCGTGTCCGTGCGCGCGTCCGCGTCCACGGCCGCCGCCGCCACGTCGGGCGCGCCGCACGCCATGCCCAAGCACGCGCCCAACGCGCTGGACCTGGAGGTGCACAACCTGCTCATACTCGACAACCACACCTTCGAAGGTACGACTCACTACCACAACAGAGATACTGTCAGGTCCCAAAGTATCTGATGACAGTGTAAACAAACCCTGTTCAGGTTAAATTCTCACGCAATCACTAAATGGAATCAGTAACACATTCATTTTTATTTAGATAGTTCCAACTTTATATCTCAAAACATTTCCAATAATTATAAATATATTGTACTTGAAACATCATCCGCATAAATTGAAGTTATACAGGATGAAAGGGACGCCCAACCTGTTACCATAGATTCAGTACATGACTCTGAACCCCCTGCGTTAAAATATTTCTTCGGTTAATTACCTGTTCCATACTTTTTGACCGCGTAGGTATTGCACTGTTCTAAGAAAAAAACTTTTTTTTTTTCTCTTGATAACCTACATACAATTTATACGCTAGACTAGAATCATGTGCTGAATTCATGGTTACAGTTTGGCCGTCGATGTCCCTGCCACCCTGTATGGGGGAAATGTAATTTAACGTATTTCTTCCAGAACGTGATAATGTGACCCATTTAAATTTAACTTATTTTTTTGCAATAATTAAGCACACCTTAGGCGAATATTCATGGGATTCGAGAATATTCAATTTATATGTATTTAAAAAAAAAAAAACAGAATTCTTCATTGAATAGAAGTTTTCTCTAAACTCTCAAATTTAATGACTTTCATTGTTTTTCCATTGGATACCTTAATAGGTATCCAAAGGAAAACTGGCAACTGGTTATGGTAACTGTAATCAGTCAGCCCGAAAAAGATGTATACACAGACAAGGAATCGTTTTATTGTCTACAACCATTGTTCCATAACATTTTATCCACATTCCACCACACAGGTACAAAACATAGTATGCAATTTACTTAACCAAAATAAAGTAAATGTTTTGTCTCAAACATCTATACACCCTATGACCAAAACATGGTAATCTATATAAATTTCACAAATATGTACACCAATCATTCAAAATTGAGGTAAAAAAATCAAAAAATTCATTCATTTCAAAAGTTCAACTTCTAGAAGAGGTGTATGGAATGTTAATTACACGTGAATACGCGGCGAATGACCACCTTAAAAAGCCTAAGCAACATTGGTTATGAACATTCATGATTTACCTATTTGTATTTCAAGTCTAAAATCTAAAAACAAATGACACGTCAGTGACGACATGCATGAAATGAAGAGGACAAAAATATAATTCTTGTTCGTCTATGAAACGAAGTCAAAGACGTGTCTTTTGATGTAAGTCGTATGACGTTGTAAGTCTTGTTTACCTTGTTCTTGAACTATCATAGTGAACATTGTTTTGGTCACAGGGTGTATAGATGTTTTGGGACAACATGTTTACTTTGTTTTGGTAAAGTAAATTGCATACTATGTTTTGTACCTGTACGGTGGATACAATGTTATGGAGCAAAGGTTGTAGACAATAGAACAGTTCGTTGTCTGTGTATACATATTTTTGGGGCTGACTGTACCTATACTTTAACAAATCTGGTAAATTTTGGGCACTACAAATCTACACCCACGGGTACGTTTTCACATCCATTTGTTAACATTTTTTTTAAACTAGTTTAAAAAAAATAATATTGTACACCCTAGAGGTATGTCGTAAATTGTAGAGATAATATCAATCTGCCAAGCCTTTTACCAACTATGTTGGGGTCCGCTTCCAGTGTGACCGGGTACAGCTGTTCATTACAGTTCAGCCAGATATAGAGATATTTTTTGAAATTTTGTTAAGCATCCACCTGCAGCAACCACAAACAATATTCTATTCCTGTAATATGCAAATCTTAGTAGAAAAGACCTTATCGTTCTTAATGTGGTAAATGATTTGTCAGTCAGCAGGATGGTAGCGGGGTCACTGTGTATAGTGTACCGGACATGAGACTATTTTAATTAGAAGGTGATCACTGCACTGTCCATTTTTATAACAATATATATAATTTAAAAGACTGTCCATGGAATTTCTTACCCGTTCTCCATAGGAACCAACTACTCTTTGGAATGGGCAAATAGCTTCATCTTTTTGAATGACAAATTCCTTTGACAATTCAAAAGTGCGTGTAAATGTTGTTTAATTATACTAGCCTATTATTGTCCCACCGCAGGGCAAATGTTTCTTCTCATACAGAGACGGCACGAGCATTGATCACCATGCTTGCTCAATACGGGTTGGCCATTCCAGACTTATATTAACTACTAGCTTTTGCCCGCGGCTTTGCCTACGTGGATGTCGGAAATTATCCCACGGGAACGTACTACTGGGATTAAAAGTATCCTACGTGTTAATCCAGATTATAAACTATCTTTGTTCCAAATTCCATCCAAATCCGTTAAGTAGTTTTTGCGCGAAAGAGTAACAAATAAACATCCATCCATCCATCCTCACAAACCGTCACATTTATAATATTAGTAGGATAAGGCCATGTTTCCTCACGATGTTTTCCTTCACCGATATCAGTAATGTCCAAGACAAATTCAAAGTACATATAAATTACATAAGTCACATCAGTACTTGCCCGGATTTGAACCCATTAACTAAATGATTAAATTAAAATAAATGCTTTAAGATTGCGTTTATTCCGCAGTCCTACATGCGCACCAGCTGATGACCAACGAGTATGCGATGTCTCTCGTGTCCTGCAAGCTGGGCGATGATCCGAACTTCTACTATGCCGTCGGCACAGCCTTACTTAACCCAGAAGAGTCTGAACCTAAACAGGTATGAGTTATTTACTTAGAAATGTGTTTTAGGCTCAATTGCACTACGAACGAACGAATGTAATGAGTCAGGCGCCAGGTGACCCGCTAGAAGGCCATAACAATAGATAATCAATTGCTTGACTAGGTCTGTCAATCATTTGAAAATGAAGAGAGACAGAATGCTGTTTTCAATATGTTTAGCGTTAATTTATTAATTGATTTGTAGTGCAAGTGGGCCTTATTTACTTTAAATTGAAATATGGCTGGTATGTTTTGAGAAAATTATGGAAATAGTCAGTTTCACACCAAGGAAAACATAACTTTTTTGGAATCTTAAAAAAGAATAGAATACTCTTTATTATGTACACCATAAAAAATAACAGAAAAAAACAAACAACAAAAAAACAATAAATAGTATAGCTGTAGTAAGACGATCCATCGGTTACGAAGATCTCTGATCGGTTATCTTCGAAAAAGCCGAAATTTTACTCTATCGACTTATACAAATCGATGTATTTTTTATGATATTAGTAGTAGATATCGTATATATAGTATCGTATAGTATATTTTATAATATTTATTTCTTAATCAATAAGTCAAAATGTCAAACCTATAGTTTTATGACAGCTGCATGCACAGATTATTAAAAGCCCGGCGGCGCATGAGTCGTTACCCGGAATGTTACCACTTCATAAATATTATGTTTATATACATTTTGAACTAGGTATAGTGTATTATTTTATTTTTTGTTTATTTTTAATTTTCGTATGCTGCACTGGTTGACGTCATCACGTCAGCGCCGGCTATCGCTGAAAACCAGCGCTGGGGCTCTGTCTCGCATGGGGTCGTAGCATTATGCTGAGCGATTGCCGTTTTGCGTGAATGTGACGCATATTTCCCCTAAATTTTGTGTTTTTTCTTTGCGTCATGTTTACCGCAAATAAACGTATTTTCTTTCTTCTTTCTATGTATAGTCTCGCTTGAATCATAGTAGGCTGGAACTGATACCATTGTCGCTCTATCTTTGGATCATTCACATTTAATTTGCGGCTTTTATGAAGATAACCGACGGAACTTATGACCGTGATCGTACAGCCGTACTTGTTATTATATATTTTCTAATTAATACATTTTGTCATATCTTTATTACACAGGGCAGGATCCTACTATTCCACTGGTCAGAGGGCAAGCTGGTTCAAATAGCAGAGAAGGAAATCAAAGGAGGTTGTTACACACTAGTCGAGTTCAACGGGAAACTCCTCGCTACTATCAACAGTACTGTACGTCTACCCGAATACATATTTCTTCGTTAGATGCTTAATCGGGCAAAAGTTCATGTTCTAGTATTGGATACACTGTCATTAGTCATAGATAAAGGAAATTATGGTCTACTAACTTTTTCTCGCGGCTTGGCCCGCGTGGAGGTCGGATATTATTCCACGGGAACGTACTACCGGTATAAAAAGTATCCGATACCATGGTCTACTTTTTTTTAAATTTCATAGAAATCTGTTTAGCCGTATGGCGTGAAAAGGTAACAGACAGACAGAGTTACTTTCGAGTTTATAATATTAGTATGAACTATGGGTTAACAGCGAGTATCTAGGGACTAACTTCGGGTGATTGGGTCATACTACTTTCGACGTGTAAGTCCCATGTAACAAGGGTCGAACCATTTGCATTTATTTACTCTACTACTACTATTATGGAGTTTATCAAAATTTAATACAAAATAAATAATCCTACTTTATTTTTATTTTACGCTCTTTAGTTGGGGTACCTACCTCACACAAATTCGTATACTTTCACTCGCTAAGTAAATAATAGTGACAAGAAGTTATTATAACATCATCAAAATACACTAAGTGGACAGATACGTATTATTGAAGCTAACCAAAAAACCACACATCAGAACATGATCAAATTTATATGGGAACATCCTATAAGTATACATTTTCAAACAAAATAAGAAATGTTCAAATCAGTTTATAAACGAAGGAGTTCTGAGGTACGTATTGAGAATCTCCTCCATTTTTTGAATGAAGGCGGTTAAAAATGATCGTATTTAACTCCCCAGGTACGTCTCTTCGAATGGACATCAGAGAAGGAGCTGAGGCTCGAATGCAGTCACTTCAACAACATTGTAGCGTTATACCTTAAAGTGAAGGGCGACTTTATATTAGTAGGCGATTTGATGCGGTCGCTGTCTCTTCTGCAATATAAACAGGTGGGTTTTACTGAGTCCTAAATTAGTAAGTACAGTATTTTTATCTCACGAAGCGACGCGCGCTTTACTTGTGGTAACCAAGTCTACAAACATGCTGTGAATGTGTGCGTGAGGCGAGTAGCATCAGCACGTAACACACACACACACACGCGCACACACAAACTTTCGATTTTACCATTGTCTCGGACGGTACTGAGAGCTGCGCTTACACACACGTTCAAAGCGTGCTTGTATACTTCGTAACCACAAGTAAAGTGAGATAAAAATACTATAACCGAAAAAGTTGAATTGGCCAATTAATATTTCCCAGAATTAGTAAAACAAAGCATGAAGATAAAAAACCACGAATGACTTGTTTAGCATGAATTTGACGCTTCTCAATTAATTCATGCTTAACAAAAACTGCGCAACATGGTTGCAGACACATCGCTTGTCCGGAAGAATACAGTATCATGTCAAAATTTGGCACTAACTGACTTAATAATACAGTTCGACTAAAAATACTGGTAAATAGAGTAATGTCTTTAGGGATAATTATAGAGTATATACTAATACATATTAATAATTTAAAAAAATCTGTTTATCTTATGGATATACCACAATATTTTTAGTTAAAAACTTTAATCGCTTCTCCTTAAAAAGTACGTTTTTAGAGTTAATACAGTATTCTTGCGGGCAAGCGACATGTTGTTTCCTGCACTATTTGATGTGATTGGAATACGACGCTTTACAACAAAATTATATAATTAATCTGCTTCAGAAATATGTCTCTAAAACTATAAGCACGTTTGCCGATTTAAAATCTTTTCAAATGGTATTATTTTTTTGTCTTTGCTATCAAACATGCACAGTCATTTTGTTATTGTTCATAGAAGACTTCTTACCATTTTTTTTTCTTCTAATATTGTAGATGGAGGGTAGTTTTGAAGAGATAGCCCGCGACTACAGTCCAAACTGGATGACAGCTGTCGAGATATTAGATGACGACACGTTCCTGGGCGCTGAAAACAGTTTCAATCTCTTCGTGTGTCAGAAGGACAGGTAAGGAATGTCTTTAGCTTTGTCTGTAGCTAACGTAAATTAATTTCGACATTTGCTTCCTCCAAAACAATGAAATTGTTTTTCCAAGGATGCCTCTATCTCCTTGTCAAATTTTATTCGAAATCCGTCCTGTGGTTTAGGCGTGAAAAGGTAATACAGACAGAGTTACTTTCGAATTTATAATATGAGTATGGATTAACAAATCACAAAACGTCACAATACATGCATAAAGAGCGAGCGCATCGGTTTGGCATTATTTAGATATCTTATTACAGTTAATAATAATAATAATAATAATATATTTATTTGACATAAGAGAGTACACAGATACAGGTAGTCACTTAATTTAAGCGTGCAAATAGCCTGGTACAAAATAAATGATCAATGACCCCCATGCTAGGAAAAACCTGTGTTACGGGGGTCATCCATCCGTCCATTATGGATGTTATAATAATTACTTACAAGTTAGTAATGTGCACTTTTATAAAAAATAAATAAACTAGACTAAATACAATTCATTTTGAGGATAAGAACCGGGGGGGTGAAAGTAAAAGGAGTTAAATGAATTAATAACGCGGAAAAGGGAGTATTTATTTGTGTGCCGGGTGTGTGTGTGAGTGTAGCTGTGTATGTGTGAGTGTAGATATGTATAGGTGATGGTAGGTGTGTATGTGTGAGTAGGAGCTTGAATTTCCTTAAGTTATGGTTTGAGTAATTCTTCCGAGTCGTCATAATTTAGGGTCAGGAGATATTCTTTTATTTTTTGTTTACATTGGAATTTGTTCAAAAAGTGAATGTTTAATGTGTTGTGCAGTTTATTGTATAGTAACGTACTTAAATAACGGTTATGCCGTTGTGCAAAGGTGGTATTTGTACAAACTTTAGGACAAACGAGTTTAGGTCTTCTTCTGAGCGTAGGGCTTTTACATCTATTGAAAGGGATAATTTTATGTGTTCGTATGATTGCACGAAGCATATACATTTGGCGGACTGTTAGTACCTTAAAGTCCGAATAAACTTGCTGAGTGGGATACCTAAATGGTTTATTTAACAGGACTTTGATCACTGCACGTTGGGCTCTTTCAGCTGGTATGAGGATTGTTTTGGCTGCACCACCCCACGCAACGATACAGTAACTTAGTGTTGATTCACAAAGAGCGGTGTATACCATTTTTAGAATATCTTTATGGGCAGAAGTTCTTAATTTTTTGAACACGTAAATGAGTTTTCTAGTGCGCGCAGACAGAGATTCAATGTGGGTCTTCCAGTTGAGACTGGAATCAAGATAAAGGCCGAGATACTTGACGGAGGAGGCTCTCGTCACAGTCTGGCATGAACAGAAATTGTTGCGGTCGCGCTCGTCACAAACATGGGCTTTGATTTTTATTGAAAGGTCAGATGGAAGGGTAGAGGCTCTGGAACCAAAGGTTATAAAATTCGTTTTGCTGACGTTCAGAGTTAAGCTATTATTGCTCAACCAGATCATAACTTGGGTCAAGGATTTTTCGGCGGCCACCCTTGCCGTTTCCCAGTCGTGTCCGCTGGACGGTAAAACAGTATCATCGGCGTACGCTATAATGTGAGTAGAAGGGAGGGTAAGTTGACAAAGTTCGTTAACATAGATTTGGAAGAGGAGAGGGCTGAGCAAACTTCCTTGTGGCACGCCGAAATCGAGTAGTTGTTCACTACTGATGTATTCGCCTAATTTAACACACTGGGTCCGGTCTGATAGAAAATCCTTAAGCAGTTTGAGGGCTGTGCCGCGCACTCCAATCTGTTCCAATTTTCCGAGTAAAATAGGGACAGAGACAGTGTCGAAGGCCTTAGAGAGGTCCAAGAATATGCCGACACATTTGTGTTTACAGTCAATTTTGTTGACAACAGAGTCCAATAGAGCTATTACAGCGTCTTCCGTCGATACCCCCTGTCGGAAGCCGTACTGGTTTTTAGCGATGATTTTATATTTGTCTAAAAAGTTGAGGAGATTTTTGTGAATTATCTTTTCCAGTATTTTTGAAATTGCTGGAAGTACCGAGATTGGTCGATAATTATTTACACTGCCTCTGTCACCTGCTTTAAAAATTGGATGCACAATGGCTTTTTTGAGGGTCTTAGGGAAAGTGCCAGTGGATATTGCAAGATTGCAAATGTGCGTTATGGCCGGAACCAGTTTGTGACTGATAGATTTTAACAACTTGGGAGAGATATCATCCCAGCCAGAGGCACTGTCTACGCGGAGATCTTTAATGATAGCTTCGACCTGTTTCTCGTCTGTCTCCAATAGGACAATTGTATTAAGCATCGAGATTGGGCGGGGAGGAGTAGATTGGGCGTTGCATAAGTTTTGCGGGATTTTATTAGCCATGCTTCTGCCGACATCAGCAAAGAACCTATTCACAGCGTTGACCGACACGATTGGGTCATTGTCAAGTTTGAGGAGATCAGTCGGAGCTAAAGAATTTTTATTTGTGTCAAGTACATTACGGATGGCCCCCCACATCTTTCTTGGGTTATTTTTAGCATCAGAATAAACTTTTTGTTCATAAGCAGTTTTAAGTTTTTTAAGCAGATTGTTACAAAAATTCCGGTAGCGCGAGTATGTTAGTTGTAAAATCGCGTTTCGAGGTTCTTTATTAGATTTTTTGTGCATCTTATCGCGGTTGCGTATACATCTCAGCAGACCAACCGTTATCCAGGGTTTAATAATTTTGTGTTTACAGGGGATAGTTCTATAGATAGTGTTTCTTATTAATATAGGCGTTAGGATTTCGTAAAGTTTATCCATAGCAAGATTAGGGTCATTAAAATTTGCGATTATTGAAAAATCACAGCTTTCGATGTCGTTGATAGCACAGGATAAGTTTAGGCGGGAAGAATTAGCGCATCTGTTTGTGTTACGGGTTGGGGCTTTAGTTTCTAGGTTTAATAGAACAGCGGAGTGGTCTGTTATTGACGTTTCAACTACCAAAGTGGTTGCCTTATAATTTGTTCTAAGTAAGACATGATCCAAACAGTTGTTAAGCCGTGTTGGGATCACATGGGCAGGAAGGAGACCGTGAGTGGCTATCAAATTTAGATATTGACACGAGCGGGGGTCATTGTTGTTTGGAGCAATGTTAATATTGATGTCTCCTATTATTGAGACGGTTTTACAGTGCCCACAATCTGTTAATAGGTTATCTAAACTGTTTAAGAAATTGTCTATGTTTTTTTGTGATGGTGATCTATATAATGCTATAATAGTTAAATAAGTTAAATAAGTTGTCAAAAATAAAATATAAAAATAGGCGCGACACACGATGCGAGTCGCGCACGACAAAAAGGCAGCGCTCGTCGCGCGACGAGCGGTGCCTAGGGTGAATTCTTGGACATACGTTTCCGCGTATGCAACTCGTGAGTGGATTTTTTGGTGTGAATAAACGGAATAACCCCTCAAAACCAAATTTACACTATGTCATGTAGAGTGCTACAAGGATATTTTGGCGACTGAATGATATTACTAAGGGAGCTTTGTTGGTAAACATTTGTGAAAATGTGTCACAGGAATTGTATGGACAAAAAAGCTGACGACGTTAGTTCCGATTTTGGCCACGTGCCAAAATAACCTTGTATGTATTTATTTATTTCTCAGTATATAGTGCATTGAGATCTTACATTAAACATTGTTTCACACATACTACCATTGTAGGTGTAGAAATATTAAATAATAAGCTAGGTACATGCAAATCAGAACTAGGTACCTTATAAGAATATTATATAAACGTTGTATGTAACTTGTAACCTTGTAACGTTGTAAGAAAAAAAATTATGACCTTCATCCAACTTACATTTATTCCCCACTAGCTTTCGCCCGCGTGGAGGTTTGAAATTATCCTACGGGAACATACTACTGAGATAAAAGTATCCTGTCCTAACTTAGGTCGTGGTCTACCCATGTGCCAAATTTCATCCAAATCCGTTTAGCCGTTTTAGCATAACAAGCAAAGAAATAAACTCACTTTCGTATTTTTATTAGGAAAGTTTGTTTGTAGCTAAGATTATCTTTGAAGAAGAACTTTAGTCGTAGACCTCGGAAATAGAATTCAATGATGTTATTTGTTCCCAGTGCGGCAACGACAGACGAGGAGCGTCAACAGATGTCGTACATGGGCCAGTTCCACGTGGGCGACATGGTGAACGTGATGCGCTCGGGCTCGCTGGTGGGCCAGCACGCCGACACCGCCGCGCCCGTCACCAACCCCGTGCTGCTAGCTACCGTCACCGGCTCCATATGTAAGTAGCCAGATATCAGAAAGCCAATTTCTATTGAGATATAGGCAGAGATGATAATGACGATACCGTTGATATTCTTCTACTTTTTTTTTTTACCTGTGAAAGACGTCTTTTCGCTCGGTGTTCCGGTTACCACCAGGACACCGAGCGAAAAGCAATTTAATATTTCTGACCGAAATAAGAAACGTAAGATATCAACCGCTAATAACTGCGAGACGTAGTGCTAGATTAATGGTTGAGCACTCAAAAAGATAGGTCATATTTATAACAATTTTGAGGCAGGATTTAATTTGCCTATGACGTCACACTGCGAGTACATGCGCATGCGCGCGACCCTCTATTTTTCCAGTGTGTCAAAATTTCAATTCGTATATCGCAAAGACGTGTTCAGCTAGAACAGTGATTCTGGTGTCGTTGTCAAAAGTTGACAAAGCACTAACAGGACCTAAAGAAAAACAACAGAAATATTGGCCAAAATAGGCTTAAAAATTAATATGAAGCTGAAAATAGCAAAATAATTTCAGATGTCGTCTCATATCGGTCGTAAATCTGCTCAGAAATGAAAAAAAAAACCAATCGAAGAAAGTTTGCATCAAAAATAATGCAATGAGCCTAAAAATTCTATTGCCGAGCAAATACAATAGCTACGGCAGTGTCAGAAACCGAAAGTAAATCTGTTTCAAATAGCGAAAAAGGTTAAAATGTCGTCTCATATCGGCCGTAAATCTGCTTAGAACTAAAAAAATATAATCGGTGTAACTTTACTTCATAAGGAATGCAATGAGCGTACTAAGTCTAGTGTCCAGCAAATACAATGGCTACAGCAGTATCGGGGAAGGTAGGAAAAATTGTTATAAATAAATACCTATGTCAAAACTAATTTCGCCTTATCTCGGCTGTAAATCTGCCCGTAATTGAAACAAAAGACAATCGAAGAAAGTTGGCATCATAAAGAACGTAAAGAACACAAAAAGTCTAGTTATGAGTTATGGCGCCGTGTCATCGTGCAAGTAATTATTTGTGAGCATTAGGAGGTTTCAACGGCAGTAGACTAAGTAAGGGGATCCCTCTGTATAGGTGAGGGTTTAATTGAAACTAACATCCGCGCTCGATCTGAGTGACCGAACGTAGTTACTGGTCAAAGGCTTGCACCGATTGACCAGGGATTATTACAGCTCGGTTATACCTTCTTCGGTAAAACAGGTTAGATTAGAACTGTGAATGCTTTTTACTAGCCGAGCTAGTAGAGCGCGTTTACCAAATAGATAAGCGAGCGCTGTCACAATACCGCGAGCGGAGCGAGCCCTCTCTTGACACGAATGAGCAGAGTGAGCATACTCACAAGATGAGTAACCACTAAACCAGAATGTGGAGCAAGCCCACTATCAAATCGAGTGAGTGAAGTAAGGTCAACTACCCCACGAAGAACGCTTTCGTATGTGAAGAGCGACCGAAGCGAGCCCCAATTACAAAAAAAAGCGAGTTTAGAGAGCCTACTTTAACGACAAGTCAATGAAGCGAACACACTTTCAAAACTAGTGAGTGCCACCCACTACGCTCATAAGTCAGCTTACTCCGCTCATTAGTAATCGCGCTGTGCTCTCACTCGTGGCGTAAGAGGGCTCGCTACGCTCGCTCGATTAAAGAATATGCTTGTGTTGAACTGGCTTGTTTTGTGGAGGGCTCGCTTCGCTCGCTCATTGCTTGAATAGGCGCGCTTTGCTCACTCGTATCGTTTGCGGGCTCGCATCGTTCGCTCGTCACGAAAATGTGATCGTTAAACTGAGCTGAGTTAGAGAACCCCATCGTTAAGCCAGCTTAGCATGATGTGAATTTGACCACCTTTCATTAGTTGGGATAGAGCAAGCTTAACGTGATAGTGGCTGGCTAAGTTCTAGCACTGACTAAGGATTGTGTAGGGAAGTCCTCTCATTAGGTTAGGTCAGGTTACAGTTGTAACCAAACGTTTTCACGAAAACAAACGGCGCGGACTTGAACTGCGTCTACCTGATGTTTCCTCTTATTTTTTTGTGCAATAACAAGAAAATGAATCTATGAATTTCAAACCAAACACCTCTCCCCAACAGGCCTAGTAGTCCAATTACCCCCAGAGCTGTACGAATTCCTCCATCAGCTCGAAGAGAGGCTCACACACACAATCAAGTCTGTGGGCAAGATCCCGCACTCTTTCTGGAGGTCATTCAACACGGACATCAAAACGGAACCTGCTGAAGGGTTCATTGATGGAGACCTCATTGAGAGCTTCCTAGATCTTAGCCGGGATATGCAAAAGGAAACGGTGCAGGGATTACAGGTTAGTATATTGAAAATAATAAGTTTTAGACAAAAAATGATTTCTGCATACATGAGTTTTGCATGTAATATGTCCGGGACTTTTTGTGGAGCAGAGTATCGGTCCAATGCGCAATGTAATCTATTTTGATCAAGATATATGGACCTGATAAAAAATAAAAACGTCAGTCAAATAATACCATCGGCCCAATGTGTAATGTATTTTGTACATACATGAAATATGAATTTGATCAAGATAACATTAAATGTCGGTAAAATAAATTATTTATTTCTGCACGGGGAATACTTATGAGCTTGCGTCAGCGTATGAGAAAATCTTAAGTAAAAGTGAGAATCTATAGCTTCCGAAGCGGCTCAGACGATTTGAACATTTGAATCCAGAATATCAGATAATTAAGTTTGTAACACAAAGCTCAATTTCATGCATGACATATTTCCAATTCTATTGCAACCGACCTTGTTATTACAAACGGTCAATCGAAAATCAACACAGACTACATTATGCTAAAGAATCTATTTGATTAAACGCTAAAGAATATAGTTGATTAAGTGGGTGCTCGTGGCTAGATAATAACAGCTGCATGGGTCGGTCGAAGGGTAAGCTATGCAGTTCGGTTCGTGGATGGATGACCATCCATGACATATCGAGACTTCTCCGTACCTTAGAAAGCACGTTAAGCCGTTGCTCCCGGCTAGGACTGTCATTCGTAGATCTTTGACAGTCGTTACGGGTAGTCAGAAGCCCAAAAAGTCTGACAATCAGTCCTACCAAGGAATATCGTATTACTCAGTAAGTGGGTTGTGGAGGTCATATAGGCAGTCGCTCCATGTAAAATGCTGGTATTCAGCTGTATCCGGTTTCACTGGAAGCAGACTCCCAACATAGTTGCGAAAAGGCTAGGTAGTTTTTTTTTTTTTGTAGCAGTAAATGTAAACTATTGGTATTGTTGTGCATTATGCATAGCTATTGATGCATAGGTAAGAGCGGTGGTGGCCCAGTGTAAACAGCCCGGATTTACGAGTTGTAGGTCGTGGGTTCGAACCCAGGCAGGCGCTTTACTTTGTGTAAATAATTTCGTTACCAATGCTCCCAAAACTGTGAAGGAAAACATCGTAAGGAAACCGGCATGTTCTAGAACCAAAAATTCAAAGACATGTGACATCTACCAACCCGCACTGGGCCCGCGTGGATTGTAAGCCCACTCCTTCTCGAAGAAAGGAGGCCTGTGTCCCAGCAGTGGGAAAATTATAGGCTGATTATGATGATGCATAGGTATAAAGTTTAAAAGACCAACATTGTACCAATACCTATTGCAAATAAATGATTATGATTAAAATCGATCATTTTCTTTCAGATCGATGACGGCGAAGGCATGATGCGCGACGCTACAGTGGACGACCTTATCAAAGTGGTCGAGGACCTTACCAGGATACATTAAGACCTGTGATTGATTATGTTATAGTTCATATGCAGATTAATTAAATACTTTATGTACTTCCAACTGTGTTTATGTATTTATGTACAAATAAATGATTGAATCATGGTCATACCCCGGCTTTCGGCCTAAGGGCCAAAATACATAAAGGATACGACGTCGCACCGTGGCACGTTGAGACATTATGTCACGATGAGATGTTGTGTCGTGGAAATTACGACGTGCATCGTAAAAATTCACGACACGACGTTGCATCGTGTTACGATGCACGGCACGTCATCGTATAGTGAAAAGCGCGTAGATTAATTAGTATTCCTAGTGAAAGCGTCGACATCGTATAGAATTCGTCGTGCCGTCCATCGTACCAGGATGCGACGCTATATCGGAAATGTCGCCAGTATCGCAATGCATTACGCAATGTGTATTATTGTACAATTTTGATCTGCCCTGACCATAGATAATACACTATAAATTACAGGAGCCCTGATATCAAGCAATGGACAACATAGTAAAAGTCTTAACGTTTTGAACACGAGGCTTTTGGCTACTTTTTATTAGTGTATGTATTTTGTCTAGCTTTTTTTTAAATGTGCGTCTTGTATGTGCAGAATAAACTATTTTTCTTCCATTCTAATTTTTTACTATGCACGTCGGGGGGGGGGGGGGGAGGGGGGAATCAAGAATTTCCTGTAGCACTCAGAAAACGTATGAGCCAGTCCAGGACGGGGGAGGGCAGCTGCACGCCCCCTCAGTACCCTATTAGTATATTTTTCAACCATGGTATGGGTATTTAACCATTCAGATACAGGCTATATTTCGTGTGGGTGCAGATATTTTGTTACTTATTGTTATTCAATATTCGTTCTTTGTCTCTGCGCTTCTAATTAAGTGTCACTGTAGTTTCTAGGTTACAACAGTTGCAGTGGTGGGTCTACCTAAGGTATCATCAAATTAAGTAGAATCTCAATGAAAGAATCTCCACACCGCTATAATTTATTTGATGGCACCGTGTGATTATCAAATCTATTCTCTGGCCTATGGAGACCGCACCTAAATAAATATAGTAAAACTGAAGAAAACCTATGTAGTACAAAACAAAAAAAAAAACAGAATTCCGTTCCAAGATTTAATCACAGAAAGGCAATACAATCACAGTAAGTTATTATGTACCAATAAATCATAATATTATCATAAAATATAATGCCTTATAGCAAAAACACAGATCCCGAACCAATATAAATACATAAATTATGTACAAGCATGCCATGTAAGGACACTTCCATCCGACAATACAAATTGATTATCTTGAACTAACGAAGTGGTTGAAGTTTCTTCAGTCCGAAGCTGAAATGTGATGTAAAATTACTAGGATACTAGAACCAACTTAAAAATTGTTCCGATAGCTGTATTTCTCGCATCTATCTATCACATAAAAAAGCCAAAAAATGTAATAATTTTCTGTCTTTTATATTAGGTACAATACCACGAAAATTAACAAAACATTTCATTTCATATTATATTTAATTTTTTTGTAAGTAGAAAAGCATTTAAATCTAATAGTTTGTAACCTCAACCACACGTCAATAACACTTGAATGACTAAAACCGGCCCTTACTGCTACTAACTAAAGAAGCTTTCAATCACACTATTGCCATTGACGTGCGGATTATAGTACCAATGTTTCATAATCACTAAGTGCCACAAAAATGTAATTTCAAGTGATATAAAATTGAAAAGACCTACATTTTATCTTTTTATTATTAATTAAAATGAAGTTCCTTATCGCTCGTCTACGTTCTACTCTGCACACTTTGCAAATGAGAGCTAGAACGAAAAAAGTGTCACATTTTGATAATCACGAAACTTGTTACGTGTGCTAAATAGAAAGGAAATTCGTTCTAACCAGCACCTTAATTACGTAAGACGCTATCTGTCACAATCTGAATCTTTTTGAAGCCTATTGCTAATCCATTGCTTCATATGTTCGAAAAATTTGTCTGCTCAACAACGTAAATAACGCAATGAATGGGTCCATATTGGCTCAACTAAAGTTCTTTACCCGAAATTGTTCTTCCTAACGATTTGTAATCCGAATGATCACTCTTCCTAAAATTTTTCATCCTAAAGTTTTCATTCATACTATTTGTAGTGCTACCGGCGATGTTCATAACACTCATGTTTCCGAAAATTGTAATTAATAATATCATTAATGTAAATATATTTAAACTCCTACTGTTTTTTATCATAACGCTTTTATCCCTAAACATAATTACCATAATATTTTCACCCAACTTATATATAACCTACCCACTATATTTTAAACCAACTGTTTAGAATGATTAAAGGTCGTTTGACTGATTTTTGTCTTAAATGAATGAAATTCAGGTCAGAGTGTCGTCTTGGGGTAACTATGAAAAAATACTTAGAAAAATTTCGCGACCAATTTCGAGGTAGTGCTCGCCGGCCGCTGCCGCGGCACCGCTCGCTTCGCTCGCTCGGCTCGCGCGTAGTTGGTCACAGTTCTAACCTAACCTAACCTATGGATATATTTGCAGGTACACACCGCTATAAATAAAATTAAAGAATACGCTTTAATCTTATATATTACACATGTTATGTGAAAATAAAGTTACGCAAAATTTATGTATATAATACTGATTATTATGAATAAAAAGAAATCTAAACAAAAAAAATATGACTTTGAATAATAGTGTATAAGATGGTTATGTTGAGAAAATATAGGAAAACAAATACAAGTATAATAGATGTTTATTGCTACTGACATTATGAAGTTGAATGCTTCGGAATTATGAACATTAGAGACAGAGTAGTTAGGAATTGTGATTGTTAGGATGAAAAATGTTAGGAAGAACATTTTCGGATTTCCAATTATCGGAGTTGAAAATTTAGGTGAACTTTGGCGCACCCGCAATGAATGTTGTTGAACTGTCAAAATTAAACCCATTCCTACTGTTAGTGTGTTACGTAATTACCCCGCGGGTGTTCCAAAACATCTCGACGATATGTTTTTTTTTTTTTGTAAATATCTGATCTAAGATCCTTGATTACGTGAAAAGGTGCTGTTTCAAGCGATTTTAGTGACGAAAGATTTAGGGTGCTTTTCAAGATACGTTTTCCAGGGCAATCTTGCATGGAATATTTGGTCAGACATACATAGGCAACGAGTCTTTTGATTGAGCACCATAGGTTATTATAGTTTGAGCGACAATAAATCGGATTTAATTGTTACACACTGCCAGACGTTACAAGATGATTAAGAATAAAATTATGTTGTAAAAGATATTGTTTATCATTAACGCGACATAATTCTTACATAAATCATAATTAAATTCTTAATAAGTTATAATTTCATCCGACCTTAAACTCCAGGTTAAAAGTCAAAGGATTTATTTCAATTAGATCTTTACAACCACCTAGTCAAGGTTTATAGGCTGCTTGTTATTTCTTTCAACCAATCAGAAACAACTACCTAATGCCGCGGACAGACTGATGTAATGAAACAGTTGTACAATCAGAGAAATCATTTGTTTAGCAAATGACAACCTACGTCATTTGCCGTGTCATAAACATTTCATACAATTGTCAAAGAATAAAGCCGCATTGACAAAATCAAAGTACGCTTGGACAAAGTAGAATTGACAAAGCAGCTTTGTAAATATAGTTCACTTGGACCATTTTCTTCATTCTTCGAGCAGTCTGTCAAAAGATGCCACTGTTTTTGCACTTACCGCCATTTTGTTTTGTCAATTGACATCCAATTACGCTATGAAAAGTTGAACGCGGTCCTAGTCCACTTTGATTGGACGCCGCGCCGTCATCCAAATGCGCTTTGATCAGTGTTGCCACGATCAAAAAAACATCCAAGTAGTCGTCAAATCTAATTTGTACAATCAGCGTACTTTGATTGTGTCAACGCGGCTTAACAGTTGTGAGTTAAATATATGGACAATTTAAGTTGGTATTCAATTTAATTTCCCTGAATTAATGTGATTCAAGCGCGCATTTTCTGCAAAGTTATGAGCTTTCTACGCGCACCCTGAACACCCATTAGACGACAGCAACTTTTCCAGAAAAGTATCAGCATTAAACTTTTGAAACCGTTGAATAATAAGGCTACAGGTTTCTGCAAGACTTTAATTTCATTTGTTGCTAACTATTCATCATGTAAGTAGGGCTTGTCTTTTTTTTTTTAAATAAAATTATACCTACTAGGTTTAAAAGGAATAAATTCACTACCTATTCTACTGGGAAAGAACACTCCATTACTATAGAAATAAAACTGAATAAAATATCTAATTCAACTAGAAGAACCGAAATAGAATTAACTTCACTAAACTATCAACACGAAAAGAAGAAGATAAAAATAATTTTTCTACCCGAGTTGAAAATTATTTTCATTTTGAATTTATAGCCAACTGAGATTACTCTCGCGCACACTAGGTAGAGCTTTGTAAATAATATTTACGGAAGATACAAATAATTATCAGCATAGGGATCAAATCGCCGACTTTCGCACAGAAGGCTGTACATAGCCCCTCAAAGTTGTAAAGAAAATTACCCAGTAACTGGGTTGTGGAGGTCAGATAGGCATTCGCTCCATGTAAGATACTGGTATTTAGCTGCATCCGATAAGACTGGAAACCGACCCCAAAACTAGTTGGTAAAAGGCTAGGTAGATGATGCAAAGAAATTCGCAAAGTGAATTCTATTTCAATTAAATCAGAACTAGTTACTCAACGTGTTATCTATTATGTATGTAAACTAAAAGCTACAATTTGTCTACGTAATTAATGCCATAATTACGCGATAACCTAGCGACACTTGGGTACTGCCATTAAGGAAATTAATTTCCATTTTATGTTCATACTTCTTAATACTTCACGCTCAACTATCGCTTATGAGACACAATTACTTTTCTCTTGTTACCGAACAAAGTTCGATCGACAGATGAGGGGGTGGCGAAATAGTAAACTAAACTTGAATTTATAAATCTCAGAATAATTATCAAGTTTTCGAAACACAAACTCAATGTAATACATACGTGACTAAGTTTTAAATTCCAATGTAAAGAAAATTGTTTAGGATCTGAACGAAATGGTTGCTCAAAAACCAACTTGACTACATATTGCTAAAGTAGATAGTAGAATTAGTGGCATTGACTATATTACTATCTAAGATTCTGAATCCGCCAAGTGCGGAAGTACCAAGAATAATGTACTAGACACGATTTACATATGAACTGAATGTCAGCATAGATGCTGAGCTATTTCATAAATAATCATTATATTCATGAAACCTGCATCCAGTCGGCATAAAAAAAAGTTTAATAATTTGCATAGCAATGAAACGTCACCTTGAATGCTTATAACAATGAGCTGAGAATTTCCTAACATTTTGAAACCTTGACAATAGTAATCATTGTCAAGGTTATAAAATGTTATGAAAATACAAAAAGTTGACTTGATTGGTATTATGACGTAAACGTGATTCATAGAATCTAAACACGAATCTATTTTTGCACTTATTTATATTACATTTTATTGGAAACTTGCTCTATATTTGGAATAGAAAACGGAACCTTTACAGATTTGTAACGCCTTTTAACCGATGTAGGTCATTTTTTAGGGTTCCGTAATCAAAGGGTGCCAACTGCACCCTATTACTAAGCCTCCGCTGTCCGTCCGTCTCTGTCTGTCTGTCTGTCAGCGGGCTGTATCTCATGAACCGTAATAGGTAGTTGAAATTTTCACAGACTGTATATTTAATAAAAGATAAAATAAAGTAAAAAATTAAAGGGGGCTGGTCTTCTCCATACACGAAACGTGTTTTTTTTTTTCGGCGTTTTTTGCCTTGTGGTACGGAACCCTTCGTGTCCGACTCGCACTTGGCTAGTTTTTTTTGTAAATTGTAACTATTACAGTAGTACCCAACTGATATGGCTTACCGATGTACCTGCGCAGAAGATGAATTTTCAAAGCGCGGGAAATGTTATTAACCAATCGGCACGCTCCACGCACGGCGCTTCTTTTTCCTGTACCGCTATTGGTCGGCAGCTGCCGCCATGTTAGCGCGCGCCACGTGGCATGTTAGTCAGCCGCCATACTTCTGATCGAGTGCACGCTCAGCAGGCAAAAGTACACGTAGTGGCAACAAAATTGTTTTCTTTTTTATTTTTTAAAATGAGTTCTTTAAAAAGGGGACAACCACTTAAAAGTCAAGCTCGGGAAATAATTTTCAATGTGCACGAGTTTATGAAGAAAGAAGCTCAGGAGTCTAAGAACACAACATTTATAAAAGAACGATTTTTGAAAATTATTGACCGAACGGCCGAAGCTACACAAATTTCAAAACGAACAATAACGAGAATTCTTAAAGAGAAGGATCAACATACGAGTGAAAACACTGCGGGGCCTTCTTTTAGAACGCCGAAAAAGGGTAAATTGAAAAAAACTTATCGTAAGGAATTCGATGACTTTTCATACCAAGCCATACGCAGGAAAATTTATGACTTTAACCGCGAAGAAAAACAGGTAGTCACAATGAAAGCGCTATTGGAGAAATTAAAAAGAGATATCGACTTCCAAGGGGGCAGAGAAACTGCGCCGAATCGTAAAAGAGATAGGATTTAAGTTTAGGAAAACGGAAACGAACCGTAAGTTGCTGGCGGAAAAAGACGAAGTAAGGCTATTAAGAATACGATTTTTAAGAAAAATAAAGAAGTATCGGTATGAAGGGAGACCTATTGTGTATGGCGACGAGACTTATGTTCATTCGAACCACACCAAGGAACAAGCCTGGTCTGACGGTCAAGGCAAAGGCATAAAAAAACCTATTTCGAAGGGACCGAGGTTGATTATAGTGCATGCTGGAGGTGCTAATGGATTCGTACCAAATGCTTTGCTCATGTACAAATCGGCTCAGAACACAGGTGACTATCACAGTGAGATGAACAAAGAAAATTACGAGAAATGGTTGCAAGATAAATTAATTCCCAACCTCCAACCGAATTCTGTGTTTGTCATTGATAATGCGTCATACCATAGCACATTAGAGGACAGGGCACCGAACAGTAACTCTGCAAAAAAGAATATGCAGGATTGGTTAAAAGATAAAAACATACCTTTCAATATCAAAGCGTATAAACCGGAATTGTACGATATAATTAAACGCCATAAGCATCTCTATGTAAAGTACTCGCTTGACACCATAATGGAAGCTCACGGCCACACAGTGTTAAGGCTCCCTCCATATCATCCGGACTTCAATCCGATAGAAAACATTTGGTCGCAGGTGAAAGGTCACGTAAGCAAATTCAATGTTGCCATGAATTTGACCGAAGTGCAGCGTCTTTTGTCTGAGAAATACGCATCCATCGGGCCAGACGAGTGGCAAAAAGTTGTAGATCATGCCATCAAATGCGAAGACGAATTTATGACATTGGAAGAGGCCATCGACGATAGATTGGACCAATTTGTAATAAACACCAACGAAGATACATCATCCTCATCGGATAGTTCGAGTCGTGATAGTGATGGTAATAGTAGCGACGCTCAGAGTGATATTGGGTTAGCAGGCGTGCGGCCTTTAGATTAAGTTTATTCTATTGTTTAAAAAAAATACCTATTTGTTTATTAAATAAATCGTACATTTTAAATAACCTGTACTTTTAATTAAATATATATTTGATGAAAACTGCTGGCCCAATAAAATTGGTACGAAGTGTAATTGTGCGGAGGGGCGTGTCTTGCGAGTGAGACAGAACTAACAGCTGCAGTGTATTATGAACCTTATGGTTTTGATCTAAGATTGATTGTAAGTTTTAAGCATTCTTTCGTTAATCTTCGGGGCCATACTTTATTTTCTGTACGAACGAAGATTCACGACGCGCCTTATCAGTTGGGTACCACTGTACTCTGGAGTATACTTCAACAACTATTTTTATAACGACCAGTCACAAGCTATGTAAGTTTAAAATAATCAATTTTCTATTTACCTACATTATAATAATATTAAAAACATTTACATACATGAAACAAAAAATCCGTCGTCATCAACGATTTTGCATTCACCACAGTATCGCTCAAATGACCTGACTTGACAGAAAACAGAAATGAATAAATAGGCATATTTGTATTTTATTTCAATTCCATATATACAGAAATATTGGCGTTAATAAGTTTCAAAACTTATAAAAATAATGAAATATAATATATGTACCTACCTACGTAAGTATATACGAACCCAAGTATAAATGAATGAGTAAGAAATATAAATAATAAAGGAATATATAAAATTACAAAAAATATATCTAGTAAGCTTCAAGATTGCACGATTTCATTATACAATCCTCAGAATTACCCTGCATCATTAATCCAAAAATCTATAAATAATAAGCAGGAAAGGCTAAACAACACTGACTAAACTTCTAAAAAAATACTTGGTACTTATTACTATTAATTCCATGAATTAATTAGGTCCCCACGGGGTGGAACGTCGAGCTAGTGAAGATTGCGAAAATCGGCTTTAAATCTGTAATTTATATGGTTATAATACATAAATTATATGGTGTACATAATTACGATTATTCTATCTATTCATCTATCTGCTGTGTACGGGAAGCACAGAACTGGTCGCTGTGGCGGTGCCTGGGGGAGACCTATGTCCATGTCCAGCAGTGTATCATAACTTAAAAACGCCAATATCTTCAATACTAGACTGTAACATTAATAGCCAGGTATACACTGTGTTTCAAACAAATTGACCTACTTTCTGTATTTATCCGCCTTGTTTCGTAAAAACCACATGAGTGCAAAAAGACAAGATGGTGGGCTGTTCAGGGGTCCTGGGCCGGATATCCATTTTTCTACTTCAGTGATTGATTTTTCTACAACTTCGATGATTTCGTCTTCGACGCCGCCACCTGGGAATTAAAAAATAAAATAAAATTATCACTATTTTATCAGGTTTACCAAGGGGTATTGTGTTACCCAATAACCAGGTTGTGCATGGTTGTGGACGTCAGATAGACATTCGCTCCATGTAAAACTCTGGTATGATGGGAAACCGATTCTAAACATAGTTCGGAGTAGGCTAGGCAGAGGATGCGACTACCTTATCAACGTCATCTTTCAAAGCTCTGCAATCAGACATGCGTTTGATAAGTTTGGCGATTGTGGCAGATTTCCAATGAAAGTCAGATAAAGGCATTCGGTACCTAACTCTACTGACATATCTCATATTGCCTGCTGTGATTTTTAGTACAAGGAATGAGATTCTAGAGCAAAATTGTATAGAAAACCGCGGGAATATCCTTTAGAACCCACAGTTTATGTTCCTGAGAAAAATTACTCAGAGCCTCAACCTTCGTTAAGGACCCTTGAGAAAATGCTAATCGCGTTTCCTTAGAAAACATTCGAGCACACACTTTCAGCGGTATTTGCTGTGTACATAGTGCTCCTAAACAACCAATAGAATTTACGTGGAGTGGAGGCTATCAAACAATTGAGATCGATATCACGAGTAGATTCTTAGAAAGATAGGGAGTTCCGTCAACACGTTCACATATATGTAGATAGGGAAGTAACAACGTCATCTTGTCACACCAGCTGTCTTATTTTACAACACATCTCGTGCGTATTTATCGCGACATGTGTCAGACAGGTTACAACTTAGAAGTCTATGGGTCTGGCGAAATGTAACTGTCGGTACTTTACACCTTTGCATACCGCTTCGGGGTGGGGAACCCAGGCTCGAACCATTGCAGGGTATAAGCCTCATTTTCTTGATTTCTGGCAATCATATCAACGGGATAGCACACATAAAATTGCATTCGATCGCAATTCCTTTCATTTTGACAGTTCAGCCACGTTCATTGCATTATTTACGTCGTAGATGAGACGATTTTTTCAAACTAGGAATCAGCTTAGGAATTTCCTTCGAAAATAATTTATTTTTAGGGTGCAGTCGTTTCGAAGGAGCCCACTTAACTGTTATATCGACTCATGTTGATAGAAGTGGACGTAGTTTAATTTCACTCTTTAATTCCTCGTCACTATAAATTATTGATTTGCTTATCGCGCTACTTAGCTATATTACAGCTGTAAAACCATTAAAATCGTTATTACTCGTAATCAGTTTCTTGTAGTTGTTTGATTATGAATTACGTTCTAAAAGACAAAGTTTTGGAATGTATTATTTAATGGGTTACTGGTATTTTTAACTGAATTTTGAGGCGACTTATCCGAAATCTAACTCAGCATTAATAAGGACGCTGAAGTTTATTTTCTATTTTCACCGTTTTAAACTGTCTGCCTGTTGGGACTTCGGCAATCATTTTAAGCCTGCGGCAGCCCTGCCGCGCCCTTTTGTACATTATTAATTTACAATTTCTCAGCCCTATAAAACATTACTTTATGAATAAACAATTAGGCCTTGTACAATGTACAGTACAGAGTACATCCTTGAGTAAAAACTGTGTCAATTTTTTTTATATTTTGACAGATTTTTTTGTATAGTACGGAGAGATCCATTTAAAGATACACAAGGATAGATACTTGATAAGTTAATTCAGTTGAACAAATAAAGATAATTTTAACATAACTTCACGGTGTCTGTGTTGCCCAAAGGCTGAGGCTGTAAAGCATGCCTACATTTCGCCAGTTTTTTTTTAAGTCTCATGTAATAGCAGGCGAGCATATTGCCATTAATCGGGTACAGCGGGGTAATTACGTAACACACTAACAATAGGAATGGCTTTCATTTTGACAGTTCAACAACATTCATTGCGTCATTTACGTTCTTGAGCAGACAAATTTTTCGAACATAAGAAGCAATGGATTAGCAATAGGCTTCAAAATGATTCAGATTGTGATAGATGGTGTGTTACGTAATTAGGGTGCTGATCTGCACTCTGCTGGTACTTAAATTTCGTAATGGAAAAAATCAATACCTCAACAATAGGTAACACATTAAGTATATCGCTTACCAAATTTTAGTCAGTAATGGATATTCGCATTTGGTGTCAAGGCCATAGATGGGCGACCTCGATTCGATATTGATAACAATCTATGCTAATACAATTTTTTTAAAGAGGTAAAATTTGTTTGCAAGTTTGTATGTGGGGGGGTAACGTCTGGAACTACCGGTCGGATTTGAAAAAATCTTTTTACATTTGATAGGCCAATTCTTGAGGAAGGCTGTAGGCTATTTAACATTAAGCAATGACCCTTAGGAGCCGAGCAAAAAGAAAAAAGTCAGAAAGAACGCTAAGCGAAAACGAAGTAATAGCGAGGGGAAGGTGATGCGATGCGACGCGGTGGGTCGGGAGAACAAGAAATTTCACGCGAACGAAGTCACTGGCAGAAGCTAGTATATTATAATTATAATCACTGCCGGATTTTACCTAGGACTTAGTCCTAAGTTTCTCGACACCTTAAGGACAGTTCCCGTATTTGTAAGAACGTTCTCATTCTAATCTGTAAAAATACCACAAATTTATACATTTTTGACAAGTTTTTGACATTGATTGTCGCTGAGAAGAAATTAGGACTAGATTTAGAACGTTTTATAATTACGAGAATTGGCCTCCTGGTTCTCCTACCAAATTATGATTCGATGAGACACGACCTAACCGACTTCTTTTTAACCTCGTGACGAAAAAAGAAAAGGGTGTTATAATTTTAACGTGTGTATCTGTGTTTGTCTGCGGCATCGTGGGTCCCAAACGGCTGAATCATTTGTAGGGTTCTGTACCCAAAGGGTAAAAACGGGACCCTATTACTAAGACTTCGCTGTCTGTCCGTCCGTCTGTCTGTCACCAGGCTGTATCTCAAGAACTGCGATTTCTGTTGCCGCTATAACAACAAATACTGAAAACTAAATAAAATAAATATTTAAGGGGGGCTCCCATACCACAGACATGATTTTTTTGCCGTTTTTATAGGTAATGGTACGGAACCCTTCGTGCGCGAGTCCGACTTGCACTTGGCCAGTTTTTTATTTTTTTGTTTTGTTAGAAAGTTAACTTGATCGAGTGTTTAAAAAAAAGGAAAAACATCTGTTCACTCGTTTATAGATTTTTTGTTTCGGGGGATTTTTAATTTTAAATTTAACTTTTTATCTTTCTTTTGTCTGGAGCTATGCATGAATAGCTTCATCAATAGCATCTAGCTTCGATGACAATATTAGCCAGTGCTCAATTTTATAGCAAGGCTGATTGCTTGGAGCGTGTACTTAAGTATCGCCACTCTCACACTCTCCGAGCCATGCTGATAAAAAATGTGTGGTCACCTTACCTTACCACACAGAATACGGTCATTATCAACTAGGCAACAAAAGTCTGCAATCCGATAACATTTAACTATTAGACCGTACAAATTGGCGAATGCGATGTGGCACTGACATATTTTATTCATGAAACAATATTAATTAAATATTTTTATTATAACACTTAATTTTGACAAACAGATTTCGCCATTGTGCCCTAAAATTGCAATATTTTCATAGACATTGAGCAAATGCATCAATACCCTTCAGGCGGGCTTCATTTGTTCGTACCTTCGTATATTTTGTTTATTTATCGTATACTGACCTTTCCCTTTCTTCATATCGTCGGTGACCTCACAGTAGAACATCGTCTGTAATGAGCCCTGCACGCCCACTCCAGCCCTGCATGCAAAATATGGGGTCAATTAACCAATTTACATTAACTCCAAATACTTTTTATTATGTATTGTTTTATCAAGTTGGCCGAATTCGAATTGAAGCGACGAATTTACAAGATTCAATTGAAATAAAAATGATGAGTAAAAATACTTAGTTTCCTTGCTTATCAGAATTTAATACACGTTACCATATATTATTCAATGCAATATAAGTGCACTTGAACAGGTATATGGTTTAGTATTGTATGCATGCGAAAAAGAGGTAATTATTTTTGTCTTTTAATATATTTTATTTATGTATCTCTTTAACTCGGAACTTGTGTAATGCCCTTTTTCACTACCACTGGGCTGCAGTTAAATGATTGCCTAAATAAAAGCGCGCTTTTGGATTTTCAACTCTGGGCTCAGTGTCCAAAGTTGGAAGTCCAACAGAGCTCTTTTATTCAGGCATTCATTTAGGTGTCGGAAACCGGGCATAACACTTCATAATTCGTTACAATCTAGGAAAAGCCAAAATTGAACTAAATTAAAGCTAAAAAGTGGAAAACTGACCTATAGGACGCAATTTTTTGCAGTTCATAGAGCGGCACTTCATACCCGCACTCTTCTAGCACCTCTTCCTGGGCAATCTCCTGCAGGGACTTGTTCTTGTCGACAATGCCAGCACACATCTCTAAGGTAATTCCTAGCTGTGCGGGGTACTTGCTGGTGTCTATCACGTTATTTTGACGGTCCGTCACTGCCACACTGTTGTAGTATATGGCTGAGGACAAAATAAACACATTAACGCACATACATACGTGTCCTTCTAAAAAGCGGCGCACGGCGCGCGAGTACATGAACGAAATTGGGGAATTTGATGCACCACCTAATCCAAATTAAAACATTAGGAAGAGGTGAAGAGCGGGTGTTTTAGGGGACTGTCTTATGTAATTTTGACTAAAGGTGCTGATTCTCAGCCTAATTTAAATACTGATGTTATGTTTTTTTTTAAGCAAAAAAGGTATTGTATGCAAGAATCATAATGGTGTTCTGAAGTTTCTGCCTACCCCCTGGGAAAAAGCCTGTAATGAAGGACTAGGCAGGTATGTATTGTAAATTCCGCCCTTCACTATGTTAAACATCCCTTGTAAAATAGGGGGAAAATATTTTACAGAAAAATCCTATAGCACCTGGGACCCAGATCTGTGAAAACCGATTTGGAATCGACTCAGACAGGAGCCCACACTCCACATCCGCGCTTGCAACAACTGTATCTATGAGGCTCATGCCATATAGTACCAGCAAAAATTTCTCAAGGTATCAATGCAACATTGATCGTGCAGGTGTAAATTACTCACCAGGTCTGAAATGTCTCGTCAGAACTAGCACTTTTCTAGTTACATTGAAGATCATAATACAAACAGAGTCCTGAACTTCCAGAATATCTCTTGTCATTTTGTTACTATTCAGGTGATAGAACAAACGAAATGGTTTAAAGTCAGAGGTTTGTAGATCTGCCCTAAAGACATTAGAAATAACCATATTATCCATTACTTATTTTTTATATTGGTGTAACAATAATTTGTATACAATTTGCGCAAATCTGAATTAAATACTCCTAGGCTTTAAGATCTAAAACACTTGCAGAATTTTGTGATAATTTTTCAAGAATTCCTATTTTGGGTTTTGATTTTTATAAAATAATAGTGTCTGTCAGGCTGACAATTTGAGTAACCAAAGAGCATCATCTTTACAAAGTGGAGAGAGATTGTAAGGAGTTTTATCACGGGCATGAACACACTTTTTAACAGCTTCATAATGCCAACAGGAAACTGATATTATATCTGCTATCAGCTTTATAATAAAACCATTTTTCTATGTGGGCCAATTGAACATGTTTATCTGAATGTGATTAATTATAAAACTAAACATTTGCTAATTAAGATGTTTGTGAAATAAATAGTGTATGAAACACTAAAGTAAGTAATATTTAGTCAAAATGATTTGATAAAATATTAGTGAAGGAACCCTCAAAAAGAATTTCCAGCATAAATCCATATTTCAGATTTCCAAAATGGACCAAAAATAACGATCTTCAGAGTCTAACTTCATTTTGATATGATTGTGTGTGGTCTGATGCATAATGATTTAAATAGTCAGAGCTGATGAAGAAATTGTGGGCTTCTTTCCCTAAATCTGATGCCTTTGAAAACTCAGATTTGGTCAATGTTCAAAAGGAATTCAGGGTGAATTAAAGTTATTCTGTGCAATAGCTCTGACAGATTAATGGAGCTCTTTGGCAAATATAACGAATTCCTTTAATTTAGGAAAGTAGGTACCACATAGTAGACATCATTTTGCATTTACCTCTAAATCAACTAACCGTGCTTTGATTTCTATTTCAATTTGAAGTGGGCACTTTTGTAAAGATTTTTCAGTATTCAGAAGCTTGGAAATCACAAATACTTGAGAGTAATAAAATTATTAAAAGTTAAGTAGCAAAGTATAAGAATATCATATATTCTGCATATTACCATCCACTTCTAGGAGTAGTCCTGCACATAATCACGCCATACCTAACGCATTCCGTAACAAAAAAAAACTTGCGACTACTCACCGGGTCTGAATTGCTTCACGAATACCAACACATTCCGGGTCACGTTGAAGACGATGATGGCGACGCTATCGTGCACCTCCAGCATGTCCCAGTTCTTCTCCTTGCCTCCCTGTGTGTAGTTGAAACGAAAAGGCCTCACATAAGGCGAATCCGGCAACGGAGTCATGTACACTTCAGTTAAGTCTTCCATCGTCCGAACTCTATACTATCGGAGTGGTGGCAATTATTGAATGAATACTTTTAATGAATTGTTGTACTGATTACAGTGTTAGTGTATGTTCGAATTTAATTAAATTCTAAATTATTATAAAGTAAACTGTGACACTTTAAACCTTTCGTGAACCTTTCTCGAAGTTGCTTTCGAACTGAATTGACGTTGACTTGACGTCTTGTCCTCTGCAATGACGTCAGCCAGGCATGACCACAGAACACTAATATCCTAACGGGGCATGACAGCAGGTAGTGTTGTCAGTGCACTATCAAGTTTTTTTTAAAAGAAGTCACAAACATTGCGCTGTCTTAGACCATTATTAACCTGGACAATCGAGCTGGGTCAAGATCATGGATTGAACGGTTGGCAGATTGATATCTAATTATTTGATGCAATGGATATTATTACATAGATTGATACAAAATATTCAAACTTTTGGATTAGTACCAATCTGATTGACATCGGAAAAGATTGAAGCGTCGATGTCAGAATGCCAGAGCGGTCGTCTAAGTTTAACCTTCCTCTTATGATGATAAAGTGATTGATTCTTGTAAAATACATTATTTCTCAATATTTTACATAAAAAACCTAATCACAATAAACGTGGTCAAAACTGGGCTCAAACCTCGTACAAACAGTAAAATATAGAATGAACCGTCAGTAAGTATCGTTGATACCAAAAGAATAAGAAGAAAGAAGAAGCCTTAAGTATAAGTATTATACATAGGGCCTCTTCTATCTTCTTATTCTTTTAGTAGAGAGGATGGTGTTTTGGAGGTTTTCAATGGTGTTGTGAGTTGATGGTGATTTATAGAACTTGACCCCACAGTCCTCCAGACCGCTTTGTATCTATTAATCAGACAACAAATTGCCACCACTTTCTGCAACGGGTTAACTCCTCTTAATTTAAAGGTTTTTTCTAGCTATAAAAGCAGATACCATAAAAGGGAGATAACCCTTGTTAATTAAAATTTCAATCAAATATGTGTAGAACTTAATCGATATTTTACTTAATAATACAAGACTGTCTGTGGATTATAACTTTTCACTTCACTATACTTCACTTTTGAGTTTTGATTTTGACATCTTGTACCTGTACGGGAAAATAAACAAATCATATTTTTATGCATAGAACTGAAAGTATAATAAAGTACAAATTTTTAATTTACTTATATTTACCCAAGTGTGAATGGATATGCAACGAAAGGATTAGATATATTAGAATGGCTCGACAAGATAAAGGCTCTAAACCGGGCTTTGTGATCAAGCTTTCTAACGAAACAGCGCAAAAATTGGCCGACGAAGAACTACAAGCTAAAACTCAGCTAGAAGCTGCAGCGAGTAAGTCTGAAACTTCGGATTTGGATAAATTAGATAAATCAATAACTTCTGAAACTAAGAGTAAAGAGAACACTAATACAAAAGTGACAAATTTGCCTGAACCTGATGAAAAAGATTTAAGTTCTAACAGTGAGGATGCACGTGATGAATCGGCTGAAACTGGCGTAGCTGATAAAGATGGCAATAAGGACAATTCAGCATGGGGTGACTATGCACCATATGTTACTTATGAAGGTGAAGAAGCTATCTATACTGACCCTTCAAACAATCAAAAGTATACATGGGGCAAAGAATCCAATTCATGGACCTTGAAACCAGGTCAAGAGGTCCTTGGAAGAGAATACAGTTATGAAGATGACACACATATTTATACAGAATCTGATGGCTCCAAATTTTTCTGGGATGTTGAAAAGAAAGCCTGGATACCTAAGGTTGATGATGACTTCTTAGCTTTATATCAAATGTCATATGGATTCGTAGATAATACAGCTAATGACAAAGAGAAAATCAAAGCAGAGGATAAAAAGAAGGAAGAAAAGAAAGCTGAGCTTGGTGCTGGTGTCAAACGGAAAGCTGAACCACAATGGTTCCAGCCATCAGAGGAGACAAACACTAAGGTCTATGTATCCAATCTACCTCAAGACTTAACTGAAGAAGAATTTGTCAATTTTATGCAAAAATGTGGCCTTGTTGAGCGAGACCCCGCTAATCAGAAGATGAAAGTCAAACTGTATAAGGATAAGGAACATGATTGTTTCAAAGGTGATGCACTGTGTACATACATTAAAATAGAGTCTGTTGACTTGGCATTAAAACTTCTTGATGGAAGCGATTTAAAAGGCAATAAAATTAAAGTGGAAAGAGCATCCTTCCAAATGAAGGGTAATTACAATCCTGCTCTAAAACCAAAGAAGAAAAAGAAAAAAGAACTTGAGAAACTAAAGAAAATGCAACAGAAGTTGTTTGATTGGAGACCAGAGAAGTTTATTGGAGAAAGATCAAAACATGAGAGAATTGTTATAGTCAAGAACTTGTTTCATCCAACTGATTTTGATCAAGAGGTCCAATTGATTCTAGATTATCAGCAAGACTTGAGAGAGGAGTGCACTAAGTGTGGGGAAGTAAGAAAAGTGGTCATCTATGATCGGCATCCTGAGGGAGTAGCCCAGATAACTATGAAAGACCCAGAAATGGCAGATGCAGTTGTTCTACTCATCAATGGAAGGTGGTTTGGCAAGCGGCAGATCACTGCTGAAATATGGGATGGCAGAACAAAGTATAGGATTGCTGAAACTGATTCTGAAATTAGTAAGAGGATAAATAAATGGGATCAATTTCTAGAAGGCAAGGAAGGTGAAGAATCCAAGAAGATTGGCTCAAATGATGCAGCTGACAGTAAAAATGAACAAAGTGCTGTTACTGATGAAGTTGTAAAGGTGAAAACAGTTGAAGAAGTTGATGATAAAAAGGGTGATACAACTAATAAGGTTTCAGATGATGCAAATAAAACTGAAGATGCTGACAAAACTGATGAGGTTATGGATGTTGTTGAAACGGGTGAGAAGATAGAGGAAATTTAAAAAAAAATATGATGAATGTACCTACTTATACAATTTTTTTATGTAAGTGAAATAGTAATAAATCCATAAAATCAAACATTTTCTTTTCTACTTTACACATGACATTGGCAAAACAACAATTTTGAAATCTATTGAAGACAATTGTCTTCTAATTCAAAAGCACCCTCAATTTAGGCCACAACTGTTTTTTGCATTGTCGTCGACCTGTTTTTTTCTAGATCTTACCTAACTTTCTTCCGAAATAGGTCCATGGCGTGTTTTCTGTATGTATATGTAACTAAAATTGACATTTCATTGTAAATCTTAAACCTAACTTGGCTCCCGAGGCTCCGAATCATAAGGTGCGTCATGGTTTACTGTGATACTGGAAACTTGGAAAGCTTTCGGTCTTAGCATCTGGTTCTCAAATTGGACTTTGGACCAAGACGGGAACGGGACGACATAAGTTTTCAAAGACAACTGACATGTTGTTTTATCGTTTTTATTATGTAAGTAGGTATGGGAGGACAAGGCCATGAATTGGCCAGGGCAACTGACAACCGTTGCTCGCGAATTCTTTTATATATGCACATTACAGCCGCACCGGGCAGCAGACCGCAGCGCATCGCATTATTCAATACAAAAAAGCGCAGTGCAGTTCGTGTTTAGCACAAAACAGTGTGCAAAATGTACGAAAGTCATGTAGTAGGATTTTTGCATTGTGGCGCGGCCTGTCCAAATCTGTGCCAGCCTATAAGAACAGGGTAGGAAGCTGTCGCATCAGCTGTTGTGCGCAAAGAAGGCCGTGAAATAGGCATCCAACGCTCTACCATCCCGTAATTACGTTTAAATAACCCCTGTGGGAGGCAGACTTGTACATAAAACCTGATAAAGGGAAGATGACGCATAGTACCGACTCCAAGTCCGCTTCTATAGTGGAAGGGCTGGTTTTTCGTATGCGCAAACGTCTCTTTCCGTTGTTTAAAAAGTAATTGGAGTTTTTGGAGAACACAGCCACACAGGGTCCAATTTCATTTACTAGTCTATGGTTCCTAGGCAGAATGGAAACAAGTCTTTGCACTTTAGCCAAACCTAATTTAAGAAATCACTATCATACCATAAACAACAAGCCGTCATGTTGTCTGACACCTGACTTTTTAGTTGCATACACAAATTTATCTAATTCGACGTTTTGTAATCAAAAACGTTCACAATAACGCTTGTTACCCAAGAGGCGGATGAATTAAGTTTACAGCTGTGTATTATTCTATAATGGGAATTGTGTACGAACGCTCGAATAGGCGTCTAATACTTGGAGTGAGGTGTCACGTCTAATCGGGGCTTCTCTAGCGGCCGACTCCATGAATAATAACAGGATAATATGTTAACATGGCTGTGCAATCGGACTCTGGAGGGAAGGACGACGTGAAGACACAGTTCGTGACGCGAGAGGGCACATATCGCTTGATGACACTTTCGGAGTATTCGAGGCCTAATCGAGTTGGTTATACGAGTGGCTCCGGGTCTTCTCATGTGCGCGTGTCGCTGGTCAGCCTGCCGCCGGGGCCCGGGGGCGGAGCGCCCGGCTCCGATGGGCAGGGCTCCGACGATAGGATATGCTTCAACCATGGCAAAGAACTTTATGTTTATGTGTATAGAGGTGTTAAAAAGGTAAAGTAACTTGTGGTTTTGCGTTCAAATAGACTTGAATTTAATTTTATACCTTTATCTGGTACCATACCATCCCATTTGCATACCAAATAGATTGAGGATGTGTAATATAATGTGACTGAAAACTAATTGATTGGCAGATTCATTTTATCTTTAATTTTGACTAACAGGTATGAATACTCAAATATAAGGTGTAGAATATTTTAGAATTTCCAATTTCTGATAGAAAGAAGAGTTTCTTGGCTCAATTTAATCAGCCAACACTTTCTACAGCCATATTTTGCAGCAATTTCATATCTAAATCAAACAGTCCATATCTATAAATAGGATCTAGATATAAATAACCTTAATTGGTCTTTATTAAGTGGGTGTGTTTTGTATTTGACATAGCAACATACTCCTGAGCCAAAATATACCTTTATGATTTAGTTTTAAATAGCACAACTTAAAATAATCAACTTGAACTAGCTTGTGACCATCAGTTTTGTTGCATTGAAAGCAAAACCAGCATTTCATTAAAAAATAATCAATCATTTCGGGGATAAATGGAAAAGAAAACCTGAAATCCAAATCAGATCTACCACTACCCTAAATAGGCCGTAGAGACCATTGTAGTAATTATAATAAATAATTTTTAGGCATATTTTAACAGTTGTATACACTGTTTTATTTAATTAAAAAAAAACAATTATAATTACTGCAATGGTATGTATCTCAAGCCTAAAGCAGCCTGAAGAGCAGAAAGAATGTATTGAACCTTCTAAGAAATATTTGAAGGTTAAAATTTTTAAATAAATAAATATGAAAGCGATGTCCTATGGGTTGTGTACCCCAAGGATAAGGTGATAAGATTTTTTAATTTGTCTTTACTATTTAAATGACTTCAATTACCCATTTTACTAGCCATTAGTTAGTAAATTCTCATAATGCACTCCACTCATACATTTGTATGTCCGACAGGGCATGTCACTATATTACACACTTCCTCGGCAGGCGGCAGATCTCACGAAGCCAGTTGACAAGAAGATGTACAAAGGCACGAACCCAACCTGTCATGACTTCAACACCGTCACGATGACACCAGACAGTGTGTCACTAGTTATAGGATTTTCTACCGGCCAAATACAACTCATAGATCCTATTAAGAAAGAATTAAGTAAATTGTACAATGAAGAGGTGAGTAATACTTAAATTTATATATTAACTTTCAAAAAAACTTTATGCTGCAGTATATGTATAGGTGTAGTTTCAAGTGATTTTTTTGCCAATGGCATATGGATCAATAGTTTGAAATGGAGTAGCAATACTGTTAATCTCTTGCAACAAGCATAATAATGCATTAAACCTAACTGCTGAAATGAGGGTGCACTTAAACACCTCTGCCTACTTTATCGGGCCTGCCTACTTATCATGTTATGTTTTATTCAGTCACATGAAGTGCTAGAATAAAAAGAACATAATGCCAGTCCGGGCAGTCCATTAACATACAGGACATAAAGAGGGAGACACCAAAACTATTCCAGCGTTTCGGGGATAAAAAGAATAAAAACCCAGTCATATAAATGAAAAAGAGGTTTTTTTGGAGTTTGTATCAGTAGTGCCAATTTGTAGTTTCTGCCTACACCCATGGGGAAAAGGTGTGAGTTTATGTATGTTTATTTTTTGTGCCAACATAGGTATTTTTGGATATATGTGTATAATTTTCAGTAGGTAACTGGACAAATTAACGTAATCTCTAAAAACTGTATCATTGAGCTTGTCTTCGTAAGCGAGTCTACTGAACGACAGCTTGCTGGACTCGTTTCCCAATTTTGGCCAAACTGCCCACACACACTATGAGTTCCAGTATTGAGGGTGTATTTCAGATTCAAATCTCTCATTCGCGTACGTGGGGTGTACAGTCCATTAATCTACGAAAAAAAATCTATCTTAGTGGTACACAAATATATTTTTTCAGATCGGAAATAGATTGTCGCGCTAATCGACACTAAAAATAATCTCAGAAATACTGTACACTGCCTACCCCATTATGATATACAGGCGTGCGTAACCGTAGTTGTATAGCACCACTATTTAAGATTTCTAGTACATGGCTATTAAACAAAGCTGCAGTAAACAAATCGTATCTTAACAATTTCTATCCTTTATTATGCGTTATTATAAGCCTTGTTACGAAGATTAAATTCTTGCAAATGTAGTCCTTAGTAATATATTATTCTTCCATTCTTAGAAGGCCTTGAGGAATCGAAGACATATGTTTTTTAATAGGGTTGGTCAGTATCAGTATGTAGACGTAATTGGTGAAGTTACCGGGAGATAGTCCTCCAAACTATAGAGATTAACATTTCTGTCATCTTTCTTTCGTGAGTTTATTAAAAGTCTCCACTAGCGATGATTTAGTACGTGTTGCGCATCTTGGGCAGGTAGCTTTGCTATCAAACTTGCTGAAAGCAAATCATTTCACTACGTGCCTAGCACGAGAGAAGATATTTGTGTGGTAAATACAAATAAAACTAAACTGCTGCCTAGCACGGCCCTCTAGAGCTAAATAGTAAAGTCGCCTTTGTCGGAAACGTGACTGCATCAAGCTCTATCCACCTGGTTCGGTACAGGGTCCTCCGGGCTATCCAGTCTCTGTGTATCACATACATTAGAGCATGCCCTGGATCATTAAGGGACCAGAAAGCCCTGAAGCAAAAACTACCTATCGAAAAACACTGTTATAAAAAAGAAGCTTTTGACCTTATGTTTCTTCTGTTTTTCTTTAGCAATCATTTCAACTAAATGTTGTCAGTCAACTCCGTCTATCGCAGTCGTCTGCCGGACATAGGGCTCCTAAGTGCTATCACAATACCTAGTTTTCCCCCTTTCGTATTCAGTCTGTCCCAGCGGCCTATGATGTCACTAAGGACTACGTACGTGAAAACAAAACAATCTATAGCAAATTTTGGATACATTCGTCCTCCATAGTACGTATTTGATACCGTGAAGTATCTTATTGCTAGGCACTGCATTATCACTAGCCAGTTATCATGAGCGCATCCTATGTATTGCATTACATGCTCTGTTATGTAATGTTCCGATTAAATGGGCAATGTTGATAAGGTCTACAATCTACGTAGGTAATATAACATTTTGTAGGCCAGAATAACAAGACACAAGCTGTTGCCCGCGAATTGTTTAGCACACAATCTTCAACCCCCTTTTTCATATACTCAGGGTAAAAATCACGAAAAATCTTTTTCTAGTTCATTTTAAATTTTTTGTATCTATCTTTTTTGCATTATCTTTTAGTTAGATAGGGAATTTATTTATTTAAAACACAGGTGTATATATTCATAATCGCCCCAGGTTGTGTAAGTTTGTCAAAAATTTATTAACAATCTGGTATAACATAAAGTAAACTCTGTTTATCATTATCATCCACAGCCCCACTATACCCACTGCTGACCATAGGCCTCTCTTTTCAAGTGCCAATTCCCACGCTCCAGTGCCAGCCTCATCCGGGTTCTACCCGCGATGGTGACAAAGTATCTAGTCCACCCAACTCGCCGCCGGACGACAGACACTTCGTCTCCCAGTCCTTGGACGCCACTCGGTCACTGCCTTACTCCACCTGCCTTCACTGCGCCTTGCCAGGTGTCCTGTCCAACACCATTTGAGTTCCATAACTCGTTTTCCGATATCGAAAATTTTCGTACGTCTACGGATCTCGACGATTGGAACGCTTTTCTATAAGCTTTACGTCAAGCATGGAACGCTCCATGGCTCTCTGTGCACGTCTTACCCTGTACACAGCCTCCTGAGTGATCGTCCACGTCTCAGCACCGTACGTCACGGTGGACAGAACACTGGTTATAGAGACGGGACTTCAGACATTGTGGAATTTTATCTAATTTCAGAATAGAGTTAGTAATTTATATTAAAATACTTTTGGGTCGTGGGAATTTGTTATACTGTGGACAATAGAAAGTTTTAATTGTAAATGGAGTGTGTGATTGCATAAAACTGTATTTATTTGCAGTAGCTACTACGATTCAGAATAAAAAGTAACACCATAAGATTACCTTTTATCTTGGTGCACTATCTGTCTTGTGTTAGTGCTGTACTATAGGTACACCTCTGCCTAACCCTTCGGGGAAAACACGCGGGATGTTATGTTTATAGTCATATCTTATTATATGGTAATTCCCACAAGACGCATTACTGCATGACTTTATTAAAACCTTGTTACCTGTAGTATGTTGTCTGTGGCTAAAATCGGCACAGAATTTACCAAATATCAATGTAATCAATATCAATGCCATCTGCCGTCACACCACAGGACTCGGTGTCGCGATATCCTTATTTCTCTACTTTGTAGAGAAAGTAGAGACAACACAACAATACAATCAACAGTGCAATCGTTCACAAGTAGACTTGTGAAAGATTGCAAGCCAGTCATAAAGGTTATACCAGGCTTTTTATAGGAATTTAACTATAATTTCCGAGAAATCGACCTTTACTTGATTGCTTTGCGTGTCTTGGATATTCGATATTCACTAACTACTAAGTTAAGAATTTAACTGTCTTTTACAATGTATATTATGTGCTGTTAACTTAATTACCGGCGTGCGTGTATGACCAGATGTCTGAACGTAAACGAGGCAAAAGGAGTATGTAAGGATCGTAGCAGGTGGCGTTCTGTAGTTTCTGCCTACCCCCATAATAATAATAATAAAAAAAAGCAGGCAACACTTACGTCAACAAGTCACAAAATTTTTATTCATAATTTTCACACAGTTTTACTAATTTTAGACACAGTTTATATATTTTATATGAAAACTTACAATCCCAAAATCCAAATAAATACAAAATATTTTTAAGAAAGTAAAATGAACGAGAATTTTAAACGTTTCCATCAAAAACTGCCGAATCGGAGGTGACATCTGTCATGCTACCTCCGATAAAACAAACAACACCAAACAACCAATGAATAATTAAATTATGTTGACGAGATCTGCTACGAGACGAGCACGCCCACCACCTCCGGACTCTTCGCTCAGCTCCGCCTCGCCGTCGCCGGTATCCAGCCCCACCGTGAGCGCTGTGATGACACCGGCCGCGGTAGTTGCGTCGAGCTCGAGCGAAGAGTATTTTTCTCCACCAACGTCGCCAACACCTGTACGTCGGCAGGGGAGAGGCCGGCCACCGAGGAGCTTGGGACTTAGGGGCCATCCGGCCCCGAGCCGGGTCCCCGCTGCCGGTGGTTGTGTGCAGCGTATGAAATGGACTCAGTCTATGAACGAGAACGTCATGCGCGCATATTACAGGTCTACAGAGGGGGGAACTAACCTCATTGCGTACCGTGATAGGATGCTGTCTCTGTTTCGGGAACTAGAACCAACCGTCAACGTCTCGGCCCAACGACTGTCGGATCAGGTGCGGGTCATCCAACGCAACCATAGGTTGGACGATGCCGCACTTGATAGGCTGCGCTCAGAGCTGAGCAACTATATCGTCTCAAGTCCAGCACAAACCGCGATACACGCATCAACCATTGATGAAATACCGTCGCGGTCTAATCATGGTGTAGAATTAGAAGATGATATGGTTGCGTCAGTAAGTAGCCAGTGCAACGCCCGATTGAGGAGCGCACTGGAGGATGCATTTTGTGAGTACAGATTCACTCCGACCGAACTTAGACCCCGATTACCACGCCTACCTATGCACAAAAAAAATAGGGCGCTGGTGTGTGCCCTGGACTCGCAGCTTAAGAATGTGTTCGAGAGCAGCGAGGATCTCGTTGATACACATTCGATCCTGTATTGCGCGGCTGTTGCGGCATGTCGTTTAGCTAACGTCAAATTTCCAAACTGTGACGTGGCTACGCCATCAAAACCAGCCGTACCAGCCTGGCAGTGCAGGATCCAGCGTCGTATCGATGGGGCAGGGTACTTATCGGCAAACTATACTGCTTCAGGGAGGGCAATACACGACCACGAGTGATGCGCTTTGTAAGGCGGGCATTCTCGGGGACTGGAATCAGCCCTCGAGAATACATGTCCCGTGTCACAGAGCGCATCGACTTCCTGAAGCAGAAAGTTTGTGCATGGGCGAGTCGTATTCGGCGGTATAAGCGGCGGGTTGATCGGTACACACAGAATCGCATGTTCCAGAGCGATGAGAGATGGGTGTATAGAACTTGGGAGCGATCTGAACAAAATGTGACAGACGAGTGCCGCCCGGATGATGCCGCCACGAGTACATTCTGGCGCAGCATCTGGTCAGTGCCCGTCTGTCACTCTGAGGCTAGCTGGATACTGGATGTCGGGCGAGCGTGTGAAACTGTACCAGAAATGGAAGCAGTTTTAATTACGCCATGAGATGTCGCCAGAGCAGTCCGTCCGTTACCGAATTGGAAATCACCGGGACCGGACGGATTGCACAACTTTTGGTAGAAATGGCTAATTAGTTCACACGCCCGCCTGGCATCTCAGTTCCAGTCAACTTTAGAGTCTGGGTCGCTTCCACAGTTTCTAACAACAGGCGTTACCCACCTGCTCCACAAGTCAGGTAGTCCCACGGATCCCAAGAATTATAGACCGATCACGTGTTTGTCGACGGTCTATAAACTTCTTACATCCATTTTGAGAGCGAAAATTAATACGCACATTGAAAGTAACTCGATTATGTCAACCTCTCAAAATGGATGTCGGAACGGGTCCCGCGGTACTAAGGAGCTACTCCTCATCGATATGGCCATAAGCCAACAGGTTCGTCGATCCCGCAAGGATTTGTCGACATGCTGGATAGATTATAAGAAGGCCTATGACTCGGTGCCACATACATGGCTCATGAGGGTGCTGGAGTTGTACAAGATAGATGCAACTCTACGCACCTTCCTTAGGTCATGTATGGGGCAATGGAGAACGGTTCTTCGCTATCCAGGGTGTCGACAGATCCAGGGGAGCGATGAGCCTGTATGGATTAAACGGGGAATATTTCAGGGCGACAGTTTGAGTCCACTTTGGTTCTGCTTAGCCCTGAATCCTTTAAGCTCACTACTTGAGGATTCAGGACTAGGCTATCGGTTGAGGAGAGGTGGTCAAGTCATATCTCATCTCCTCTACATGGATGACTTGAAACTCTTTGCACCCAACAAATTGCAACTGATGGAGCTACTGAAGGTAACTGAAACTTTCAGTAGCACCATCAGGATGGAATTTGGTGTGGACAAATGTGCAGTCATGCATGTAAAGCGAGGTGAGATTATGGAATCCGAGGGAATTCAACTTTCGGATTCCATACACTTTAGATCCCTCTCCTTATCCGAAAGCTATAAGTATTTAGGTATGTCGGAAGCATTAGGCATCAACGTTACTGACATGAAGCAATCGTTGAAGGAGCGCTTCTTTGGTCGCTTGAAGAAAGTATTAATTAGTTTTCTTTCAGGCGGAAACAAGGTGCGGGCCTTCAACGGTTGGGTCATGCCGGTTTTGATGTACTCTTTCGGCATACTCAAATGGACTCAGACTGAACTTGACGCCCTAGATAGGAGGGTCCGTACACTGCTGGCCGCAAACCGGATGCATCACCCACGATCATCGGTGATGAGACTGTACATACCGCGGAAGTGCGGGGGTCGAGGCTTTTTAAATGCAAAGACCCTCCACAACCGTGAAGTGTGCAGTCTCAGGGAATATTTTTTAAAAGCCGAAGTGGGTATGCACCGTGATGTGGTAGCAGTGGACAAGGGACTCACCCCGCTCTCCATGGCTAAAGAGAACTGGCGCAAACCTGTGGTACTTACTACAGATGACCGCAAGGAAATATGGCAAAGCAAGGAGCTTCACGGACGCTTCTACCGGGCTCTTCATGAGCCCGGTGTAGATTTCTTAGCGTCCGTATCCTGGCTACGTTTTGGTGACCTTTTCGGGGAAACAGAAGGTTTCGTCTGTGCAATTATGGACGAAGTTATCTTGACGAATAACTACCGGAGACATATTATGAAAGATGGGACGGTTGACGTGTGTCGGGCATGCCATCGTCCGGGTGAGTCCATCAGACATATTATCTCTGGTTGTTCTCGTCTAGCTAACGGCGAGTACTTGCACAGGCATAACCAAGTAGCCAGGATTATTCACCAGCAACTTGCTTTGAAATATAAACTGGTGGATTCTGAGGTACCGTACTACAAGTATGTGCCCGACCCAGTTCTTGAAAATGGCCATATCACGTTGTACTGGGATCGGTCTATCATTACTGACAGGACTATTGTCGCCAATAAACCTGATATAGTGGTGATAGATCGATTAGCGCGTCGCACAGTGATTATCGATATTACCATTCCGCATGACGAGAACCTCGTGAAAGCTGAGAAAGAGAAACAAATTAAATATCTCGACTTAGCACACGAGGTTGTTGACATGTGGAATGTGAGCTCGGCTATCATTGTGCCGATTGTCGTATCGGCCAATGGCCTGATGGCCGAAAGCCTCGACCAGCATCTCTCGAGGCTCTCGTTAGGCGGTTGGATCAAGGGCCTGATCCAGAAGGCAGTACTCCTCGATACGGCTCGCATTGTGAGGAGGTTCCTGTCTCTGGAGTCCTAACCACCGGTAGCTTGGACCCTGCTCCCGATACCGGCGGACCACTATTTTTTATATTTTTAAATGTTTTTTTAATGTTTTTATAAAAATATTTAAAAATGTATTTAATAAGGATGTAAATAAATAAATGACATAATAATAATAATAGTTTATTGTCACAAAGAAACACATTAGTATACACTGATTAAACTAGATGCTAAATACGCTGCAGAAGTCTGTATACAGATATTGTGAGCCCTGCCTCTTAAACTAGGATAACCTGTATCTTAAGAGACAGTGTTCAGCTGTGAGGTTACTTAAAAATAGGGATTATACAACTGCGGACTGTGCCAACCTATTGTTCGTGTTAACAGTCAGATTTACTTTTTTTTTTTTTTTTTTTACAATTTTTATATTCTAAACAAGGAAAAATAGTAAAGAAATAACAATAAGAACACATGTAATATGAAAAGTGTGTGGGGATGTTTTTTTGAAGTGTGAGTTTTTGTGTGAGAGTAGTGAGTGTGAGGTGTTATATGTGAAGAAATATAAGTGCAAAATAATGCAATATTAGGCAATGTATTTGAGTAGTGATTCAGTTTGTGCATAGTCCTGTTCAAGTAGCCATTCCATAACTTTAGCTTTTAATTTAAATTTATTGCAATCGAGTATATTTAGTTCTTTATGAATTTTCTTGTAGATTTGTGTACTTAATGTGAAGTATTGGTGTCTGGCAAAAGCGGTTTTGTGTCGTGTACCTGGGGGAATATTGGTTCGTTTATTGGGATCAGACGGAGGGACGCTGGAGTGTCTTCTGAGAACGGATTGTAACACAAAGAGCTGACGAACTGTTAGTACCTTACAATCTGAGTAGAGTTGAGTTGTTGGATAGCGATAAGGTTTTCGTAGCATCACTTTCAGTATTGCTCTCTGGGCTCTCTCCACTTTAAGAAAAATTGTTTTAGCTGCACCGCCCCATACATTGATGCAGTACCCAAGAACGGACTGACACAGAGCATAAAACACTATTTTTAGAATATCAGGGTTTGCAGAAACTCTTAGTGACTTGAAGATATATATCAGTCTCAGCGTTCTCGAGGTTAGGGCATCAACGTGTTGATTCCAGCGTAACCCGGCATCTATTTGAACACCAAGGTATTTGACGTGATTGGTACGTGTGAGAGTTGGACATTGGCACGAGGATGACAGTTGTGAACAAGTGTGCGCTATTATCGAAAAGGTGTGGTCTGGTGCGGAGCTCTGACGGATGGCGAACGGAATGTATGATGTCTTATTACAGTTAAGGGTAAGTAGGTTTAAGTTGAGCCATTTTATTATTTCACGTAGTGCCAATTCCGCGCTACTTTTAACACTGTCCCATGTTGACCCGTCAATTATAACCACGGTGTCATCGGCATATAAAAAAATCCTCGAGTTGGGGAGGGACATTCTGCATAAGTCATTGACATATATTTGAAACAAAATAAGACCCAAAATGCTACCTTGGGGCACTCCGTACGACAAGGATTCTTCATCACTGAGGTGATATTCAATTTTGGTTCTTTGGGTACGGTTGTTCAGATAATCTTTGAAGATTTGCAGTGCTATACCTCTAACACCAAGCAGCTCTAATTTGGCAATAAGTATGGGAACAGAAACCGTGTCGAATGCCTTCGAAAGATCCAGAAATATTCCTAGACATTTGGTTTTCCTATCGAGATTCCCAGCAACCAACTGTGTCAAATCAAGTACCGCATCTTCAGTCGAGACACCGGAACGAAAACCATACTGATTATCTGCTATGATCTTGTATCTATCCAAGAAGTTCTTAAGCCGGTTGCTAAGAATCCTTTCCAGAACCTTAGAAGGGAAGGGAATCCCATGGGAAGAAGGCGTGAGTTTATGTATGTATGTAACTTAATAACGTAATCTTTTTTCAGAGACTGATAGACAAGACGCGAGTGACGTGCATCAGATGGGTGCCGGGCTCCAGCAACCTGTTCATCACGGCGCACGCGTCGGGGCAGCTGTACGTGTACAACGAGGAGCTGGCGTGCGGCACGGCCGCGCCGCACTACCAGCTGTTCAAGCAGGGCGACGGCTACTCCATCCACACGTGCCGCACCAAGTCCACGCGCAACCCGCTCTACAGGTGGCTCATCGGCGACGGCAGCTGCATCAACGAGTTCGCCTTCTCGCCTTGCGGCGCCAACCTCGCCGTCGTGTCCCAGGACGGTTTCCTCCGCGTGTTCCACTACGACACTATGGAACTCATCGGCAGGGCGAGGTCCTACTTCGGTGGCTTCCTCTGCGTGTGTTGGTCCCCCGACGGCAAGTACGTCGTGGTCGGCGGAGAGGACGACCTCGTCACCGTGTGGTCTTTCAGTGAGAGGCGCGTCGTGGCGCGGGGACAGGGACACAGGTCGTGGGTCTCCGTTGTCGCCTTTGACCCCTATGTCGTCAGCTTTAGCGAACCAGAAAGCGAAGAAGGCGTCGAAGACGACAGACAGAAAAGTGAAAGTGTGCAGTGTTATAGGTTAGGCAGTGTATCTCAGGACACACAGTTGTGCTTGTGGGACCTCACCGAGGACGTGCTGAAGCCGCCCGTCAGGGCGCGAGCCTCCGCGCATCTCTCGCCCAATAGTCAAACATTCTCCCCAAACGGAGTCCCCGGTATGAAAGTACCAGCGCCTAAAGGAGCTAAAACTAATAAAATAGGACACAAACACGCCGAGCTAAGCGGGTCGAATGCGGCGGGCGAACCGTCCGGCACGAAGCAAACGAAAGCGAAAGTAAACAACGTCTCGACACTTAACATTAGCGTGGGGAAAGCGAAAGAGGAGACTTCGGGATCGCTGGGGGTGAACTCGTTGACGCAGCGATTAGCCGGGTTTTCTTTTGGCGAGCGTCGATCGGAGCATCGTAGGAATTTCAGTTTGACATCAAAGCCGGCGGAGCAGAAGTCTTCTGCGTCGAACAGCGTCGCGTTGAGAGGGAAGTCTGCGGGCGCGCAGTCGAACGACTCGTACGACCCTCTGAAGTTGATCGGCACGCCGTCGTGTCCGCGGTTCGACGAGTGCCCGGTGTTGGAGCCGCTGGTGTGCAAGAAGATCGCGCACGAGCGGCTCACGGCACTGCTGTTCCGCGCCGAGTACTTCGTGACGGCGTGCGCCGACGGCGGCGTCAACACGTGGGCGCGGCCGGCGCGCGCGCACAACGGCGACGCGCGCGCGCACCGCCGCTTCGAGCGCATCGACCTCGTGGACTAGCACCACACCGCCGCACACTGACCGCCACTCTCTTGCTACTTCTCCTCCTAGTCTATACCAACATTTTGGACACTCACATTTCGCCAGCCTGGTGACGATAGTTGTTGCGCAAAATAGATTGGTATAACAGAAGGCTGGCTCTAGACAACGTGCGAAAACAGGTGCATGCACACAGACGTGTATGTACGGCGATCTCAAACAAATACCACTCGCGAATGCGCTTGGTCTCCCTGTACGTAGACATGTCTATGAGTACGTACGTTTTCGCTCGTTGTTTAAAGCGATGCCGAACTTGTGTATCTATCTTTTTTGTTGTTATTGCCTTGGACGTTTCCAAGAATTAAAAGTAAATGATTAGTACAATGTTATAGTTGAAAATATATTTCCTTACTTTAGCAGCACTGAAGGTTGTAAGTAGCCGTTATTTAACGAAATAGCTGTTATTTCGTTGCGTTGCGGACAAATAACGTTCACGTTATAGTTGATGAAAAGTAGCCGTTATTTAATGATGTTGTTTCCCAGCGAGGTTTTAAAGATGTTGTGACGGTGTTCCTTTAAAGAATTTTGGATAGACTAAGATGTTAAAAGTTTGGTTTTTTTATATACTCTGGGTTGTCTGCAGCGGTGTCACTGGTTGTAACTTAAAGTTGTGAGTGGTGTTCGTGTGCTATTATTCCATGTTAGACACATTGTTCAAAATGCGTGTGAGTGTATATGTCGTGTCCTGGAGCTCTCCTGTGTATGCCAATACCGGTCAGATATCTTCATAAGTTTCCGGCTCGCGGCCAAAGTTAAGGCTTAGAAAATTTTAAATGTTTGCACTGATATCGAGAAAATTGACACTTTCTGGTTTTTGAATATTGTATTTTTACGCGAATCTGGGAATTAAAATAGTAATGTATAATGTTGATGTTCTTTTTATGGGGTTTAGACACCTAAGGCGGCTGTCTTGAACTCTTGACTGTAACATTAATTATTATAAGTTTTCATTATGGTGTGCCGATCCCATAAGTTTAAATAAGGTATGGTTTCCAGTACTAAACGCAAAGAACAAGCAAAACTATCATGCACTACAAAATTTGCCTTATTGTATTCTTGCTAGAATTGATTTTAGTAAAATATTTTGTTTCTTATACATGTTGATCCCTTCCTTGCTCTTAGGTGTTGCACGACACGTTACTAAACTAACACACGAGTTAACTGTAACTAAATTGTGATACTCCCTAAATCGTTGGTAATCTGTCCTTAAATTAGTAGTGCTGGTTAGAGCTAGCAACAGACTTAAATATTGTTAATACTTCCTTGATAGTTCTATCGAAATGTTTTCAATTATTAATTGAATAGTCTACGTGCGCATCGGCATTCTGTTCTTATACTAAGTCAATACAGGAAAGTTCCAGTCGTGGGTTCCACTAAGCATTTTCTAGAGTTGTAATGATATACGATGAAAAAAAAAACATTTTAGATAGCAATAGATATGAGATTCGTAACAATGTATAGACAAATGTATATTATAATTAAGGAAAAACGTTTTTTTCGGCTCACATCTGTAAATATAGTTCGTAGGTCAAGCGATCTGATCGCTTCATATTCGCAAAACACGTGCGCTTTCATATTAAAGCTATTTATTACGATTTTTTTATCGATTTAAATGTTGTTGCATCGATTGACGTGTCTGTAAGACTTGCAGTGTTTAACTATTTTTTTTTTAATATTGTGAGACTCATTTAAGTTGTTAATTATTTAGATATTAGTTGTTAGTGTGTAGTTTAGTGAATTTATTTTATCATAGATCAATATTCGGTTCTATACTTTTGCTCTCGTGTAGATAAATTGATATGAAGAGCGCGGATTTGAATGGTTTTGAAAAGGAGAGATTATATCGGAATGAATGAAAATATTTCTAGTGAAATTATATAAATGCTCTTAAGGAAGTTTCTTGGCGTAGGTATTGACTATTGTCCTTGTTATGTTGTAATAATCGACCAATTTTAGAACGTGTGGTGTATCTAAAGTCAATGATTACCACCTAAGACGACAACAATAAGATTTATAATAATCTATTTGATGCTAGTATTCGATCTTTAGGCCTTATTAGCACTTTCAAAGTTACATTTTAATTAAATAAATAAATGCACTGTGAATAAGGCTCCCTTTTCACAAATCCGCGCTTGAAATAATATTCCTAAACTATATTTAGATATTTTCACAATTTGTCCATTGCTAATTGCAAATTAAAACTTAGCAACAATGTAAATAATGGTAAAATAACTGTTATAACAATGCAATAGCGTAGTAACGAAATAACTAAAGTCTTTACTTGTATTCGCCTAAATTATTTGTTAAAATTATGTTTTATAGTCACTATTATTTATGTGTATAGCGTATAACGTTTTATTTTAATTTGAAAATCGACATTATAAATGAAATAACGTTATTTGTGGCACCGTGATTAGCCGTTACTTTCCGTTGAAAGAAATGACGTTTTGAAAATAGCTGTTAAGCATGTTGCAGAATATTAAAAAGAAATAATTGTTTGTGTCATTTTTTACTGTACTGTAAAGGAATGTTTTCTTTTTGTGGCCTTATAAATGTTACTTATTATGAATATCAGGTGGCTGCAATTAAACTTGCCTTTCTTATTTATACATGTCAGATAATTTAAATAAGTTTGTAATAAAGACAGTAGTTGTGATTCAGGGCTAAATATAGCCAACATTGGAGCCAACTTGAGACAAAGTTGACAATTCAATGTCTTATTGGATTCTTAGCGGCCTGCTATTGGTCCCAATGTTAAGAGCCAATGTGTCTCTTGCGCATCGTGATATTGCATTCTAATGTTTTAAATTAAATACGATACTAGTCGTAATGTGCTATTATTGGCACAACTTGAGCCTTGGTAACGTTATAAAGTTTTATAGTTATTTGTACAGAATAGGGTCAGGGTAACGTCTTCGATAGAATGTAAGTATAAGAGAAAGACCTTATAAATGCAAAATACGTAACGACATGAAATTAAATGATCTCAAGCAAAATTATCTTTTCACTATCGCTTTAAAATCGCGATGCGCATCGCATAAGAGACTTGTGAAAATCCTGAATATTTTTAACAAATTATTTATTTAATAAAAATCTTTGATAATTCCTAAATTGCATCGTTATCGATAATAAATTGTCCTTTGTGAGGTCAGCAGCTACTCCAACGTATCTGCTACATTCAATGAGCCATTTATAAGTTTTAATTTCATACTTAATATTAGGTTGTGCTCATAGTTCTAATGTTAGCCTTTGAACAATCACTGTCGCGCTGTTTTGACTGTTTGCGAATAAACAACTTTACTCATACCTTTTATCAACCGAGGCATACCTTTTATCAACCGAGGCATACCTTTTATCAACCGAGGCATACCTTTTATCAACCGAGGCATACCTTTTATCAACCGAGGCATACCTTTTATCAACCGAGGCATACCTTTTATCAACCGAGGCATACCTTTTATTAATCGAGGCATAACTTTAATTAACAAAGGCATGCCTGTTAAACAATATAATAAAGTTGTCAGTTGCTACCCCAGTATTATTGCATTTAATTTCGTGTGATACTCTATTTATAAAATGGTGGATAATTCCTGTAGATTGATAATATTGACAAGACTGGGTATATGGAAAATCAAGGGAATGGTTTTAAATGTGGATAGATAAATTGGCATACTATGGTATATTGGTCTACAGTCAAAACAGCGCTTGAAAATATTGTATTCATTATTTTATTTCAACAATGCAGTGGACACAATGCAAAGCGACTCAGAAGACTTTTTAATATGCCTCAGTAAAAGTAACTTTTTGTTGTGGCGAGGCATATGTAATAAATCCTCTATCGTGATAAACTATTTGTTACATTAGCATGAAAATCCAGTGATGGGTATCTTTGTATTGTGTCATAGTAGAATTAAATAGCTCTCTGTTTTGAGCAACCATGGGACTAGAGTTTGCAAGGCTATCTGTACAGTATGGAAACCACATAATATATATGCAATAAATGAAACCACAAGTAATACTAGGCCACAGAAGTTTAGCAAAATTAAATATTAAATTAAAAACCGTAAATGAAAAAAGCGAAATTTTCAAACAAAGTAATATCAAAAACAAATTCAGTAAAAGTAAACACTCTGTTAAGACAACGTACCTTCGTACCTTGTCGTTTAGGTGTCCCGATTTTACATTTTAGGCAAATATGTAGAATAAGTAACAGAGGCGTGATAGTTTGCAATGCGTGGCAACGTCGCTTTTCAATGTTCAAGGATTCAAGTTCATTGAATCATTGACCTAGTGATCCAATTCCAAAGTGTTCAAATTTGCTCAAAATGAAAACTATACTTTTTGACCTAATTGCTGGACCGATGTCGTTCATTTTTGTATAATATTGTCAGCAAAAGGCGATACTAAGTATGTGGTTTCATTTATTGCATATATGTGGTTTCCATACTGTATAAGTATTTCCTATTAGAAGAGTCAATGATTACCTACAGTTAAACTTTTGGTCTATTTTGAACGAACCTAGAAATTATTTAAGTACTGAATTGTAGACGGGCGTGAGCCCATGTCCTCCATGGGTGGAAATGTGTCAACATGCAAGACCTTACTTAGCGCCCATTTGTCCTTAGAGCACCGTCATGATTTTTAACATCTGTAGTATCATCCAAATAAATACCTATTGGCACCAAGTGTCCATCCTGTGTAATACCAGTGTTATTCTCTCATTTCCAATATGCAAGAATAGTATTTATTTTATTTAAATTATGGGTTTCATAGCCCATTGTAGTCTGTTATTGACTCAACAACTGAAAACCTAATCGGTAAAGCTGTCTAATAAAAATTAGTCCCATGAAAAATTAACAATGTCACCGACATTACATAGTTATAATGTTTAATAATTATTAATTTATTGGAGTTTTTTGTTCAATAATAGTGAGACACGAATTACAAGCCTATCAAGTTAATATTTAAATAGAGGATTCTCTTTATAATGTTGCAGTTTTATTTTCCAAAGAATACGTGTCCCGTACCTCCGCAACTATGATAGAAAAACCTTTCAAAGTATACAATACTTCATTGTTTTAGATTGGTGTGAAGAGACTGCGCCTGATGTCTGCGTCGATATTCTAATTTGGACTTTATGCAACTGATAATAAAGTTTACTTTATTATCGTCAGTCAAATTGGAAACAATTGGGAAAGTCAGGCGGCATTTGTTTCGCCAGTCAGCTCAGATCACAAAAATATTGTCGGTCTCTATACAGGGTCAAATTAAATTAGCTAGCGAAACTGTGACGTGATGAGTCACAGATTAGGACAGATAGTTCACTCCATATAAAAAGATACACACACACGAAAAAAAGAAGACACGATAAAATTAAAATAGATTCGGTGTTTTTTTTAGGGGTCAAGGACCGCTGGTACCCTGGTAATGTTGTTACTTGAAGTATGAGTTGACAAAATATGTTTTATCGTGTTTAGATATCGATACTAATCTAGTCATGTTTACACAAAATACCGTTTTCTATACTAATATTTCAAGTCAATTCACTAACTGCGGTCGATAACCCCACAACAAAAAAAACATCTAAGTAATTTATTTATTTTTTGTTTTATCATGTTTAGATATCGATACCAATCACGTCTGCAGAGTTTCGCTAGCTAATTTAATTTGACCCTGTAGATGCCCACAACATTTCGTGGTAAAGATGTGTTGATATTTTTTCCTAAGAGGACTTAATAATGGTTATACGACTGCCAAAAAAAAAAAACCATCATCATAATCAGCCTATAATGTTCCCTCTACTGGGACACAGGCCTCCTCTCTTTGAGAGGGAAAGGGCTGTAATCTACCACGCGGGCCCAGTGCGGGTTGGTAGATGTCACATGTCTTCGAATTTTTGGTTCTAGGACATGCCGGTTTCCTCACGATGTTTTCCTTCACCCTTTTTGAGAGCAGTGGCGATGAAATTATAAAGCCCCTGCCTGGGTTCGAATCCACGACCTACAACTCGTAAGTTGGGGCCAATACCAGTGGGCCACAAATGCTACCTTGGTAAAAAAAAAATAACACCATAAATCTATTTAATAAATATATTAAAGTATCTAAAAGCCGGGGTCCCACGCTGAGGTATCGGACGCGTCCACCATTTTGTAACAAACCACGGTATCTCCCGGCTGGACGTCGAATGGCTGCTCGAAACGAAGACCGCATTCCATGTCTCGCTTTATGGTAGGAACTTCGTCTTTTAAGTGCTTCATTGATGCTAGTTTACCTGAGGAAGAGAGTAATTTAAGCATAGAGGCAATACATCAAATGACTGAAAGCGTCGTTGGACTGTGGCGCTTAAGACCACAAGGTAGTAAGCGCCACAGTCAAACTCAAAGTCCTGGATTTGATCCCCAAGTCAAATAGTGTTATAGCATTTGTCTATTAGGAAATTCTCATAAACAGCCAAGAGACTGGATTTGTGCTCATCTAGTGGCAATAGGCTCGCCCCCTTTTAACATAACTAGCAAAATGTGAGTAAAGCACACTACTCTGCTTACCCAATTCAAAAATAAAGCCTCGATGTTATGTTACTTACATGGACAAATAAGTGTACTTTTGGCTTAATACCCATTTTCGGGTAACCTTGTAGAAACAAGTAAATAAGCTTACCCTCAAACACGACTTCCTGTGCTCTGACGACTCTATACTTAGCGTTTCTCGCGAGAGATCCCTTCACACATCTGCAGCCTGCTACGGGCACTTTCTTCTTGTTTTCCGTCACTATGAACTGTTGTAAGACGTTGGCTTCACCTGAAAATATAGACATAGTTTTAGGAAATCATTTAAAACTGTCAAAATTATTTAACTGTATTGCCAGCTAGTATCCACATTAGGTAAGTAGGTACCGTTAACAAAATAAATTAGTAAACGAGCCATAATAATGTAAAACAAGTGTATGCGCACTGTTGGCATTTTGCCAACAGTGCGCATACACTAGTTTTACACTAGATTTTTTCAATTACTTTTAAACATAAAACGACGGAAATTGGACTACTGAGCACACGCACATGGTGCCTCACTCCACTTTGTAATACTTATTCGTTTTTTATTTATTATATTGATGTAAGTTTATTTTCAACTTTATTTCAAAATGCGCATCGTTGAAAATCAAGAATCCTACCTATAAACTCTTCCTCAGTCCTCTTGGGTATCCTATTAGTGATCTCTTCCTTCACGTCATCAACCAGTCGATAAATGATGTTGTGCAGCTTCACCGGTATGTTCTTCATCTTAGCCTCCGCGGATATAGAGGGAGGACAATCTACGTTGAACGCGTAGATTACAGCTTTGAAGAGTTGTGCTGTCTACAAATACATATATAACATACATAATCAGCCTAAAACGTTCCCACTGCTGGGACACAGGCCTCCTCTCTGTGAGAAGGAGCGGGCCGTAATTAATCACGCGGGCCCAGTGCGGGTTGGTAGATGTCACATGTCTTCGAATTTTTGGTTCTAGGACATACCTGTTTCCTCACGACGTTTTCCTTCACCGTTTTGAGAGCAGTGGTGATGAAATAATTTATACAAAATAATGCGCCTACATTCGAACCTACAACCTACAACTCGTAAGTCGCGCCCATTACCACTGGGCGACCACGGCTCATAAGTGAATGAAAAGTGTAAAATAACGAAACTAAGCACTCATGTTTGTGGCAGGCATGGTCATAAAACGTGGGAGCGATATGACACGAAACATATCTAAAGAGCTTTCAGAAAAACCCAGTTACAATATTCACTGTCTTAGCCCAGCATATTCTCCCGCGGCGATTTTTTTTCGCGCATTGGGTTTTCACCGCACTGTTTAGCGCCGAGAGTTGAAAATCCAACAGTGTATTTTTTTGACGTGCTGGGATGCACTCTGTTGGATTCTCAATGCTCGGCTCAACACCGAGAGTTGAAAATCTAGTGCGAGATAAAATCCTGCCGCGATATTTTTACGTCCGTGTAAACGTGGGTTTACTAGGCTCGCACACATTATGACTGCGAGTATCGCGAGTTTTGGCGTTTGGTATAATAGACTTGTGTGTAAAATTTACACCCGGATCCTGGACCGAAAATCATCAATCAATCAAAATATTTGTATGTTCTTTTCTTCTTGTTCCTTTATAGGTGTGTACATAAATGGTTAAATAAATTAATAATGTATTGAAATTAATTATTACCCATCAAAATATTTGCAAACCATAGTATGTGTATGTTTTTCAATGTTATCCTGCATGAATTTTATTGATGTATGAGTACATATGTTTGAGAAAAGAAATATATCTTTATCACATCTTTAGTAAATAAATAAAAGCAAGTCAAGTGATGTGATTGGCTATTGATAATTCATTCAACCAATCACAGCAATTTACGCGCGCTTGGCAATTTTTAGCGATTTTTTTGTGATGATTTTCATTCCAGAAACAGTTTTTATAATAATATAAACCATTAGTGAACTTTAATTAATAATTAAGTATTTACAATCACTTTATGTCACAAGAAAGCAATTGTCGGAATCACATCATCCCCACACGCTTAGCTGACGGCATGGTGATCACAATAGACATACGGAAAAGGGCTCTGCTGATAGCTTATAAAAATACTAACTTACCTCTAAATCATTAGGTGTAACGGGTCCCACACCGAAGTGTACCAAATCGAGCCTCACTGTGTCATGCTCATCATATGTCTCCAAGATGTCTAGAATAGCCTCCACTGAGCCGTCCACATCACCTAGCGAAAACAATTAAGGAAGGTAAATAAAAATAACTCTTGACACGTGACAATATGGCTCAATTTAGCACAAAAAATATTTTGAATCATTGTTTCTTATGCCCATGCCTCTCCAGGTCTTTTCAATGCCTAAGCATCATATCACCGGAATCGGAATTTAAGCTTAATTATTATTTATTTTATAGGAATCGGAATCTTTACTTGATCTTGTCAGTGGGCTGATTTTAGATGTATTCTCATTAAAAAAAAACCCACAGAATAGGTTCACTTTTTCACAATTTCACCTTCGCTTAACATTTATTGCCGCTGAAGGTGTAGCGGTATCTACATCGCCACATGCGAGCTACACGTCACACTGACGTCACGCAAAATCCTGCATCGCGCAAGCAGAGTTTACCGCGCAACTAGCATATATACAACGTCCCGACATCAATCGTCGGGCAGTTGCCCACCAGACACGACACCCGTCTGGTCGGAGGATCCTCCCTTTTCCATAGAGTATGAGTGAACTTTACACCCTGTTCCTCATACCTCTATATTGTTTATTAATATTGATATTGTTTAATATCTCTATCTCTATATTGTTTAATAATTGTTTATTTCGGAGGGACCCTTGGTTAAATAAAATTACAGCAACGGGTTGCTTGCCGATGTCGGTTCATGGATGGGGGAGTATCCATTACATACCGAGACCTCTTCGTGCCTCAGCCTTCTTGTCATAATCACAACGTGCAGCTGCCGACTATTTCTGTTGTGTGGATAATCACCACTCATCATAAGGTCATAAGTTTAGTTTAAGTGAAAATATCATTACGCGCACTTTGCGTTCTTTCTGATGAACGAAACTGAAGCGTCACGCTCTGGTCGGTGACGCTAAATCTCGTACACTCGGCTTGTCGTAAGTTTTCACTAAAAGTAAAATACGTTGTATACTATGTTATGTACCTATACGGTGGATACAATGTTATGGAACAATGGTTGTGGATTATAAAATGGTTCCTTGTCCGTGTATACATATGTTTGGGGCTGACTGTGCCATCCATATATTAGTATCGATATAGTGTTTTGTTACGATTTCCACGCGAACGAAGTCGCGAGCAGAAACTAGTATGTTACCTTTCACAATGACGCTGAGCGTGGGATGCGTGTCGTACTGTATCATCTTCTGGCGGGGCCCCTCGGCCCTCATCTTGTACCTGCCCAGCGCCCTCTTGTGGGCGAGGCGCGCGTGGTACTGTTCCTGATGTACGGCCTCCTTAGCGGCGATCATTTCTTGATCGGCGGCTTGTTTCTCTTTCATACGGAGGTTGTGACGCCAGCGCATTACTTCGGCGGCGCGTTTCTGTTGTAGAAATTGTTTAAGTAAGATAGTGAAGCCTGTAAAAGCTTAGCGGATTCTGGACGGGTACCGGTTCCAGACTGGTACCGGTGCTCCACCTAACAAGTACCGGTACCAAATTTAGTTACCCCGCGCGTACCACAAATCTCATATTTATACGGGGAATCTCGTATGATTGGCAATCTTGAAATGATTTTTGTAATACCTATTAACTATGTTAATAATTAACTATTTGTTTCCCCTTATGAAAAATATAAAAATAAAAATATATCCTTTTTACTTACTTTATCTGTTTTCTCATTCTAACTTACGGAAAAATTTGTTTGGTACCGGTACAGTACCGATATTGATTAGAAATACTAATAGTACTGGTACTACTCTGGTACCGGTATCACACCAAGGCCAATGGTACTTGCACCCTAATTGCGTAACACACTATCAGTCACAATCTGAATCATTTTGAAACCTATTGCTAATCCATTGCTTCATATGTTCGAAAAATTTGTCTGCTCAACAACGTAAATAACGCAATGAATGTTGTTGAACCGTCAAAATGAAACCCATTCCTACTGTTAGTGTGTTACGCAATTACCCCGCGGTTCCCAAAAATATCGGTATTTCAATTTCGGTATTTTCGCGAGACCCTTGATAAAATTACTCACCTCCGAGCTAACTTCTAGCACCTGGTCTCCTGCTGAAGGTAACTCTCGCCAGCCGAGCACGGACACAGGCGTCGATGGCGGCGCCTCTTGTACTGATTTACCCTCCGCTGAGTTTAGTACTCGAACCTAAACGTTAATAACTATGTGATTATGAATTTATGACAGACAAAAAAATTGTAAACGGTATAAGGATATTTTGATGCGTAGCCGAAACCGGAACTAAAGTCGGCATCTTGTTTCTTAATACAATTTCTGGGACAATTTCATAAATGTTTACCGACAACGCCGCCCTGGGCCGGCAGTCTCGACATTAGATAGCGACAAAAATCTGTCGCTAAGTCGTATCGATGTCAAATTCCTTTAATAGATTTTCAACCTTATGCTTTCGAAATAAAGTTGAAAATCTATTAAAGTAATTTGACATCGATACGACTTAGCGACAGATGTTTGTCGCTATCTAATGTCGAGACTGCTGGCCCTGAAAGTTCTTTGTACCGTTGTACTCAGTAATCTCGTATAATAGTGCTCGCGAAATTATTCTCACCTTTGCCCAGCCGGTGCCTGCCACTATGACGCTCCCTCGTCGTAAGGTGCCGCGTTGAACTAATACTGTTGCTTGTTTTCTGCAACAAATAAGTTACTTCAGTATTTGGGAGCAAGTGACCAACTGAAAATACTGTCTTAACCCTGAAGGCGCGTATTTTGTCAAACTTTTATAGCTTGAATACGAGGCTTTTGGCTATTTTGTATGTGTGTATTAATTAATGTCATTTATTTGTAATGTGCGTTTTGTTTGTGATTAATAAACTATGTTTCTTTCTTTTTCTTTTTTCCGATATTCCTAAATTATACGAAAAGCACTAATTACCACAAAGTATTAGAGATGTCGCCGTCTTTCACAGTGACATCTGTTCTAAGAAGATTAGGTATGAATAGGAAGAATGTATTCTATATTTTTATTTTATGTTAGTTTTTTCAAATATGTTCCTTGCATACGGTACTGTAAGGACCAGTGGTGGCCGGTATCGGCCCCGACTTACGAGTTGTAGGTCGTGAGTTCGAACCCAGGCAGGCCGTTTACTTTGTGTAAATAATTTCGTCACCACACTGCTCTCAAAACGGTGAAGGAAAACATCGTGAGGAAACGGATATGTCCTAGGACCAAAAATTCGAAGACATGTGACATTACCAACCCACTCCCTCTCGAAGAAAGGAGGCCTGTGTCCAAGCAGCGGGAACATTATAGGCTGATTATGCTATACGGTACTGTGTACTAAATAAACATTATTCTTTCTTTCTTAATTTTAAATCTTCCGTATACCGAGATATAACCGACATTGTTACGAAAGTTTCAAACTGTATACAATATTTAGAAATGACTAGCTTCTGCCCGCGGCTTCGCCCGCAGGGATGTCGAAAATTGCATGGGTTTTAATTTTTTTATACACGGCACCCTTTTTTTTTTTTTTTTTGGTTGGGTAATCATCAAATGACCTCTCGCGCTCTGGGCGGAGCGGAAGGGCGTGTCAGACTCTTACTGACTAAAACCCACCCGTGTTCCTTCAGTTGCCTGTGCGCCAAGGCCGCGGTAACTCTTTCGAATAATCCGCAGCCCCGGCAGGCATCGGTCCTATCGGACACCGTCAATTGTGCTGACATACACGGAACCCTAATTCTTTTTCTAAAATAAAAGTACTAAGCCTAAGTACTTATATTCTATGCTGTTTATAACATTAGCTATCTGCCAGTGAAAGTCCCGTCAAAATCGGTCGAGCCGTTTCGGAGATTATTCGGAACAAACAGTCAGACATGAAATATAAAAGTATTATTTTTGTTCTGTTGATACTTTCATATGCATTATTTAAAAGCTGTTATTTTGACATTACAAACAGACACTTCAATTTTATTTATATGTATAGATAACCTAACATAAATACCACTCACCCAGTCCTGGGATCCAGTTGAGCTTCAATAACGACCCCCTCCACATACCCTCCCGGGTCTGCCTTAAGTTCCATCAGCTGAGCTTGTAACGTCAGCGCCTCCACCAGTGTGTCGAGGTTCTGTTTCTTCAACGCTGATACTGGTATAGCCTGGATGTCACCGCCTAACTTTTCGCAGACAATTCCGTGGGTCGCCAGTGAACGCATTGTGTGGTCCTGTGAAGGGTTTGGAGGTAAGATTTAGGTTTTTATTTGGTTGTTGGATGTGGGAACTAATAAAATGGTACCTGATTCCCCAAAAAAAGGAAACTCGTAAGGACTGTCGCGGTCATCAAGAATATAAAAATCTTGAGTTGTCAATACGACTCAAGATTTTTTTTGTACTATTTTTTTATTTTTATTTTTTCTATTCTATTTTTATTTTTATTTTTTATAGTCTCAAAAGACTAGCTAGGATGCAACGGCAATCGACTGAAATCGTAGAACAGCCATAAAAGAGTATCTAAAATCTAAACAGGAATGGTTGTTTGTGAATAAACATCAATTTGGATGGGTAGACATCTGGACACCTACAATAGATAACAAAGTAAAACCTAACGCAATACCCATAGAAAACTTCCCTATGAACTCATATCGTGGCTTGACTTGACCGAAGGCCATATTATAGAAAAATTTACTACCGTACTATAGGTTGAATTGTTTGATATGAATGTTAAGAAAAGAAAAATATTATAGGAAAGTTGACAACCATACTATAGGTGGAATTGTTTGATATGAATGTTAAGAAAAGAAAAATATTATAGGAAAGTTGACAACCATACTATAGGTGGAATTGTTTGATATGAATGTTAAGAAAAGAAAAATATTATAGGAAAGTTGACAACCATACTATAGGTTGAATTGTTTGATATGAATGTTAAGAAACAAAAATATTATAGAAAAGTTGACTACCATACTATAGGTTGAATTGTTTGATATGAATGTTAAGAAACAAAAATATTATAGAAACGTTGACTACCACACTATAGGTTGAATTGTTTGATATGAATGTTAAGAAACAAAAATATTATAGAAAAGTTGACTACCATACTATAGGTTGAATTGTTTGATATGAATGTTAAGAAACAAAAATATTATAGAAAAGTTGACTACCATATTATAGGTTGAATTGTTTGATATGAATGTTAAGAAACAAAAATATTATAGAAAAGTTGACTACCATACTATAGGTTGAATTGTGTGATATGCATGTAAAGAAAAAAAAAAACTTTTACATCAATGATATCACAATACTGCTTTGCTCGCATTCACGATGACGTGACGTTTCATAATATGATACAACCTTTTCTTACCTATAGCGTTGTTATGTGTTAGTCATTATGTAAACGAATTATAATTACACGTTGTGTTGCACGTGATTTTGATGCGCATTGACGATAAAATGTTTGTTATAACTTGAGGATGATTGCAGTTGTGATGGAATCTGCATATACGTGCGATGAATGAATTTCCAGTATAACTTGTATGGGATATGAACTATTAGTCTAAAGGTGAACGTACAACTGCACATTGCAGCAAATATTTTAGTGGATATTATTTTATATCTACACAATATAATAAAATAGGAACAAATAATTTTTGTCCGTTTGTCTGTTTGGATGTATGTTCCGGATTGGCGCAATAACGGCTGAACGGATTTGGATGAAATTGGGCACTCAGATAGTTTATAACCTGGATTAACACATAGGGTACTTTTAACATTCCCGTGGGATATTTTCCGACATCCACGCTGGCGAAACCGCGGGCAGAAGCTAGTTTTATATAAATTGAGTCACACAGGATGCAAAGTTTGTAGTAGTTTCAAAGCACTTTCAAACGCACGTCGCCTCCGTGTTCATCATTCAGTAACGGAGCATTTAAGGTGGATAACCCATGTCTTTAAAATTCTGATACATTTTAATAGTCAGAGTGTACTCTGACACCAGATTTAAGAACAGTTATAATATAACTATTTATGATAGCCTGATTTTTAATCAAAGCAAAATAAAAAAGCTTGGAATGTGCAAGAGTAAAAGGAATTTAAGGTATGAACAGCATAGAAATATAAAAAGAGGCATACCTACAATGTTCACACCTGGCTTGTCGATTTTGTTGATCGCCACCAGTATTGGAACTGAAACAATAAATAAAAGATGAAGAATTTCTCTAAGCACTAATGTAGTTTATGGTTATGTACAAGACAAGCAGCAATGATGTTAATTGTTTTTCCAGCACAAAACATTATTCCACGAGTTTCTGTGGAATTTGCTTTAAATTTACTATGTAGAGTGATTTTTACTTCTCGGCGTCCAGAATCAGCCAGTGGCTTTATTTGGGCAATTTCATAGCACTGGGCTTTGTATAACGACGCGACGCCAAAGCCAACACGTTCAGACACCTCCGTCTAATATTTGCGGTTTAGCAGATGCCACTCACCGTTGGCCTCCCTGGCCATCCTGATGGACTCCACGGTCTGCTCCATGACGCCGTCGTCGGCCGCCACCACCAGCACCACGATGTCGGTGGCCAGCGCGCCGCGCGAGCGCATGGCGGTGAAGGCCGCGTGGCCCGGCGTGTCCAGGAATGTTACTTTATCGCCAGACGATAGTTGGACTAGAGAAATACATTTTGAATTATTGGTCTGTTTCCTTACACAAAGGCCCGCTTGTACCACAAATTAATCGTTTGAAGATGACAGAGGCAGAATTATGTTTTAAATGTGTTTAGCGCTAAAATGTATTTTGTGATTTTTGGTGCAAGCAGACCTATGAATTCTTCCGTAATGAGGGTAAGAATCTATAGTATTCGGATAGAAGTATCGGCAACATGCCCAACATATGAAGCAAAGTGTTGCCTTGTCGCATAGATTTTACGACACCGGCCGTTTTCATAGTATGCAACACTGTATAGCATGACGTAGTGTTGCAAGATTTTCGCTCAATATAACAAAATATTTCTTATTACGCTTGTTTCAAATGGAATAAATCATAGGTCTTCAATCGAAGACTGTATGGGTCTAAAAAGATCTTTAAACCTTGAGTAAAATAGTTAATTACCTTCAAAAGCGCCTATATGCTGCGTGATCCCTCCAAACTCCTCATCAACAACCGCCGTGTCTCTCAAAGCATCTAACAACGTAGTCTTGCCGTGGTCTACGTGACCCATCACGCAGACGACGGGCGGGCGAGGGCGGAGAGCTTCCGGGGGCGCGGGGGGAGCTGGTACTGCGTCTTTGTTCTACGATAATAAAGAGTTGGTGAATTGATGCTACATTTTAAGTTGATTTTGGCGGGTATAGTCAGTCACATTTACATTGCAATTTGAACTTCATTTCTATTGTGTAGAGTTCAAATTTGAGTGAGAGCAAGGTGGTCCTATTTTGGGCGAAATCTTGCGAATTTGCTGTTAACAGGGTCGATGGTTTTCTATGGTACGACGGTTTTTTTTAATGGATAGTTTTTTTTTTGGTACTCCTATTATTTGCGATCAGAATTCTAGCCATTACCACATGGGGTCTTCGTGTGTGAGATTGTTATTGTGGCGTTCCATTGAACATTCGTATTATGTAATTTGTTAGGTATTAAGTAAACTTTAAACTTTTAGATTTGAAATACATTTCTCAGTGTCTTTAGGACCTACAAAACCTTAAACAAAAGACCTACTTCTTCTTCTTCCAGCGCCTGATCAGGTTTGGGTATAATCTTGAATCTGCAGCCTGATATCTTCACAATGTCCCTGATAATCTGAGGGTTGTGTATCACAGTCTTTTCTCTGTAATCTACTTCTGAGTTCTTGTCTGCGAACTCTAGGGATTTCAGTACATGATCTGAAACAAAAAAGGAGTTGGTTAATAACTAAGAGTTAAGATAAAAACTTTTTTATTAGAAATTATTTAGTTGTAATAATTTCTTTAAGTTTGGACATGACCATTTTTTTTTACTCAGTCAAAGTATAAAATAAATATTTTCAAAATATGTTTTTGATAGTTTTACTTTTTTTTTATTCTATGTATTCTATGTTACAGATTGGTTAATATTTTTTCTCTTTATTTTCTTATTGGTTCACCAAAAATTTTTCACAGTGGTTTTATGTTACACCAATGGTCACTCACCTGATTGAATGTGTCATAAACTTTGGCAGTTACTGAAATTTAACAAATTGATACTTAATTCAATCATGTGCACATAAATGATACTTGCCCACGTCTTTGTTGAGGACAGTGGCTATTTCCTGCACAGTCATGTTCCGCCATATTCCAATAACTTCTGCACTTTTTGGTGAATACCGGATTGATTGCCTGCCTTTGCTTTCAGCCTCCTGTACAGAAGGAAAATTGCAAACTTAAGTAGGACATTAAAGATAGATAGATACCTCATTATATGCTAAATAATAAAATACTAGAGTAGTACTTATATTATTGTTATTGTTACAAGACTGTTTATACTGCTGTTTTTCTAATACTAGGTACATTAAAAAATTGCAAAAATGTTTAAAAATCACGTAATAAACACCATTTTCATGGTATTCCAATGAAATATTAATCTGGATCAAGAAATACGAGAGGATATTCAGAACATCTGCAAAGATGTTGGTCAAATATCGCACGAAGCGACCACAAACCCTGCAAGTTATATACCACAATCCCCCCAAGTTATAAACCACAATCGTCCAAGTTATACACTACAGTCCTTCAAGTTATAAACCACAATCCTCCAAGTTATAAACCACAATCCTCCAAGTTATAAACCAGAATGTCCACAATGAAGCGGCCATGATGGCAGCCTGTAACAAAGCCAGGGATTTGTTCGATAAAGCACGGGACTGTAACGCGAAACTGAAGGAGACTCTTCCCCCAATGACTACTACAAATACCAAGAACATTGGCGTAACTTGACGCAGAGGTACTGTTTTCTAATTGCACAATTAATATATGGCTGGAAACTGGCATTCTTGCTACACATGAAACTGTCGCTGAGGTGTTAGGCATTAGCGTGGTTGAAAAGTCTGGTTTCCACCTGGGTGGAGAAGACTACCTCAAATGACTGCTGCAGCTGTGCTCAGAGTTGCCACATCTGGCAGTGAACTCAGTGACGCGGGGTGACTTTGACAAACCTCTGCAGATATCCAAGTTCGTCATGCAGGGTTTAGGTTACTGAACCTCAAGAACGATCACCTGTGCACACACTTCGACGTTCTCAAATACGACATGAAGAAGATTGAGGAAGTGGTGTGCGATATCAGTACTAGGGGGCTGCGGCCCGAACCTGATGCCGCTGCCTAAGCACTCACTTTAATACTGATTTAAGAGTATTCCTCATAATTTCTATAATTTTACTTAAAATAAATCATTGTTGATTGTAACTATAATTACTTATTTTGCAAGAGATAAAAAAATCTTTTAGAATCCATCCTAAATTCCTAATGCATTTTGTTTTGCAACTGTGATATAAAATAGGTGTACAGCAAATCAAAATTATAGTAACAAATAGCCATAGTACAATCATAATTTGTGGCAATTAAAATAGTCATAGTAAATGATAAATGATTTTATTTCTGTAAGTAGGTTTATACAAACACTTTTACACGTCAATCATATTTTTTTAACTAGATGAGGTCGGCGTTTCCCATCCTGACTACTCTCAGCAGAAAGGCCGAAACAAACTCAGAGGTCACAGTCTCTTTTAAAGTCCAGACATAATCTTGGTCAGATCAAGGGAAGACCATGTAGATTGGTGTCTGAAATAGTCTTTTGAGGAAAGAACCACACAGATTGAGTGGACCTGTCCAGTCAGTGCATGCATTTGTCAGTAATTGTGCAGCTCGACTCAGTGCAGACTGCAGTTAGGACTTACAAAGCTCAACGATTAGTTTATAGGTAAGGGATTCTACTTCTGCTTCTCTTCCCAAAATTGTTACAACTTTATCACATTCCTGGAAACTCAATTCCTTCATGGTGCTGACTGAGACATAGCAGAAGTTTTAGTGTTATTTATAACAATAAGTAGTATATAAGGAAAGTGCGCACCTTTTCTTCATGCGATCTCCTTTTCTTGCAGCAGATGTATGATATTGAAAGCTGTCTAGCCCATTGGTGACTATTGTTCAATGGAACTTTTTTTAACCCATATACTTGGGAAACAAATTCATTTTTAATTATTTTTATTGGTAACCTGGAAAATGAAAGGGTTTATAATGTAAAATGCATGTATTATAATTTATAAAGATCAAAAATCCATGTATTCTTTCAAAAAATCACTAAAGAAACACATTTTAGTGGATTAAAAAGAATTCTAAGCTATCTTCGAGTACTGTACTAATCTAACCTATGTTGGTTTTGCAATCGTCGCGTCGCCTAGTGTATTCTAATTAGAAATAAGTTTTTTCTCATATAACCGAATGTAATTCTTTTTGAGAAATAAAGTTCATAAACCTTATACCATAATGGAGAAATCTATTGTAAATGCCCAATAAAAAAAAAGTAGTTTTGTATTGTTCCTGACACAAACTGTAAGATAATATTCTTACCTTCTAAATAGGAAACTTTTGTACATTTTTCCTGTTAGAAAATACAGGAGTTAGGTCATGAAACAATCGATAAAAAGGGTTTCAAGTTAACAAAAAGGTTATGTCATAAAGTTTCAAGGTTATGAAGTACTAGGTTTTATTTTAGCTTCTGTTCCAGTTTATGTGTTATATTCATATCGCTTTGTTCTCAAAAGTAACAAGTTAGCTAAATTTTAACATTTAATATAGATTGCGAAACATAACATAACCTCTCCACATGACTTTGACAGGAGTCAAAAGACAAGAGACAAGATTAGTTATAGACACATGCATGCGTTTTGTTCGTACACTGGCGGGCAACACATACCGGTCGGGTTGCTTGGCGTTTTGTTCGACGAAGACACAGAAGGCACAAGACAGGAAATAAGACAAACGGCACAAAATAATATTTTTACAGTATTTCGTTGTGTTTATGAAAAGCGCTAGGTACCAAACGACCAACTCTTCACTCTTTTTCAATACACTCAACACTACCCTATATGCTCTGTGCATTTATTTCCTACGAACCTACTCATCAAATCGTGATGTGATCTTTTTTATGATTATGACGAAAATTGAATTAAAAATACTTTAAATGCAAAAGCTTTGAGAAACATCGCGTAAACCTGTATAACACACAACCAAGTTATTTTATTTGATTCAAAACGTATTATTTTGCGCTTTTATTTTCAATGGTTTGATCCAAGAATGAAATCCATAAACAATATCCGATAAAACTCATTTAAAAAAGTTAATCATAGACAATTACTATTTATGTCCGCCATTCATTCTTTTGAGTTGCTTTTTCGTTTTACGATTCCCGAGAGCACGATTTGTCATCGAGGTCTACGCAACACCATCGCGTAATTAATTAACCTACGTCGAAGTAGTTGAAACAATAAACTCCACGCGTTTAGGCATCACAGCCACCAGTGTAGTGTATCCGCCATCTGACGTGATCATACCGTGAGATCGTATCTACCAGTGATGCTTTTGCTCGCCTTTTACGTTATCGGTTGCGACGTGCGTTCGAGTGCCTGATGGTGTGGAAACTATGTGCGATTAACTTAACAGTAAAAGAGGACTCAGTATGGGGGCGTTTTTGAATAAGCCCGAGACTAAGAAATACAACGAGAATGGGGAAGGGAATGGTCTTCGCTATGGCGTGGCGTCGATGCAGGGTTGGCGCGTTGAGATGGAGGATGCGCATCACGCGCAGCTAACTCTGAATGGTACTCTATCGGACTGGTCTTATTTCGCGGTGTTTGACGGGCATGCGGGAGCGCGGGTGTCGGCGCACTGCGCGGAGAATCTCCTCGAGTGTATCCTTCAGACGGACGAGTTCCGGCGCGAGGATGTAGCCGAGGCGATCCGCGCCGGCTTCCTGGACCTGGACAAGAAGATGCGGGAGCTGCCGGAGCTGTGCAACGGCGAGGAGAAGTCTGGCTCGACAGCCGTGTGCGCGTTCGTGTCGCCCAAGCAGATCTACATAGCGAACTGCGGCGACTCACGCGCAGTGCTCGCTCGCAACGGCGTGCCGATCTTCGCGACGCGAGATCACAAGCCAGAGTTACCATCTGAGAAATCACGTATCGTTCAAGCTGGTGGTTCAGTCATGATTCAGCGTGTGAATGGGAGCTTAGCTGTGTCTAGGGCTTTGGGCGATTATGAGTATAAGAAGGTGATGAACCGTGGGCCGTGCGAGCAGCTTGTGTCCCCGGAGCCTGAGGTTTCTGTTCATGAGCGGAATGAGGTGGAGGATGAGTTCATGGTGCTGGCCTGCGACGGTGTGTGGGATGTGATGAGCAATGAGGCACTGTGTGCATACATACACTCACTACTCCAGCTGACGGATGACCTTGTGGCTATCACCAACCAGGTCATCGACACCTGCCTTTATAAGGTATGTTCAATGTGGTACAGTAGCCAGTTGTTATTTCAGCATGCTATTTTTGAACCTCATCTTTAAAGTGAATATTAATAGATCATAGGTAAGCACCTGTTATGAAAATAAAACAGGTGATCAGTTCCTTCATTTTGTTTTGTTTTTCTTAAAGTTGCTAATTTTATTTTAGTTTACATAATAGTAACTGGCAGGAAAAATACAGACATGGTTATGTTAGAAATAAAAACAATGTTTTTTTTTTGTTCACATAGTTGAATTATACACATAAATAGATGTGTGAATTACCTCATTTTTGTGAAATGATTTGGCTTTTTTTTAGTATGAAGCTCAACAAGGTAGTATAAGGTAAACACCTACTGATCAACGGCCTCCGTAATCCTCCATGAAAGGCCTTAATTGATGCAATCCAACTGCAATTTGCTCTACCACAGGACAGTTTCCTGATCTACTTAGGGCAGCTAAGCCAGTAACCTAAAAAGTCTTGTTTGATGACAACTTGGTTCAATTTTTTTTTGCTTTATCTTGGTGGGGGGTATGATTTTTTTTTTTATTCACAATGTTCTGTTTAGAAACATGTGTTAATAACCAATAAGGTGGTAATCATTATTCTAATTATATTTTGTGATACAAGCCATTGTGGTCTATAATTTTGTTTATCAAAGAATGTTCTTGACTTTTGTTACTTACCCTGATATTTAGATTGTCTTTTTCAAATTACTATGACTTTGTATTGATGCCTCTATGTATTTGATATTTCACAAAATAAATAATTGTGAATAATTGTAAAATATTTAAAAAAAGGGAAAGAAGAAAAGACATAGTTTTTATTGCCTATCGTTATTTTCCTATCAACATATTTTTGCAAAAGTAGTGGATGATTGAATTAAAGGTCCTGATCTTTCATACATTTAGTAATATTTCATATATAATGCCAACGTTCAGGGAAGTAGGAAAATACTAATACTTCTCAAAAATAAAAGGTTTCCTTATTTCAATGTTCTAATTTAATCATGTGAAATGTCTTGTTTCCTCATCTATGGGTGAATTGACATAAAGTTTGTAGTCAATTTATGATATTTTCAGTTACTGGATTATAAAGTGCTTTAATTACGTCAATTCTTTTTATTGTTCACATACAACACTGTACGAAGAAGGAAATGTAACCACTAAATCCATCTCTCGTATGGAATCGGTTGCTCAATCAGCAGGATGCTTCACTATTAATATGAAGTGTACTAATTTGAGTTTCTCAGGTCTAAAACTATGTCATAACCTAAACCTTAGTTGTATGACTTTCAGTCTGTAGACCAAGGTCTTCTTGCACAGATTGCTGCCTCACATTTGAATGAGTGTATAATGTCAATAAATAAAGATATACTTCACTGTGATTACACTATAAATAAGTAGGTATACATTCATTTTGTCAGATATGAAAGTATGACTAGATTCTACAACTTTTTAGGAAAGACTAAGTACCCCAAGGGTCACTTGGCGAAAAATTTGAAGTTCCTTCAGATGGATTCTACAAGACGCGACAATTTCCTCATAGGGTCACCGTGCCATTGTACATGCCAGCTCTACAAGTCATCCATTTCATACATTATCCAGAATTCTCATCCACGCTTTCCATTTACAGGGCAGCAAAGACAACATGAGCATCGTTCTGGTGGTGTTCCCTTCGGCGCCGAAACCGGATGCCGAGGCCCAGCGCGCCGACCGGGAGCTCGACGAGACGCTCCGACAGAGGCTGACAGGTTGCTATCATTCACTATTGCATGCCTGCTCACACAAACACAGAGACAGACAAAGGACTGACAATATTAATGACGGACAGAATGACTGTAGGAGTGAGTCTAGCGACGCTAGGGTGTAAGCGCTAAGTTAAGGGCATGCGACAGCGCCGGGTTTTAAGTACAGCGCGAATTAGGCTTATATCACAATAGTCATACAAAAAAACCCAGTAAGCTGATCTCACGACTACAGCTTGGGAGTCATGACCTAATTGACATGTATACTCCATTATTTTGCTCATAGTTATTTGTAAACACGCCAAACGTGACAGAAATTGGATTTCATTATTGAGGAAGAGCCGAGTAGTGAGCGCGGCTTAGGAATTTTACTAGGATAATAAAAAATAGGCTTGAGAGGGTAGGAATCGCAGCTTCTGCCTATGTCGTAACACTCCCGCGCTGTCGCAATGTAAGCTGTACGTATAGTCAATCAATATTTTTACGAAGAGGATGAGATATACCTATTCTGTGCTAAAAAAGGGCCTTAACTGACAATTTGGTAATTTATTAAGAGTAAAATTTGACATTTTTGGGAAGAATTTAGGAATAGGATGACCTAATTGGTATTTTTACATATTATCTAAAATGTACCTTTTTTATTATAGTCCTAACGATTTACGTATTGCCATATTGCCATATTTGCCAACATAAGTTAATTAATTTAGCAAAATTGTAGCTGTAGGTAAAATTTTATTTGTACAAATTGGTATATTTTATTTTTTATTATGTTTATTTTAGCGTATATTGTGATGTTACCCTAAGACTTGATGGGTTCAAAATTTAGCACAAAACGGTGTAAAAAAAGACGTGTTCATCTTTTTAGAACAATTAATATTAGACTTTTGAAATGTTGACCAGACTAAAAATCATCATGAATTTAGTACACTTCTCTAACTGTTGCTTCTTGTTCTTAACATAACATTATGTAAATATATTTACATAATATGCCTACATACTTGCCACTGGTATTAAATCTCACCCTGAGTTCTAGTAGAATAGAAATAACCTTCGAATTCTTCGCCGTGCCATCTTCGAGACACTTAAATAATACGTTACTGTGTTTTACTATTACATAATCAATTCGTAATAATTCTTCTTTATATAAGGCTAAGTAAAAAGTTTTAATCATAGCGTAATTAAATTACCTATTTCATGCAATGGTCAACTGATACCTAACTACTATTTTCAAGATAGTTAAAAAAAAACGTAAACACTTAATTATTTTTGCATACCTTCGGGAAATTATCCCGAAAATGTATCTCTCGTTGACCAAATGAAAATGTATCTCTCGTTGACCAAATGCATTAAGCGAAATACAAAAAGACTGTGGATTTTTGGACCGATTATTGATTTTAAACATAATTATTATTAATCAATATGTACTAACACTTGTGCACATAACATTCAAGGGTAGAGACATAAACCAGGAAAGATCAGAGTACAGATGTTGTTCATTTTCAGTTTTAATTGTATACGTAGCTATTCGCTTTAATGCATGATAAAATAGCCCATTGTTTTATTCATTTATTTATAAGGCACATTGTGCAATATCCAACCGCTGAAGAGATTTACGAATATATACTTATATACCGTTCCATTATACTTTTATTTAAGAATAGGTATCTGTCTAAGGGCCGGCGCAGATATGACGAAGCGCAGCGCAGCTCAGTTTTCACTGCCGAACAAATATGAACAATGTAATCATTCAAATAAAGTTGAAATTTAATAATCTTCCTCAAGCCAGCGAGAGCATAAAGCGGACAGAGAAACAGTTTATTTTGTTGGTCTTTAGTTTGAGAGCTACAAGGTTGATATCTGTTTGCTAGTGAAAACCGCGCTTCGCCGGGTCTGGGTCGGCCCTAAAGTGCTTCGTCCACAATCGTCAAAATACATCGCGCGTTGTACAGCAAAATCAGTCTAGCTAGATCATCTCTATTGAAGTCTATGTAGCATAGAATTTCCTTGGAAGAAGCGACAGATTATGCGATTTTTTTATTTTTTGTTATGTTTGATAGATTTACTCCCTAGAAAATGTATTAATTTTAAAAGAATACAAGAATTATCACCTAGTTAATTTCTTCGAATACGTTTACATGAGATCGTACGAAGTTCGCAGATTGTTATCACAGGTATGATTATCACAATCATAGTATATTTACTATCAGAGGATGACATCATTTATTTAGGTTACGTGCACACTGCGCTGTATAGTTGATCATGCGCACTGATCGCCGCGTGATGTTTTGAAAATAATTTATCTAACAACCTATCTTCTGCAGGCATCATTTTCCTCCTTTTTAACCGACTTCAAACAAAGGAGGAGTTTCTCAGTTCGTCGGAATCTTTTTTTGTTAACATGTAAACAGTTCCTTGAATTATCGAGAACATTTTCAAGGAAAACATTATGTCAATCAGCCCCTATTATCTCAAATCGAATGTATGTTAAGGGCTCAAATACAGATGAAGTCATTCAAAGTTAATGATCAAATCAACGAAATGACGATGAATCGGATGGTAATAAAATTGGCTCAATTCTTCGCTAAATCACCGGTTATTTTAAGCGTTGTTTGTCAATTGAGAGTCTACATTATGTTGTGGCGCAGCATGAGACATTATGCGGTGCACGTGTGTCGCTCGTAACGTGTTTAGATTTCAATTTCAACCGCAATTTGCAGCCGTCCGCCTGAAAAACACTACGTAATGTGCACGGACCTTTAAAATTATTTTATTTACACAATAGCTCCATTTGTTGAGGATATTCCATGTGAATTTAAAGGCAGTAATTAAAGTTGTCTTTCTAGTTTTATTTAGTTAGTTTAAAGACGTTACACCTCGCAATATTTTGTTTCTTATTTTTTATTTAATTTTCAAGTACAAATGTTTGTGATATTAAAATATCAAAAATGATTTTATAGCGTTGCTACCCCAAGAAGTTATTCTGATTATTCTGTTTCAATTTGGCACCTAACACATAAGTCGCTCATACATAGAGTACAGTCACCTAAAGAGATAAGTAACCAGGGTCGTCGGATATAGTTGTAGTTTAGTAAGAAACTGATGGATGTTTTCGAATGAAATTTAATTTGATAAATTAACTGTTTGTTTTCTATTAATTAAATTAAATTTTATTCGAAAACGTCCATCGGTTTCTTACTGAACTTCAACTATATCCAACGACCCTGGTTACTTATCGCTTTTGGTGACCGTACATAATGATTATTGTAAATTATGATTGCATCGTTCATACGTCGATTAGATTGCCAAAGCTATTGCTTCCATGTTATTATGTTCGACATCACGAACAGAATACTAATGAGCTATTATTATTATCAATATCAACAATAAAATCTAGTTAAGTTGCGTGGACAAGGCTCCAGTTGATAACTCGAGTAAGAAATATTACATTACTAGGTTTTGCCCCCGGCTTCGCCCGCGTGTATGTCGGAAATTAGCCCACGGGAACGTACCTACTACCGGGATAAAAAGTATCCTACATGTTAATCTAGGTTATAAACTATCTGTGTTCCAAATTCCATCCAAATCCGTTCAGCAGTTTTTGCGTGAAAGAGTAACAAACATCCATCCATCCATCCTCACAAACTGTCACATTTATAATATTAGTAGGATAGGATAGGATTTTACATACAAAAGACAAACCTTGGTGTGAATTAACTTTTCTAAAAAGATATTCTAGATTTCAGCGGTATCTAAAATGGTCTACTTGTTTTCATACCATTATCGTGTTGAGATAATGCAAAATTAACGTTAACTCGGTGACTCACACTTTTAAAGTTTCTATTGATAAAGAAAACTCCCCTAGTAGAGATTGTTTAACGAATTTAAATGAAAGTTTACAATAAAAATACGTAGAATATAATCATAACGGTGTGTACAAAATACCCAAGTCATATTAGTAAGCAAAACCGCATTCGCTAGTCAAAAGTTTCAATATACGAGTGCTGGAAATCCTTCGCTTATTGCAGGAATACTAATCAAGCTTAACATCAGTAAACAGTTATCCTGTCCAGACAGTACTGTAGTTGTCTATGACACGTGTGCAGCTATCTCTGACGACACTTAAATCAATAATGAGCAATACAAGCGTATGAATCTACAAAATAATAATGGAACAAGTTTGAAATTTAGAACGTTAGGCGGAGATTTGATTGGGTAATAACGACTTCTGACAGTACGGAGAACATAGGGCCAGTGTTCACTAGATACTTTGTCAGATCGGCATAGTTTGGTGATTGTATTGTATTTTAAAAGTAAATTCGAGCTTACCAGTAAAGCTTTAAGCAGTAAGCCTCTTGTGTGCGCTTAGGCTAAGTCTTTAATTTTGACCACACATTTGCATGATTTAAGAATTTGAAATCGATTAGTTTTCATTCCATTCTTTAGATATTAAGAATATCCGATAGTCTTTTTAGATATTTACAAGTCCTATATTAGCCTGACCTCATTGTTAACATTACTATCCTATATACCGATTTTATTATATTTAAGTAGTTCAATTATATTCTTTATATCCTTTATTATTTAGAACTTAGCAAACGTAATACAGGTATTACTCTACTATACCTATTAAAAGTAAGGTTTTCATTATTTAGATTAGTCAGAAATAGTTAGTTTTGTCTGCTTAGACGTCCCGTTTTGTATTTTTTTATTAGAGATTTTTTTATTTAAATGTTTATATTTAGAAAGTAAATTCACTTATTGTAATAATAAGTAAACGTCTAGCGAGAGCCGAAGCGATTTTCTTCCAAATTATAGAATTCAAGACATTCGAAATAGTAATTTGTGTGTGTTTGCTTATTTTTGCGCAATATTTTACTTATAATTAAAATTATACTTGAGAAGAAAATCGCTTTTGAATACGAATACGGTGTATTTTACAAACAATTACAAATGACTAAGTATGTCACTAGCGAAAAAATATTATCAATTATTATCATAATATATTAAATTCCTATCTTTACTGCGATAAATGTTACCAGTTTATGACTTTATTTATTACACAAAGTGTATATTTTTTTGTTATTTTGCTTAAAGTTTTATTATTATTTATTTAACAAAAGGTCTATGTAATTATATGTCAATACTCACAGATGCACTGCATCAGCAATGAAGGCTTTTCAAAAATTAATTTTGCTAAGAAAAATGACATTTTTGTAGATTTTTATAAGAATTTTTGTCACTACAAATATTCCTTGTTTTGCTCGCGCGTGCCTAAACGCGTTCTCTACCCCGATTTTACATGTTGATTGCCCAGTCTAGTGAGTTGCGTTCAACGCTTCACTGCTGTCCGTTTTGATTGACCTGTTGTTGGGACGATGGACACATTTCTCTAAACCTTGGCCCGTATCTATTGGGCATCGTAACTAGTGACGTGGGCCAGTAAATAGATCAAATAATATAGCGTCTTCTTCTGCGCCATTTAAATACGTAACATTTTTGAAAAGTCTTCAATTTATAGCTTAGCTTTTAAGTATTTTTTGTTGTACAAACTATTTAACTACAATGTACTTAATCGAATTTGTGATTTTATTTCTATGTAAAAAAACTAACATTTGTGATATTAACATTTTAAATCAAAAATTTACTAAAACTTTATAATACCTAATTAATCCTTTTACAAAATTTTTACTAACTTGTATTGTGACTTTGTGAGACTAAAAATCACGCTAAAATTATATTGTCTAAAAATTTGTTACCCTGTTTTCTAATATTAAAGTATTTTGAAAAAAGAACTGTATAGTTTCATTGCTTTAGTCCCGACCCTGATCATGTCATTGTTCCATAAAGTTTTTAAATAAAGAATATAGTATTTTTTTTTTCTAATGGAAGGGTTAAAGCAATGAACTGCGTGCGTGTAGAATGGCGGCCTAGGGTCGTGTGACGGTTGCAGTTAAAGACAGTAGGTTTATAAGATTGGAAGCCGCAATAGTGCACTGTAATCTCGTTGGTCTTGACTGTTATCGATTATGTAGTGCATGAATATAAATGTTCATGAAATAGTATAAATAGTCTTTGAGTGACGAGATTGTGTGTGCGATAAAATTAATCTCGAGAATCATTAAAAAAAAACATGATAACAATTCGTCAAGGATAGTTTTCAGGAAAAGATGGGTTATTCTTACAGAAATATATTTTAATGTTTTAAAATTCATTTAACATAAACCAAAATTCTTAAATGAATATACAAATTTAATAAATACATGAATTCATGCTTCTCACACTTGAAACTTGAGCTTTCAAAAATGTTATTGGATTTACGAATATGATGTATAGGTTAGCAACAGTGGCAACCTTTAAGGGGGAGGCGCCAAGGTAGCCCAAACCCTCTTAAGTTCATATGACCCTATCGAATGACTATTTCATGAAATATCAATCGATAGGGTTATTATGAACTTAGAGGATTAATATTTTAATGATTATAATTCTGTAAATACGTACTTGTTACAATCACGAATCATATTTTGTTACATACAACCTGACACTGACCTGCAAATTGCAAAAAACTTATGAAAATTTTAATTCCGCGGGGTTCCCTGGCGAACTGCTGACAGTATGGCAAACTTTGTAATTTTTTAATATTTTTACTAATATAATGAAAATGTGAAGATCTCAGATTGCCAGTACAGTAAATCATAAATAATAGATCTATTCATGTGAAGACGATTCGACCTCTATAGACAAGAAAGGGTAAATATTATATTTATTGGTCACTGATTTAATCCTTACAATAGATAGTTTTGCAGTAAGCAAACAATTTTATTGAAGTCTGATTGTGTCTGCTTCAGAACTTTCTAAGGATTTTAAACGAGTTTTAAGTAGAATCTTGGGTAAAAATTGAACTAGGCTTCTTCTGGTGTGGTTTCCTGATAGTTTATAATCGATGCAGAAATAATTTTCACTTTTTAGTTGTGGTACCTACTCCGCACAAATTCGTATATCACTACCATATATACCATGTTCCACCATGAAAATTGTTATATGGAACAAATTTCCAAAGTTTGACGATTGATATGAAATTGGTGATTATTATTCAGTAAATATATCATTCCTACAGTCGCGAATCGCATTTTGGTCAACATACGACGTAAACAGAGCTGCAATTTAAAAAAAATATAAAAATTGAATACGGCGAGCTACTCCTGAGCATTCACCTTAAGAGAATGTCTATTCAGAAAGGTTGAGGAGAATAATTTAGGGATTTAATGACGTCACCTACGCGAAGCTGGGTTTAATATTACCAATGCGTATTATTTATGAATGTATAGATAGTGGTAAGTTATTACATCGTCATGCCATTATTGGGTGAGTTGTAGTTTAACCTATAGCAAAGAGAGATAGATAGCTCCATTTAGAAACGTCAGGCCATTACAACCATAAATTACTAGGTTATACAATATTTAAAAACGTAAATGGATTTGTACTGAACGTTAACTTTTTCTGAAGTTTTTATTTTGTACTGCCCTTGACTTTGCCCTTATCAAAAATTAAAGTCTGCTTGTCAATGTCAAAATGTACAGTCAAACAAACTATCAGTATACAGGCAGCCATAGTCTATCGATTACATGTAAATCCAGAAGTCAATTCATAGTCTGTCGATTAAATGTATTGTTATGCCAAAATACAGAAACAAAACTCTTCGAGATTAATTAAAATTACGTAATTTTTAGTCCTACTTACGCCAAATCTACCTGCGTGTAGGAGATTTTTAAACCTAATAATTATGAATGACATGTAACCACATTTATTCGACAGGCTAAATATGTCGCGATAACTTGCAATTCCTTCTAAACAGTTTTCTTAGTGTGCTAAGTACTTCAAGTTTTTCACATTGTTCTTATGTGTGCATCAACTATAACTTTTAAAAGATATTACGCTTGCAATAAAATTAAATATTGGCAAAGAAGTGAGAATATGAATACTTTTGCCTGTATACCAAACTCTTTGTTTGACTGTACTGTGAAATGTGTCTGCAGTGTTAGCCCACATTCGCACGGACGTAAAAATATCGCGGCGGTATTTTATTGCGCACTGGATTTACTCTCAGTGCTAAACCGAGCACTGAGAATCCAACAGTGCATCCTAGCACGTCGAAAAAACAGTTGGATTTTCAACTCTCGGCGCTAAGCAGTGTGTTGAATATCCAGTGCGCGAAAATGTCCCGCCACGATATTTTTACGTCCGTGCGAACGTGGACTTACGTTTTGGTTGCGTGTTCAGCATCTATATCCAAGATCATACACATTGGATATAAAACGAGCAGGATTTTAGCATACCTCCTAGTTTTATCATAAAATGTAGTGGTTGCGATGTCGCCTATGGCCCCCTTTTGGGGTTACTTTAGTTTCTTGAAACGTTTTGTCATTGTTCAGTTTTCTTTGAATGTAAATTGTATTCAATGGTATTATGTAGGCTGTCACTTAGGGATGTCAAAGTTCACGACGAAAATAATAATAAAAACTGTTTAGAAGACTGTTTTGTGGAATTCCGCCTCAAAAGAAAGTTCTTAACAGCTTTGATTTGTAGAAAGAAAATCAATGAACATGCCAAGTATAGAAAGATCATTTCTGCTTATAGGTCTGTTCCAATAAAGGCCAATTGGTGGCCCTAAGCTAGATAAAATCAGAGGTTAGGAAATGCAGTTGACTCTTGCACGGGTATATCAAACTTTTCAATTTAAGGCGCTACCCAGAGCAAAACCTTGCAATAGTGCGTTATTCAAAGGCTATTAACTCAGTAATGATCAGTAATAAACTACATCTAAAAGCACATTATTAATGTTCGATATCCTGTCATCACATTGCACGTTATTATTTTCTTTTATGTATTATAAATACATTTAAAGTCTCCTTGTAAAAAAGTGACTAAAATTCTTGATTGCATGCATCTTTTGCTAAAGGTGACGCTCTAATAACTTGAGGATTACACTAATGGATAGGCCATATAAAAGTCTCTATATTTCACGTTTTATTTTATTTTAAAAGATTGCTTGTTTTTTTTTGATTAAAATAATTCCATTATTTTTTTTGTGAATTTTATGATAAACTAGCTTTTACCCGCGGCTTCGCTCGCGTTAATTTAGACTTTGACTATCGATTCGGGTTATAATTCAATCATGATTCGAAAGACACGTGGCGCCATCTATTATCATAAGGACGTTATTGTTGTTTTCCTCGGGAACAGTACTTTTTTGCGGGATGAAAGGTACCCTATGTCCGTTTCTGTACCCCTGACAACGTATATGCAAAATTTCAGGATGATCGGTTCAGTGGTTTAGGCGGTAAAAGGTAACAAACAAACAAACAAACTTACTTTCGCATTTATAATATTAGTTAGGATTAGGATGGGCGTGCGCAGGGAGCGGGATAGAGCGAGACTCAGCGACGGGACAGAGAAGGACCGAACGCTCAAGGTCGTTTGGTCGGGGAAGCGCCTTAATTATATTGTGTCTCGTGTTTATGCTAACAAGTTTTATATTTAGGTCAAGCCAATGCCAGCTCCCGTAGATATAGACAGGAAATATGAAGCGTGTGCCAGTTAATGTTTTAATTAACATTATATTTCCGTAAAGTGCATTTACATGAAAAAAGAAATTAGGAGACTGTTATTTGGATGACCTAAGCATAGGGTCAAGTGTTTAGTTATGGATTTCTTGCGAATATGACAGTTTATCAATAAGACCTTGTCCCTATACTTGTTTGTATATTGCTTACATTCTTGTTGTAATTGTATACTTTCCGTAAGAAAAATACGCGCAATCACGTGGTGTTGCAGACACCAGCCCGTATTACTTAATATCATACTTTGTATTACTGACAAATTCCTATTCGGTCATGGTACGGTAGGACATTATCGTCGCCTACTGAGAATTAAGACGAAATATTTCTTGCTTGGTAGGCCATATATATTATTTGAATATAACAAAATATTTCTCAATGACACTTATTTCAAGGCAAAATCAATCTTAACCTCTCACTGCAAAAGGACCAAATTCGCCTAATTTAAATTAGGCTATAGGTATATTTGAATATATCAAAATATTTCTCAATGACACTTATTTCAAGGCAAAATTAATATTAACTTCTCACTGGACAAGGACCAAATTCGCCTAATTTAAATTAGGCTATAGGTATATTTGAAATTTGAATATATCAAAGTATTTCTCAATGACACTTATTTCAAGGCAAAATCAATTTTAACTTCTCACTGGACAAGGACCAAATTCGCTTAATTTAAATTAGGCTGTAGGTATATTTGAAATTTGAATATATCAAAGTATTTCTCAATGACACTTATTTCAAGGCAAAATCAATCTTAACTTCTTACTGGACAAGGACCAAATTCGCCTAATTTAAATTAGGCTGGAGGTATATTTGAATATATCCCAATATTTCTCAATGACACTTATTTCAAGGCAAAATCAATCTTAACTTCTTACTGGACAAGGACCAAATTCGCCTAATTTAAATTAGGCTGGAGGTATATTTGAATATATCACAATATTTCTCAATGACACATATTTCAAGGCAAAATCAATCTTAACTTCTTACTGGACAAGGACCAAATTCGCCTAATTTAAATTAGGCTGGAGGTATATTTGAATATATCACAATATTTCTCAATGACACTTATTTCAAGGCAAAATCAATCTTAACTTCTTACTGGACCAGGACCAAATTCGCCTAATTTAAATTAGGCTGTAGGTATATTTGAAATTTGAATATATCAAAGTACTTCTCAATGACACTTATTTCAAGGCAAAATCAATCTTAACTTCTTACTGGACAAGGACCAAATTCGCCTAATTTAAATTATTTTATAATAATACCAACTAATTATTTTCCCGCTGCAGGGATAAGGCTTCTCATAGAGAGAAGGCATGAGGAGTGGTCACCACGCTTGGTCATTAGCGATTTCAGATTAATATATAGTCCAGGTTTCCTCACAATGTTTTTCATTCACCGATCCCAGTAATGTCCTAGATAAACACAGAAAATACATGTGAATTGAAAAAGTCACATTGGTACTTACCCGGGTTTGAACTCACAACATTGTGCATGAGAGGTGAGGCCTTAACTACTGGGCCATCTATCTTCTTTAGCCCGGGCACAAGTCCAATTCTGGGCTGTTACTGACATTTTCTTGAAAGTTTATTTTTTTCTTTTTTATCTTGGCTAATATTAACGTGACGTTTGTTCGACAGCGTTGATCGAGCGCAGCGCCGGTAACGAGGAGCGCGAGGACTCGTCGAGTCACTTCTCGTGGGTGCTGAAGCAACTCGTGCAGGAGAACATACAGGGCCTGCCGCCCGGAGGGGGGCTTGCTGCCAAGTAAGTGTTATAACGCCTGTAATTTTGGAAAATAACTTCGAAGGGCTTATCATAATTCCCTGAAATGATACAATTTTGAATGTGTTGGGAGCGTGACATATGCTTGTAGTAATTGTTTGCACCAACTTGACAGCTTACTTTTGAAGAACTGTTAAAGTACGTTATTAAAACTTTATCTATTCAACTCCTTCTTGGAAAATCTTGAAAAGGGTGAAACCATAATAGTCCTCAAAGAAGCTGAGAAAACTTACCATAAAACTAAAACCATTAAACTATGACATAACATTATTTCGGAAATAATCAACAGTAATTTTATTATTTTCCACTATCATAGAGATTAGTTTTAAAATGAAACTTCTTTCAATTCCAGGCAATCGTTACTGGACAAAATATACAGGGAGTTCTATCCGGACCACCCCGACAGCTCGGAGACGTTCGACTGTCAGACCGAACTGGCCGACGCGTTCAGCGCAAACTAACGCTATACATTACGTTCTACACTAACACACATACGGGACGCGATCGTACACTAGCCCTGTGCAAGCGCCGATGGAACGCTAACTAAGAGACAGTAACGTGGAATATCGAATTCCAATCGTTTGAACAGTTTGGTAAGTAACTATAGGAATGTTTCTTTTTTATACTAGTGACACTCACTAAATTAATTGTAATTTTGACATATCAAACCAAAGCTAAGTTTTCAAATTAAAAGTATGGAAAATGTCTGGGAAGAGTTGTTTTCGGCTTCGGATTTTAAAGTGTGTTCACTCGCCAAGTGTGCGGTTTCGTCCCAAAATTAGCTGAATACATCATACTAGTACAAATCGAATGGAATTGCAGTTACATTACTTCAGAATTTTGAACGTTGGTAACATTTCATTTTGTACATAACTGTCTCGAATGTCGGGTAATGTATTTGGAATTTTGTTTGATTCACTCAATAATTGGTGCTTCGGCTGTGTTGATGCGTCGGTTTAAAAATCCCCTGAGATTACCTTGATATGGTAGTGTCATTTTTGCCTTCAATCGCTGTATAATGTCTTCTAGAGGGAACGCAATGCCTACCTCCAATTGCCTTTATCTTGTAATTGTTCACTTAAAATAAATAATAATATAATTATAATAGTTGATTCCTTTCATGATTCTCATGATGCGTCATCCCAAATACACTCTAGTAAGCTGACAACTCGACAGAGCCGAAGCAAATTCGAATCCTAAAATGCATATAATACTATGTAATACTCTATAGGCTGTGGTATGGCCTTCAGAATAAATGTTTACTACAAACCTATTTCGTTCAGCGTCACCACAGCCCCTCACTTGTATCACACGGCACAAAATTTCCTTATTTCCAGCCATGTTTAATGTAACCCTGCCGGATTGAAATGCCCATCCCTTTCGAACTTTTATTTGTATAGCAACCATTTTAATTTTGTAGCGTTGTGTACAATTTTATTTTTTGTAGCTTATATATTTTTGTTTCGTGTTAACATTGGCCATTCATGAATGTCATAATATTAGCTGTATAATATTAGATATTCGATTGGATGTAATAGAAAGTCTATGATAATATTTACTTGTGAGCGGTTGAATTCTATAGTTTATGTTCCCGTGCTTAACATTTTTGTTAAGAACTTTTTAACAGAAGGTTTATCTAATCTGGCTTAGTGAGTGTTTAGAGAAAATAATTTGTCAGTAGCAGAAATCTTCTTAATATGAGTCTTAAGCTTGTAAGAGCAGATTCAAATGGCCAGTCGGATTTAGTGTAATCTTATGTTCCGTATCACATGAAAGCCTAAGAAAATTGGAAAATTTATTTCTCAATTCTATTAATAAATATCTAGTTTCCTTTTTGTACATATTTTTTTCTTTACTACAACAAATATAGTCATTATCCAAAACGTCAAAGTAACATATTGATTTAAAAAATATAAACTAGCGTTATTAATCGGGAATTGGAATTTGGGGTAATATTAATTGTTAGATTTTTATTTCTTAAAAATTATTGTACTTCGTTTGGTGTTACAGAAAAGATGAAATTAGATTTAATCGCTTTTTAAAAGTTACGCGTTATCGAAAGAAGTATTGGGTATGCTTTTAAATTTTTGCTTCGTACTTAGATGAAAAAAAAAGTAACTAATTTCGTTGATACGCGTAGCGTCTGTGGCCGTACAATATACAAATTAGACCGAATTCCATTTTTTCCATATAATTTGTTACCAAATTCTATGTGCACTATTAATTTCTGATATTCACCTCTTGTAAATAAAAGAGAATAGAAAAAGATACTTTTGTACCTGTTTGTGCGGTTTAGCGTGTTACTAACTAATTGTGAGGAGTTTATCTTGTCGGCACTCGTGGAAATACATATAACATCTTCAAATATCATGTACATTCATTATTTTAAAAGTCTGCTTCTTCATGGGAGGACTTATTTACTACATTGAGCATTTTTCGATTTATGCGGTGTACAAATCAATTACATAATTAACAGTATGATTGTGTCTTATCATTTTAGTAGAAATAATGAGTACAGATGTATGTATTTCCAACGCCTGGTACAATAATGTAACTAATTAGTTTTTACTGAACATATTTCAAAGGTTTTCAAATGTGACGTAGGAGACATTGTTTTAGTAAGTATATCTAACAATTGAAGTAATAACAACCTATTATAATATTATATTATGTTTCTACATATTTACAAATGGAACTTGAACAACCCTTTAAAAAATGACTTGATGTCTGTTCTCCTAAACAACGCTTCACATTTTTGTAGCCGAGGCAGTTAAAATTAAAAACCTTGATTTCATTTGTAAATGTGAACGATATTATTGAAAATTCAAACCATATCTAAATTAGTTTAATATATTACTAAATAAAATACAGAACATGTTTCCTAGATATAAAAATAATAATTATCTATTTTATTGGTGGTAGCAAAGCTATTGCGACGTTATTATTTTTATCTTGTTCAAGACGGCAAAAAACGTATTTTTTTCCTACTATAGTCAGTAACATTCTCGAGGACGTAAGTCCCGCACTAATGTAGCTTACTTTGGGTGATTAATATACCGTGTTATGCTGCCTTGCATTATTGATTCCCTCTGACCCCAAAATTGTCAGTTAATATTGCTTCCATCATAATTATATTCTATATTATCCCGAAAACAAAAAAAACTTTAATACCCTTTTCAACCCATTGTCGTGGATCAAAACGTGGTGTTCTTCTTTTGTTTACGTTTGTCATTTTATAATTTTCTTTTCAAAAGTGTGCCTTTGACGCTAGTTTATCGAATATCTCATCGAGATGTTATGGTTGTCAATATGTCACATAAGTGTGACATTGGAGTCATGGGCCGCCTTCTGTCCTTATTGTGTGAAGGTTGCGTTCGACTTGATTATCCATATTTTTTCTTAATTAAGCCAAATATTAATATTAGACAGTGGGTTTTGAATCGGATTTTGATGTCCATCCGGGACGAGTATGTAGGTTTCAACTGGTTGTTTCTTTTTAAAATTTTGCTTTCTGACGAAAGTCTACATCTCACAAAGTGTGTCTCGTTATTTTCTAGTAGACGTTTGAACAATAAATACCTGTACCTTGACAAAATATTTTTTTATTTTTCTTTTATTATGGTTTTATAAGGTCCCGCTTTCGTTGTTTTAGCAGTGCGTAGCGTTTTACGGTTTAGTATTTAATTGTCAGCTGTGTAACACGTTAGAACTTGAAAGCAATATAATTAATAGTAATTACATCTTCTGGAAAAGTTGTGTGCATAAAAATTTCCAAGTCCGATGGACGCACAACCTGCAATTATTTTGGCAAAATAAATGTTTAAATATACATTATAAAGCTTACTAATCTGTGTACAGTAAGTCGACTCGAAACTGTAATTTGTATGATAAAGTTTGTAGTGTCAATAAGGGATATTTTTTAAATAAATTCTAAACACATGCACACATTCGGAGTATAGTAGTATCTAGGTTACATGAAAATAAATATTTATAATATGTGTAATTGTGTTTGAAAACTGTACTTAATTTAGTTTTTAAAGGACATATTCCAACTTCTTAACATGATGATGGCAAAAATAACACGAAAAAAAATATATAAGTACTTATCCTTTTTAAATTCCGACTAATTATTTATTATATTGGGATGATAATACGCGTCTATTGCCAATGTTTGTTTTTTTAAGTTTCAATGTAATGCAAAATGTTATGCGCAAGCGCCTCTTTAAATGAAACAACAAATATTAACTAAAAAGCAAATTTAATCAAAAAGAATTTCGCTAGATCCTAATTTCGCACATTCTGTATCCAAAAAGGTAAAATAAATAATCGTCGTAGAATTTAACATTTAACGTCTAAAAGAGGTACCTATTCATTTAAAGTCGTTTTGACAAAACTTCTACAAAACTTAGCTGCTTCCGAAGTTGCAAACAGTGCTGTTTTGCGCAAATATAGACCAACAAAGTGTTCTGTAAGTTTTGTACACAGGAATTAGTAAAGTAAAAATAAAAAATGATTATATGTTAGCCAATACTTGTTTTCGAAAACGCGATGTTAAAAAAAGGAACGTCCAGTTTCCCGGTATAGCTGCGTAGTGTTCACGAAACACCCTGTATTTTGCTACAGCGAAATCCACTCGTTGCAAATTCAGTAGCAACTAGAAGTATATATAACATTAATCGTAATATCTCATTGATTCGGCGAACGTACAATCCATGGCTTGTTGGTACGCGGCCCGTTCGTAGAAATTATCGTAATGTTCGGGTTTCCGATGCGTCATCAGCTTGGCCTTCCAAGCACGTCTTTCCTCGATGGCTTTCTGTAGATAGCGTCAACATAAAAATGTTAAGAACAGGTCAGAGGATTATCAAGATCGATATGTTTCATCGCTTTTGGTCTTGAAGTACGCTGAATTCTTAAACGACTCTTGTTTATTGGAAGACGTTCCTAAAAGTCTCAGTTTCCTTCAAAAATTTGAATAAATTTAGTTAAATATTTCTACAGATTTTGTCGGAAACTCACATCCTTTTGTTTCTTTTTGATATCATGGCGGTACTTCTCAGCATTCTTCCTCATGTTACGGAGATCTGCAGCGCTCGCCTCGAATCTATAACATGCCTTTAAAGTCAGAAATTACTGGAGAAAGTCATTAAAAGAGATCAGGCAGCTAAATACAACACTTTTTAGGGTTCCGTAGCCTAATGGCAAAAACAGAACCCTTATGATGTCGTCATATCCGTCTGTCAGTCTGTCCGTCCGTACAGATTTTGCACAACCATTGTACTATATCGATAAAAATTGGTAAACAATGGTGTAGTAAAATTACGAAAAACAATTAGGGGTGGCTCTTCCCATACATGTAACGGAGAGATGAAAAAAAAACCAATGCACATAAGCGTATGGAGATAAATATGCGATATGTTCGGTTACAACCGCAGAATTAACTTTGTTTTTCATGCTTTTTTCGAAAAATACTATGAAGTACAAACTCTTTAGAACATAATTGCAGACAATGGCCCCTCTTCCATTTTGCGCCGCGCTGTTACCTGTGCACTTAAAAGATCTTATGACTGCGTCAGCGAACGGAGTTCGCGTGGCTGGATGTCAATCTAAACATAATATTGTAATTTTCACAATAAATATGTGGCATCGATAAGCTAAAGAAGATGACGCACTTATTCTTGCGGTCGATACAAACAAAACTATGCATGGGTAAATATTCACCCCAACTACGGAACCCTTCACTGTGCGTGGTCCGACACGCACTTGCGACGGTTTTTTTAAGATATTCAGTGCTACCGTCACGTCAGTCGAATTCTAGAACTTTTTTTTTAAATTAAGCCGATCCTGTCACAGAGCCGATGAACACGCCGGCCGTGTTCTTTTATTTCGGTGTTCGCTGCCGGCGACGCGACGACAGCGCGATACTTATGCCATGGTCAATTCCCTAGGGACCCTAGATTATGAAGACTATTTGGTCTGTCTCATCTTTCGTTTTCTTTTAGGGCACCCGTCCTTGGAGATTGCTAGAGGACAAATAAGGTGAAATATACAATAAACAATACTGAACCACCGTCGCATAAATGCTGAATTACTTAGTTGGCACTTACTTGCGCTTAAGTATTGAATGAGCCATGGCGTGTATGGGGTTCTTAGGCTGTTTCGTGTACACGTCGTACAGCACTTCAGGCAGAAACATACCGAAGTTGTCCCAAAGGAACTTCACCGATTCATGGTCGAGAATTCCTGAAAACATTACCTCAACTATGCCAAATTAATGTCATCACGGAAACAATAATTCAAAAACCCGACCAACTAAAAAGTTCAAAACAAGCAGTCTGCAGCAGTTCGTGCCAGTCACCAACAGATTTTTTTTTTTTTCTAAACCTTATTTAATGACGTGTAATATCCGCCATTTAGATTTTATGAAATCAATAATTTGCCTAGAACCATCTCGCGATCTTTGAAGAGTCGATAGGCAGCTCATATACTAAAATTCATCCAGTCATAAGGATACTACGAGGTTAGGTATACAGAATCTCACATAGAAAGATACACAGATACATAGAAATCTACGCGTGAAAAACACAACCCTGTCTTTGCTGTCCCGCACTCAGGTAAAAATGCTTTGTTTAAATAGTTTGGTTTAATACTCAAATTAAAAAGAAAAAAAATATTATAATTATTATACTTCACACCTAGTCCACTTTGGGAGAAAAAAATAGAAGATTGGTGATTGAGTAGACAGAGACTGCGACTCGGCAAACGTAGATTGAGACGCTCAAGTTAGATGAGAGTAGCCGAGGATCGAGTTAAATGGCATGCGCTTTGGAAAGGCTTATGTTCAGAAGTCTGTGTTTATAGGCTGATTATAATGATGACACCTCAGCCTGTTCCAGATGTGGCCAGTCGTCAATAATCATCATTCATCACCATTACCATTTCAGCTGAAAGACGTCCACAGCTGGACATGGGCCTCTCGCAAGCACCGACACTTCGACCCGTTCTTTGCTTCTCGCATCCAGCGGATTCCTGCGGCTTGCACCACGTCACCGGTCCACCTTGTGGGAGGCCTTCCAATGATACGTCGTCCGGTACGCGGTCGCCCCTCCAGAACCTTTCGGCCCCATCGGCCATATGTTCTGTGAGCAGTGCCCTGCCCGCTGCACTGCTTAAGTTTGGCAATTCTTCGAGCTATGTCGGTTACCTTGGTTCTCCTACGGATCAGTCGTCAATATGGCTCCCTAAAACTTACCAGTCATATCAATGGGATCATTCCTCGGCAGTAACACCTTGTCAGTCAAGTCTTTGATCTCCTCCAACCGACAATCTGGGTTGGGCCTTTCAGAGTGGCCACAGTCTTTAGTGATCTTTTTGAAGAGAAAATCCTCGCCTAGCTTGTACTGGCTTGTGCAAGGCGCGACCTGGTATATCTTTTCACCATTTTCATCAAGTATATATCGACCATTATTATCAAAGTTGTATGGAGTATTTTCTGAATTCTGGCGGGAGAAAGAACTTCGTAATTGTATTTTTCGGTAAAAAAAATATCTTAGATTAATTGAGACCAGCCGAAATCTCACCGTGAAAACTTAGGGTAAAGTGAGCTGTCATTTCACTTAATTCTAGGGATGGACAATATTGACAGTTAACTTAAGTGTTTATGGTGAGATTTTTACAAAATAGACCGACAGTATCGAGAAATACATAATTTGCGTGAAAGAACATTATACAAAAAAGAAAAATGTGACTACCGTCTCTACCCTTCTTTGCAACAGCCCCGTATTCGTGGTGCAGTCAACTACACATCAGTGGAAAAACTTGAACGATGGTTACCGTGGAGGTGCAGTTAACTATACAAATGGTTGACATGAGAATGCTAACTTGTTGGCAACATGCTGCTGGAACAATGTCGTGCAAATTTTGTTTTTCATGAATACGAGGCTTAAGGTCAGTGGCGTAGCTAGTCCTAAAGGGGCCCCGTATAAAAATGTATTGGGGGCCCTTTGTACCCGACTGCCGCTGAAAATGGCAATATTTTGTGTTTACAAAATAATTAAAATAGCGTCCACAGTCAGTAGGTTAAACTGTTAATGATAAATGATTTTATTTCTGTAAGTGGGTTTGTACAAACACTTTTACACGTTAATCATATTTTAAAACTATTTTGTACGTATGTATGTATAACTATGTATAACTACGTTCATTTATTACGGGCCTCTTATCAATAAGAATGAGGTCTTGGGTAATATTTTACGAATTATTACTACACACGTGGGGGCCCCTGTAGCTTGGGGGTCCCGTATAATTGATACGGCTGATACGGCGGTAGCTACGCCCCTGCTTAAGGTATAACACTAAACTTCTGGACTATCAGATAAAAGGAAGGAACTAATAGTTACTAATAGTTATTTACAGTACTAAGTATTAAATAGTAAACTAACTCCATTTACCCACCTCCACGAACTGGCCGTAACAGTTGACGTGGAAGTACTGCAAGCCGTAATTTTCGATGTAGTTTTGATGATTGAACTCGTCAACGAAGAAAGAACCGGTTCTGTCCGTGTATAGGACACGATCCGTTCCTATAATTTATGTCACGTTAGCATTCAACCTCGTATTCATGGTGAACAAAAGTTGTGCAACAATGTAGCAGCTATATGTCCAGCACCCTAATTACGTAACACACTATCTATCACAATCTGAATCATTTTGAAGCCTATTGCTAGTCCATTGCTTTATATGTTCGAAAAATGTATCTGCTCAACAACGTAAATAACGCAATGAATCTTGTTGAACTATCAAAATGAAACCCATTCCGACTGTTAGCGTGTTACGTAATTACCCCGCAGGATTTGCGTGCAACATTGCGTGTGTGAGACATGTTCTAGCAAGTCAAAATCATGTTGCTGCAACAATGCTGTGCAACTTTTCATTCCCATGAACCAGGGGCTTTGAATGACCTTATCAACTATGTTCTGTAGGTACAGGCGTGAGTCCATATTATATTATTTATACTAATATTATAAAGAGGTAAAAGTTTGGTTGTAAGTTTGTATGTAGGGGTAATCTCTGGAACTACAGGTCGGATAAAAGTTTTATTCTTTTGCATTTTTAGTCCAATTCTTAAGGAAGGCTATTTAACATCACGTTATGACCCTTAGTAGCCGAGCAAAAAGAAAAAAAAAGTCCGAAAGAACGCGAAAGCAAAGTAATAGCTCGGGCAGGCGATGCGATGCGAAGGGGTAGGGCGGGCGGGGCAACAAAAAATTTCACGCCGACGAAGTAGCGGGCATAAGCTAGTAATTAATATTTCATACTTTACCTCTGACATAGAAGAAAGTTATGATCGCTCTTGACATTTCCAACTGTTTCTTTTGAAGGTACGAAATTCTCTCATCGATATTCTCACCCATCAAGTCAAAACACGCTGTCTTGGTCCCGGGTAACTCCATACACCTTAAAAATAAGGCTATTCATATTTCTATGAAGTTTATTGAAGTTTTTCTAGAGGACGTAAGTGTGAATGCCGAGTGTAGGATCCTGGTTTCGATACCCAGGTGCTCCTAGTTTTCTCATTGGGCATTTCTGAAACCATAGCACATACCTCTGCCTATCCCTTCGGGAAATACAGGCATAACAACGACACCATATCGCTTAGGCGCAGAATGTCCAATTCGCAAAATGTCCAGCTGTCACAGTGTCCAGTTCGCAGATTGTCCAATTCGCAAAATGTCCAGTTTGCAGAATGTCCAATATACATCATAACTTTGTCACCCCATCAATCACTAATTAAATCAAGAGTTGGGCTCCAGTGCTAAAAAAAAAATATCAAGAGTTGGGCTCAAGTGAATTCAAAGACATTACGTGTATATTACGCTTAAGTTAAGTTTTAATTGAAAGAAAATTGCAGTGGTTATTACGGAGTTTTTTATAATTTGTACAATTAACGAACCGTTTGAGTTCATAAACAATATCGACGGAGCCCTACTTCTGAATGGTTTAAAATGAAATAACCACGAAGGAGATAGCGGGGTCTTGGTCGCGCGCTTCGCTCGCTCACTAGACCCTGCCACCCCCTTCGAACCTAACCTGTCAAGAGTCGGGGTGCCTCAAGTCCCGAGCGCACTACGGTTCGCTCTTGCATCCTAAGTTTTAAAAGGATCTCTTCGACATCAACGTTATGATGAATATTGGACATTCTGCGAATTGCACATTTTTGCTAACTGGATATTCTGCGAACTGGACATTCTGCGAATTGGACATTCTGCAAATGGACATTTCGATCGCTGGACATTTTGCGAATTGGACATTCTGCGCCTAAACCCACCATATGTCGTTATAACTGTCCGTCATGCATTATCATGGACCTCTACGAAGAGTACTTAGGTGCCTGATGGTAAGTAACGTGCCTCTTTCTCTTGTCGCTGGATGAACACCGCCATATAGGTATAATATGGAAGCCGTCAGGTAAGATACAGAAAAGAACTGGGGTTACCGTAATAGCTTTGCTGGATTACCAAGCTAAAGTGGCAATAAGCCGGCCATATCTATCTAAGGACCTATAGCCGTTAAAGCGCATAAGTCCGCGAATTGTCGGAAAGTACGCTTAGAGACTGCGCCCACAAATATACCTTAATACTTAGTATGACAAAAAAAATTTAAATTTCAGCGGTAACGATGCCGCGGTATCCTTAGGGCATGTCGCGACGTCCTTAGACATTATCATTTAAATTTCAATTTTATTGTCATACTATTAAGTTAGATTTCTATTCGTCGCATAAAAAATCCCTTGCCGTGCTGTGCTGCCAGTGGGCGCAGGCCCTTAATTGTATAATGTGAGATGCCCAGTCTTTCACGAATGCTCCAACAAACTAAAGTATCAATTTAATGTCCACTAAGCTTCAACAATCGCATTAAATCGATAGAAAAACATATGTAAAAATGTGTGACGGTGAATAACAGCGATACTGGTTGCTTCAGACGTCATTCTAGTTAGTCACTGAAAATAGTCAATACCATGGTATAATAATATACTTCGCCAGGTATAGCATTCCGAGAAACAGTGGTCACGTGGGTGACACAAGCCAACGTCATCACCGCTGTGTTACCAGTAGTGTGTAATAATAACTCCCCTACCGCCTTTATTACCTGTGCGAATCCGATAAAATAATGAGGTTTTAACTAACAATTACGTTGGTATCTGTTTAAATTGAATTATTTCATTTGATTAGAAAAACGAAACGACAATATAAATGCTTTAAATATATTTTTTACAGAATGTTGACTGAAAATGTTTCCATAATGCTTGTTTTGTTGCAATAAAGTGGCAACTGGATAGTGACGTGAGCATGTCACTCCCGGAATGCCAGACCTTGTTTTTTTAGACCATGGTCAATACGAAACTAGTTAACTGTTTGACAGAGACTTTGCCAAGTGATCATCACTATGAACTGTCAATGTCAAAGTAATAACCCTGCAGGTAGATGGATCAACTATCAAAAAGCCGCTGGAGTGATTGCGAAACGCGGAGAACCAGGCGTTATGGCTCAATTTGCAAGAATCCTATATTCAGCAGGTAGGAAGCAATAAGTTGAGTTGATTGAAGGAAGCCCCGATCAATAGAGCTTGCATGTGTTGCTTCTGCTTGTACGTGGTCAAGACTGGTATGACCATAACAATAAATTATACAGTATTACACAGCTTTGGAGAGCGTTAGTATCTTTTGCGACGTCTATCCAACAACCTTCTGATGGACACGAAGACAATATATTAGATGGAACCGTAATTCATGGTGAACACAAGTTACACTCCGACATGCATAGACTACTACCGACATGGCTCTCTATGAATGTGACGAACTACAGTTCGGCCGTCGAGAATGCGTTCCTGATACCTGTCATTGCGACAATATTCTAAAATATTAGATCAAATTTGTCAAACACGTATTCGTTTGTATGAAACTGACAGATGTCAAGAACTCATTCTCGACGGCCGGACTCATAATTTTAGGACCTTTTGGCGCGTTTTCAAAATCGGATCTAACGCTACCTACCATCTTTGTTTTTTCAATCCAATTTCATAAATATTTGTAAGACACGGTTAGTGCTACAATAATCTTTTGGTGCCTAAATGAGATTCACGTGGGGGGGGGGGGGGGCGTAATATCCCTGTAATGTAATTAAGGCGCCGAAAGATCCATGGAGCACTTTAACATGAAAATGAACTGGAAGATGTCAAACATTTGTCAAACCCAATACTTGTTCCAAGTCCAAGTTTAGTTCTCTTTTTCGCCACATTCATAGATTACCATATAACCTTACTCACGTTATACTTTTGTATTTTTTCCGATCCGCCTCGAGGTTTTCAAGCTCAATTTCGATCCTAATCAGCATGGATGCGATCTCGTTGAAATCACGTAGTCTTTTGTTCCAAAACTGAGACTCAAGCTCTAGTCTAGCATGAACCTCTTCATTACCGATGTTTTCTATCTTCGCTCGTACCAAGTCCATGGTTCTCTTAACCTAGATTACATAATAGTATAGACTTGAGTTTACATAAAGTTAGGTATACTTAATAAATACTATAGTAATTTTATTCGTGTCGTACTCGCACCCTAATTGCGTCAATCACAATCTGAATCATTTTAAAGAATATTGCTAATCATTTGCTTTATATATTCGAAAAATTTGTCTGCTCAACAACGTAAAAACGTAATGAATGTTGTTAAACTGTCAAAATGAAAGCCATTGCTACTTTATGTGTGATACGCAACTACCCGGCCGCAGTCTGGCGAAGCAAATTTAAAAAAAGTACATGTGCATCACTGATGCTAGGTATACCTACCTTATGTAATCTGTTGAGACTTGAGTCATCTAGCATGACAGTCGACTCTATGAGTACGCGCAAGGTAAGTCTGCGCGCATGTTTGACTTTCAAGATCTCTATGTAGTCTGTGCTTTCAAGACTATCCCTGCCAAAAGCCAGCCTCCGATCAACAATAGCACTAGATTAAGGATTAGGAACAAAAACACGTCGCTCAAGTGGCCACGATTGCATATATAGCTTGATTAAGCTTACTATCATTTGCACTATCAATGTAGGTACTACCCAGTTCGATTGAAAAGTAAATGCATTTTTAAAATAAGAACAAAAATATTTATGGAAAACTAAAACATATTTTCTTAGCAATAAGGTTGAAAAAACTATGTTGCAAAATAAGACTACAGCATTGTGGTCTTATTTTGCCGGTGGTTTTTGATGCGCTCATATGAAATCTAGTAGATAAGTACTATTATTGTTGATCGAAGCTGCCAGTACTTTTAATCACTTTCTTGATAATGGTGGCGATTATTTACTTTGGAAAACACGGAACACCGCACATTCTTGACACCTGATATAAACGTCGAGATTGCGGCAAACGATTATTTCCGATTTCGGCCGCGCGCAGACTTATTTTGCGCGCACTCTAGCATAAAAATCGCCAGTAAGTCGTAAAATACGACATAGACGCGCTGTCAATGCACATACGAGTCATAGAGACTAAGTAAGTTTTATAAAAATAAAACCCAACACAACAAGCTTTACAGGTTGCCCCAATTCGGTAAAAGAAAGGTAAACGGTAATCGGTAATTATGAAAGACCTTACTTACTTCTGCAGTATCAATGGATCGGTTTTGCATACGCCTGTATATATCTAGGTGCTCCTTGTTTCTCTCGTACAGGTTTTGAATCAGCGTGTTTTTCTCATTGGTATAGGCCTTTTTGCATTTTTCCAGGTTAGACTTCATACGGGTCGCTGTTTCTTCGATACTCATCGCTATTGCGGAAAGCTAGATAAATTTGTTAAAACACACTAGGTATAACAACAATCCTTTAAATTTGTTAGCAAAAATTCACAGACATGATGGGCATGTAATAAATTCCTAAGATTATCAAAAAATTCTAATCAGTATGGGAATTTAGTTTAGTTATCTAGCTGCCATTTGCTAAAAAAAACCCTGTTGAAGTCCTTACTGTAAATATAGCTAGTATTGAAAATACTTACTCGATCGGCTAACATCATCGAAATATAAGTATGCGTGAAGTTACACAAATCACTTATTTTCTGAATAGATGCTTCAAAAGTCTTCTTCGCGAAAACGTCTAGACTATCATGTCTTATCGCCCAAACATGCCTTATTTTTTTTAGGTCCTTCAAAAATTTGGCCTGGCCGTCTATAACCTGCTGGTACTTATCTTTTTCTATTTCTGAATTTAATGGCAGATAATGTTTTAAAAATGATGCATGGTTTTTCTCGTATAACTCTGTAGTGTCATCAATTAGTTTGACAAATAGTTTATTATCTAAAAAGTGAGTATGTTTATTGATTTTCTTCGCCGTTTCGTCTATTACAGATGTAAAGTAATTCATAAAACCCGTAACAATATTTTTGATATCTCCGTAATAATAAGCATTTGAATTAATACCATCTGGTGCCTTCACTTGTTCTATGAGACGAATGAAAAATTTAAATGTAGGCGTAGGGTTTTCGCATATCAAAATACCAGGGCCGCCTTCAAACATCTTCATACTCAAGTGATAGATGAAGTCCTTGATTCCATGTAGCCTGCTCCTCTCCGTGTAGGAACAATAATATTTGTAGTTTGAAGCGCGGGCGAAGTGGGGTATGTCTGCCACCTGTTTGAAATAGAACATTACTTAGGTACTTTTATAACAAATTGAAACAGACAAAAATATCTTAGGTACACGAATTCCAATTGGCCGTTTCCTATGGAGAAGAGCCGGCAAGAAACTCCACGGTTAGGTACTCTTAATAAATAATGTCTTTTACAGTCTTTTCAAAGTACACTGTTATTAAGTCTAGGAGGACATTGTAGGCCTGTCAACAAGTACTAGGTACTTAACAAAATAATAAAATTGGCAACAAACCGAAGCATCTATGAGTCTACAAGAGAGTGTAGAAGGGCACTTCGGTTCGCTTCGTGTAACTCAAGCCGAGTTTCACGAAGGCCTCGGACGACATCCGCACGTTCTCGGTTTTTGCGCCCGAGTCAAAAACCTGCATTACGCTACTCGAGAAGTTTAAGGGGATGCGCTAAGGTAGCCCGCGAAATTCAAATTTAATTACGTTTTTTTTTGCAATTTGCAGGTCAGTGTCAGGTTGTATGTTGATTAAAATATGATTCGCGACCGTAAAAAATACGGCTTTACAGAATTATAATCATTAGAATCAGCAATACCTCAACCTCATACTTTTTTTGAAGTCGGATAAAAACCGGATTATCTTTTATCGAGAACACATTTTTATTATTAAACGAGCTTTTGCCCGCGGCTTCGGCCGCGTGTAGGTCGAAAAAATCCTGGATATCTTTCTCCATTAAAAATACATACTTACCTATGTGCTAAGTTTCATGGTGTTCGGTCAAACGGTGTTGGAGTTCACTCGTAGACTCACAAAATGTGTATTAAATTGCCATCAAGTTTTAGATTACTTACGACTCACTGTGATCAGCAGTGATGCATTTGGCAAAGAAAACTTAAGACATTTAGTTTTATTCGCATTAAGTAAAATATTACATAATAGCATAACATAATAAACTGACTCCCTTGTCCATGGGGGAAAGCAGCAACTACAGAACTATCAGCTACGATTCTTAGATACTTCTCCAACAATAATCACGTTATGAACAAACCTCTAACTTTGCATCTTGTTGAATGAGTTCTTTATATGCCAAATCTGTTTTTCTTTGAGTGATGTCGAAAATTATAAAAGATGCCATTTTTTTTAATTTGCCGGGCAGCGGCGTTCTTGCCTGTTTGACAGACACTAGGCAGGTTTGACATTATTTTTAATTACCAACTTCCGGCTCCACAGATAATAAATACATGATTATTACTGTTAGTAGAGCATGGATAGACGGGCAAATTACTGGCGCAAGTCCTAGCTGATCGGTAATCCGGTAAGGGTGCGTTTTCACCAGAGATGTGTGAGGAAGCTGAGTGGTACGTGAATGCATAGCGGAATGTGCCGCGCGAGGAAGCGCTAAGCCCTTTTCCATTGCTGTGTAAGGCTAAGAAAATGAAGTACCTAATCTTATTTATAGGTGGGTATTGTACACTTTCCTCGCTGCGTATCCCCACACATCGCTAGTGGAAAAGCACCCTAAACTTCCATATATTAATATGAATAATGCATAATGCTGGATACACACACAGCGAGTCGCTGACGATTTCAAAATCACACGTCTACACAAATATTGACAGCAGATTTGTCACTAGCTACTTGACGACCGGTCGATGCGTTTCCGTGCCGAATCAAACGTCTTAGGCTGTGTACAAATTTAAATCCCAAAATTTTGTCAGTTTTAATTAAAAATACGACCGCCATTCTTCCGATAGCTATCTGCTATAGCTATATGCCGTAGGGGCAAGCCAGATTAGTAGTTGAAAATGTATCATTTGCGATTCAACAACCTGATTCATATTATAATAAAATTGGGTTAGCTATGCAGATTGGTCGTCTACGGCCCTCCATATATTTTATTTTTGGAAGTAAACATATCGAGCATATCCAACCCATGTTACAGACAATAAAACTGTTTCCGGTTTTCTTACGTAGGTAGCATGTCTCGTCTCGTTCGTCGATCTTTGTAATCTGTATTACAAATGGGCTCTCGAATAATCTGTCAATAGTTATCAAAATTTTATCAAAACGGGTCTGAAAATATGAATGATAACATGTGTTTTGCGACTGTTTCACGTAACTTACGGTCAAAATAGACATCTTTGACCGTGTCGGTGGACGTGCAAGGATCCATTTAGGAATCTTACTGTAGAAAAAGTTGGATCCATACGTCCTCCGGCTTATTGGTGAGTTAACATTGAAATATTTGTTCTGTGTAATTAATACGGCTCATATAATAATATTGAGGCATGGTTTACTGCATACGTTATATTTTACGTTAGACAAATTATGGTAGGCACATGTGGCGCTCAGTGTCATTGTAATTTGTCCTTAGACTGTGATAAAAAGAGTTGGACGAACGTTGTTTACTTCGTTATTTCATATACCTACCGTACGTGATCATGGTCACAAAGCCTTGAGCGCGACAGCGGCACGGTAAACGGCCCAACTTTAATACATTCATCTTGTGACCTACATTGATTAGGTTTATGTAATCGGATACGCGCCGGAATTATGTTCGAAATCATTGTTTTTAAATTTAAAAAAACAAATACATTTTCCTGTTATTTTTCACAGAAAAAACGAGCATGGTGTTATGCTGAACTTGTCAGTTCATTGTTTACAATCATTCCAGTAAGAAAATATTTAAAAAAAAAGTGTAAAAATGGCAAGATATTTTGAAAACACATCCACTTTTAACTTTAGTTGGGATCAGGTGGCTCGCGGATATTGGAAGAGGTACCCAAACCCACAGAGGTCAGTTGGTTTTCGTTATTTCACTTAAAAAAGTTTTATGGTGATGGTCAAAGGTCATTGTTTTATTTTAGACAAGCAATTTACAAATAAATAAATGAAACTAGCCACAGAATTGAAGGGAATATGGTTTAGACTATTATGTGTTCCTTTTTTTTCCAATCATTTCTAATGTTTTTCTGTCAATGTTAAATCTGATGCAGTATTTAAATACTGCATCAGATTGTTTTATTATTTCAAATGTTTTGTTTAAACTAAACATTTGAAATAATAAAATACAAACCAATTAATAAAAATATACAATAGGTAACAATCACAAGTGACAATGACCGATGACCAATCACCTTCCAGTATGTAATATCGCTCCAAGGCTAAGACTATACATTAATGTCATGACAACAGACCTGGTTACAACCTTATCAGCCTATTAAGAGTTTTTTCTATTATTAGACTAGTCATTAATAAGAAGCCTGTTTAGATTAGGATTACCATTTCAAAAGATCAAAGGTCCTGATAAAAACTGTATACTTGCAAAAGTCCAGTTTTACTTTTCACATTCACAGTTTTCCAAGTCATGTCGGTTTTTGAAGCACATCAAGTGCGCAAACCTTGAACAAATGTTAGCGCGCACGTATGTCGGAAAGTCTGGTCTGCTAGTCTAGCTAGACGGGGAACCTTAGGGCCTAGACAAAGTGACTTTCTATCAGCGGTAACAATCAAGGAAATGTCAAAAATTTATGTGACTGACACAAGTAACCTTAAAGCCTTATGTCCTAACCTGTCCTTATGTCCTGTGTTAACCTTATGTCAATCCTGTTGAAAGTCATTGTAGAAATACAAAACACTTTTAAAGCGATTACCAGTTGTCTAGGCCCTCTGGTCTGTAGTTTGTTTATGACGAGAATAGAAAATGTTCTAATCTCTACTTTAGAAAAATTTCTTAATATAAATAAGTATTTATGTTAAGTTCTGCATGACTTCAAGTACTTTAGTACTCGAGTCTATGAATTTTGTTATATATAAATGATAAATGATTTTATTTCTGTAAGTAGGTTTTATACAAACACTTGCACATCAATCATATTTTTTAAACTAGATGAGGTTGGCATTTTGTATCTGACTACTCTGAGAAGAAAGGCCAAAACAAACTCAGAGGTCACAGTCTCTTAAAGTCCAGACATAATCTTGGTCAGATCATGTGAAGACCATGTGGATTGGTGTCTGAAATGGTCTTTTCAGGAAAGAACCACACAGATTGAGTGGACCTGTCCAGTCAGTGTATGCATTTGTCAGTAATCGTGCAGCTCAACTCAGAACTTAAGGAGCTCAAGGATTCAACAAACAATACCAAAGAAAGGAGATTTGGGTAGGCTGCATCAATTATTCAAACTGCCAGATCATGATTAACACTAACTGAAAAAAAAAAGAACAAAAAGCAATGACCCACATAGTCCTAACATTCACAATAATTGAAATAATATAATACTTTTTACAGTAAATATTCAGGTCTAAAATAGCAATATAAAATAAAAAAAATACAACATCCAGTGTGTAAATGTATTGGAGCAGGTCAATCCCAATCCTTTTTGTATTCAATATAGTCTTTCACAGTATAATAGGGTTTCTTCCGTAGTTTCCACTTTATAAATGATTTGAATTTATTAAGGCTTAAATCTTGAATGTGGCTAGGAAGTTTATTATAAAAACGTATACATTGGCATCTAAACAAGCCACCTATTTTCATGAGCCTGGTTGTAGGAACAACAACTTTGTGTTTATTCTTTTTAGTTGGTGATTTTTATTTCAATTATTTTGGGGTTTGGGATCATTGAGGGTAGGTACCTACCCACTTCTGTGGTTTGGGAATATTGAACAGTAAAATTTGGGGTTTATGTAGGATTGCCAACCCTGCTATGTGATATAGTATCTTACTATATTAGAGACCTTTATACCATATTTAAAAAAAATATATGTAGGTGGTAAAACTACTAAATTTTCGAAGAAAATTTAATAACCATTATTTTATTAAAATAAGTGGAAAACGAGACGCAGCAGTAATCTAATTTGAAATTTGTATTCTGAAATAAATCAATTAAATAAAATTCTGGCTGTTGCTCTTTCTGACCAACAATGTGTTGCTAAATCAAGGTACTTACTGCTGAAAAATGGCAACAAGTGATTCAGAGTTTTCTTATATTTTCAAAATAGTATCATTTCTTCTTTCTATACCAACTTCAGCTTTTTCTGAGCGCATATTTTCAGTGATGAATATAAAATGGCGAGATGAGGCAATAGGGCCAGTATTAATCTCGTAAAAGGTGAAATAAAGGTATTTTGTAACCATAATTTATTTTTAGAGTTTTTAATAAGTAATAGAAAAGTTATGAGACATTAAAAAAAACTGTTAATGGAGGCTTAAAATAGAAAAAAACAAAAAAAAAATTCAACATACCTACCTACTATATATTTTTTATATTGTCGCCATCTACTATTAATAGTTTTAAAAATAGTTGGCAAACCTAGGTTAATGTATAAATAATCATTGACAACCAATAGGTATATTTTGAAAAGTACTCCTTAAAACCTTTTGTTAGATATATATCAACTGTTTTTTTTGTTGTAACACTTTACCGCTATAACCCGCCATGTTGGATTTTTTGTGACTTCTTATAACACAACCTGCGGAACAACTTAACGCTTCCAACAACATCTCGTTTGTCAAAATACGACGAGTAGTTTAGGAGTTATGAGGCAACAGATGAACATACGTACATACATACATACATAGCCTCTTAAAATCATAATCCTCCTTTGGCTGTGCCGTAGTCGGGTAACTACAATGACATGGAAAATGTGGGATTCTTACTTGCAGTACCATCTTTTCTAGTTCTAATTCAAACTATAGTCTATACAGGCTGTCTTGTAATCTGACGTATTTCTTCTAGGACGTGATAGTGTGACCAATTTCCAACAATAAACCACCCCATAAAGCCTAGGCGAAATTTCGTGGGATTCAAGAAAACCTAATATTTATGTATTTTAGAAAATTTCCGAGAATTCGTCACTAAATATCATTTTTCTCTAAACTCTTAAATCAATGGCCACCATTGCTATGCCATTAGGTAACGTAAGACTTTAACACCACTTCCGGTGGAACCAGATTTTCTAAAACATCAAACAGTTAAAAGTTAAGTTAAGGAAGAAGTTTATTAACCATTTTCAAAAAAATTCTACTTACATGAACTTTGACACCAGATATCTCAAAATTGTATTGTGTCATTAAGCGTACAAATTACAGGGAATACATTTTCATTGAATCAGCTATATAACAAGGTACAATAAATTTAAAAAATATCTAGAGTTGCCAATGAAACAATCAAAAGTATACTGGCAAAGGTCAAATCTGGAAATGGTAGACATATTTAAGAATTCTGTGATAATCGAATTAATTCACTGGTTTATACCATCCCACTACCTTCTCACGGTCCAGCAGTCCATCATACTTTAGGCACCCCGGTTGTCAAGTCGTGGAGCGGCTTATAAGTTTTTAACATGACTCACGGTCTACTCGCTGGTCATGGTTCACTTGTCACTTGTTCGTCTTGTAATTTATTTGAAAAAATACAATGACAAAGCTTTCTGCGTAAATAAAAAATTTAGGGGGCCCATCAATTTGTTTTTATTTGCATGGAAGGCCATTAGGAATTTCATATTTTATGCCGCATTCTAGGAAATGACAACAACTAACGCTAATGTCATGATAAATAACTGTTTTTTTTTTACAAAAGCTTCAAAAGTCGACGTTACGTCTATTAGTGTAAGTACGTGCGCTGTTTATTTAAATACACGCGAACTAAGGGACATATGAACTGTCACATAAGTGAAGCGAGTAGACCGTGAAGTTATGTTGAAAACTTAGACGCGGGCCACACAGAAGAGATGTGAGAAGAGGACGGGACCCAGACGCGGTGTCCCTTTTACGTATCTTCATTATTCTTCATACAAAATCTATTAACGCGATCAGGTACAAAACATACAGAAGGGCTAAGAGGCAGGCTCGTCGCTTTTCCATCAGCATACTATTGCTACGTCTGCGTCTCGTCCGCGTCTCACGCCTTTTCTGTGTGGCCCGCTCCTTGAAAGCAGCTCCGCGAACTGGTGACCTGGTCATGACAACCTGGGTGTCTAAAGTGTGATGGATTACTGGGAGGTTAGAAAGTAAAAGTAGGTGGCAAAGACTAGTTAATTAATTCGATAATCACACAATTTCTTAATATTTCAACCATTTGCCTATTCGACCTTTGCCAGCATTATCGACTGTTTCATTGGCGACTCTAAATATTTTTTTAACTTTTGCACCTCGTTAGATAGCTGATTAAATGCAGATGAGAGATTCCCTGTACGCTTAATGCCATGTAATATTTTGAGATAACTGGTGTCGAAACTTCATGTACGTAGATGATTTTTGAAAATGGTTATTAAACTCTTCCTTTAACTTTTAACTGTTTGATGTTTTAGAAAATCTGGTTCCATCGAAAGGGGTGTTAAAGTATTAGGTACCTAATGGCATAGCAATGGTGGCTATTTAATTTGAGAGTTTAGAGAAAACTGAAATTTTGTGACAAATTCTGTTTTTTTTTTTCAAGAATTCATTAGGGTTGGGTTTTTCCAATCCCATGAACTTTCGCCTAAGCTTTATGCGGTACTTAATTGTTGCAAATGGGTCACACTATCACGTCCTGGAAGGAATACGTCATATTACAAGTCACCCTGTATAATCCCGTTGCAGGGCAAAGGCACCCCTCCCCCTTTTCCCCACAATTCTGTGTTTTGCTAGTGCCAGTACCTTTCCATAGGAGTGGAGCTCGTCCCGCCATCTTCGTCGAAGTCTGCCTCGATATCGTCGCGTTTTCTAGTAATCTACATAAATAAAATCATATCTGCTTAAAGTCATTATTAGTAGATGTTAAAACATGCCAAAAAAGAAAAAGAGACTCATGTTTGCATTCATAAGAGGCTCCCAAAAGGTGGTTAGGTCAAGTGCTAAATAAATAAAAATAACAATGACATTTTAATAGCTTTGGAGAAACAACATACATCAGTAAATTGACTACTAATGTTATTTGTAATTTATAATATATAGCTTTTGCCCGCGGCTTCGCCCGCGTGGAGGTCGGAATTTATCCCACGACATCATAATATAACATAACATGACGCCTATATTCCACGAAGTATTAGGCAGAGATGCACCTATAGTACGGTCAACAAATGTGATAAGTAACAAGGGTCGTCGGATATAGTTGAAGTTTAATAAGAAACCTATAGATATTTTCGAAAAAAAATTAACTTAATTAATAGAAATAAACAGTTCATTTATCAAATTAAATTTCATTTGAAAACATCCATCAGTTTCTTACTAAACTTCAACTATATCGACGACCCTGGTTACTTATCTCTTTTGGTGACTACACCAACACAAGATCATACTACCGGAATAAAAAGTATTCTATATCGAAATCCAGGGGTCGGAAACCTTTTGAGTAGGAAGAGTCAAAAATTACAATTTACTAAATTTCAAAGTTTTTAAAGAGCCAACCAACATTTTTCTTGCCAACAATAAATAGTACTTGCATAAATAAAGATTTTTAATAAAATAACTAATCTATTTATTCAGAAGAAAAATATCTATTTATTCATATATAAGTACTTAGTGTTTTTTCACAACAAATTAGATAGGTAATATATATATGGTATGAAAATAAATAATATTTGCGTATGGAACTAAAGAGCCGCAGCTTCACATCCAAATGTGGCTCCGCTAGCCGCAGGTTGCCGACCCCTGTCCTAATCCATTAAAATATAAAGTTAACAGACAGATACATTTATAATATTAGTATGGATAATGGAGGCTGAAGTAAAGATCTATGATTTCCATCAGGCGTGATCGAGGTCAAGAGCAGCCCTATTAAGAATTAAAAAAAAAACTGTAATATTTTAATCAGCAGGGAAATGAATGAATAACCCTGATTTATTCCAATAATTTAACTTTTTAATTTCAGTACCCATGTCCTGTCAGAGGATACATGGAGCAGAGAAGTGAAGGACGGATGCTTGTACACGAAGCGAGTTCTCACGAAGACGAACAGGGTGCCGAAATGGGGAGAAAGGTATGTTTTAGATATCTTTTATTTTTGAGCTATTGCATAGCTTTTATCGCGGGCTTTGAGCGCGGCGACCGAATCAAGAAATTCCGTAACGAAAATAAAACCTAACACCCCCCACTCCGCCTACCATGTAGCTCGGCCGAGCGTTCGCTTAATGTGTACGTGTATGGTACGACTGTACTTGAATTATTATCAAAGAAAAAAAAGACTGCATAAATAAAAAATAAATAAATAATTATAATTGCATAAGTTGACAAAAAATGCTATGCAATAGCTTTACCGCGGCAGTGCCCGAGTGCCACACGCGTTTTTATTTATTTGATTTTACATCAATCATCTTCCGGCCCTTATACCAATGGATTTAGAGTCGGCGCAGCATGTGTTCTTCCACATATTTCAATTTGCATTTCAATAGCTTCCTCTTTATCTTGCTATAATTATAATTTGCACAAACTCCATCCATGGTTTCTTTATTTTTAAATCCATTGAGATATACTGGATACAAGCTTTTCCAGGCTTGTTGCGGAATATTATTATGCAAAAAAAAAATACCGGATGTTTTTTTTTAATTTACTGAAAAAGTTTAGTCATTGTTTTTAGGGTTCCGTACTAGGGAATGCAGAACCGGTTCTGTTTTAAAGAACCGGAATTTTTGGGACCTTCTGGCTAAAGAACCGGGATTCCCGGTACTTTCGATACTTTCGATACTTTAAGTTAGCCTTTATAAGATTAGAGTTGAAGAAAGTGTTGAAACGGAGAAAGTAAGAGAGACGAAATGATAGGACAAAATAAAAACCTTCAAATCAAATCAAATAAAACGATTTATTTCTTGTTTTATAGACACTACATCAGTCTTATTTTGTAAAATTTTAGTTTTTTTTTAACATTGAATCATTTTTGTACTAATCCTACATAAACATTTATTAAACATCTTCAACAAACAAATTATTTAAATCAATATGACTCTTATTGCAATTCTGCATAACCAAATTATAATTTAAAACTTACGTTATATCTATTATGCTCATTAGTAGCATGCTCTCTGTGCCTGTAAAATACTCATGCTGTTTTTGTAAACACATGCTAGTTGAATGCTACTAAGTAGCGTTTGCTCGAAATTAGCATGCTCTTGTACTACTAGGTAGCATATTGTGTATTCCACTCTTTAAGCGGTCGGGCTTTAGACAATAAAATTAGAAATATTCTAAACGGGAAGTATCTTTTCCCGAAAGTACCGAAAGAACCGGGATTAGATTTAAAAATCTCGGTTCCTGAAGTGACCTTAAATTTCCGGTATTTCCCGGTACTTCCGGTTCCGGGATTTCCCGGGACTATTCACTATTCCGTACCCAAAGGGTAAAACGGGAGCCTATTACTAAGACTCCGCTGTCCGTCCGTCACCAGGCTGTATCTCATGAACCGTGATAGTTAGACACTTCAAATTTTCACAGATGATGTATTTCTGTTGCCGCTATAACAATTACTAAAAAACAATAAAATAAATATTTAAGGGGGCTCCCATACAACAGACATGATGTTTTTTCGTTTTTATAGATAACTGTACGGAACCTTTCGTGCGCGAGTCCGACTCGCACTTGGCCAGTTTTTTTTAAATCATACATTCTTTAGATAACTAACTGTCTTGTTAAAATGAAATGATTTACTTAATACTTTTGTACCAAAAATATTTAGGTTTCCCAATGTTTATTATAGCATAACATTGCAATAAGTCTAATGGATGCACCAGACGCGCCACTGGGACTAAATATAAAATGGCGGTCATCAATTCATAATTTTGTTGGTCAAGGTGAAACAAATAAAACTCAGTCAATCTTGTTTATTTGATATATCTGTCGCTCTGGGGCGGACAGAGACCTCTCCTTGTTGATAAAAAGACATGTCGTTGTAGAGTTGATTGTAATTATAAACGGTTTATTTATTAGCGTCGTTTAAAGTTAAGAGGGCGCGCACCGGTCCACTAGCGCCACTCGTTTAAAAAAATATGATCTCGTGACTGAGAAGGAATTTTGAATAACGTGAGTCGTTATTCAAAATTCCATCTCAGACACGAGATCATATTTTTTTAAACGAGTGGCGCTAGTGGACCGGTGCGCGCCCTTTTAAGAGACGTTTATACGTCCAAAATTTATGGATAATCAGCTTCTAATCACTACTTAACTTTAAGCAACGTGTAAGCAAGGGGAAAATTAGCAGCTTCTTTTTTAAAGAATTTCTATGCATGAGAAGTGTTGTTATGGATGTTAGAAACTTAAAAAGCAACGTTTTTCAACTGCACCGTTGGAAAATCAAGAAATTGAATTAAGTAAATTAAAAATGTGTCCACTTAGAAGTCGCATCGCCGGCAATGCTTATTACAACTCTGCATTGACGTCATAATACTAAGTAGGAATTAAGTTAACAATTGAAGCCAGATCAGCAGTTAACTTATTAGCCTTGGAACTAACTTAAACTTTATTACATTAGTGACACATTTGAATTTACCTTACTGTAGGTAGTATTTTAGCTACTCATGTTATCTCATCTGTAACCTATATATACCTGCTTATTGTATTACCTACATAAATAAATTACATATTGCAATGAGGGCTATCGCGCTTGAGTTCGCCGCTAGAGGCGCTATTGTAGAGTAAGGTCTCTAGATGTCAAAATATGTACTGAACGTTCACTGTTTGCGGGATTTTTTATCACGGATTTTAACGAATAATTCATAATAGTTGTAATGTTTGATTAATTATGGCTTGAGATTTTATTTAAAAGTTAGGATGTAATTTGGTAGCACTTGAAGGAAGAATAAGATTTGTCTGCTTCATGATTGCCAATTTTAGGAACATTATAATCTAAATATTCATTTGAAGTTTTAAAATGTAATAAAATAAACATACTATGAATATAAGGGTACTTAAACATATCCAAAACATCATATAAAAGTACTGCAACAGGACCTTACTCGACAGTGGCGCCAACTGGTGAGCACAAAAACGATAGCCCCCATTACAATATGTTGACCTTAATAATATAGGTATATGTAAGGGCAGGAGAATGATGATGATATGATTATACAATGTGCTAAATAACTAGTATAGGATTTGTTGTAGTAACTGTGTAGACGGAGCTGTGTCCGCACGTAAAGACGGAAACCCACCGCGGCGCACGCACGTGCGTTAAGTTTCGCTTTGTAACTAAATGTATATGAATGTGTCCACGGACATGCTACGCATGAATTGGCGTCATTGGTACACGCGTGGCTTACTCAAATATGGCGCTCACGTAGCTCAGTGCTGGCAATGCCATGCACGCTGTGCATGCGATACACGGAAGCGACAAAACGCGTCGGTTGCACAAGGTGTATGATTCAACACTGCGCTGCGCTACAGTTGTATTACGTAGTCGTGTGTTAATATTCATGTATAATGTGTGTTGCAGTAGAAACGTTGACACATGCTGTCCAACACATTAACCCACGCAGCTAAAATGCTCGCGTGTCCGTGCACAGCATGCGCAGCGGTGGGTTTCCGCCTTAAAATTAGCAGACAGCATGACACTACGGTCATCACAAACACAGGTCACAATAGTATGCATTAGTCGCCCTTTAACAAAACTAACAGGTGTAAAACATTATATTGACCATATAGGTATTTGTTTTTATCACTGATACACATTGTTTTCTTGGACTTTACAATGTTAAATGTGCCATTTTTTTACAGAGTATTTATTTATTTATTTAAACTTCTCGCACACAATAATATACAAAGGCGGACTTAATGCCTTAGGCATTCTCTACCAGTCAACCAAGGGAGGTGTAGAGACAAGATGGCAGGTGCTCTGTTTAACTTGTAAATCTTGAAAGTAGGTAAAAAATAAGTAAACAAACACTACGTAATGGCACGATAAATTATCTTTATGAATTCTTCGTAAAATTACGTTTAATCTGAAAGAAAAATGCCCCACCTAATCTGAGAACGTCAATATTTTGATTCTTTGTCTTGCTTTTATTCAGCGGGTTATGGCTTCCAGACGATGAATGTTTGTTTACGAAATAAGTATAGGTATAATCAAATTTTATCGCAAACCTAATTGCCTGAAGCACTCTATGCCGCTATAGAGCTATCATTATTTTTATTTCGCATCGCCTGGTGGCCCGCGAAATTCCAATTTTCTTACGTTTTTTGCAATTTGCAGGTCAGTGTGAGGTTGTATAATGTTGATTAAAGTATGATTCGTTACTGTAACAAATATGGCTTTACATCATTATAATCATTAGAAAAAGCAATACAAATCCTTAACTTAGAATTGGCCTTGAATGTCATGATTTCATGAAATACTCATTCAGTAGGTTAATATGAAATTAGAGAGATGTATTGATGATTTTTATGAATATTTATCCCGTTAATAAATATTTGTTACGGCCGCGAATCATATTTAAAGCAACATACAACCTGATATTGACCTTTAAATTACAAAAAACGAAAGAAAATTTGAATTTCGCGGGCTACCCTGACGCTTTCGCCTTAAGGGGGAAGCGCCTTTAGGCGAAATAATAAGACCATTATCGTACCTGTGGCTAAGTAATAACACCCGCACGGGTCAATGGATCAGGTGAAGCTACGCTTGCCGTGATTGGTCTGTGGATGGGTGACCATCTTTACATATTAAGTCTATCTATACTTTATTGTAATATCTTGATTTAAAAAGAGTGTCCTTGGAGTTTCTTGCCCGTTCTTCTCCATAGAGATCTACGTTTTGGAATGGGCAACTAGCTTCAACTTTCTGACTAACTGACCGACTCTTTGACAATTCAAAAGTGCCTGTAAATGGTTTAATTGAAATAAATGCTTTGAGTTTGAGTTTGAGAGTTTGAGTTTAAGACCCCTTCGTGTCTCGGAAAGCACGTTAAGCCGTTGGTCCCGGCTGTCATTCCTGGATCTTTGGAAGTCTTTACGGGGCGTCAGAAGCCCGAAAGTCTGACAACCAGTCTTACCAAGGAGTATCGTATTACCCAGTAACTGGGTTGTAGAGGTCAGATAGGCAGTCACTCCATGTAAAATACTGGTATTCAGCTGCATTCGGTGAGACTGGAAGCTGACCCCATAGTTGGAAAAAGGCTAGACATATGACTATTTTACCATGTTTTAATTCAAATAAATGTATTCTATTCTAGAATATAGTGAAGATAAGCTCGGAAGCAAATTATTCAAATATTTATGCAACTCAATTCTAAAATTTAGATAATTTATAACTGTGTGGGGTGAAGCTGATGCATCTGTACCTATTTTAGTCTTCCGTTCCAATAGAATTTTCTATACGTTAAGACATTCTTTAGATATTCAGAAGCTAGATAATCTATGACGTCATTTATCTTATCCATAATAATTTTGCTGTTGTTGTTACCTGCGTAACCTTCATTTGTGACCTCTAAATATGTATCTATAAATTAATCATTGGAAATAAGAAACTCGATTCTTTTGTGTTGGTGGAGCATTATTCACCGAAATTGAATTCTGAAGTTTTAATCATAATGATCAATATTTATGTTTGTTGAACACAGCAATATATGAAGTGATTTTACAGAAGATCTTATTAAGTGGGAAAAATATTTAGATTTTAATAGAACGTGTGTAATTTTTTTTTTAAACAATAATAATAATAAAATGTGTACCGATAGTCGTGACAGCCAATGGCTTAATAGCCAAGAGCCTCGACCAACACCTGATGAGACTCTCGTTGGGCAGCTGGATCAAGGGCTTGATTCAGAAGGCGGTACTTCTGGACACGGCTCGCATTGTTAGGAAGTTCCTCTCTGGAGCCCTGACCGCCGGTTGCTTGGACCCTGTTTCCGATACCGGTGGGCTACTATTTTTTATATTCTAATATTTCAAAATATAATTTATATGTATATAATGAAATAAAGGAGATAATAATATCAGTCTATTATAGTCCCACCGCAGAGCAAAGGCCTCTTCTCATTCAGAGACGGCACGAGCATTGATCACCACGCTTGCTCAAGACGGGTTGGCGATTTTAGACTTATATTAATTACAAGCTGGCCGTCAGACGTGGTCTTGTCCTGTCCAGATTTCAATAGTTCGTACTAAAATCCCATAGGAAAAAGGACGTTCAGTTTATCCGCAATTTAAAAAAAAACTGGTATACTTATTCAATTTTTTTTTTCACAAAAATCTAATTCAGACTATTTGAAGGAAAAAATAGCCAAATCGGTCCAACCGTTTCAAGTGATGCGCTTACCAACGAACAGCATTTAATTTTTAGGGTTCCGTACCCAAAGGGTAAAACGGGACCCTCTTACTAAGACTCCGCTGTCCGTGCGTCTGTCTGTGCATCTGTCACCAGGCTGTATCTCATGAACCGTGATAGTTAGACAGTTGAAATTTTCACAGATGATGTATTTCTGTTGCCGCTGTAACAACTAATACTAAAAAACAGAATAAAATAAATAGTTAAGGGGCTCCCATACAACAGACATGATCTTTTTGCCGTTTTTATGGATAATGGTACGGAATCCTTAGTGCGCGAGTCCGACTCGCACTTGGAGTGCGCGAGTCCGACTCGCACTTGGGGCGGTTTTTTATTATTTATTTGTATAGATGCTTTACAAAAATCATTCAAAATACGACCCAAATTCTTTAATGAATATACTTCATGCTTTATTCGTCGATAACGCCGGAATCAAACGACCCTGGCCATGCAAAGCGGATGTTTCACCACAAATACAAATCGACGTCATTATGTTTGTAAACACGAATCTCGGAAACTACTCGACCGAACAACTAATTCATTTGTTTTTGTAAACATGCAAATATATCTATGTAACGAACGCTGATATGTAAATAGAAATTCCGATATGAATTGTAGCTGACAATTATCAACTTTAAAACATGGTAATTAAGTTAATTTTACTATGACAATTTAATAATTGCAGTTGCAAAGGAAAGTGAACCTTATGTAGTCCAATTAAGGTGTCTAAACTGAATTATGTAACTCTTTGCGATAAAGAGAAAGTCATGGAATATCAGATAATTAAAATGATATGACTTATGTAAGTCGTTATCTTCTGATAATAGTGTAATATTAACTCTACACAAGTTATGTTTATGTTCGATAGAAAGTAGACGTCTTATCTGTTATGTGATGATAACTGATAAGAAAATATGATGATAAGAAACTATACACGTCTCACACCTAAATTGACGTTATAATCTATTGCTATCTCACTTCATTGGCATTAAAAGACAAAGACAGGTTGTATTTATATCAAACTAGTTTATACCCGCGGCTTCGCCCGCGTGGATGTCGGAAATTATCCCATGGGAACGTACTACCGGGATAAAAAGTAGCCTATGTCCTTCCCCAGTACGCCATCTATCTCCTTGCCAAATTTTATCGAAATCCGTGAAGTGGTTTAGGCATGAAAAGGTAACATACAGACAGAGTTACTTTCGAATTTCTAATTAGTATGGATTAGTATATTAGTATGGATTATATAAAGCATACGGTTTGTTACGAATTAAGGACAGTCTACTCCAATCTCCAAATCCATACTAATATTCTAAATGAGAAATAACTCTGTTACCTTTCAATTTCAAATTGAAATTTGACGGATAGGTAGGCTGGGACTTGGAGAAGGACATATGCTACTTTTCATCCTGGATCGCAGACGAAGCCGCGGGCAAATAGCTAGTAAATTATAGATTTAAGCTTGGGGTTGCCTATTCCTTGCAGACAGTCATGATTATCCTTGGAAAATTTTCCGATTATGAGAAATAGCACCAATTCGGTAGTGGACAATAAACCATTTCTCATTTCTTAGCAAGCGCTAAGGTATCAACATTGTATGGTGCTTGCTATGAAAAGATTTCTTATTATCTCCGTGTGTACCTCAATTTAATGTGGCCATATTATTATTATAAGTATGGTTGTTTCAGGTTCTTCAGTGCAAAATCAGTGAAAATCATTGAGGAGAGTATCGTAGATCCAGAGAAGAAAATACTGGTGACTTACACGAGAAACCTAGGATTTACTAAAGTTATGGTAAGAAACATGCAGTTTTTTTTTCACACTGCTGGGTAAAGGTATCCTCTACAGCTTTCCACTCTTCCACGTGTTGTCTTCTCTGTCCAATCTCCCATAAACGCCTCTAAGCCATTACGCCAGCGTTTCCTTGGCCTCCCTCGGCGATGACGCCCTTCTTCTGGGTCTAGTTATAAAAGTATCGAAAACTATACTTCGAAATTATTTATTTCTTATTGTATAGGCAGCCTCGAAAAGACGTAAACAGGGACAAGGATTTTATTGTTACTGACAACCCTTTTTTCATATTGTTTTGTGTAGCTACAAAACAAATTACACGTTCTGTACTTAATAAGACTATTTGACTGTATTTTTTTCATTAGATTTTTCGAAACCTAGAAAAATTTTAAGGGACAGTATTCTCTTTTTATATATTTCAAAAAATGGCGAAGTTCTACGTGTTTTTAAGTCGATGCTAGACAGAGACAGCATTATTAGCATCTGAAGTCAACACAGGAACGCCATAATAACTTCACGTCATTCAGTACAATGATCGTTTTGCGTAACAAGGATAGAAGATAAATTCAAAAGTGGGTAACTTAATTTTTCAAATTGTCTTTTTTAGTTAATGTAAATTTTTGATAGTAGACAAATACTCTATTGCAGTTACACATTGATACCAGTTCATAGTATCATGTCTTACGGTATTTTACTATGGGGACGGGCTGCAGATATCGAGTCTATTTTTATTCTGCAGAAAAGAGCCATCAGAGCAATATATGGCCTCCGCAGGCGCGATTCTCTAAGGGAACTGTTTAAAGATATTAACATCATGACGGTACCTTGTCAATATATCTATGAAAACATGTACCTTAAGAAAGGGACCAATTAGTTCAACCAGGTTTCAGACTGGCTAAAGTAGACTCATCATTCATGGGGTACTGTTTAAAATGTTACAATAAAATACCTCCCACATACTACGACTGAATGAAACGAAATTTTAATCTTGTATAAAACGCACACTATGCAGCCAAGCATATAAGTTGGGGGATTACATTTCTGACAAAAATGCTTCGCTCAACGCTGGTCCTGCTTCACAAGGGCACTAGTAAACTAATTGATTAGCATTCGTAAATATTGTTGGAGCTGCTGAAGATTGTAAAAACTATATTTGCATTGTATACATTCAATCTTTTAGTATTGTATAATTGCATAGCACATGTTTTAGCACTGTACCTCTATAAAGCTACCATTTTCGGGGTTCGTCTTTCATTGACTTGAATGTGCCCTGGCGGCTGAGAGTATGTCATGCTCACTCAAATGTCTCGCTGGTGGTGGCGTGTGTGTTGGATCATTAAGTTCCCTTCAAAATGGTTGAGCTGAATGGTGCTGATCCATACGTCATGTTCGTGAACGAGCGCCGTCAGTATGGACTGGTCATCTCTTAGCTGCCACGGTTTATTTCAACTTCTGATTTCTTTTTGTTTTTATTTTTTTGTTACGGACGATTTTAACGTGCACGTCTTTCTACATCGTTCTCCCATGTATAATTTCAACATTAATGATGTAACCAATTTTTTTGTAACCATATTTTGATTAAAAATTGTGTACGTGGAGTTTCTTGCCCGTTCTTCTCCATAGGTACCTACTACGCTTTGGAATGGGCAACTAGCTTCATCTTTCTGACTGACCGACCCCTTGACAATTCAAAAGTGCCTGTAATTGGTTTATTTGAAATAAATGCTTTGAGTTTGAGTTTGATACACTATTTATTATAGAACAAAGATTGTAGTAGACAATTACATTTCTATTTAAAAAAAAAACGTAATCCTTTATGAACATCTTTAGAAATTATGCTATTTTGTCCCCCAATACATTTCGATAGGTAGAAACGATTTCATACAAATTTTTTTTAAACTATGTTGTTTATGTTCCTCCGTGTTAATGAAAAAATAAATAACATGTTATTGATTAACTTAGTGGTAGTTGGTACCGGTGACTGAAAAGTTGTGTGGAAATCGGGTGTCATGGTATGGGCATTTGATGCGGAGGAAACAGGAGAATGTAGTGAGGAAATATTTGGGTATCAATGTGAATGGCTATAAGAGTAGGGGAAGACCAGAGAAACGATGGATGGACTGTGTGAAAGATATGGCTAGGAAGGGGTTGGCTACCGAGATGACGACTGATGGAGAAGTGTGGAAGAAGAAGATATTGGGATTAGGGCACGACCATGACGATGAAGTTACTATGCTATGTTCTTTTCCTACAGTACATACGCATCACGCCTGTATTCCCCGAAGGGTTAGGCAGAGGTGTACCTATAGTACACCCACATTTCGCCAGTTATGGTTAAGTCCCATGTAATAGGGGGCGAGCCTATTGCCATCAATCAGGCACAAATCCAGACTCACGGGCTGCTATTGAGATATTCCAGATGGAAAAACCCAATAACACTTTGCCCGACCCGGGAATCGAACCCAGGACCTCATGCTCAGCAGTAGCGCTTGCGAGCACTAGACCAACGGGGCAGTCAACAAGTACAACGAGTACAGTACATAATGTTTTCATATTTCCTCAGAGCGTGGTAGAACGTGTGGAGTACCGCTCGGCGGGCCCGGGACAGACGATAGCGTGTCGCTCGGCGTGGATCGACTCGCAGGTGTTCGGCTTCTCGCGGGCCATCCGCGCCTTTGGGGTCGATAGGTTTAAGAAGAACTGCAATCAGATGGTGAGTTATACATAACTTTGTGCGAGTCGCTACCTACTTCGCAGAAGTGCAATAGCGATATGTCGAAACATCGAGATTTCTGCGCTATATCGAATTAAAACACACATAAATCTTCCGGAATAACTGCTCTAAACCATAGGTTCTTAACCTTACTTTGCCCACCGCCCACTTTGAGTTTTTTTTTCTAAAGTCTTCCAATTTTTTTGACTTAGCATCTGTCGCGAATCTGGAATAGCTAATGCCACGATTATATTTAAACGTGTGATATTATATAGTCGTAAGATCCCATCTCATCGCCCCTTAATTTTCTCTGGGTCTGCTACTGCCCCTGGAGTCTCAAGCGCCCACGAAAGGGGCGTTATCGCCCATGTTGAGAACTTATCCACGCGGGCGAAGCTAGTGACACATTATAAATTAAAGTCGTTTTTCGTGTCCGTCTGTGTGCGTTGTTCTTCTAAATTACGCATTTCACGGATTTTAACAGAAAAAATGGTGAACTTTTTTCAGTTTGATGGTATGTACCACAATTTTAAATATGACCACACCTTTCTGATACATTTACACTTATATTATAGAGAGGTAAAATTTGTTTGTAAGTTTGTATGTAGGGGGTAATCTCTGGAACTACCAGTCGGATTTGAAAAATTCTTTTTGCATTTGGTAGCCTAATTCTTGAGGAAGCCTATAGCTTACTTAATATCACACCATGGCCATTAAGAGCAGAACAAAAAAAAAAAAATACAGAACGCTAAGCAAAAACAAAGTAATAGCGGACCAGAAATTTCACGCGGACGAAGTCGCGGGCATAAGTTAGTGCTGTATAATTAAGAAATCTCGATGTTTTGCCAAGTCGTAACACCCGTGCGTAGCAGGGGCGGCTCTGTTTAATAAAACACAATCTCTTTCCACCAACGTTATACTCAACCTACCTTCTAGGTAAGCGGCTTCAACCACGTGCTGCACAGCATGTTCCCTCGCCAAGTGCCGTCGTCGCACACGATGACGCACACGCTCAAGGAGATGCGCGAGGCGGCGGCCGCGGCCACGGACCGCGCCAAGCACAACGTGCTGTCGTCCGTCAACAGGACATAACACGATGCTGACTGACCCAGGAGTTAAGGACTAAGTGACTGTAGTTCCGTTTTAGATGCAGGTCCTTTTAGGTGGCATGGAGTAGTGGGGAAATGGAGTGCTTACTCTTAGCGGTAAAAATTGAGTCAATTCATACAGTTTCCATTGTCAGTAGTGAAAAGACATAATGAAAAGTGTCCCTTTGTCTGTAGGATAGTACTACATTTGGTGCGCTATGTATTTTTTTAGAAAAGTAACGCGTCCAGTTGTTGTAATGCGTGGGAGATCTGCGATGGCATTTGTCATCTGTCGGACACGCTAGAGACTGCTTTTGAGATAGTCCAATTGGCCGATTATCGAGATACTAAATCGTAATGTAAATAAAACAGTGTTTCATCAGTTACAAATTACACAATACGTGATGCCGATAATGAGCACTCCATTTTTCAATAGTCTGTGGTAAAGTGGCGCCTAATTTAAAAGGAAAGTACAACAAGGTGAGCATTGCAAGTGAAGGACTGCTTTAGAAGTTTGTTGTAGTCTATACAAATATAAGGAATTGTATTTTAATGCAACTTGAAAAGGTTCTAATCTGTCTAAGATATTCAGCACTGGCTTGTTGAAAATAATATTTATGATGGATTTACTTTTAACTGGCATTATTTTAATATTTTTTAAAGGATGTCGCCAAAATCTGCCCAAACGAAGTACCGAGGTACACTTAGTGACCTAAAATACACTAGATAACACTGAATAATATTTCATTTATATATTTTTCTTATGGTTATCCGGGGACGACAATAAAATAACTTTTAACATAATAATAACCACGCCATTTTGGCACTCTATCATCGGTACAAGTACAATTTTTTTTTAAACTTTCTAGTTGACAGCTATCTGCTGTCAGCTTCAGCCATTTGTTTTACGAATGAACGGAATGACATGTGAATGACATTTACGAAAAAATTTCAACCCGAGTGTCAACCAAATATAACGCAATTGTACATGCAAAGTTGCCATATGTTTTAAATGTGTTACAGGTTATTAAAATAAAATATTATACAGTTTTCAATTATTTAAGGATAAAAATACAATTATTTACGAATTCCTCAATTTTTTTTTTCTACGATTTGGTGCTCGGGTACCTCGAGGTACATGTTTGGGCAAAGTTGTATGGGCTTTTGTTGACCTCCTTTGTCGTCTCGCTCATCCAATCGTCAAAAACATCAAGTGTTAGTACGGTGCAGCTGTGATATTGGAGATGCTTCGGTAGCGGATCCGGGCGCGTTTTGGGAAGATTTTCAAACGGAATAGGCACGTGCCACACTAGAGATCGTTGTGCATCTGCATCTGTGCCAAGATCATCCTTTTCCTGTTTAGAGTTCGAGCATTGGAGGCTGACCTCATGACTTCAAGTCTTTGGTTGCCTCTGAATGATGTCTGACCGTCCAATCGTCAAAAACAAACGGATTCCCAATCACATTTTGATCAAAAATCCTAATTTGGAACAGCAATTTGCAAAGATATAAGATAATTTGGATTTTGTATGCTACCTTAGTGCACCTCTTTAACAATTATAACATGATTCGTAAAATCAATTCTTGCCAAGTTAAAAGTGAGTACATTATTTATTTCTGTTTTTTTTTCACTGCCATATTTGTCATTTAGTTGGATCACACTACAACGCGCCACGCGACGGGACAAAGATAAGGCGCATCCAGGCGGCGCGATTTTTTTACATACAAATTCAATAGAAACGCGCTTCCGCGCGAGGATTTGGCGCCGTTACTCGCGCCCCGTCGCGTGGGGAGCTGTAGTGTGTGACCTGCCTTACACGCACACGACGCTACTTGTACCTTCACCACATTCCAGCCGTGTGGTATATAATTATTATCTATGATTGTGTATATTTATGTTTGATAATGCTTCCTGCACTACAACTACTTAGAGAGGATGACAAACTCAAGGCTATAGAACAAATTCACGCAATCATTGAATCATCACACGGACAGATGCAAGAGGGTAAGGGTAACTATCTATCTACCCATTCGTTAGGGTAATACCCTACTCTCCGTAGTTATGTTATGCCTATAGAGCTAGCTTTTCTCTCTAAGCTGTGAGTTTCGACTGAGTATTTTTGGTATATTATTTGGATAGAGTAACGTTAGCGATTTTGTGAGCTGCAGATGTATTGTACGGGGAGGAAAATATGTTTTGAAAGTTTATTTTAAATTAAGGTCAGTGAATTTATTGATCAGAAAATTGCAGTTAATTGCTGGGCATAGAACTTGCGAGAATTATCAGAAAAATGTGTTTGATTTTATTTATGTGATGTTCCAGTATTTAATTTATTTTATAATTATTTTATAACTAACAAGTCGCCGACTTGTAATCAATGAATTGATTTACATTTAAGTCATGATGAGATGATTAATTTATTAGTCATGAGACCTTATAAAAACATCTTTATGGGGCCATCTCATCGGTCAAAACGATTCCGCCATTTTCATTTACATTTAATGTTAATAAAAATGGCGGAGTCGTCGTTATTTGACAAATCGATTTGAATTATTTTGTCGAATCGTAAAACGAAATATTGTGTTGGATAGTCTTTATTGTTCAGCACTTAGGAAAACATTTACAGGTTTCAAACTTATGTAATTGAATTGTTAATGGCTTAACTATATTATCACAAAATCGAATCAAATAACTACCTAAAAATATTGAACCTTCGGAACAAAAAAGTCTCCTGGATGAGCGATATTTCTTCTTCAGCTCCATTTCGCTAACTATTAAACAAATGGTTTGTATTATTTGTATACATTTATTTATTAATGTATTTATATTTCGATTAAATTCTAAAGTGGCATCAATCTTGTATTCCTTTCATCTGCTTTTAATTATGTGGTGTGCTTGAAAGATTATTTGAAAAAAAAAATACTAAATCATCTATAATGTGCATAACACGAAGGCAGATAACAATAATAAAAACAAATAAGAATTTTATTAAAATGAGAATTCATCTCTTCTCTTTATTGTATTGCGACCTAATCGTTCCAAATGGTTTATTTACTTTTGTACATACATAAATCTAAATACGCAAATCTCGCCGTAAATGTACATAATTAAGAAAGGCTATAAACAATTTTAAAGTCTATGATATAAATGTACGGAAAGGCAAGATATGTAAATAAACCATTACATTATTATGACATTAATAAAAAAAAAAAACTTGAATTTGAATAAACCTGGCCATAAATTAATATGAAATCAAACAAACAAAGGTAATATATCAATGTTTAAAATGTAAGAAATATATTTTATTTTACTCCGACTATATGTTTAGTCTAGTCTCTTTGGGAAATCATATGCATTTAGGTGTTTCAGGGGCGTTATATAAATGTTCGGGTCGGCATCATACGGCACAGGCCGGGCGGCAAAATCGTATGTACGTTTTACCGCCCGTCTGTGCCACATCATGCCGACTCGAACATGTGTAGAAAACGCCTTAGCAACTACTAATAATACTAGTGACTATGACTATTATTAATTGTTGGCGCCATTTTACATTATGAAGAGAAATTCGCGCGCTTTTCTTTCGAAATAAAAATGTGAAAAATATTTAACATGCATTGTTTATTGTGATCAATGTCTTCCTCTATAAATAAATGATGTAAGATTACCTAATATTGTCCAGATGAAATGATTTTTTTTAGTTATAAATATACTTAAACCGAAAATGCGATCTACGTAATGTAAAGTGGCCTTTTATGGGAGGTTTAAATGTTAACTTGACGGTTAATTAAGAAACTTTTAAAAGGATACTCTAAACACATGTTATCGTAATACAACGTTTGGAAACGTTTGAACAGATCCATAGTGTAATAAAAATTAGTATTAGTTACCATAATCAATAATAAGATAATAAACGAGTCTATTTAATTGTGTGGTTTTATTTTACCTGTGTGTGTCTGATTAACTTTTACAGGGTGGTTGGTAAGCGTAATATTATGTAAAACTTACGACGAAAATCGAGATCTTAATGAATGTAAAAACACTGATTTCTCACCGGTATTGAGTCTCGAAGGGTTTCAAATGGAATGAGGTGGCAATTTTGGTAAATAAAGAGCCCGTTGAAACATGATTTATGCATCCGAAGGCTTGCACCAGGATCAGGGAACACGCCAGGCACAGTTGAGTTTCACATCTAAGATTTACTCACATAGGTACTCGTAAATTGTATTAGCGGCCTATGTACTAATTTGTTGTACATGGATCAAAGTAGAGATACCCTAAGTAGAGTTACCCTACGAGCACCATACGGTCATAAAAGTCTATAAAAACAAGGAGAACGATTCTCATATCATATCTCTCGTTGGTCTCTCCTAGGTTGGTGGGGCAAAGTGAAATAATCCAATATACCAAGTTTTGGTTGCCGCGTGTAAAGAGTTGTGTTTCCTTTTTACAGCACATTAAAAAACAGGCACAAGCGGCCTAGATAGCGATATGAGGCATTTTTTTTTTATGAGATTGGTATAACCAATAGCCATAGTTTAGGTATCTTAAAAAACCGGACAAGTGCGAGATGAATTCGCGCGGTGAGTGTCCCGTACCTTGAATCTTTGTGTAGCTAACAAAGATTCTTGCTTCATGCAAGAACAAACTTAACATTGTACTTGAAACACACGTTCTACCATACATTCCAACTGCAAATGTAAGTTTGTACGCATAATATTGAGAGATATACCATGTTATTTTAAGACCATAAACTTGTTATATCTACTTATAGGTTTTCCTGTAATCTATAAGTAAAGAACTATTTTCTGTATCTTTTACAAAATTGTAGGCTCAGTGGTTTCGGAGATAAGGGGGTGGTAGTGGTTAATTTTCATCCATTTTCTTAAATAAGTTTATAAGTATTTATTTTAAAATAAAATAATTGTGTCCCTCACCACAAGCCATTTTATTTGATGTCACACGATACAGATTGCAAAACTTTTTATTTTAACTTCTAGTTTGCCCCTAAAAGTAAAATTTATTTGTTTATGTTACGCGACCGTGTTTGGGTGACAGAAATTCATATGTACCTACCAAATTTCAACTTAATCAGTTCAGTAGATTCGGAGCAAACTGGCTGTGACACACAAGTGATTCTATAAGGGTTACGTTTTCTCATTCAGACGTACGGAACCCTAAAAATTAACTAACATTCCTAGGGAACTTTACTAACAGCTTTGGCATAATTTGTTACATAATATGTCAATTTTAAACTGACTCATTGTGAAATAGTCACTTAGAATCTGTGCTTAGAATTTAGTTTGTTTGCTGATTAGCGTTTAGGGCTTGGACTACATTTACTGTCGGCGAGGGTACACATGAACGTAAACAAAGCAAAAGGACTATCTAAGGATCGTATCAAGTTGGTATCAAGTGGCATTTTCTAGTTTCTGCCTACCCACCCCCAAGGGAAAAAGACGTGAGTTTTTAATATAATTTTTAAATAAAACACTACAATCAGTCTAATATTTTGTAATAGAAACAGCAATGCTTAAAAATAAATTGTATTTACAAATAATACAACCACTGACTAAGCTATACATTTTGTTCAAAGCTATTTAACAACATTTAAAATCTCATTTTACTTTAATGGCAGCTCGTAACCTAGCACTACGACTTCTAGGATTCCTCTCCACTTCTTCATCACTTGGTACTTCTACATGCTTATTGATGGCTTGCCAAGGCGTATCCAGAAACTGGTTGATTGTATTCTGATCCTGCACTAAAGTTGGACTTAAATACTTTAACGGAACTGGATTAGCAACTTCATTGATTAGATTTCCTGCTATATGACGCTTCACTATTGTATCTTCTAATGAATGGAAGCATATTGTTACTAATTTTCCATTGATTTTCAAGTAATATTTTGCTAGTAACATGCCATAGTTGAGTTCATTCAACTCATTGTTTACAAAGATACGTAATGCTTGGAAGACCTTTGTAGCATTCGACTGTGGTCTTTGTAGTTTATCCAATCGTTTCTCATCCGGACAGCATGAGTTGACAAGCTCTGCTAATTCTTCGGTGGTCTCAATATTTTTGATCATGTATCTAGCGTGTATGATAGTTTGTGCAATTTTTGCTGCTTTCTTCTCCTCACCATATATTTTGAATATCTTGTAAAGTTCATGTTCATTTGCGGTCGCCAACACTTCTCTTGCTGTTATTTGATTCGGGTCCCTGCCAGCATCCATTCTCATATCTAAGAAACCATTTTTGCTGATAGAAAATCCTCTTTCTCCTACATCTAATTGCATTGAAGAACATCCAAAGTCAAATAGCATTCCATCTATTGAGGACTGTTTTATTTCTTTGGCTTTTAGGAGGGTAGGAAGTTCACTAAACCTTCCTAATAATGGTATAACTCTATTTGGGTATTCTTCAGCCAATTTTTGGGCTTTCTCATAAGCTAAAGGATCTCTGTCTAAGGTTATAAGCTTACAATCAGCAGCTTCTAGTATTTTCTTTGAGTGTCCCCCAGCTCCAAATGTCATATCAATGTACAGCTCATTGTCTTTAGGATTTAAGTGTTTTATAGACTCATTTAACATAACTGGTGTATGGTCTCTGTACTGTACTTGTTCTGTGGACAGACTCCGAGCGAGTACTGCCCTGTGCAGTCGCTGGAACGGTCTTAGAATCATTTTTTGTCTTTACCAAATATTTTACTAAAGAAACCTTTATTTTCCTCCTTCAAATACTCGAGAACTTCGCTAGATAGGATGAGGTTGCACTCTTCAGTACTCAGGCCTGTCGCTGTGCTGCTGTGTTTCCGTTTGTACTTGTTTTTGTAATAGTTATCAGCCAGTTTGTTGAGGGAGCTGTACTGTTTGTTGCAGAGCTCAGAATCCAAGTTCTGCCTCTCCGATGACTCAAACGCCGCCTTGACCTTATCTCTGATGAATTTTCCGAGGTCTCTGTGAAGTAATTTTAAAGTAAACCCGTGTTGGATACGAAGAGGATAAAATATTATGTCGCATAACCTCACTTTTTCTTACCTTTCGCCTTTAGTGTTGTCTACGGGCCATTTAGCAATGAGTCTAGTGAATTTCTTGTATTGAGTAGTCATAGCTAGTTATTTAGTGTACATCGTATTATTCAGGGGCTTTATTTTGATAATTTCGAAGCAAAATTTAATATTTTCACCTAAATACGACCAATATAGGAAAACAGAGATATCTGTCGACTGTCAATGTCAATCACAATGTCACATTGACGACATATTGAAATAGCATGTTTCGTTCAGAATTGGTGGCGTTCTATAAAAATGTAGTAATGTAGTAATACCTATAATGTTTTTATTATGGTCCATAATGAGGAACAGACAGCATTGGTTCACACTAGCTCAATACAGAGGAGTGGAAAGGAGAAAGGGAGGCGTTTGCCTGCAGTGGGACAACACAGGCTAAAAATAAATAAATAAAATAATAATGTCTATTCAAGATTCGAGACCGAGTAATATACAGGCTCCATGCGTTTTGATATTTGTGACATGTGCTAAAACAGTATCGGTGTTATGCTGGGGCCGGCCAGACTTATGAAGGACATTAATCATTCCTCTTGCTGGCCGCAGAGTGAGATAATAATATTAATAAAATTATGTCGTTGGCTACGGGGCCTATGGGCAGTACTAATACATGTATAATTATGTGGATATATTTACGTTTATCATCTTCTGCCTAGACTTTTCCCAACTATGTTGGGGTCGGCATCCAGTCTAACCGGATGTAGCTGAATACCAGTATTTTACATGGAGCGACTGCCTATCTGACCTCCTCAACCCAGTTACTGGGTGATACGATACCCCTTGGCGGGCCCGCTGCTAGCTGATTGATCGTCCGCGTGCAATACCGATTAAGGCGCCCCATGCCTCTACGCTGAGCTCGGTATCGGAGAATCACTGGAACGGGTTCGATAACTTTCAATCCGTTGGAATTCTTTTGCGATTCCGAGTATCAAATCGAATTCGAGCGTTGGTTTTATAAGAGCATGAAAAACTAAACGAAGTACCTACTTTACAAAAAAAAAAATACCACGCATTAGTTTCGCTACGATCCACCGCACGATCGTGCGCTAGTGTCGGATTCAAGAGTGTGGATCGGCATTTAATTCGAATCAAATTAGATTGATTCAGAACTCGAAGGTGTTGGGAGTAAGGCCCTTGATCGAGGTACGCCACGATAACATAAATTAATAAAATTTTGGAAATTTTGTAAATTAATTATTTAATATTATTCGCACAACTAAGGCATAATCTGAATTGCCAATTTGTTAATCAACATACTTATTTGATATTATTTAATTTAATTTTTATTTAACTTTTAATTGTTATCTAATGTAAACCAAATACTTATTTAATCTTAATTTAATTTTATTTATTTATCTGTCACTATTACCAATCTATATAATATTTGTTTGTTTATTTAAATTAATTTAATTCGATTCTTGATTTGTGTCTTAAATTGCTAGATTTATGCTTTGTTTTTAAATTATTTTCTACATCCACATTTCCCAATTAATTTCAGTAATCAAAATGTAAAATCTAAATATATAGTGCATGTGGTGTTAGCCTCTAAGTAATTGTTGCACTTATAAATGTATGTCGTGTACTTTTAAATGTAATGAAATATGTAAACAATTGTGGGCTAACCTATTAATAAATAAATAAACACAAATCACAAATTGTTTCACAAATTGTCTCCAAATAAACTTTATTCTTTCTTTTCTTTCTTTCCATCAAATAAATAAATTATCATCTTACTCGCATTCTATCATTCTATAGTCTTACAATAAAAATTGTTAAGTAGGTACCTACAGTCAGCAACGAACGTCGGTTAACACTATGCTAACGTGCCATCCACCTTTAGTTGCTGGCCGTACTATAGGTAGATACTGGTGCCGATTCTCTTGTACACCAAACTAAACTAAACTATCACTAAATTCCTTACTTTTGGCTATGAGAATCATAAAGCTATTATGCAAAAAAAAAACGGTCAATGTCAGTCAGTTGTCTTTTACAGTTCAAGCAGTACGGTTATGGAATGCCTTGCCCGAGTCGATAAGGCGTGCTCAATCTTTGTCCACTTTTAAAATTATGGTTAAAAAACACTTCCTCTCTCCTTAAACATCATCATTACATTTAGTTTCCTTGCTCTTGTTTCATGTTTATTATTGTATTTATTATATGTAGATAAGTATATGTTTTATGTATGTATGTATGTATTTGTTGTATATGTAAATGGTACACCACTGACTACCTGCATTATTGTCTCTCCTTCTCCCTTGAATCCATCTAAAGGTTGTCTGTAAAAGATTGCTTTTAGCTTACAGCGATAAGACCACCCATTATGTCACCCTGTGTAAAATGTCTACATTTATATCTGATATTTTTTATGGTGTACATAATAAAGAGTATTCTATTCTATTCTATTCTAAAAAACTCTAGATTTAAAAATAATTTTGACGCAACTAAAATGTAATTTGAAAATCTCGACTCCACGTGGTACATGTTTGCCTACCCCGTGATTTTTTTAGAGCCGGAGGCGCGCATGGTTGGTAGCCTCGACGTGTTATATATGGAATTTTGCACTATTTGTATGGAAAATATGAAAATATTACCTACATGTAGTTTTAGGGGTTTAAGAGTTTTATAAAATGGGTCGACATTTTTATTATTTTTGCGATAGGACACGATTTTCGAGATATAAGTAAAATAAAAGAAAAAATAAGATGCAGTACCGTTTTTGCACCTAAACTCAAGGTGTTGTGGTAAATTTTAGTTCATGACAACTAATTTTATTCCACACCTTTTTAATTGCGAATAAAAATAGTCAGATTTAGTTAGACAGCCAAAATTTTAGGTGAGAAACGTCAAATTCTGAGTAGCAAAATTGCCATTTTCAATAAATTAATAACTCAGTGCCATCTTAGTGCTGCCAAACTAAAATAAGGTTAAGTTGTGTCACTTTAGTCTATTTCAGAATGGGAAAACGTTTTAGTCTAGATTAGAGAATTTTGTAACAAGAGAATCGGCACCACTATTAATTACTTCATCTTACTGTCATACTGCATTAACAAACCCAATACAAATGCTCAGAAGATACTGACCTAACTATAAGTAAGTAAATACAATTCCAACAACGCTTCGTACCCATGCCATAGACCGCAGATGGCTACCCAATTAGTTGCCCTTAGCTGTAGCCTGCCTATTATAATAACTACGTGACAGTTTCCCACTCAATTCTAACATTATAGCAAAAAATTTAATGGACTTCCTTCCTCTATTCCTGTAACAGCTATTGGAAACTTGCACCTGCTCACGATACTTCCCTTATAAGAAGAGATTTTATTAGAATATCCTTGAAGGAAATTCAAAGAAAATTTTTCTTATGTTTTCCTCAATAATATAATTATATAGTAGATAGTCTTGTTTCGTTACGGATTTTATTTCTGAATAGTTTATTTGATTAGATATGTAAGTCTGTTTTTTCCAAGAATGTTTTAGAGATAGGTCTCTACGGCTGTTTATGATTTTACACATTCGCGGTATAGGTGAGGTATCTACGACAGGTATTACTATCGTGTATATACGTATTTATTTATTTCAGCCGTGTGGTGTCGGTTACGAATAGTATCAACATCTTCTTCTCGACGTGTCGTAAAAGTCGACTAAGAGACTTAGATGAGACTTCGGCGGCGACAGAGTTCGTCATTCATCACGCAGAAAAGCGGCAAAAAGTGGGCTCTGGATAGTTGATTTTGACAATCTGCAGTCTCTGCCTACTCCTATGGGATTATGGGCGTGAGTATATGTGTGTATGTATGTATTTATATCGTCGGGTATACCCAAATAGAAGATATCTTAAAGAAAGAAAAAACACCCCTGATGAAAAACAAATAGCAATATCATACATTTAGCGATCGAATGTTATAGTGAAATATTTACAGAATGATATCATTAAATATCACTAAAATTCTGAGCTACATCCTGTATTTGTTCACTTTGGGTTTTTTTTAACTGAATTCAAAAAAAGGAGGGGGTTCTCAATTCGAATGTATTTTTTCATTTTTTTTATGTGTGTTAGCTTAGAACTGTGTGTTTTCTAGGTGAACCGATTTAGATGATACTTTTTTTATTTGAAAGCTGGTGCTTCTCATATGGTCCCATTTAAATTTGATCAAGTTCTGACCAGCAGTTTTTGAGTTATCCTTAATACTGCGTATTTTTTCCATTTAGCTTATATTGATGATGTTTTAATCATTTCCTGTCACTGTTATTTACATATCAAGTAGTGGTATACGAATTAGTGTGGGGTTGGTACGACAACTAAAAAGGTAAAAAACTTTTTTACAAAAAACAACCGACTTCTAAAAAAACACACAAATAGTTAAAAATAACTTTAATTTCAGAAGTCGGTGACAAAAAACGAAAATACAAAACCAAGGACACCGACTTCCAAAATTAAAGTAAATTTTCACTTTTTTTGCGTTTTTTTGGAAGTTGTTTGTTTTTTTGTAAAACATTTTTTTCATATTTGATGAGCATTCTCCTTTCTATACAAACATTTGAAATGTATATGCAACAAGCAGTAGAGGGGCGTGTAGTTTTAAATTAGACGATCGCTAACTACTCTCGTGTAATTTTTTTAAACAAACATTACAAGATTGGCACTTGACTATTGACTATCTTGCCTGCTGATTGACATTTCCTGGCCTAAAGTGGTAACCCATGTTGCTCATCCAATTAACTGACTATAAACAAATAAAAGTATTTCAACAAAGCAATCCTATTTTATTTCTTCCTCATACTTCATAGAGAGAACAATAATAATTAAACCCGGCCCAGTTTACAAAAATATAGTAGGATTAATAGGTCATAACTCACAGAAACTTTTAATAGTCCTCGTGTTATTTTAAAGATGTTAAAAATGCAACTCTCGGCTTTGGTTCCGTTGTCTGGGTGTCTCGGCCCAGAATAGGGGATTAGATTGCGAGTTCGTACCAAAAGGGCGGGATTATTTTTTAGTATTTTCACACCTCGGGCTCGTGGCTAGATAATAACAGCCGCAAGCGTCGATAGAACGTTAAGCTACGCTTGCCGCGTTCGGTTCGTGGATGGTGACCATCCATTACATATGGAGACTCCTCCGTACCTCGGAAAACACGTAAAGCTTTTGGTCCCAGCTATCATTAGTGGATCTTTGACAGTCGTTACGGGTAGTCAGAAGCCCAACAGTCTGACAACCAGTCTTACCAAGGGGTATCGTGTTACCTAGTAACTGGGTTGTGGAGGTCAGATATCAGTCTTTCCATGTACTGGTATTCAGATGCCTCCGGTTAGACTGGAAGCCGCCCCAACATAGAAAAAGGCTACTCAGATTGAGATATTTTCACACCGAATCATTCTGATGCCAGATTTTTTGGTAATTACAGTAAATTTTGTAAGAATCGATCGATAAGTACCTACCTAAAAATAATAATGATTGTCATGGGCATAAGATTAATCATTTGCTTATTAAATAATAAGTTCTTAACATAACATCAGGTCTGTATTTTCTGAAAGGCCGAAATGTTACACTGGCCAAACCAATATGGAAGTAATATGGAAATGGAACCCAATACCCTTCGCTTAGCAATCGCGCAGCAGATTCTTATAAAGAACTTATTACTGTCAATCTCACTGTTACATTCTAACTACGTAAAAAAGCTTTAAAGCTTTATTTCGCGAGTTTTCTTGACAATAAGTCCCTCCATTTTCCCAGCATTGTACCTCACCCAAATTACTCGAACTTGAGCCGAACACATTACGCGCGCGCTCCAGTCACATGGTATTTGTCACTTCATCTATTGTATTAAACCTAATATGTTACACCCAAGTGTTTACTACAGCGTGTGTTTGCGAAAAGCATGACGTGTGTGCCGGAAATAATGTGTCAAATATGACAGGAAAGTTAGAACTGAAAACTAACGAGCAGCTACGGGTTAGCTTGAGTTTCCAGTATTGTTCGTCGAATCGTTGAGCTTCTTAAGTTCTGAGTTGAGCTGCACGATTACTGACAAATGCGTGCACTGACTGGACAGGTCCACTCAATTTGTGCGGTTTTTCCTCAAAAGACCATTTCAGACACAAATCTACATGGTCTTCACATGATCTGACCAAAATTATGTCTGGACTTTAAAAGAGACTGTGACCTCTGAGTTTGTTTCGGCCTTTCTTCTCAGAGTAGTCAGATAGGAAACGCCGACCTCATCTAGTTTTTAAAATATGATTGACGTGTAAAAGTGTTTGTTCAAACCTACTTACAGAAATAAAATCATTTATCAATTATCATTTGCTTTATTAAAACTACGACCCACCCCTGTTTCGGACGGTTTTACGACTAGACAAAACATAGAGAATTCTATATAATAATTATGTTAGTTTCATATAAATGTATAATGCACATAAATATTCCGGAATAAATTATCTAAAAGACAGTGCGCAAAGTGACTTTGGTCATCGTGACTGTTTCGTCACTCTTGTCCGGTCTGTGGATACGTGTGAAGATGCGCGCACGTTACGACGTGACAACCTGGTGACACTTTCGTCTGCCGACCCACGAACAAGCCCGTGACAAAACTGTCATGCACACCGCGCCGCTAGGTTTCAATAAACGCGCGCGCACGGATGGCTAAATTGTCACTCTGCACGCATCCCTTGCGTTCTCGCTCCCCATTCGCTTTCTAACTATCGACAAGGTAACAACCAAACATGGCGTCAGCGTCTTCGACTATGGACGAGGACAATTATAGCTGCGCCCCGCGGTTTCACCCGCAGAAATCTCGATTCCGTGGGAATACCGGGATAAAAAGTATCCTATGTCCTAATCCAGGTCATAGTCTACCCATGTGCCAAATTTTATCCAAATCCGTTTAGCCGTTTTAGCGTGATTGAGTAACAAACATCCAAACATCCACACTTTCACAATTATAATATTAGTAGGATAGTAGGATAATGTGCTATGGGTGTTGTCGAAGTTTATGAAACATAGTGTACGAGTACAACTTTCCATTTATTAGACTGTCACACCGAAGGGGGTGTACCCAGTATTCTTTTATTAGACTGTCACACCGAAGGGGGTGTACCCAGTATTCTTTTATTAGACTGTCACACCGAAGGGGGTGTACCCAGTATTCTTTTATTAGACTGTCACACCGAAGGGGGTGTACCCAGTATTCATTTATTAGACTGTCACACCGAAGGGGGTGTACCCAGTATTCATTTATTAGACTGTCACACCGAAGGGGGTGTACCCAGTATTCTTTTATTAGACTGTCACACCGAAGGGGGTGTACCCAGTATTCTTTTATTAGACTGTCACACCGAAGGGGGTGTACCCAGTATTCTTTTTTACGATATTTTCTTTTACGTCTTATGGGTTAATATAATGACCGTTTCTTCCAAATCTATGTTGACAAATGACGCCTGGATGCCAAAAACTTTTGGTGACTGTCATCCTTCGTGAGTGCACTCTACTTTGATGACGTGACGTGATAGAGACAGAAACAGAAACACTTTTTTGTCACGGTAAAAAAAGTCACTCGTGCGCGCTGGCTCTAAATTATGGTAAAAACCGCATCAGAATACGTTGCGTAGTTTAGAAGAAAAGCGCGGTCACACAGACAGACACAAAAACCGACTTTTATTTATAATGTCTATTATACATAGATCTAGAAGTAGGTACTTATAAAAGTATTCAATATTTATTGTCTACTTGCTTTTGCCCGCAACTTCGTTCGCGTGGAAGTCGTAAGACACCACAATATCCTAACTATCTTAACCCTAACTACTATTATAAATGCAAAAGTAAGTTTGTTTGTTACGCTTTCACGCCAAAACGGCTGAACGGATTTGGATCAAATTTGGCACATAGATAGAGTTATTCGAAGTTGTTCCATCCCTACAAATCAATATACGTAATGGAGCTAGGGTGGCACATCTCTATGGTGGTATGGCGGGACAGAACCATACCGGACCGAAAAAATATCCTCTCCAGACCCACCATACCCCTGTATATCCAGGGGTATGGTGGGTCCGGGGTGGATTTTTTTTCACAAGGTTCAGAATCATGTATTGAATCCATGATGATGGGATGCCATCCTCTATTATGTCATGATCTACTGGTTACCCCTTACAGGTAGGTATATCGGGATGATAATAATTTAAAAGGTTAAATCTGTAACTACCTGCTATATTCGTTCCCTATTCAGCGCAGTGAAGTAATGGGATAATTCTACTGTTGTCATACTCTGGTATATTGTGTTCTCTCTCATCTCAGTCGCATTTCCTACGAAATGTATGGGAAGTTCTTTTGTGATTTCTGACATTTCTAGTACTCAAACCTCATAGAGTTTTTGATCCTTATAAGAAACAGGATAGATTGGCATCAAATTTTTGTTTGTGAAAATTGCCCCTTTTTTCTTGCTGACTGTAATTTAATTTCTAAATCTGTGCAGTGAACAGTCTCCTAAGACAGTTTTCTTGTAGCGACCACGGTTAAAGTACCTCCTCACCTCAAGAATCCATCCTGTATATGTCGTGATTGACTGCTTAGCCCCATAAAGGTATAGCGTAAGGATAATCATTTAAAAGGTTAAATCTGTAACTATCTGCAATATCCTAACCTTTTGGCTCGTCTTTTTACATTTGGCGGTAAACTATAAAACACACGAATACATTGCAATATTGCTCATCCCCCATAGTAAATAGCGTGATAATATATAGTCTGCAGACTGACCTGACTTATAGGGAATATCTATGCATGAACAAAAATTTTCCGGTAGTGTTTGCGTGATGCTGGAACATACTTTCAGACAAACAGACAAAAATAAAAACATAAAATTTTTCTTTATTAGAACCGTTTTCAGACTTGAAAAGAAAAGAAAACCAATGTACAGTTTTGACTTCGCTACGATTTTATTATTTGTGTATATAGCTTATCTATAGTACCTACTGCCCAGTGATGAGAGCAGTGGTGGCCCAGTGGTACCGGCCCCGATTTACGAGTTGTGGGCCGCGAGTTCGAACCCAGGCAGGCACTTTACTTTGTGTATTTAATTTCATCACCACTGCTCTCAAAACGGTGAAGGAAAACATCGTGAGGAAACCGGCATGTCCTAGAACAAAAAAAAATCTAAGACTTGTGACATCCACCAACCCGCACTGGACCCGCGTATTGGATTTCGGCGCACTCCCTCTCACAGAGAGGAGGCCTGTGTCCCAGCAGTGCGAACGTTATAGGCTGATTATGTATAGTACCTACTTCTTATTTTCGAGTCGATGCTACTTATTACATTAGTTGGGCCTAATAGCAGCCTTTATAGCAGCGTCAGTGACGTTCATTCGATCTTCAAAAGTGCAGTGAATGGACACTTGGAACATTCCAGCACTTAGAATATAAATATGTGGAAAATCAATAACTATCAAGTTTTCCTGTTTCCTCCATCGGTATCCACTACTTACGCTTTGGTATGGGCAACTAGCTTCATCTTTCTGACTGACCGAGTCTGACAATTCAAAAGTGTTTGTAAATTGTTAAATGCAATCGGTCTTATTCTTATTACAAAACAAGGTTTTTCTTTGCACATGATTTTATAGAGTTATGAGGAACAAGGTGTAAAGTTCACTCGTACCTCCATAGAAAAGGGAGGATCCTCCGCCCAGATGGGTGTCGTGTCTGGTGGGCAACTGCCCAGCGATTGATGTCGGGACGTTGTATATATGCTAGTTGCGCGGTAAACTCTGCTTGCGCGATGCAGGATTTTTGCGTGACATCAGTGTGACGCGTAGCTCGTATGTGGCGTTGTAGATGCCGCTACAATTTAAACCATTGAACCAGTTTTTGTAATAAGAACCTAACTGTGATTGGAATACAGTTTTATTTTACAAAACCAAAACCTGACAGCTAAAAAACCATATTAAAATACAGTGTCTGTCTCTCAAAACAATATCTCAACATAAGAAGATCGTGAACTATTTAAAACATAATACAAACATGTGTTTAAAATGTGCAGTAAATCCAGTGTGACAGCCCAAACATTTTTGCAACATGAGTCATATAACGACTGTTTAAAGTTTAAAAATTATTAGAAAATAGAACACATACACTATTTCACCTATCTTAATATCGTTCAATTAGCTAAGAACAAGCGGAACCGACATAGCCAAAAGGTGTGAATGAAGTGCCGCTGGTTCGAATCCCAAGAATAGATTTTCTTTTTGGCCATTATTTTTGCAAGATTATTTGGTTTGAATTGATGAGACATTAAGTTCGATTCCGACCTATTTATATTTAGTTTTTTATTGATATTGTTATCATTTTTAACAACCAATTATGGCGAGTGGATGCAGTAGTAACATAACATTAAGGAAAATACGAAAAACGAACTCTCATAATAATGTGTCGATTATGAACACATCAGACTCGTCACTTTTCGATACCACGATCCAAAGTCTACCTGACCCATGTGAGACTTTGGAAGTACGTGACTTACAAATAAAATTTTCATCTATACGGGAGGAATTGAAAATTGCAAATAATGAAATTGACAATTTGAACACAGAAAATACTAATTTAAAATGGGAATTGGAAAAATGTCAGAAAATTATAGAACTATACAAAAAGGTAGGATACGGGGAATCTTCTTCCACCCCACCAACATCGATACGAAAAAAGAAAAAGAAAGATGAGAAAAAAAAATCTTTCAATAATACTTCGCAGACGTGTAATGCGAGCGACAAGAACAACAACACCCCAGTTACGGAACAGAAAAACCAAAATAAGACACATCACGTACATAATACACAACCTTTTGGTTATAGTAAGTGGATATAGTAGTAGTTGGATATAGTAAGTCAAAGAAAGGTATGCATTTTGAGTACAAACAACAGAAATAAAATCTTAACGATTGCAGAAAACACATTCTTAGATTACAAAATTTGTCACTACTTAACACCGGGCTGTGGTATAGAGAACCTTATTAGGAACATGGATCTTAAGCTGAAGAACTACGCTATGGATGACTACTGCCTGATCTTCATCGGCGAGGACGACTTTCGCTGAACTAACAACTATGTCGATCTCATAATTAGTTTACGTGAAACACTTTTAAAAATTGATTATACTAATGTTATAATATGTGCACCTACGTTTAAATTGAATGATTACTCTATGATGTTTAACGGAAGAATAGAAACATTTAACAGTCTCTTATACTTAGACGCTTGTACCCATCACTATGCATATTTGTTTGATACAAACTTTTATTTGTCGTATGACTATAAAATGTTTTTGCCAAGAAGTGGATCTGTCAGTAATAATGGCATGGTGAACATATTTAAAAATATTAATTTAATGTTTGAGGAGATCAGTAGTTGCGAAAATTTTCATTTAATTGATCGGGATTATGGTGAGTCTCCCCCTGTTTCTCCCTCATGCACAAAAGATAACACGAATGATTTTTTTCTCTAGTAAATATATTAAAATGTTACATCAAAATATTGCTGGTTTAGTAAACAAAGCAGATGTCCTAACTGTATGTTTAGATGTGTTGTCCGAAAAAAAAATAGATGTTGATGTTTTATGCATAACAGAACATTTCATTATGGAGGGGTGCCAACATCAATTGTATGTACCAAATTACAGTCTAGCTGCCTATTTCTGTAGAGAAGGGAAAAAAAGAGGAGGGGCATGTATTCTTGTGAGAAACGGCCTTCGATATAAGGAAATACCAAAAATTTCGAAATTATCTTCGTCAGGCATATTTGAATGTTGTGCAATTGAGCTTACTTACTTTAAGATAATTGTTGTCTGTATTTACAGAGTACCAAATATAAATAATCTCAATTACTGCTTTGATAAAATGGAAACGCTTTTGCGAGAAATATCACGTACACGATACAAGAACATTGTAATGGCTGGCGACTTTAACATAGACATGCTTAAATCTAATAGCCACTCAAATGCTTTCGAATGTCTTTTAATGAGCTATAACCTAAAACTAGCATTAAAGCAGCCGACTCGCATGGCCAGTATGACATGCATAGACAACTTTGCACACAATTTTAGCAAAGTGTGTAAAACTGACGTAATAGAATTGGCATTGTCCGATCATACGGCACAGCTGCTTCACTGTCCAGTTCAAACCAAATGTCTCATAAATTATTGGTATACGGCTAAAAGAGACTACAGTCTTGATAATATATCTAAGTTTAGAAATCATATAAAAAATCTATCTTTCGCAGATATTTATGACACAGTCGATCCGAATGAAGCCTATAACAAATTTCTCGACCTATTTAAATTAATATACGACTTGTGTTTTCCAACTAAATTGATCAAAATAGATGTCTTAAAAAAACCTAAATGGTTGTCAAAAGGAATTAAACTATGTAGTCAAAAAAAAAGAAAACTTTTGTGGCAATTTAGATTAAACCCAAACAAAAATAATAAATACTCCTTCACTACCTACTCTCGTTTACATAAAAAAATTATACACCTAACACAAAAGGTGCAAAACAATCATAAAATAAAATCATCTAAAAATAAGTCTAAAACCACGTGGCAAATTATTAATCGTGCAAAATATAACATACCTAAATCTAGCATTACTAAAATTATAAATAATAATAGTACTCTATCAAATCCCAATGACATTGCTGAAGCATTTAACAATTATTTTATCGATAAAGTACAAGGGAAACTTGGTGTGACTAGTAAACCTAAATGTAACAAAATTGACACAAATAATAAAACAATGTTCATGCTCCCTAGTATACCACAAGATATAGAGAGAATCATCAACTCATTAAACAATACAAACAGTGTAGGATATGACGGTATTGCTACAGAAATACTGAAACATGTGTCAATGGAAATAAGCGGCCATTTAAGTCACATTATTAACCTAAGTATTAGCGCTGGTATATACCCTGATGCGTTAAAAATATCAATAATTAAGCCACTTTTTAAAAGAGAAAATAGAGAGCTGATGGAATATTACCGCCCAATATCATTAATACCAGTTATTTCTAAAATTTTCGAAAGGTATATTTATAAGGAACTTTATAAATTCACAGATAAAAATGACATTCTGTGTGAGGAACAGAAAGGATTTCGTATACATAGGACTATTAATATGGCTATATATGATTTTACCGCAATCCTGTATGTGGCGTTTTTTGCGACATGACCCAGGCATTCGACTATGTACATCATGCTACTCTTGTAAAAAAACTCGAAGTCTACGGGATTAGAGGCAATGTCCTTAATTTGCTTAATTCGTACCTACAAGATAGAAAACAAATAACTGAAGTCAATAAAATTAATATAGTGAGTAAACATGAAGAGATATTTCGGTCTTCAGAGCGTAAAGTATTATTTGGGGTACCGCAAGGGAGCGTTTTGGGTCCCTTTATATTTATTTTATACATAAATGACCTACCGAAATCTATTGAACTACCTTTAACACTATTCGCAGATGATAGCACGATTACAATAGCTTGTAAAAGTATAGATACGTATGAGAGTGAAATTAATAATAGTTTAAAACAGACGGTAAACTGGCTAGACGCAAACAATTTAAAGATAAATTTGTGTAAAACTAAAGTTATCCATTTTAGACAACATACCCCTAGTATTAACTTAAATATACACTATAATAATGATACCATAGAAGAAGTTGAAACTACGAAATTCCTGGGTCTCGAAATAGATAAAAAACTAAATTGGAAATCGCACGTTGATACTTTATGTAAGAAAGCGAGTAAGTCTGCATACGCTCTACACACATTATCACCTATAATAAACACGGATGCTCTTCTTACTGCGTATTATGGGATAGTAGAATCACATTTACGGTATGGGATCATATTTTGGGGAAACTCTACTGAAAGAGAAACCGCCTTCAAGGTACAAAAAAGATGCATTCGAGCGATGTTTAAACTTAAACCTACTGATAGTTGTGAACCGTACTTTAAAAATTACAAAATATTAACATTGGCTTGTCTGTACATATTAGAAGTAGCTGTGTTTGTAAAGACAAATCCGAGTCGTTTTAGACGTCTATCCGATGTGGTACCTCGCAATAGACGCGATAACAGTCAGCTTTGTCTGGAGTCAGCCAAGACGGCACTTATGGGCAAAAGTGTCTACTGCATGGCTCCAGTCATTTATAACAAATTGCCAAAGACATGGAAAGAGCTTCCGCTTTCATTATTTAAAAAGACACTCCGAAGCTTTTTAGTGGAGAAAGCATATTATAATATTAAGGAGTTCTTAACTGAGAAAGATTTTTAAAGCTAGTGTATACAGGATGTCCAAGAACCTGGCGTCCAACTGGATTCCCACGATGCCCCAAGTTCTAACAGTACTCAGAAAAATATTTTAAAAAATCCACCCCATGTACTTACAGAATTATACTGATTTCAAAAAAAAAGGGGAAATGAGCACCCTGTGACATACTTTTGAATGCTGTGACTGCTAATGCTGATAATTTCGATATTTCTTGGAGGTTTTGTAATCTAGGGTATTGCTGTGTCTAAATAGAATGTAAAAATAAAGTACTTATTGTACCATTTTAAAATAAAATATTATTTTAACTAAAGGTGATATGGAAAACTATTGAATTTCGCAACTTTGACCGACTGTAGTGTAAAAAAAATGTACCAAAATAGTATGGCAAGTGACGTCAAATTTTGACGCGTTTATTCCTCTTTTTAAAAAGGTATAATACTTACACATTAATTTGAAAAAAAAAATTTTTGATAATATTTTTACTCAACAACCCAATTTTTACGATGTCTTACAGAATTCTTAGAAAGAAAAATTTACGACGAATTGAATCTAACCTCTAAAGAATTACTATTGTATGCTCATAAAAATAACAACAGGCCTCTCAAAAAACAGGTTAGACCGTAAGGGACGGTATGTGCATGCATCTCACCATAGTGATTCGTTATTACAACAGGAGGGAGCAAGACAGAAACTATCTTTGCGATTTGCTGGTTCTTCTTTATGGTACCCCATTATTCAGGTAAGAGTGAGGGAGAAAAAGGTTAGAGGTGCGAGTGAGATAGATAGTGACGCTATCTGGGATCGTGCTATTTAGGATAACAGTACGGTCAGTACGCGTCACTGCCTCCTGCCGTTACTACGCACCTCTCTCTTATTGTTACCATTGATCACGTACTACGATTTAAAGCTTTGTTTATTGGACTCGATTACTCTTTGTGCTCTGGACTTTGAAACGAACTCTTTACGACGACCTTTGCCTGTGTTTGGACAGTTTGTGTTTTGTGTGTGCTACCATGGCGACCTACACTCCGCAAGAATACGCAAATATGCACTACATTTATGGAGAATGTAGAGGTAATGGACGAGCTGCAGCGAGACTTTACAGAGAAAGGTATCCGAGGGCTACGCGATATCCCGACCATCGAGTTTTCATTAATGTGCACAGATCACTATGTGACGGGCGGTTCCCCAATCAAGTAGCTGGTGAAGGACGACCCGTAAATGACTTCATACGCGATGAAGTTTTAGAGGCGGTGTCGGCAAATCCAAGCATCTCTGTGCGAGGAATAGAAGCTGATACGGGGATACCGAAGAGCACAGCACACAGTATTCTCCAAAAAGAAGAATATCATCCGTACCACGTACAGCGAGTGCAAAGTCTTTTACCTCGAGACTATCCGAGCCGAGTCGCGTTTTGTGAAACAATCCTGCAAAAACATCGAGAAGACGAAAACTTTATCGACAAAATTTTGTGGTCAGATGAATCAACATTTAAGAAGGATGGCTACATGAACCTACACAACTTGCACGAGTGGCATGTGGAAAATCCGCACTTGATGCGAGAAGATAGATCCCAGTACCGGTTCAAAGTGAACATGTGGACCGGTATTCTCTGTGGGAATATTATTGGTCCATTTGAGATGCCCGAGAATTTGACTGGCGAATCATATTTAAATTTTCTTCAAAATGATTTGCCAAACTTACTAGAAGAGACCCCACCAGATATGTGGTTCCAACACGACGGCTGTCCAGCACATTTTCGCGTATCCGTTAGAGAGTTTTTGGACGAGCAATACCCGAACAGGTGGATTGGGCGATCAGGAACAATCCCGTGGCCAGCCCGCTCACCTGACTTAAATCCGCTGGATTTTTTTTTCTGGGGAACTATGAAGGAGCTCGTTTATGCGAAGCCCATTAATGACATCGCTGACCTTCGTGAGAAGATAACACAAGCAGTGCAGGTGATACGTCAAAAAAGTTACTCGCGAAACATAAAGCGGTCCTTTTTAAGGAGAGTGAGAGCTTGTATTGCCGCGGGTGGTCAACATTTTGAACATTTATTGTAATAAAATATCTTTAAACTAACATTCTTTGCTTTTATTCTACTGGGAACCCATCTACCTGTGTGTATTTCCTTCTTGCTCACTCTTGGAACCGAAGTAAATAATAGTAGTAACATAACAGTTTCTAAGATAAGAAAGGGTCCGACAGTTACCGTTAGTAGGTAGCCACTTCGTAAAAATTGGGTTGTTGAGTAAAAATATTATCAAAATTTTTTTTTTCAAATTAATGTGTAAGTATTATACCTTTTTAAAAAGAGGAATAAACGCGTCACAATTTGACGTCACTTGCCATACTATTTTGGTACATTTTTTTTACACTACAGTCGGTCAAAGTTGCGAAATTCAATAGTTTTCCATATCACCTTTAGTTAAAATAATATTTTATTTTAAAATGGTACAATAAGTACATTATTTTTACATTCTATTTAGACACAGCAATACCCTAGATTACAAAACCTCCAAGAAATATCGAAATTATCAGCATTAGCAGTCACAGCATTCAAAAGTATGTCACAGGGTGCTCATTTCCCCTTTTTTTTTGAAATCAGTATAATTCTGTAAGTACATGGGGTGGATTTTTTAAAATATTTTTCTGAGTACTGTTAGAACTTGGGGCATCGTGGGAATCCAGTTGGACGCCAGGTTCTTGGACACCCTGTATATAATATTTTTTGTACTTAGTTCTTTGTGTAATATTTTAAAATTGTATTTAATTATTTAGTTATAAGTTGAATGTTTTAAATCTTTTGCATGCCTATGTGGTAAAATATGGCTGAACTTTTATATTGTTTGTCATCATTTACCGTTACCTATATTTGCAAAATAAAATTATCTTTATCTTTATCTTTATCTTTAAATCCGATAATAATTGTCAATTTTTTAAGAACTTTCCATTAATCGGAATAAAGTTTTAAATACAAAAACTGGCTCGAATGTTTAGGGCTTGGACTGAATTTAGAAATCGTTTTCTAACAAGACGGTTTGAATTTAAAAACATCGCCTAGATTTTTGAAATATTCCTTTTAGACAAATAAATGTTAGCTCTCAAACTAACTGGAATTGAGACACGTTTAATACATTATTACATTATGTAAATACATATATCTTTTCTTCTCAAACGTAACTAAATATATGTAGGTACACTTCAAGGAATCTCAATTACATTTCACTGAAGTTCAAGTTAGTAAACATAAATAATTCAAATAATTCTGAGAAAAGCAAAAATGAAATGAATAAATATGAACATAGTTTTATCATCAAGATTACGTGTTCTGAGAAAAGGTGGGCTGAGGTTTTCAATTGTACTTTACGAAAACAGAAAATGGGAAACTCCTATTTATAAATCTTGGAATCATGTGAAAGACTGTTATTCAATCGTTCAGTCCATGCAAAGTTAGTAGATAAAGCTTTGAATGAAACGTGCCGGATCATCACTGGTTGCCTCAAATCGACCCCGGTGCTAATGCTGTATCCACTAGGTAGAATAGCTCCACCAGAAGTTCGTAGAGCGGTGGCAAGCTCAACTGAAAGAGCCAAGATGGCTTCCGACTCCCGACACCCTTTGCACGGTTACCTCCTCGTGTCACAAAGGCTGAAAAACCGCAACAGCTTTTTAAAGTGTTTGTCCTCCCACTCATTGGCGAACGGTCTGAGGAAAGGCTGAAGCTGTGGCGAAATATTGCTTCCCTGTCAAACCCATTCGTTTCACCTGCTGAAAATGTCCCACCAGGACATGAGTTGCCTTGGCTTACCTAGAAGTCTTTAAATAGACTCCGGACTCAGGTAGGCCGAAACAAAGAAAATCTGCTCAGGTCGAAATTCTCAGATGACTCCGCCTTGGAGTGTAAATGTGGTGCCGTCCCACAAACAATGGGGTACTTCTTTCTTTTTTCTTCTTTTTAAGTACTTTATCGCTGAGCGATAACGTCACCCTGTAACATAAGCACAATCAACTAAAACTAATAACAGTTAACACTTACTTTAAAATAAAAAATGTCAGTTTGTACAGTATCCTAGCTTGTTCCAATAGAGGACAAGCCAGGATAGCATTACATTCTCCAATATTGTACTTATTTGTTGGACAAAGTAAGCAAAAAAAAAACACGTGTGGCACTCGGGGACTGCCGCGGTAAAGCTATTGCATAGCATTTTTTATCAACTTATGCAATTATAATTATTTATTTATTTTTTATTGATGCAGTATTTTTTTTTCTTTGATATTAATTCAAGTACAGTCGTACCATATACATACACGTTAAGCGAACGCTCGGCCGAGCTACATGATAGGCGACGTGGGGGGTGTTAGGTTTTATTTTCGTTACGGAATTTCTTGATTCGGTCGCCGCGCTCAAAGCCCGCAATAAAAGCTATGCAATAGCTTAAAAAAAAAACGCAAAGCTTCATTTCGCACACACTCCATCAAAACATGTTGCACATCTTAATATCGTGTCCAGCGTGACCTGCAAGCTGCACGCTACAGGAGTCGATGGACGCTACTGAAGGTGCCAAGCTTGTAGCCAAATTCTGGGCTGACTCTATTAAGTTGCTATCAAAATGCTAAGAAGAATTGATGGTGAAAAGGACATTTCGCACACAGAAGTATACTCAGAATTGGGTATGAAGAGTGAAGCAACATTCTTTCTACTACAGCCGATCTTTTTTGTAAAAATCTCACCGTGTAAACTTTAACGTTCTTTATTTTATTTTTTTATTTTACTGTCAATAGTGATAATCTCTAGCATCAGGTGGATTGACAGGACACTCAAGCTAGCAAGCACTAAGTTTTCACGGTGAGATTCTCACAGAATAGGTCGGCTGCATTATTATTTTGTTTCTAAAGCCGCCACTTTTTCTTTTACATCAATCATTATGGTCAAATAATGATGGATGTTAAAAGAAAAATCTTACTGTATCTGGTCTATCTTTCAGTCAAAGCGCAAATATCAAAGTGATTGTAAAATGAATTTAAATTCACTTATTATTATAAATACACTGTTATACACCAAACCTTAGAATTTCGCGTCATCTTCGAGCTAATTCAACATTATTTAGATCACTTTGTATCGTGTTGATAAGCGGCAAGGCTACTTTTTCAGGTAGGCACATGCCTACCTAAAAAGAAACCAGTGGGGTAATTACGTAACACACTAACAGTAGGAATGGGTTTCATTTTGACAGTTCAACAACATTCATTGCGTTATTTACGTTGTTGAGCAGACAAATTTTTTGAACATATGAAGCTATGGATTAGCAATAGGCTTCAAAATGATTCAGATTGTGATAGATAGTGTGTTACGTAATTAGGGTGCTGGTTTGTCTATGAAACAAGCCTCTGGGATAGATATCTCGGAGGCTTGATTCATAAAAAAACCTACAGCTCAAACAGGGAATCGAATTAAATCAAAACCTCACGTATCAAAGCTATTCTTTCCACCACCAGACTACCAAACAATGTAATAAGCAAATAGCAGTCCTCTTAACTCATAAAAGATCACACATAAAATAATAAAAATCCGTAAATACTGATATTTCCTTCCCTCCTTATATATCTTCATCTTAGCTCGACTCAATATCTTATTGCACATGGTGAATTCGAGGCTTCGTCTAAAAATCAACATTTTTTCACGACGACTTGCCTGCTCCTACTGAAGAAATAATACTACAAGACTGCTTCTCTCTGCTTCATATACATTGCGGCTTTGTTCAGAAGTTTAGGTACGGTGGTAGTATATACACGGCAGTGTATGTCGTACATTTGCAGACGTTTTGTTAAGTTGTGTCTTGGGTACGGGTAACGCTGAACGTTACAAAGTGCGAGCCTTTTGTCTCGATTAGGGTGGTGTTCCGCTGTTGCGTTTAATCGTAAGGATTTTTATTTAATCTTTATCTTTTCTCTATAAAAAATTATTAAACTAGCTAAAGACTTTAGCTAGTGTAATTCTTTTTTATAGAGAAAAGATGTAGCTTACACAGTAACAACTTGTACAGACACAATATATTCTTGAACGTATTTTGTTTTGTGATAAGTAATTATTTAAAATATTTTTTGTAAAAGCTTAACCCTATTATTTTATGCTGGCTTTCAGAATAGGCACAGATAAGAAATGTTTTGATAAGGCCATTCACGCCGTTTATAATTCTAACTTTTGAATTATTTATGTAAGCATACTTTTCTAGCGTCTTAACTGATCGTCTATTTAGGTAATAAAACGACATTTTACATTATAATAACAGTTCTTCCACCAACAATCACACATCACAACACCAACTACACTCACGACAAGACACCCACGCCAGAAAAACCCACAATACGCTTGTCCTCCGCTTTAGCGAGAGCCCTCACTAACCCGAGGGCGGGCGGCGCGCGCAGCTGGCCGCCATTTCTATCTGCAGTCGTACCTCGCGCGGCCACCTCGCGCCATGCAATAGCCGAGCACATTACATAAGACCAGTCTACAAACAATCATCAACATCAGTGATCAGTGTTATATAACTAAAATAACATTACAACTTAAAATATAACAGTGCAAGTGTTATTTTTTAATTGTGCAAACGGACGCTCTAGTTTTATCAGGTACGGTTCTCAGTATATACATTTTTGTACACACGCTACGGTTAAAGTATATAGTTTTATATTTACTATGTTTTTTTTTATGCTTGAATGGTTTTTAGTTGCTATTTTTGTGGGTTTTAGTGTTATTTTTGTGTTAAAGTGTTATTTTTGTTAAGTTCTCGTAGTTCAATGTTTGGTTTATCGATTATTTTCTAATACGATCTAAGTTTTACCGCTTTTATGTTTTTTAAACCACACGTTATTAAATTTGTAATTTTTTTGTAGAAATTTTTCGGTTCGTTCATTATATATTGTGTAAAATAGGTTTGAATCAGAAATTAGTAAATGAAAATCAGTTTTTATGTTGAGGTTAGGTTATGTTTCGAAGATAGGTATATCCTGGAGATAAATATCTACTCAAGTATATTTTCTAACTTAAAGTAACTACTTAAATATAATAAAGCAAAAAGCCTTGTATTTCCCCCAATCAGTTTCAATGACCATGCTCTCTAGAAGGTATTGACCTCGCGGTTTTTCGATAGCGTACCCACAGAACTTAAAAGATTATATCGTGCTCTTGTTTCGTTATTATTTTTTACTTTTAGTTCTTAAAACATATATATTATATCGTGTGAATTTTATGAAATAAAATTATATGTTTTATGATTAGATATTATGATTACCGTATATTTAGATTGGATTCTGGTACTTACCTACCCACATTTTTAATTAGTAAGTTACGTTTTAAAATAGCGTGTAAGATTTCGAAAGATTTTTTTGATGTAATTTACTTGCGTTTTATAACTATTATCGAAAACTTTGATTCATTTATACCGATTCTACGTCACTTTAAATAGAAAGATAAAGAAAGGAATTAAGAGGCTGTTGAAGTGATTAAGGTTCAATATTGATTGTAGGACTTCGTAGTAAAACACACACACGTACGTCTTTACTGAATGATGATTTATTCCGATCTACTTTAATGAGCAAGATAGACAATTATATATTTGTACCGAACAGAGGCTAACGACAAAGCATGAGCAGCGAACAGAAGTGTGTGGAAAAGCAAGGCCTTTACAAGGAAAGCCATCACAAGGAATGCCCTCACAAGGAAGGTCCTCACAAGGAAGGCCCTCATCCTGTAGTGGGACTATACAGGCTAGGTAGATGGTATCATATTCAATCGCTTATATTGTTCATTTACAAAATTAGGGACAAACTCTTAAGGGGGAAGCGCCAGGGTAGGCCACAATATAAAAATTTTCTTAAATTTTTTGCAATTTGCAGGTCAGTATCAGGTTGTATTGTGATAAAAATATGATTCGCGACCGTAACAAATACGGCTTTACAGAATTATAATAATAAGAATCAGCAATATAACTCCTTGAGTTAGAATTGGCCTTAAATGTTTTGGTTTCATGAAATAGTCATTCAATAGGGTAATATAAAGTTATATATAGTTAGAATATGAGTTGTATTCATGATTTTAATGATCATAACTCTGTAAATATATACTTGTTACGGTCGCGAATCATATTTTGTTCAACATAGAACCTGACACTGACCTGCAAATTGCAAAAAACGTAAGAAAATTTGAATTTCGCGGGCTACCCAGGCGCTTCCCGCTTAAAGCAGCGGTAAAAACGCTGTAAGAGGACCCGTGGTCAGTAAAGATAGCTGTAATAGGCTCTAAGAACATGCAAATAAGATCTAAATCATGTTGAAATATGATAAGGAAGTTTTTGCGCCATTTAGGGATGCCCCAGAACGGGGAGCAGTTTTTCTAAGATGTCTTTGTCCATGACATGGCATGTTATATCGATAAATCAACTACCTAGGTGCTTGATCCTTGATTGGACAAAGCAGAGCCTACATACAGTACTTAATTTATCCGAAAGTAGTGGAGTGCCCACTATAGGTACCCTCTTGAGTGGCTACTTAGCCTTTGTGCAGTGTAGGATGGTAACTATTCCGTCCTGTTAATTTAACACTCCTGCAAAAGCTTACCTGGATTTCCAAGCTGTTGACCAAACGGCTGCCCGGTTTAGAAGATTAGAAAGATCGTCATTTACGATGTCCTATTAATATTTCAGCTGATAAAATTCTTATCAATCTAGAAGACCCGCCATCTTGGCAGTCTACTTCGAACATACAGACTATAGCATTCATTCATTACCTTTTCTAAGGTTTTGTAATGCGCGAGGGGATCCCAATTAATGCAGGTGCCTGTACCTTTATGAAGCAATTATCTAGAATTCGTCTGGGGCAATAAGATAGGTCGAAACAGTCCGCTAGGGGTTACATCGACCGCGTTGACATTAATAGGGCAAATGGTTGTGTTTGGGTTTTGGGTCATAGGGCTCACGCTGACGGTGGAATTTTGGTCGACCTTAAATGGATTACAGATCGGATGAAGATTACATTTAGGTTCCACTAAAGATTACAAATCAATAGAACTACAAATATCTTAGACATGTACGGTCACCAGGGTCGTCGGATATAGTTGAAGTTTAGTAAGAAACCGATGGATGTTTTCGAATAAAATTTAATTTAATTAATAGAAAACAAACAGTTAATTTATCAAATTAAATGATCATAGAAAGCCCTTGGGTTTCCTTGATTGCTTGCTTGCGGTTAGTTATTTTAAGTATTTCGTGCCAGCTAGCTAGTTTGTAGTTCTTGTTGTAGTTGGTACAGGCGCATATACTGGGGGTGGGGGGGGAAGGGGTTGATCAACCGTGTACTGGGGTCCTAACTTTTTGTTGTACGCAAGTTTTAAGGATCCTATTTAGGACTTTAAAAAGCGTTTAAACTGCGGTAGCTTCAGACAAAGAATCAACCATACAAATCTTTGCTCTATCCGAAGATCAAACCCCCAACGTTGTGCAAAAAGCCAATCGCATTATTACACGTACGTAGCAATAGTAAAAGTAAAAATATGCATGAGAATTCTTGTAACTTTAATCTCATAATTAATTGCCTTTTAAACTCATAGTGAGCGATATTGGGTATTACAGCCACAGTTTTGCAGCGAGGTGTATAAAGAGATTTAATGAAGTGCCAATCACTGCGAACGCTCGACTACTGTTGTGCTGAACCCGTCGTTTATACCTCACATCAATGTCTGCCTGTTCAGGATTACTTTCTACCTCGATCCTGCCTTGAGTCTAGGAAATTGGATCTGGCGTGTATTACCCAGAACTTATAGTTTGTGATCACGGACTAGAAAAAAAAGAAGGACTCCGCGCCACGCGTATCGAAAGTGAAGCACTATAAATGTTGGATCGTTTGTACAAACATGCCTCACGCTCACATTTACATCATTAGGTGCCGACCGGCCGACATTACGGTGTCATTGTAGGTACTGTTTACGTCAAGTAATAAAATAAAGTAATGCCTTCTTGTGTTGTGAAATGGTGTAAAAATAATTCTACATCCCTGAAAAAGTGTCAAGGAATAACATATCACAAGTAAAACTTATTTACACACATAGATCGGTACGGTGCTTCACTTTCGATATGCGTGGCGCGGAGTCCGTCTTTTTTTTCTAGTCCTTTTTTGTGATAGTCTATGTTAGGGTCGGATGTTCTGTTATTTCTACCGAGTGCGTACTTTAGTATCTCAGAAATTCAGCACTTCGGTTCACCAGTGGTTATCGTCAAAATCGATTAAGGGATTTTGTTAATACGATCGACAGCAGCATCGTATTCTTGTGTATTCTTGTGTTATTGGGTTTTTCCATTAGCAAATTTCTTAGTAACAGCCCGGAGTTTGGAAGTAGGCGGTGTGGTACCCCCGTGCTTCGGAAAGCACGTTAAACCGTTGGTCCTGCGCCGGACCTCTCTCCGGTCGTGTCGAATTGCAGACCCATTGCACCCAGGATTTTGTAATATCTCGATTTAAAAAGAGTGTCCTTTGAGTTTTTTGCCCGTTCTTCTCCATAGAGATCTACGTTTTGGAATGGGCAACTAGCTTTAACTTTCTTACTAACTGACCGACTCTTTAACAATTCAAAAGTGCCTGATTTAAATGGTTTAATTGAAATAAATGCTTTGAGTTTGAGTTTGAGTTTATTGGACTATGAAAGCGAGGGAAGAGAGAATGCACCTGTGTTTCACACACTTGTGCACTATAATATCTCCCGCGCCGTTGAGATTGGCCGCCATGACCGAAATACGGCCTGGAGGACTATATTCTTGCGCTAATAAATTAGTTAGTTGTTCCGTTTGGTTTGCAAAAATAGGGATCTTACTATAGCAATATTGTCTTAAAACCATTAATCATAGGGATAATTAGGGGTCCCACCCATTGTCGTTATGAATTTCTAAAAAAATCTATACGGTTAGTTGGAAAACCGAAAGTCAAGCTTCTGATATACCCTAGAATGTCGGTATTGTCGAGTTATTTGGCTGTATACTTTTAAGTCAGACTCATCGCGATAGATTGGACTAGACAAATAAAAAAGGCAGCCTGATGAAAGAAAGAAAGAAAGAAAGAAAAATAGTTTATTCTGCACAAACAAAACGTACCTAACAAATGAACGACATTAAATTAGAGACATACAAAATAGCCAAAAGCCTAGTATTCATGTTATAAAAGTTTCACAATTTTGTCTATTGCTTGATGCTAAAGCCAGGGACCAAAGACAGGAGTGTGACCACAGAGTACATTTTATATAGCGTGTGACTTACTACAATAACCTTCCAACATAATCCCTTAGCTCTTTTTTTCCACCAAGAAAAGTATTGTTTCCACTAAACGTAATTTAGGAAGAAAACTGATGCAAGTGAAAGGGATAGAACAAACTCTTGTATGGCTTTATAAAGGGGGAGGGGGGATTAGCGGGGATCAGAGGGGCAATAGCATGTAACTCGTGTTACTGACTTACTTATTCACGGTTATTTACCTTACAGGGTATCAGCTGTACGGTGCAATGTCGATAAGGGATGATGTTTGTTTTGTCAGTGAGTTATCGTTTGAGGTGTTTTTTCTTGTTTACACATACTCATACATGAATCTACGCCTTTTTTCCAAAGGGCTAGGCAGAAACTACAGAACGCTACCTGCTACGATCTTTACATACTCCTTTTGCCTCGTTTATGTTCGTACATCTGGTCAGACATGCACACCGGTTGCGAGTACTACGCACCTGACCTTTCTGAAGAACATCACCAATAAGGTCACTATATGTTCTAATAGGGCGTCCCCTCCCGGAGTTTCCACTTACATCTGCCTTGTAAATACATTTTGTTAGTCGCCTTTCATTCATACTCTCAACACGACCAAACCATCTAAGCATACCCTTTTAAATTTTTGTCACTACATCTTCTAAATTTTGTGTCTGTATTGAACGTCATGTAGTGACCTTATTGGTGATGTTCTTCAGAAAGGTCAGGTGCGTAGTACTCGCAAACGGCGTGCGTGTGTGACCAGATGTATGAACGTAAACGAGGCGAGAGTATATAAGGATCGTAGCAGTCGGCGTTCTGTAGTTTCCGCCTACCCCATGGGAAGAAAACGTGAGTTTATATATGTATGTGACTTTAAGAAGTAGACTAGGTAGGTACATTTAATTTTATTTCAAATTACCAAAAATGTATTGTGTCTTTCTATATTTTTTAATCTGGTGTGGTATATATGTAAATGCTATGTGGTGACGATTGTACATGCTTGGTTAGAAGTACTTCACCTATTCCCTTTTCGCTTTTTTCCATTACAAGTCGATGTATGATGGTCAGTCAAATCTACCGGTCTAAATATAGATCATTGGCTCGGATCAGGCTTTTCATTAATTAACACTCTTGTCTTACACTCAGGCGTTATCCTAGTTAATTTTCTCGACAGGATTGTTTGAGTCGTAATTAATGAAGAATCTAGGTTTACCGCCTGTTGATTTCTGATTCGCTCAGGATAAAGGCTCGCGCAGACAGGCGCGACGTGACGGTGCGACGCGATTCTGGTAGAATAATTTTCTTTAAGTTTTCATAGAAATAATTGTTCTTCTAGAGTTGAGTCGCGCTGCCGTGTCGCGCGTTTCTGCGTGAGCCTTAGAGGAAACCTTCTCATTGACGATTTGTTAGTATATCAGTCACTAGATGAGTCGTCGATATTAAACTGATCAGCTATCTGGATACGATAGTTCTGTACATATATGTCAGAGAATAATATGTATTCATATGGAAAGGTAGATTAAGTATAATGAGTTGAGCTGCACGATTACTGACAAATGCGTGCACTGACTGGACAGGTCCACTCAATCTGTGTGGTTTTTCCTCAAAAGACCATTTCAGACACACATCTGCGTGGTCTTCACATGATCTGACCAAGATTATGTCTGGACTTTAAAAGAGACTGTGACCTCTGAGTTTGTTTCGGCCTTTCTTCTCAGAGTAGTCAGATAGGAAACGCCGACCTCATCTAGTTTTTAAAATATGATTGACGTGTAAAAGTGTTTGTTCAAACCTACTTACAGAAATAAAATCATTTATCATTATCATTTATCCTTTAATCAATAGTAATTTGAAAAGGTTATTGTGCGATCGAATACCTTGCTGATATAACTAAGCCTCTAGGTAGATAATCATTCAGAAATGCTTTAAAACCTTTTAGACATTATCATACAAATTCTAGCAGCAAATAAAGTTTACTATAATAAAAACCCATAATGACCCATTTCTAAATACAGGGTTATTGATAATACGTTGGCAATCCGTTATCAAAGGGGATTTAGGGGAGGTCATTTGCAACCAAATGACATCTGATGACCTCTATGCGAATGTCAATAGTTTCAGAGTAATTTGACATTTTATATTTTTTTGGCGGTACACAACATTGAAAAATTATAAAAAAAGAAGATGCATGATTTTTTAATATATTATTATCTGCTTCTACCTCAAGATACATATAATAATTAACCGTAAACTAAACAATTAATTTTAATAGTTTTTAAATCAGAGCTACAATTTTCATCATTTTGACAAAAATAGTCGATTTCTGCACAAAACACGGTAAACTTTATCAGCAGAACATTCTAATAACATGTACAACTTCTCAGCTTTCCAATGAGATATAATAAGACACCAGATACATACAAACAAAAAAAAAACACGTGTGGTACTCGGGGACTGCCGCGGTAAAGCTATTGCATAGCATTTTTTATCAACTTATGCAATTATAATTATTTATTTATTTTTTATTTATGCAGTATTTTTTTTTCTTTGATATTAATTCAAGTACAGTCGTACCATATACATACACGTTAAGCGAACGCTCGGCCGAGCTACATGGTAGGCGGAGTGGGGGGTGTTAGGTTTTATTTTTGTTACGGAATTTCTTGATTCGGTTGCTGCGCTCAAAGCACGCGATAAAAGCTATACTCCAAAATGGTTGACATAGATCATCGGGGGTCATTTGGTTGCAAATGACCTTCCCTTCATCCCCTTAGTAGATTGCCGACGTATTACCAATAACCCTGTAAATAAATGTTATAAATTAATGTCGCTTTCAGTGTGTTTATGTGACCGTGTTGTTCTTCAGAACTACGCAACTTATTATGGAGTTTTCACTATCATTTAGAGATTTATTACGGAAGGTTCATGTTGATATTACTATTTAATTTAGATATATATAGCAAAGAATTCTCGATGTTTTGACATGTCGCCACTTTAGTACATTGTTGCATGCAAAGTAGGTACGGGTCGCTAGACTAATAGTATAGTCTAAACCAGGGATTCCCAAAGTGGTCAATATTGACCCCTTGGGGTCGATATTGGTTTCCCAGGGGTCGATATAAACGAAAACTGATTTTGGGGGTCAGCGAGGTCTAAAAATCGACCCCTATTAATTAACACAAGTTCTTTTTTAAAACATTTAAGACACTGTATAAGTTGTGTTACGTGTTACATCCATCACAATTATTTTTTTATCTTTACTTTGCGATTTTAATGTTTTTTTCAAAAAATAATTACCTGCATAAGTATATTTATGTAATTTGTATGAATAATTATTAATTACACTTGATATTTACTGAATTTTATGTCTAAGTATTTTGTTAAATTTTACTTACACTTAAACATCCGCAGTTTTTAAATTGTTAAGTATTTTGTATCAATAGGAAAAAAACTAGAGATAGGATTTTTAAGGTAATTTGGCTATGAGGGTCCGGGGGCTGGAGGGGTCATTTTGGAAAAGGGGTTTCTTGCCCAAAATAGTTTGGGAATCCCTGGTCTAAACTAATATTACAAAGAGAAAATATTTGATTTTTTGTATGTTTATTTGTCTTTTCTTTCACGCTAAAACGATTGAACGGATTTGTATGAAATTTGGCACAATGGGTAGACCATGATCTGGATTAGGGAGGATCGCGTAGGATGCTTTTATCCCGATATTGTCACGAGATCGATACTTATGCGGGTGAAACCGAGGGGCACAGCTAGTATATTCATAAACCACATCTCAGTATCTATATCTACTAGGAACGCAGATAACTGCAGCTGTCCATTCGCCATTTTCCTTTCAACTCTTACATTGTCTACCTCTTTTCAGACAAAAAACGAACCGTAAAATCCCATGTAATTTAAATGAAGTCAGAATTGGACGCGAAAGATGTCACGACGCGAAGTGCTGCCGCGGAGCCTAAAATAAACCTTTGGAATATATTAACTGAGTCAGACTGTTACGTAGTCACTAGTCTGAATAACTGAGATCTTAATTTACCTACAGTTTCAGAGTTACACATCATACAGGATTTTTTGAACCAGTGCACGAACTGTAACCATGAATTCAGCACATGATTCTAGACCCTCTAGTGCAGAAAATTTAGGTCGGTCATTAAAAAAAAATTCTGCTGTTTCATTGAAAAGTGCAATACCTACGCAGTCAAAATGTATGGCAAAACTAATAAAAAAAAAAAAAATACGAAACATTTCTATGCTAGGGCGTATAGAATCATATGCTGAATTCATGGTTACAGTTTACGCACTGGTTAAAAATGTATCCTGTATAACTGTAGGAATATCGTGGTTAACTGACAGATGACATTTATGTTGACCAATACCCTAATTGCGTAACACACTATCAATCACAATCTGAATAATTTTGAAGCCTGTTGTTAATCCATTGCTTCATATTAGAGATGAAATGGATAGCAGTTTAGCCGGATACCGGTTACCGGATATTCGGCCAACCTTGTAGCCGGATAGGCGGATATTCAGCCGCCGAATATCCTGTGGGACGTTGCCGTTTGGTGCATTGCACGAAGCTAGCTTGCGTAGGCGTCGCGCGAACGATCGGGTGGACTCGGTCCAGTTCGGGTCTTATCGTTAATAAGTGAAGTTAACAATTGTTTCTTTCATTGACTTATTTTATTGATTGCAGCGGTCTGTACAGGCCAAATTTTTTTTTTCTGCAGCTGGCCTTATTTACGAAGACAAGTGGAACCGCTTGCTACCTCTTAATGCAGAGAAATTTGTATTCATTCACCATAATTTGCCCTTAGTGCAGTATGAGTAGTAATTCATTTTCTAAGTTGTAGAATTGTCATTTGATTACTGATTGTGTTTTTTAAGTGATACTAATTAAATAAAGCGATTCATTATCTTTTTTTTTTAATTAGGTATTCGGCCGGATAGTATTTAGGCCACCGGATAGGCCGGTTACCGGATAGTGACCGGATACCCATTTCATCTCTACTTCATATGTTCGAAAAATTTGTCCGCTCAACTACGTAAATAAGGCAATGAATGTTGTTGAACTGTCAAAATGAAAACCATTCCTACTGTTAGTGTGTGGGTAACACACTAATTACCCCGATGTTTTTATCTATGGATTTTCTCGGATGATTTAATCTTAATCGAAGCTCACTTTGAAGCGAGAAGATAATTTTCGCCTCAGATTAAGCGACCCATGAAATAGCTTAGAGTTCATGATTATTAAATGTTTCAGTGAGAAGGTACAAGATAAAATATCAGTAAAGAGTCTACAATATTTTATTTTCAGGAAAGTTAAGAGTAATGTTTAATTAGGGTACCCCAAAAAATAAATCTCATTCAAACTTCAAGGTCCTTTTTAAACCTTAACATAAAAACCTAGATTTTAATCAGAGACCCAGTTATACTAGAACACCTACTAGGTAGGCACTTAAAATGTTTAATAAATTATTAAAGTCTAATTTTGATAAACTGTGCGGTAACCTTTGTGGAAGCACTAACACTTATGCCTGTTTTCACGAACACCAGACGACACCTAATTGTAATGCCTAAACAAAAGCGAACTGTTAGATTTAAAACTCTAGACTCACCGCCGAGGGTTGAAAATCCAACGTGCAAATAACTTAGGTGTCGCCTAGTGTTAGTGTAAACGGCCATATTACTTACTTCGTAAACTACCATTAAAAGTAAGCCTAAAATATAGCAATAAATTAACTAGGTTAGACCAGTCCAGTTGGGGTTTAATAGCTAATGTAGAGTTTAGGTACTGAGTACTAACTACAAAGTTTGTACAATGGCGCATAGTAGATTTTGTTGGGCAGCCACTGGACTTTGAACTAAGCCAAAAATAATGCTATATTTTAGTGGTTGAAAAAATAAAGAGAGTTAGAATTTAATATTAGTTATTCCAGGATTTAGACAATATTGTTAATTCGACAGACACACGATCTTTATTTGCAACATCCTTACTAATGTTATAAATGCGAAAGTAAGTTTGTTTGTCTGTTCCGCTTTCATGTTCAAAACTGCTGAATAGATTTGAATGAAATGTGGCACATAAGTGCGAGAAAAACTTTTCTGATAGCGTTAACGCCAGACGCTAACGTCAAAATGTATGGCAATGACATTACCTGCGGAAAAGATACGTAATGTCACGTGGTAAGCAAATGTCAACTCCATAGAATTTGATTTTTTCGTTGGCGTTAACGCTTACAGAAAAGGGATTTTGTCTAGGCCCCCTGACCTGGGTTAGGACATAGGATACCTTTTATCCCCGTGGTACGTTACCGCGTGGGTTAATTTCCGGCCTCCACGCGGCCGAAGCCTCGGGAAAAACCTAGAAATTAAATAGGTACTTTTATAAGAACGTCATTAAATTCTTATTGATAACGAGAGGGGACTACAGAATACTCGTAGTACCTAGTAGGACTTATGTCTATGGCCTACAAAATAAAAGTTGAACCAGCGGGGTGATTGCGTAACACACTAACAGTAGGAATGGATTTCACTTTGAAAGTTCAACAATATTCATTGCTTTATTTACGTTGTTGAGCAGACAAATTTATCGAACATATGAAGCAATGGATTAGCAATATACTTCAAAATTATTCAGATTCTGATTAACAGTGTGTTACGCAATTAGGCTACAGGTTTGGGTGTTTGTGAATTTGACAGTAAATGCAACCGTAATATAGGATAATTTCTTTTAGTAAGGCAATGTTTTTTTAAATAAACAAAATTTATTTCCTCACTGTTATTGATGTCGTCAGGCCAATCGCTCAACGCGCGACAACGATTATCTATCATCATTTGTTACAATTAAAGATATTAAAAGATAACCTGCGGAGTTCTTTTGCTGATCCTTGCCTTCGTAATCGAACTGTATCGGCATCTACAACGCTACATGCGAGCTACGCATCACACCGACGTCACGCAAATTCCTGCATCGCGCAAGCAGAGTTTACCGCGGTTGGAGGATCCTCCCTTTTCTAAGGAGGTATGAGTGAACTTTACACCCTGTTCCTTATACTTCTATAGAACCATAGTAGAACCAACTCTGTTTCAGTTAGTAGCTACAGTTAACAACGACAATAATATACATACATATATATATATATATATATATATATATCTCTATGTATCAATTATACTGAACACAGTATTAAAACAAACGGATAATATATTAAAATAACGGAAATGCTGAAAAGCGGTGTTTGTGTCCATTTAGGATAAAAATACCAAGCCAAAGTAACAGTGTTGACCTAAGTTATTGCTCTAGATGGTTTGTTAATTGGATTCGATTTTGGTTAAGGTCTTAACCAGCACAAAAGGTAAAGTAACAAGCAAGTACATAATATCACGATTCTAAAACAGTGCTTGATTTCCCTCGACACTTGCTGTTACTAGTAAGTCTTAAAATTTAACTGTGTCGAAACTTTGTTGACAGTGTAAATCAGTACTAAGGCCTTAAATCAAGATGAGATTCAATGCTTTAGTCCTGTTTCTGATCCTCTTAGCTTAATTTAAGTGAAATAAATGATACGTCAATTTCTAGGAGGACATAACCTAAGGTACTTTTGTAATGGACAATGGCAATTAAACATTAGATGGCCATCTGGTTTTCAGTTAAAGTGATAAGCTCATGTTAGACCACTATATCGCGTCTAATATTGCGGTCCCTTTAATATAGATTAAAAGGTAGTACTGCAAGCAAGCAGTTAGAAAGGGTAGGGACTGATAGCAGTTCAAAATACCAATTGTAGCGCTACGATCGCCCATTTTGTCACCCTTTGTACAATTTTTGCATTTATATCCGTAATTTATATGGTCTGTTTATACAAAGAGTATGCTTTTCTATTCTATTCTATTTAATTCGAAGATGGTGCATTTGAATCCAAGAGCAGTTTTGACAAGTGTTTATACAGCTCACGAAAGTAATCCAGACGACTTGTCCTGTACCTATAGAGAGTTCTGTCGTGTACATTAACATCTATTATAGTAGATACCCTGCATAGTAATGGTTCTGTAAATGAGCTTTGTTAAACTTTGGTGTATATTAAATATAACTTGACGCCTTGCTTTCCCGAAGGGCTGGGCAGAGGTGTACCTATAGTACACCCACATTTCACCAGTTATGTTTAAGTCCCATGTAATAGGGGGCGAGCCTTTTGTCATCAATCGGGCACAAACCCAGACTCCGGGCTGCTACTGAGAAATTCCAGAAAGAAGAACCCAATAACAGATTGCCTGGCCTGTGAATCGAACCCATGACATGCTCAGCAGTAAAGTCTGAAACCACTAGACCAAGGAAGCAGTGTACAATAAAGCATATTCTATATGGGTACAAATTTATCGAACATTTATGAAGCAATGGATTAGCAATATCCTACAAAATTATTCAGATTCTGACTAATAGTGTGTTACGCAATTAGGCTGCGGGTTTGGGTGTTTGAGAATTTGACAGTAACCGCAACCGTATTAAAGGATAATTTATTTTAGTAAGGCAACGTTTCATGTTTTTTCGTTTCGTTTCCTTGCTGGAATTGGTGTCGTCAGGCCAATCGTTCAAAACGCGACAGCGACTATCATCATTTGTTACAATTAAAGATAGCAAAAGATTACCTACGGAGTTCTTTCACTGATCCCTGCCTTCGTAAATTTTGTATCTATGTATACTTTAGTGTGTCTAAGTTTACTTCTATCCAATGAAGTGCCAACACTATCTCCGAAAGCCTGTACGATCTCATACTACTTACGCTAGGGGCAAGTCTTAAGTTTTAATAGTAGTTACTAGGTGCCTAAGTTTCATTCAAGCTTATGTAGCCGGCATGCATTCATTAGCAACGTTCCAAGTTAGGAACTTAGCCGCATTTTACTTGTTTGTGTACTTACTACGTCCTTGTATGAAAGATGGAAGATGCTCCTTTCAGTGAGAACTAAGTTTTCTTTAAGAATTTATTGAGGACAATTATTGAGCTTTTTGCCCGCGGCTTTACCCGCGTGTAGTTTGGAAATTATCCCACGGGAATGTACTACCGGGATAAAACTACCCTACGAGTTAATCCAGATTATAAACTATCTGTGTTCCAAATTCCATCCAAATCCGTTCAGTAGTTTTTACGTGAAAGAGTAACAAACATCCATCCATCCTCACAAACATTCACCTTAGTAGGATTTAACATTAAATAAAATAAATATTTTTTATGTACAGAAGTGTATACGACACTTATTTTGTTAGTTTTGTCCCGAATAATATGGAGATGCTACTAAGAATTTCAGGATATAATCCTTCTGTGATACGCACCTACGATGTAGGAGAACTTACTAGTCTAGTAAGGTGAAAACAAACCATGTAGCCTGCCTGTTAAGTTATGCTAATAGTATATTGCTATACAAGGGGCTAAAATTACCCATTATATAAGAGGTAGTTTTACTCCCGAGCTATAGCGAGGGAGTAAATAAAAACCGAGTTTTAATGGGTTTTTAGCGCCGTGTCCAGCTCTACTTTTCATTACGATTACGAGAAAATAAAATAATCCAATACAATATTGAAAATTAATTACGATTACTAATTCAATTTGTGATTAAAGAAAATTTCTAAAGATTTCGCGCCAATGCATTTTTACATTTCTTCTGTAGCCGCAACGCAATGCACGCATTCTACCGAAGAGATCGCCGGTATTAGTTCTATTAAAAAAAAAAATATCTTTTTTTATGAAACAGTAATAAGTCGAGTCTTTATTCATGATTATTCTACTTATAAATAAAGACTTTTTCTTTTTTGTAGGCTCGTCGGTAACAGACAAAAATAAAAAACTTTTCCCCCTAGAGGAAAATATGCTATTTTATCCCCGCTCTGGTACGCAACAATGACGGACTTTTTGAGCAAGAGGAGTGAAAAATATATTGCGTAGGAATGCTAATTCGTCCGTCATAATTTTATCCACCTTCTACAAAGTGTTTCTAAAATGGTCTTATTCACTTGTTGGGTTTTTGTGTAGGACGTAAGTTAGCCCTTAGGTCAGGTTTACTTTGAATAATATGTCAAAGTTCTTCCTAACGACAATGCAATGTGGGACGAATGTGGGAGTCTTTAATAAAAAGTCAGTAAATTTTATACAGTACGAATGTTTCCAAGGTTGTGTACGTGTTATAGAAATTAGGTTAAGTTCAGCACTCTAATTACGTAACACACTATCTATCACAATCTGAATCGTTTTGAAGCCTATTGCTAATCCATTGCTTCATATGTTCGAAAAACTTGTCTGCTCAACAACGTAAATAACGCAATGAATATTGTTGAACTGTCAAAATGAAACCCATTCCTACTGTTAGTGTGTTACGTCACTACCCCGCAGGTGGGAAGGTTTGGTTATCACTACGTAGTTTTCATAAGCCCATGACACCGCTCAACTTCGTTTTTGGGTTGCGCGTAGGATAGGTCATGTGGACGTGACCTATGACAAAGTTACCTCTTGATAAAGTACAGGCCTTCAGTAAGTTTAACTTCTTATTCAAATAAATAACTTTCAACAAAGTCATAGGAAAGTTTTTGACATAACTATTGACCTATTATAATCGACCCCGAATATACCTGCCTTTTACAGTCTACCAAAGAATATCGACTACCAAGGTCGATCGAATTGTCAATTGCACAACAACCAATGACCGAGCCCGATCGATTAAAATGGTATTAAAGTTCATATCTAGATCTAATTTGTAACCTTCAATGCATCGATCAGACAAATCGAAAACAGTGGGAAGCTTTCAATAAGTTACTTTTTAACCGACTTCACAAAAAGGAGGAGGTTCTCAATTCGACTCTATTTTTTTTAATTTTTTTTATGTTTGTTAGCTCCTAACTTTTTTCTGGGTGAACCGATTTGGATGATTCTTTTTTTATTTGAAAGCTGGTGCTTCACATGTGGTCCCATTTAATCTATTATCCTATTTGATCAAGTTATCCTTAATACTGCGTATTTTATCCACTTGGTTTATATTGATGATGTTATAATAATTTCCTGTCACCGTTATTTACAGATCAAGTAGTGGTATACGAATGTGTGTGGGGTAGGTACCACAACTAAATGGTGAAAAATAAAAACTCTTTTACCAAAAAAACAACCGACTTCCAAAAAAATACTAACTTTAATTTCGGCAGTTGGTGGCCAAAAACGAAAATACACAACCAAAGACACCGACTTCCGAAATGAAAGTTATTTTTCACGTTTTTTAGTGTTTGGTTTTTGGAAGTCGGTTGTTTTTTTGTTAAAGTTTTCAGTTGAAATTTTAACGGAATTCTGATCAATTTTAATGCAGACCGTCTGGATAGGCCCAAGCAGCAAGCATTGCGAGCTTGTGAGAAAGATCCTGGAGTAGTAAGAATCGTCATCCCATTTTCCCCATTCCCATTTCCAAATCCCATTTTTTTTGGGGTCTTCGCAACATGTCTTTTCCTTCCATACTTCTCTATTAGTGGACATCTCGGTACTCACTCTCTTTCTAATCATATTATCTTACACACTGTCCATCCATCGTTTCTTCGTAGGTAATTAAAGTAGTAAGAAATGCAGACATCTTAAGACCCCCTTTCAATAATTTCCATGCCACACAAAACATCAATAATTCCCATGCCACACAAAACACCTTTATATACTTAAGTGAAATAAGAATATATACACTTAAAGTTATGGTAAACTTACGTAGAACGGCTTCCATTCGTCCTTGAGCGGAAGGTCGCGGCGCTTTCATTGGTCAGTCCAAGGGCGCTGTAGTAGTGACGTGTCTAACTATGTACAACTGTGCTCCGGTTGGTGTAGTGTGACGTGTGCTGGACGGGGTCACATTAGGTAAGCGCTAGAGGCTAGACTTTCTGTTATTAATATCTTAAGTGGAGCATCTACCGTTCTGGGGCTGTGTCAAAGCCAAATCTGTTCCGTAGCGAAAATGGAATGACGCTATTCGCCCTGTTCAATTCTATCTCTTTTATAATGAACTAAGATTTCAATGTTAGTATCGTCTAGTGGTTAGAAGGACGTGCGGTCATGGGATCGGCCGCACTTGGTGATGGGGCCCGTTATGCAGGGCGGGCTGATACCAGCCGGGCCCCCGACTCATGTTAGGAGTAGGAACCGTGGGGTTTTAGTCGGTAGGAGTCCGACATGACCCTCCGTTTTACCAAGATGGAGGCTATCCACGAGGATTTTCCCACGGCAAAAAAAAAACCTTTCTTGCACTAATGTAAGTTTTAAATGTAACAAAATATGGTGGATTTGATCTTGAAGAATCATGTCTGTCCAAAAATTTAGAATCGTACCCCCCTCAGCCCACACATTAGGTAGAATTTATGAACAATTGAAAATATTATAACATTTTTCGGTGTTAAGAGCACACCGGTCCACTAGCGCCACTCCTTTAAAAAAATATCTCGTGACTGAGAAGGAATTTTGAATAACGGCTCAATAAACACCCTCGGTAAGTGTATCTAGAATTTTCTAATACCATTTGTAAACTTTCATATTGATACACGAAGGAACAAAATTCGAAAGAAAAGCGGCCACATTCCTCTAGATCGTATTTTGTTGCTTCGTGTCTCAATATGAAAGTTTGTAAAGGTATTAGAAAATTCTAGATACACTTACCAAGGGTGCGCCCTCTTAATGCAGAATGAGATGCTCTTGTCCATCTCCTTCATCTGTTAAAAGAATAATATTTGTCAAATTCTACGACACACACCACAAAGGAACGTAAATCCTATTTTTAACCCAATTACCATTTTCTCCCTGGTGTCTTCACTGGCCTTGGCCTACATACGAAGAAAATAACTCAATAAACCAGGTTACGTTCAAGAAGCTCACAAATCTATTCCCCAGTTGCTTCCAGCAAGTTGCGTGAGAGAATAAGCAGATGTTGCGAAATTGTGATACTAAGGCAACATAAACTTGTTGGTTTACGCCGAGAACAACGGGTTAGAATAATTCGGAATTGTCTTGAAGATTTCGTGACAGGATATCAATTTGAATACAACAATACAGCATTATAGAACATAGTTTTTGTTTCAGTCTTAATACTGGCCAGGATTTTAATTCAGATTTGTTACAGTTGTAATGGCAATCATGTCATATGCTTTTATTTTTTATTATTTTATTTATCTTTTATTTAGATTCTTATATATTTTGTGAATGTGAGAACATTGTAGGCTTTCTCTATTTTGTTAAGTACCTGTTACTTGTTGACAGGCCTACGCTGTCCTCCCATACATATTAACATTGTAAAAGACACTTATTTTTAAAAGAGTTACCGTGGAGTTTCATGCCGGCTCTTCTCCATAGGAAACTACCAATAGGATACGTGCACCTAGCTCTTGACGTTTCATAAGTGCCCATGTAGGTTTATGTGAAATAAAATATTTTGATTTTGACCCTATTATTGTTACGCCCACTGCACAGCAAATGCCTTTTCTCATACAAAGAAGACACGAGCATTAATCACCACGCGTGCTCAAGATGGGTTGTTGTTTCTGTCCTAATATAGGTTTAATTTAGAGTAACTACTCTTAAGTCAGTTTTCAATTTGTCTTTGGATGCATTAAGATTACATTCTTTTTTTGTAACAATGTCAGCGCTAGAGTTGAGGGAAATCTTTAATTTGACTTTTTGACTGCCCCAGAAAGTTAATGTTTTAACATAGACTTGTCCATTTAGCTTCGCCTCCGTTTGTGGACATAGTCAATAAACTATATTTTAAAGGTTATTGCAATAGCCATGTTTTTCACGCTATGTTCGTTGAATCGTTGAGCTCCTTAAGTTTTGAGTTGAGCTGCACGATTACTGACAAATGCGTGCACTGAATGGACAGGTCCACTCAATCGGTGTGATTCTTTCCTCAAAAAACCATTTCAGACACAAATCTACATGGTCTTCACATGATCTGACCAAGATTATGTCTGGACTTTAAAAGAGACCGTGACCTCTGAGTTTGTTTCGGCCTTTCTTCTCAGAGTAGTCAGATAGGAAACGCCGACTTCATCTAGTTTTTAAAATATGATTGACGTGTAAAAGTGTTTGTTCAAACTTACTTACAGAAATAAAATCATTTATTATTTATCATTTATGTGTCCGATTATCTCTCTGACATACAAAAATCTTTTTCCATTGTAGAACTGATCGTTTCCCACTAAATATTCTTTGACAGTCGTCATTGATTTATCGTTTGGAACTCAGCGGATACAGGGCACCGCTTAGGCATTATTCCGTGAATTCTGGAGCGCCACGGAATTCGCAGCGTCGCTGGAATCCGCGATTGCGGCGTGCGACTGCAATTGTGCATTGAGGACGGAATTCGCAATAATGCCTGTTGTATTTTATGTAACTTGTACTTATACCTGTGTGTTGTCCTGGTATCGGTATCCTTTGCTCTAACATAAAGAATAGTATTGTGTTCTTTATACCATGGACAAATTGTACATAATATATATACATAAACTCACGCCTTCTTCTCATGGGGGTAGGCAGAAACTACAGAACACCACCTGCTACGATCCTTACATACTCCTTTTGCCTCGTTTACGTTCATACATCAGGTCAATGACAAATACGTAATTTAAATATAAATAATCAACTCTGAGGCGGTGGTGATGCTCGCTACACACGACGTCAATTTCCTCCGGCCGAAAAGCGAACGGCTGGAATGTCGCTTAGATACGCTGAATGTGCGGGGTGGTATGGGAACTAATAGTAATAGCAAATGTATTGTAGTGTAGTTAGAACTAAACACGTACATCCAAAGCTATTCGGTGTACGGGTGGCTTATTAGCAACTACTTTTCAACAGTGTTGTGAGTGTGCTGGGTAGTCAATTCTTTTATCTCACTCTCCAAACAATGAATATTGGCCGTGTAGTGGAAATATGAATAATTTTGCATAAACAGGCTGGCAGGCACATGGACGCGCAAACTGTAACCACGAATTCAGCACATGATTCTAGACCCCCTAACGTAAAAAAATTTCATCGGTTATCAAAATAAAAATTTGCTGTTTCATAGAAAATGCAATACCTACGCGGTCAAAATGTATGGAGCAGATAATTATTTTTTAATAACGGTTGCGTGTCGATGTCCCTGCCACCCTGGGTACCAAATAGCTTGTTCAACTGTATATACGAGTACCATGATCAAATTGGCCAGGCTATGATGTTAGTCTGACCTTTTTAATAATTCCGTTCTACACCTGACCAGAAGGTCAGACTACACTCTAAAACTCTCTAAACTTTATAAGAGTGTCCATGGAGTTTCTTGCCCGTTCTTCTCCATAGGTACCTACTACGCTTTGGAATGGGCAACTAGCTTCATCTTTCTGACTGACCGACCTCTTGATAATTCAAAAGTGCCTGTAATTGGTTTATTTGAAATAAATGCTTTGAGTTTGAGTTTGACTCTCAAAAATATGCCGAAATAAAAACGACATTTCAGGTTGGGATTCTGACATTATCAACCCACGATCTTTCCTTGAGATAGCTAATGATAGAGGTTCAAATCTGCAAGGAACATCTAAACGCGGCACGGCGCGGCATGGCAAAGGATTTTTGTAAGCGGAAATTATTTTGAGTTTTATTTTCATATTTTTAGCATTCACATATCGATAACTATTAGTGATCGATGCATTCACATTTTGTTGACATTGTCACAAGGAGACTTGAGCATACAGCTGGAAGCTGCGGTATGCCGCGGAAGGCGTCGGCCGGGTCATACAAAAGTTAATGCTTTGCCGTGCCATGCCGCGTCGTTCTGCCCAGTGAGCGCCGCGGCGCCATACGGGTATAGTTTACTACTAGTTCCAAAACACTTATCTCTGAATTTTTGGACACCATCATCAACCGCAAAAGGATGCAAAATTCGCCAAAACTGACCATAATCTTAACCTTACATAAGAACCATCTTTTCACCGACCTGTAAACCATATTTAAAGATATCAGGTCCTTAGTTACGTCATAAAAAAAGAAAACCTTCAGGTATCTAGTTACTAGTTCAAATAGCACGAGGTACGTGACCAATTAGTCTAGTTACGACTTTTAATAACGTTCCGAGTCTTTGTCAGCCCTATCTGCGTCTAGATCAGAATTTGTATTCATTGTGATGCTCCTGGACTAGGTACGATGGCGGGAATTAAGCTAGAGCTAGCTCTTGAGACTATTTGTGAAATTTTCAGGATTCGTTGTTCTGTGTTTTGTTGAAAACGGTGTGACGGTTGGTGGTTATGAGTTAATGTACCTGCACCCTAATTACACAACACACTATCTATCACAATCTGAATCATTTTGAAGCCATTGCTAATCCATTGCTTCATATGTTCGAAAAATTTGTCTGCTCAACAACGTAAATAACGCAATGAATGTTGTTGAACTGTCAAAATAAAATCCATTCTTACTGTTAATGTGTTACGTAATTACTCCGCTGTTTGGAAGATGTTCAGACGTATGGATTCATTGGATAATCATCACGCATTAAAATACCGAAATTCGCGTCCTAACCAAGAGAATAGTTAAGAGGGCCCTTCCCGGTACGTCTATCGTCAACGCGAGCATGTTTGAAAAGCTTGTTGTTTCATCCAACGCAATGTTCGAAAAGGAAGCAAGAGTGAGAACACGATAACATCGAACGAAAATTGGCGCGTAGAGATTTCACAAAACTTGTTTCAGGAAATACGTGTTTTTGAAAAAGCTTTATAAGTTTTTGGAAGTCATTGGAAGTCATTTAGAATCTCCATTATATGTGCAAGGTTTCTATGAAGATGTTTTCTTAACTTTTATAATTTATGAGTACATTATTAACGGCCAAAGTTCAGGTAAAATTTGTGCGAAAAAGCAGATCTTTGGAGGTTTGTACTGAATTTGTTTCTCCAAATTTAGATTTTTTACTTGCATAGCAACCTAGATAAAGTGCACAAGATACCTATTAATTCAAAAATTTCAATGAAAGATGTGTTACAACGCAATAATCACGTACGAGCGTTTGTATGAAAAGTATGACGGGTTGGTTGCTCTTAAGGATAACTGATAACTAGAGGATGCCTTCTGTCAGCGCGACCACGCGTTCTGGTTCACCGATCAAAATGAACGCAAGATCACGTTGGTTAGGACGCGACCTTTCTATTGCTGATTATTGTGAGTCTTTACATTGTGTTGTTAATAAAAGTTATTTTAAGTGTCTGACTATTCGTGTCCAAATTAAATTCTACAATTCGTATCAAATCTAAATTCTATAGGCTTATTATTTGTCTGAGTAACTTTCTATCTTAGCACAAATTATAGGCGTTTTTAACTTTTAATCAATAGCAAAACTTCCGTTTCTTTGAGAAAACCCAGAGTTCTTGGTTTCAGAAATTAGCATATAGACTTCACTAAAATACAAGTACAACCCACAATTACCCGGGACACACAGGACCTTTAAAATCTGGGACAAGCCAGAACGATCCAGAACGTTTTCCCCGCACTATTGTCGCGCAGAGTTAGTCCCCAGAGCTAAGAGGGGCTCATCGTGGTCAAAATTGTCACTCATTATTTCCGACCATATGCCGGAAATCCTTATATTTTTGACATTACACAGATGGGAGATATTATTAAGGATTATCATGTAATGAACATAGATGCAGCCTCTTTTCTGTTGATGAAGGTAGCTGATTGATGAGAAAGGTTTTTCCGTGAACTATCATCTTTATCATTATCAGGGGCTCGTGGCTAAATAATTACAGCCACACGGGCCGATCGAAGGTTAAGCTACGCTTGCCGCGGTCGGTCCATGGATGGGTGACCAGTGACCATCTATTACATATCGGAAACCCTTCGTGCATCGGACATCTTTGACGTTCGTTACGGGTAGTCAGAATCCCAAGTCTGTCAATCACTCTTACCAAGGGGTATCGTGTTACCCAGTAACTGAGTTGTAAAGGTCAGATAGGCCTCCACTCCATGTAAAATACTGGTATTCAGCTGCACTCGGTTAGACTGCAAGCCGACCCCAAGGTAGTTGGGAAGGGCTGGGCAGATTGATCACCTTCATCATCCTTCTGCCCTAATCCAAATGTTTTTGGGGTCATAGCAGCATGTAATTTTCTTCTCAACATCTTCTATCTCAGATTTAAACATACAAAACATACAAACATACAAAAAGTTTTATTGGCTAAAAGAAAAGGTGATGACAGACAGTAATTCTACATTAACCCAGTTGAGTTTGTACATCACAATTTTTTGGTTTGACCGTTGATCCCCAAACTAAGCAGAGCTTGTATCTTGGGGGTCGGAGTGCGAGTGAGCAGAAAGAAATATGTCGCTTTTGACGGCTAGTTGAGTAAAGCGTGTATTATGTTGAACTGTAATTTTGCGATCAAGAAATCGATCTGATTATGTTTGCAGGGCCAACTTGGCCAGAGATCGCAAAGAATAGAGAGGTTTGGTAGGAGAAAAGGGAGGCCTTTGCCCAGTAGTGGGATATAACGAAAGCTACGGAAAAAAAAATCTTCCGTATTGGCACGAACTACAAAGACTCTTGTCGTGGTAAAAATGTTAGCCAGTCATCGACGGGGTAGCAAGACTAAGGGCCAGTTTCACCATACTGTGTTAATTCTAAATGTTCCGTTATGCCATTTGACGGATTGTCGCACTACGAAAAATAGTCCGTCAAATGGCATAACGGGACCTTTAGAATTAACACAGTATGGTGATACTGGCCCTAAGGCCGTTTGTCCACAGCCACGTCAACGGGTCGTCAACGAGAACGAGATGACGGTGTCGAAGTAGCGATACATACTGTTAGAGTCCTAAAATGAGACAACTCACGCAACTAATTACTTATATTTGGGTATAAGTTTATCAACAATCAACACACGTGTCATTCGCAGTGATCACTCAATTAGGACTGGCGTCCTTCCCCACATCTTCCCCTTGCGTAGCGCTAGGATGACTACGGTGTAGTACGTAGCACTGACGTCATGAAGTAGCAGATGACGCCACATAAGGTTGTACCTGTATCTCCAGTATTTAATAAAATAAATTTACTATGGCTGCGTGTCCCCCGCACCAAGCCGTCACCGGGACGCCACGCTCGGTTGGAATAATCTCGTTTCTCGTTGACCTCCCGTTGACGGTGGTCGGTGCACAAACGGTGTAACTGCCAATGGTCCGCCAAACGTAGGTAAGTACATTTTTATATCGCCACAAGTATGTAGAAACTATTTTGATCCAGTCCAATTTATATCGTAAGACAGGTACATATTTGTATTTACCCCACTACGTCGTAAGCCCAGGGGAAGGTTATGAGTTTAACAAGTATCTTATCTCCGTCGCGTTTCACTAATGTGTACCATCAACGCTTGTTTGACGCAAAATATTCTCATATCGTTTTCAACAAATTACTTAATGTTTATTTAGTAAGCATGAAAATTATTAAAATAGGTATTATATCTAGCGCAATACGTATGTAGGTTCCTATTATACCTAATTAAATAATAATGATGATGATATTTATTTCAGTAAATTGGTTAAAAAAAAAAACTTTGACACGTCAAAAATTAATTCTGTTTTTAAAGCTAGATGAGGTTGCTCTTCAGACTACTTTGAGAAGAAAGACCGAAACAAACTTAGACCCTCATTCCACATCTCTGCATGCCCTATTGTCTTACAAAAATGTGAGCCTGTTTTTTTTAAGTTAAATAAAATTATTGAAATACGGCACCGCGCTACTACGAAATTACCTACGTGAACTAAAATCTTCAAGAGAAAATTCTCTTGAGTTAGTAGTTTATAAGCGTGAAATGAAAAGATGTCTTACGTGTGCCCTATATGAAATGCTAATTAAATGATCATGGAACACGTTACAAAACTGATTGGAACGAAATTGCCTCGTATAAGCTTCTTATTCGCTTGCAAATTTTGTATCGTGTCGCGTGAAACTCTGTTCTAAAAACATTTAGGGATTTTGTCAGAATACCTAATTAATTTTAGGATCTACCTGGGTTTTATTTTTATCGTTTTGCTACTTAAATAAAGGTATGGTTAGTGTGGTTCTTATGGTAGGATTTGGCCAAATTCCTACAAATTAAAAGCAGAATTGATTACAACAATCCTTTAACCACCAGCAGAACCGCCTCGTTGGTACCTTCGTGACAAGCGCGACTCCTGAACATGGGGTCTTGGATTCGATACCCAGTTCGGGCAAACTCTTATTAAAGTTTTCGAAATTTCTCAATATCACCCTGTTGTCTGGATTTATGCTTGTTTGGTAACATTTGGCTCGCCCCCTATAATATGGGACTTAAATATGACTGGCGAATTTTGGGTGTACTTCTGTCTAACTCGTCAGGAAATATAGGCATGATATGATGCATGTACTTATGTGTGTGACCTTGCAAAGTTTCCAAACCATGCTTCAAATCACACCTCCTTTAGAAAGCCATTAAAACCACTAAAGCATTCTCCATCGCATCGGGGCGAAAACGTAGACATTAACAAGGTGACGTAAATCACGCATAGTCATAGACCACTCGGATACCATCTAGACGTAATAATGGTCGTTTGCTATAATATAGGGGGCGCCACGCTCGTTACGACCTGATGCCACTGAATAATTTAGTTGTTTGGACGTTTGGCTAGCTCGAGGTAATAAGATTCGAATGTTTCGGTGTGTTTTGGTTGTTAAATCGATCTGTAATTGTCTTACCTAAGGGCAATAGCCTTTTGTCATTAAGAGAAGAATCGTGTGTTGACCTCGACGCGTTTTAGTTGCGTGTCGGTGTTTTCAAGTTCACTTTAACCTCAAACGAACATTATGAAATTCAAAGTCACCTTGGTACTTTTTGGTAGGGTTTTACTTGACATGCCTTATGTTAGATTGAGCCCACCTGCCAAAAAAGATGCTAAATAGGAAGAATTTAAGTTGAACACCAATAAAAATGAGGAAAGTTTTAATGGATAGATTAGTGGAGATCAAATTACATACAGTAATAAATATTAATTACCAAAGTCAAAGCAGAATGATATCCTGGTTTGTAGGTTAAATTAAGAAGAGGTTTAGGCGGGCAATTTATTAGTATTTAATATATTTTTCGTTTTGTTTTTCAGTGAAAATAAGGCCATTCTTAGAATTGAATAAACGTGCTTACGACCCTCTAGAACGATAAGCAAATGGAGCAAAGGAAAATAAACTGTAATGTAATATTACAAATGTGTGAAAATTGGTTGTGTAATTCTCTTTGAAAAGGTTCACTCATTGAAATAAAACCAACTTGTTATATTATTCCAGATTTTATTATTTAAAGCTCCACGCGTTCTTCTTTCTGTAATCATTAGTACTCAAAGGGCCTTTGAATGTGGGAAATTTTGTAATTTCCATTAAAAACATATAATTGTTTTCATAAACATTATACTTATACAAAGCTTTAGCGACAAGAACACATGACACAAATAAAACCATACAATATTCGAGGGATTGTGAATTATCCAGTCCGTGATTTTAATGAAAACACAAGGACAGTTTTTTATAAGTATTTTGTAAATGCATACCCATGTTATTTAACAAATAATTTATTTTGTTCTTGTTTAGTGATTTAGATAAATAAAATACACGAAATCTACATTTTAGATTAATTTTAAACAAATCTAGAAGGTGTCTCCCGAATAATTCAAAGTATAAAGGACACACACTAGCCAGCGAAGTAAACCGCCACCCTTTCAGCTGTACTAACGTTTCTTTTTTAATTAACACAAAGTCCAGATTAAAGCTAGTAAAATTTGAACTTAATTGCAACAGCATTAGATTCAAACTTTAACAACGGCCTTCCCAATCATGTCCCCTCTAAGCATAGCGATGAACGTACCTGGAAGTTCTTCAAAGCCATTTTTAACGGACTCCTTCACTTTAATGGAACCTGTTTCGATCCATTCCTTGAGCTGCTGTAAGGCGGCTCTCTGTGCCTGCCAGTCCCACTGTGTGAAACTGAACGGTTGAATATGTACAAAGTAGGGGTAGGTTACCGTAGGCATATTCACCTGCGTGGGATTCCCGTACGAACTTATGGAACCACAAACAGCAACGCGGCCATTATTTTTCATGCACTCCATGATTTCCTTAGACAAATCCCCTCCAACATTATCGAAGTAGCAGTCGATCCCGTTCGATACAGTAAATATAGCGCCCTTGACATCCTTCACCGTTTTGTAGTTGAACGCGTAGTCGAACCCCAGTTCTTCTGTCAAAATGCGTATTTTTTCATCGGAGCCAGCAAACCCGATGACGAAGCAGCCCTTCAATTTAGCTATTTGGCCGGCTATGGAGCCGACGGCACCCGCCGCGCTCGATATGCACACTACCTCACCAGGTCTCGGCTTGCATATTTCCAAGAGCCCAAAGTAGGCTGTCATGCCGGGCATTCCTAAAGCGCCTACCGCCAGAGACAGGGGTAAGTCCCCAACTTGTGGGTCGTACGGTTTAATGTGAAATATGTCGTCCGGCTCGCCGTTCAGAACTACGTGGTCGCGCCATCCGGAATGTGAGACTACGGTCATTGAAACCGGGTATTCAGGGTTTTTGCTATCTATAACTCTGCCCACTTGAAAGCCGAATTGTTCGTAAGGCGCGATGCGCTTGTTTGCGAAGGACCTCAAGTAAGGATCGGTGCTGATGTACTCGGCTTTAACAAGAAACTGACCATTTTTCAATCGTGGTGGATAGCTCTCATTCCATAATTCAAAGTCTCCAACTTCTGGAAGAAAGCCTTTGAATCGTTTTTTGACAACGTATTTAAAGATTTCCATTTTTTTAAATATGTTGAAAAACGGCATGAAGTTGTTGCTTGGTTCGATAGCCTGAAAAAACTTAGGTATATTTAGGTATTAATACTTTTGAAGTCATGGATTCCAATTACTCGAATTACATTTAATTTTGCTACATTACTTTAAAAAGTAAACTGACGTTACCATATATATAAAAGTAGTCTGTGACTGACGTCTCACCACTGACAGCTCTGAGAGCATACTGACAGCTTGTAGCTGTCAGCTGTCACTCCGGTTGAAAAGACCGCACGTTTCGTTAATGCATTGGAAAAGCTTACGAGTCTCTTTTATGTAAGTACTGTTAATATACAATAATGTAAATGTTATGTTGCTAAATGCACTTAGAAAATGTACGGATACATTTTTGATGATAATAAATTGTCAGTCTGATTTTTTGTCCTAAATTACTAAAATATTTGTTAAGAATTGGAGAGTTCAGCTATTACTTATTTCTAGTATTTATATCATGGACCATGTTGGTTAGACTTTGATCTATGCTCTATTGAATGCTTGTAATATTACTCGTACTACTATTAATTAATAAGACAACATGTACCTATGTATTTGATGAAATAATTTCCAAACAAAACGTGCAGAAATCCTCCAGAACCAAGATATAACATGTCAATCTTTCTATCGTCCCTCGTCAGTATTCATGTAATGGATTCCTCCCTCCCACAATATGAATATTATATAACATTTTATAACAAGCAAATTGGGTCTACACGGAAATAAATGGTTACTTTGAAAAGGGCGCAAGTGTATCAAAGCACGTAGAGCCTTGAGCCGTTGTGGAATGTTGGGTGTGAATGGGCTGGCCCATCCGTGCCGGTTACTTCCAACTCGGTGCCCAGGATATACGTATAACTATAATTCAGCCAGCAGGTGGCGGGAATTGATAAGTTTCCACGATTTTTGTACGTTGTTCCACCGATCGTGGTGGCGAAGTTTAAATTGTACGATTTTGGCGTCGTGATAAAACTGTTTGGAGTTTAAAGGATTACGTTGTTTTGGTGTAAATTGTAAGTACTTGTTTTACCGGGTTTTCTATAGTTTAGGAAAGATGTCGAATAAAATATGATACATTTTAATAGGGCTACAGTTTTTTATCCAAGACTGGATTCAGTTGACTCGCTACACCCAGTCATTATAATGAAATCTTGAATGATATTTCCCGGGCCCAATTCAAGACTTAGGGTCCGTTGTTTGATACATAGTTAAAAATGACCGTTAGTCAATTTAACAATTAGTCACTTGACAATAGTCAATAGCTGTCAAAGTTTAACTACTCTGTTGGCGCATGGTTAACTTTTATAGCAAATTGTATATTTTTTAACTGTAGTTAGCTTAACCATTTGTCAAACAACATACTTCTGTAATTTTTAACAAATTGTTAGTTTAACTAACGCATTTTAACTATTAGTATGTTTGATTACTGATCAAACAACGGGCCCTAAGTAGACCCTATCATTTTGTCAGATAATTTACTGATAAGATTTTGAACAGCAACACGAGTTTTGACAACAGACAACGTGTATGTGACGTAATGGCGAGCCATCAAATGGTCATAGACCAATGAACCCTTTCTTTTGTTTAGCAGAATGGGAATAAAAGTCTTGCAAAAAGTGGACGGTTCTTCAAAGTTAATCTCTTCTTTATAATAATCTTAATCTTAAGAGTGAACAGTTTCAAATAACAAGTGAGTTGTTAGCGTGGAAAAAAGCTTAAAGAAAACTTAATAAACATTGAAAATCTTTGAATAAAAATATTTACGATATAAGTTAGTGAAGCGGAGGTAGAGAAGAGATGTCTTAGAGTACTTTGTGAGAAAATTTATTAGTCCGAGTACTACCAGCATCCCTATTTCTTAAAGCAAGCAGCATTGTTGTGTTTGAAGAGTACCTACGGGTGTCGGTGAATTTCAGGTTAATGACATATTTCGGTTTAGTTTCTTAAAGAGTTCATGATCCTCATAAAATTCATAAAAACAATTAAACTAAATACCCACACACATACATAAATAAGTCAATCAAGTAGATCAAGTTAGGGCTCTGGCACATAGATATTTTTTACTGCAAATAACCCCAACTATCGCCCTGTTTCGTTTGATCCACGATTTTTTAGCCACCCTGTATATGTATAACTCTAGTAAAATTAAACCTTGAATACCTAATTGAACTGTGGGGGATCAGCTACTAAATCTAATCTAAACTCACTACAAAGAATACAAAAGAATATTATCAAAGTATTATTTCACTATCACTATAATAGATATCCAACAAAAAAAATATAAAAAAAACTAACTTACTAAATCTCACACTTCTTTACACATAACACATGCATTCTCGATTTAAAAATCACCACGAATTCCGTACAATCAAACATACAATTACATAAAAAAAACAATAACATACAATACAAGAAGTAAAAACGAGTTTCAACTAATGACTGCACGTGCACGGACTAATTACAGCAAAAAAAAAAATTGGTTGATCGCACAGCTGTTCAATGATGTACCGGAGGGTTTAAAGAAGTGTGATAGTTTATACATATTTAAAGCAAAAATTGAGAAACAAGTAGGTATGTACCCGGTAACGTCGCCAACACCCCAGAGGCAAATATGATTTATTTAGATGTAAGCACTTAGCATGTGAATTGTTATTTAAGTTCTTATGAGAAATAAATTATCTTTAAACTTAAGTTCAAAAAAGGTTATTTTTAATGCACACTTTGAAACAAAAGTACAATAAATTTGTTACAGTTACTATTGACGCCAAATTTATTCAAATCTATTTACTTACTAGGGCCGGCAGTCTCGACATAGATAGCGACGTTGTCGCAAACTATCGATCGCTAAATATGAAGATGAATCCTCAGTTGTAGCCCGCAAAATTCAAGTTTTCTTTAGTTTTTTTACAAATTGCAGCTCTGTTTTACGTCGTATCAAAATCCGATTCTCGACTGTGGGAATTATGTATTTATCGAATAATAATCATCAATTTCATATCAATCGTCAAATTCAAAGAAAAGTAATTTGTCGGGCTACAACTGAGGTGTCCCGTGTCACCTTAATATTTAGCGATCGGTAGTTTGCGACAGCGTCGCTATCTATGTCGAGACTCGGCCCAGCTGCCACACATAATTATAATCATTTTAACCTTATATGTCATGAAATTAAGTGGCTTTCATTTAGATAATTATTATGTCATTCCAATTTAAAATTATAGTGTCAATGCTAAATACGTAAAAGAAGCAGGGGTTAAAAATACCGGGAACGTTTTTGGTTTCACTACAATTTTACCAAATTTAAAATGTTATCTTATCTCTTCATAAGCTGTGACAGCCGGGTGTTTCTAATTTTACCGGTTTATGTAGTCTGTGCAATTGACGTAAATAATGTCATTCACTTGTAGATACTTGTGAATGCTACGCTTTGTATTTTTTTATTGCCGTATTTTTGTGATTTAGTTGTTACTGTTTTGTTATAGTTATTAATGTTCTTATTGGGTTATATGTACAAAACGTAACGTTTTGTTGAGCTATGGGTGATCCGGATGCGGGCCCGAATGGCTTACAACATACAAGTTCTGAGTCTAACCAAAGGCAAAGACGAAAAAGACGTGACCCAAAAGTTGACTTCGACGACGTATTGTGTATTGTAAGTTGCTAAATAAATGTATTTTATTTCTTCCTTATAAAAAAAAAAAACATTATTAAACTTAAATCGTCATGTGATCGGTTGTTTCCCTCATTCGTTTTGTTGTAAGTTTGTAATGTGCGATGAAGATGTTATTATGTATAAAAAAGCATAATTTAAAAAATACTTTATTTTTCTTTTATCTAGGTTTTTAGTACTGTCTTAGATCTATTTATCAAAATAATGTTTCAACAATTTTAATTGTAATTAAAATGGTTTTAACTTAATTTAGAAATAAAATGTTTTGCACTCCTGCTTCTACGAGGCGTTTTTTTATAATGCTATAATAAATGGAGTATACATACATTTTCACCATAATAATCATTTCATGATACTAGGTAATCTCTCTTTCGTCTAAGTCAAAACAACTAGACTTTGTAAAACAACTTTTGAAATGGCGGCCATTTTTATTTTTTGTTTGCTGATTGTGGATGGGTTCATTTATTTTGCAATATCTACCGGTGTAGACGTTTTACAGGCATAAAAGTGGTTTCGTTCGACAGCTACAAAAATAGGCCATAAGTTGGGCCTAAAAGGTTTGTCAAAAACTCCCATTAAATCTTAAAAAATACTTGAAACTTAAAAAGTGTGAAAAAATTTAGTATTTTTTTTACTTTTTAAATGTTAAAATAGGGGTTATAATTGTAGGGGCAAAATGTCTTAGTATCGTGGATTTGTCCATAAAATTGATCATATTGCTTCGTCTTAACGGGTCGGACACCGGTGACCAGACGCACTGTATATAGTAACCTATTATATGTAGTACGTTGACCCACATCCGTAACCCCCATAGTGTTATAGAGAGATGCTGTTACATAAATCATAACGGTTATGATATTAATGGATAAAAAGAGCTCCCATAGAGGATACACGTCGCCTCGGACTTGTAAAGTAATCTGTATCCTATGATACTGGTCCTCAGGCCGCGCTCTCAAGGTTGTCGAATTGAAAACTATTGGAAGCTCCAGGGAATGGAGTGAAAAAGTAGTTGTTAAGGCTGCTTGATAGATTGCAGTGTTGATAGAATTTAGGTGCAAGTTTTTGGTTAAAGTAAGATAGATGTTATGATGTGCTGGTACGGAAGGTTACAGTACTCCTCGGATCGGATCGCGGATTTAAAACCTTATGTATCCTTTTCCTTTTCATACAAATAATTAACGATCAGCCTCTGCTTCGCACGGGTGCAAAGTACTGATGTGACGACATGAAACATCGAGATTTCTGTGTTTTATCTAAATTAAATATTAATGTAATAAAGAAAAGAAAGAAAAAGTATTTATTGAGACTCGCACAGGATTATCAGAAACTAAACTAAAGACATTCATAAAAAAAACAAACCTTCCGGAATACATTTTATAAGTGATAGTGAAAACTGCAACAAAATACAAAAGTTTAGAAGAAATAAGCGGTCACATAGACAAACACGACAGGTGACTTTGCTGATACTATGATGAACAGCGCATTATCTATTATCTATCTATATATATAAAAATGAATCCCTATTTCCCTTGGTCACGCCATAACTTGAGAACGAATTTACCGATTTCATGCATCTTTTTTTTAATAGTTTTGTACAAGGTTCTTACGGAAAAAAAAATTAAGAAAGTTGCGAGATTTATGCGGGGGAAACCGTTAGGCGCAGCTAATGTGTAGATATAAATTGTCATCTACAGCTACAATAAAAATTGATTCCTTGCGCTCACTATAGATCACAATCATCTTGGTTTCCATCATAATTACCTGCTATAGATAATTCCCTTTAGGAAAAAGCGTTCAAAATGAACTAAGATAACTATAAATAATGAATTGTTCAAATTAAGCCCTTTTAAGTGCTTGTATTCACTAAAACAGTCAAAAACCGTATCACCACAACCTTATTACATCCTCCACACACTTCTATTCCTACAAAACATCCTCCTCGCTATCTCCCGGGTAAGAAAACCGTGTACAAGTCAATAAAACGTTTGATTTATCCCCCCGTGTGGGCGACGTTTACTGCGCGGCCACTTGTGTAGAGTTTCGTGGACTCTGCCGAGAAGGGGGCTTGACTACTAGTTTACAGATATTTTTTTTTTAAGAATATAAGTAGTGTTTAGTTTCTTTAGAGTGAGAGGGGAGTACTTAATCATTAAGTGAGTTGATCAGAAAAGGAGATTGCTCAGGTTTTTAGTAGCTATAGGTCCACCGTCGAGGGTTTTCAGTATAGTCTCCCACTTAATAGAAACCTTAAATTCATTCACTGACAGACAACGCACATCCTAAACCGCTGAGTCTAGAAACATGAAATTTTGCGCAAGAGTTCCTTCTAGAAGGTGTCCTAGAAATCTACCGACGTACTGTAGGTGGTGAAAGCTTTGGTCAAGCCCTTCCAAAATAATAAAAAATATGTTCCGCAAAATCTTATAGTTTTTAAAATTAATATAATTAATTAAAAAATATTTGAGGAATAAAATCAAATCTTAATAGTGTATTTATGTTGAATTTGTAAGTTTTTATGGGGAATCACAGGTCATTACGGATAGAGTAACTATTTAATAATATTTGGATAGAAAAAGTTATTAATAAAAATATTCTATTTACACATGAGGGTCAAAATAATGATGCATGGCGTTTTTTTTTTGTTTTTTTTTTTGTTGAAAATCTAGTATAACTCGAAAACTATAAGATTATGTGAAATATATGTTTTGTTATTTTGGGACGGCTTGATCAAAACTATCACCACCTACAGTATGCCCGCCGGTTTCTGGGACACCCTGTATAACTAAACATGAAGAAAGGATAAAAAAAATACCTTCTAAAGTGGTTAATTGTCAATTTTTGTATGGAAAATTGACATTTATGTTGATGGGAAATCCCATTGGGCGCAAGACTTAGGTCAGTATAATTTCAATTTGATTTGACAAGATGGGTCTGTTCTAGGCATTCTCCTTTACAATTCGGCTGTATAAAATTAATGAAGGAACGGTGCGCCTTGAATTGAATGCGTTGCAATATTCACTAGACTAATTTAGTTTCTAAAATAAACACTTACTCACCACTCTCAATTTACCACGTTTGGCCAATGGATTGTTGTAATTACAGCCAGAATTATTATGTGTGCATCATTTGAAACTAAATGGTATGCATACAATATTGCTGTTAGCCATCTCCTTTGTATAAATTGTTTTCAGTTCAAAGAATACGGTTTAAGTATTTGTGTAGGTTATAATAATGATTGCAGCTAGTATTTTAATTACCTAAACAATTAATTAAAACGTGATATCAGAAACCTCAAAAGAAAATGAAAAAGGCAAGCTCCACAAATCGAGAAGTTTCGCACAAGAGCACGTCAAATCAGTCCTCGGGCGGGAAAATCGTCTCGGGCCGAAAAAAACCGGTAAAAAACCGGCTGGAACCGGTAAAATCCGGGGTCGGTGCCAACTTTCCGCTCCAGCGGGATGACTGGGCGCTTCCCGCGCGGAATGACCCTCTCACTCAAAAAGTTTTGGACGAGGCATTTAATAGCCTTTTTTGGCGCTCGGATTTTTAGGGTGTATTTAGTGCAGCGGGGTTTCAAAGATTTTAGCAAAACGTCTATTTTTTTTTAAGATGGAAATACAGATCACTACGTGACCTTAAATTTAAGGACAGCAGCAGTAAGGTTGTGTATTGGGCATTGTACGGCCATTTCCATCTTCAATGTCCACTTCCTTTTACAATGTAGAAATGCATTGTAGGCAGCCGTGGCCTCTCAAATATGATTAGGGCAATCTCTCGAAAGCACTTATTAAAATCTAATTTATCTTATCTAATTGTAACTGCCTCATATCAAAATAAAAAACCCCAAGGATGCACCATCTGCTCGTTATATATATTAACTTTTTTCGTTCAACTTCGAAAAAACAAAACTCCAAACAAACTTGCGGAGTTTCCCCGCTCATTATTTGTCCATTACGATGCCTTCTCCAAACATTCTTGCATCTCATTTCCGTCGGCCTACTTTCTGCGGCAACTGCAGCTCTTTTGTGAATCCAAGTGCCTTTTACCTGCACAAGATAGTGTATCTTAAAGTCACATTTATTTTTTAGCATACTGTGCTTATGTTTTGTTATTGTTAGGAACATTTTCTATTCTGTGGCATCGTGGTAGTGACATTTATGTGCGTGATACTCGTAGCTATGGTTTTTTAATGTTTTGCGTTTCGTATTTTCATTTTGTTAAAATTTTCTGGGGTTTCATTGGGATATGCATTGTAACTATACAATGCATATCCCAATGAAACTCCAGAAAATTTTATATTAAGGTATTTAATATTAAGGTATTTTAAAAATACTTCTAAGGATTTTGTAGGAAATAATTAAAAGAATCTTGCCATGATCATATTTGGACGCTTGTCGATGAATTCCTACTTTAATTGGAGTTGATTAAATATTTGTCAAATCTGTGGCTTTTTAAACAGATTCCATCCACCATTTTTTTTGGGTCGCCTGCAGATATATTTTTTATACATTATTCTAAGTACATTTTATTTTACTTTATTATATTACCTAAGTATTTGTTAAATCTGTACAAATAATTTAACCTGACTTGGTTTCCGAACGTCGTTTTCGGGTGACCACTGAAAATCAGCGCTGTGCTGTGGGTCCCCCATAGCACAGCATCATGCTGAGTGGAAGCCTTCTTGTCACAGTCACGACGTGCCGCTGCCAACTATTTCTATTGTGGTTAAAATCTGTTTTGTTTTTAATTCCAATTATCTTACTCACCTTTTTATGAGCACGTGTTTCTGTGAGGCAAAAGGAGTATGTAAGGATCGTAGCAAGGTGGCGTTCTGTAGTTTCTTCCTAACCTATGGGACGAAGGCGTGAGTGTATGCATGGATGTGTTTTGAGACAAATAAACCTATTTTTCTTTCTTTCCTTTATTTCAGCACCACGCATTATTTAAACCAACTATAACATGATATATGTTAATAAAGTACCTCAATGCTACCTACTATCCTCCGTGCAACCATGATAGGCTAGTTTAGAGTTCTGCTTATCCCTCTAGGGATAGCTAAGGGTTTGGTTACGAAGACCTTTTATATCCCATGGGGCTCATAAAGGTGACTAAGGGATAATGTTATGGGGGTGGCACAGGCAGCATCCCTTGCTGAACTAATATATCATATTATGCCAATAAAGAGTTGCGTGATGACGAAGCATTTGCCATGTTCAAGCTTGTTTCCCCAACTCCGGATGAATTCGGGTTTAGTTATCTAGCAGATAATTTCAACCCCCATCCTCGTACTTGAATAGCAAGTCCTCTAAAGCTTACGCCTTAGTGACAAAAATAAACGTTTATATGAAGAAAAACTTTGAAAACCCACAGTTGCTATGCCCTTAATATGTGCGTCATTAGAAACTAATCGAAGGACACATCATTCATCAAAATTGATCGAAAAAATTTGACGTTATTAGCGAATTTGTTTACTCATACTTATCCGTACAATGGAGCTTGTTTACAAAACACTTCCTCGCTCCTTAAATATCATCACTACATTTAGTTTCCTTGCTCTTGTTTCATGTTTATTATTATATATATTTTATGTAGATAAGTATATGTTCTATGTATGTATGTATTTGTTGTATACGTAAATGTTACACCACCGACTACCTGCATAATTGTCTCTCCTTCTCCCTTGAATCCATCCAAAGGTTGTCTGTAAAAGATCGCTTTCAGCGATAAGACCGCTCATTGTGTCACCCTATGTAAAATTTCTACATTTATATCTGTAATTTTTATGGTGTACAGTATAAAGATTTTTCTATTCTATTCTATTCTATCCTTGTTCGCTGTGACCTAATACTGGGACCGATCCAGAGAGATATCTAAAATATAATATATCATTAATTTGCGATAAGTTTGACATAATTAGTAAAGAGCAATTTTGAGGTATGATGATTTAAAAGTTTAAAAGTAGTGGAAGACCGCGATTAAGTATAAAGTCACATCTTTCTAGCTTCCTAATTTTTAGGCTTAAGCATAATGACGGTGTTTTAGCAAAAACAATAAAATTTGCTGCGTTCACCTGTAGGTATACTTGACTCAAATTTGTGTTTTTTTTTAAATTATGTCACCCTTCTCGCTTATGAGCGATATGTGTCATGACGTTTTTCTTTTATGTTATACGAACTTAAAAAAGAAAAACTTTATCTTGTCACCTACTATGTAAAAACCTTCCAGAAAATAACCTACAGGTGGTCCCATATTATCTTGCGGGTGAACTGCGTGAAAAGAGCATATTTCTTGTTGAAAATTAATATTTCTCGCTAATGTTTTGTCGAATAAAATTACTAAAAAGTGGTCTTGAAACTGATATTCTGCGATGCATGAAGCAGTCGTCGTTATGACGTATTCGTTTTATTATTTCAATAGCTCTTTTAAGCTAAAGTAATTATCAACACGTTCATTATTAGCCTGCATTTAAACCCGAAAAAACATCTCCCTAATCTTCCTTTCCTTTTTTACAGAAAGAAATGAAACGCAGAAGGAGCCACACCTCGGGCGTGTTGTGACGTGTGGACCAGCCATGCCGTCAGACGTCGCCACGATGCGCTACATTCTGTTCTGCCTCCTCTCGCTATCCTTCAACAGAAACTTCGCGTTCGTACTCGACAAACAGAACCCGTACTCGCAATTCCGCAAATGGAACGCCGGACTGAACGGCACACTCGAATTAGAATTCAAAACTGACCAGCAGAACGGTCTACTTTTGTATACGGATGACGGCGGCACTTATGATTTTTTCGAACTGAAGCTGGTTAATGGTGCGTTGCGATTGAGGTATAACTTGGGGGGAGGGGCGCAGATTATAACTGTTGGCAGCAACCTCAATGATGGACATTGGCATAAAGTTCAGGTGAGCCGATTCAACGACCTATTTTGTTGTTACTTTCTGCATTGCTAAAATACAAAAAAACTTGATAACTTATGTAAAAAACTTAATTGGAAGGGGGGGCCCAATATCAGAGAGGGATTGTTGAGACACCAAAAGTAAGTTCTTTGCGCTGTAGTGTAACATATCCAGCACAACTAGGATATACTTAATTGAAATTCCTACACCTCGGGTACCATTGCGTGGATGTCATAAAAGGCCACTAAGATTACCTCAAAACAAAGGCAATTCATCTGTGTATCTACTAATGACGTCACGCAGACATCACTAATCCCCCTTCGTAGATACCCGATGTATGACACGGTAATTAATTATAGTTCTGAAGACGTGAACATATTTCGACACGAATGCGAGCGAGCATCGATCAACGAATTTGTATTATTGTTTTATGTTTGTGGTAGTCGATGAGACATTGCAAAAGTGTGGGTTTTCAGGTTAGGTGGACCGACGATTTTGCAAGGTGGCGGGTAGTAGTATAGAGGTATGAGGAACAGGGTGTAAAGTTCACTCATATTCTATGGAAAAGGTAGGATCCTCCGACCAGACGGGTGTCGTGTCTGGGGGACAACTGCCCAACGGTTGATGTCGGGATGTTGTATATATGCTAGTTGCGCGGTAAACTCTGCTTGCGCGATGCAGGATTTTGCGTGACGTCAGTGTGACGTGAAGCTCGCATGTGGCGTTTGTAGATGCCGCTACATCACTCCCCCCCGGAGACCGGAGGTCGATAGTGGGCTGAGTCCTGTATCTTGCGATGCTTGCCAGGGCCAGGTGAGGTTCCAGTGGGTCGGGAACCGGGTGTCGCAAAGATTCCCCAGTGAGTCGGGGTGGCGCTGCGTTATGCTCCAGTGCGACGTGTAGCTCGCATGTGGCGTTTGTAGATGCCGCTACAGTAGCTGGTGCATCTTCACCATCATTCTCCTACCCCTGTCCCATTGAGGTCGACGCAACACGTCTTTTTTTTCCATACCTCACTATTAGTCGCTATCTCGGTATTCACCTCCTTTCTAGCCACATAATCTTTCACACAATCCATACATTTGTTCCATTGATGGCACGGTTGGCGCAGTGGTTAAGCGATTGACTGCTGCGCTGCGTGTCGCGGGTTCGATTCCCGCACGGAACAAATATTTGTATGACCTACAAGTAGTTGTTCCGGGTCTGGCTGTTTGTGTATGTGAGTTTAAATGTTTGTAAAGGCACCCACATTACAGGAGAAATTCCAAGCGTGAGGAAAGGTTTTTAAAAAAAATAACATCGTTTTTTTGGTTGTGGATATCAATATCTTTTTTTTTTTTTTTTTTTTTTTTTTTTTTTTTTTTTTTTTTTTTTTTTTTTTTTTTTGGGTGGGAAATCATCAAATGACGTCTCCCGCTCTGGGCGGAGCGGAAGGGCGTGTCAGACTCTTACTGACTAAAACCCACCCGTGTTCCTTCAGTTGCCTGTGCGCCAGGGCCACGGTAACTCTTTCGAACAATCCGCAGCCCCGGCAGGCATCGGTCCTATCGGACCCCGTCAATGGTGCTGACATCTCTTTGAGGCGCGCGTGGAACACGACGCGCCGTCGACCCGGGCCTGGTCCTTACCGGACGGCGAGCTGCCCATTGCTCGCCGTCCGCAAGCCCGCGCCTACGGTGGCCGGGAGTCGGCAATCGACTCCCGACGCCCAGGGTGTCTCCTCCTCCTGCGGCGGCTAGGGGCGCGAGGGCGTAGAGATTGCCTCTCCCTCTCGCGCTCCGCCTCCTCCTTCGCGAGCATTACTGCTTCGCAGAAGGAGGTGACGGCTTCCCATTCCCTCTCGCTCCGTACCATGGCCTGAACCAGGGCCGGACGCGAGAGGTCGCCGCCGCCGATCGCCGCCACGAGGACACGGCGGTGCTCCGCCCAAGCCGGGCAGACCTCCACCGTATGCTCCACCGTGTCCTCCGGTCGATCCACACAATGGTAACACCCGGGCGTTTCCTCCCGCCTTATCCGAAACAGGAACCTCCCGAAACAGCCATGTCCGGTGAGGACCTGCGTCAGGCGGAAGGTGAGGACGCCGTGGCGCCTCTCAAGCCACTCCTCAAAGAGGGGTCTTACCGCCGCAATTGTGGCGTGCCCTGCGCTGGGTTGCAACAGTCGCACTCTCCATGCCGCCATGAGATCCCGCCGGAGCTCTGTCCGCTGTGCCGTGATTTCTCGCGGCAGCGGAGTTACGCCCCGGCGTTTCGCCTCCTCGCGCCACTCCCAAACGTGCGCGAGGACCTTTGCCTCCAGATCCCACGGCGGCAATCCGGCAAGGAGGCTCGCCGCCTCGCAGGAGACCGTGCGGTATCCCCGTACCATCCGGATGGCCATGACCCTTTGGGACGCTTTCAACCGGCGGGCTGGCCGGAGCCTTAGTGAACCCGCCCACACCGGTGCCCCGTAAAGGGCCATGGACCGCACGACCCCCGCGTAGAGCCTCCGGCAGGAGGCGTTTGGCCCCCCCAGATTGGGCAAGAGCCGCTTCAAAGCAGCCCCGGCCCGCTGCAGTCTGGGAGCCAAACGTCGGAAGTGCTCGACGAAGTTCCACCGGCTGTCGAGGACGAGTCCCAGGTACTTCATCGTCGACTCGACGCCGATGTGAACCCCTCCTACCGTTATTTGGGAACCCGACAGTGGCGCGTTCCGAGGACCATGAAAACACATGGCCTCGGACTTGTGCAAGGCCACCTCGAGTCCCAACTGCCGGATCCTCTCAACGATTGTCGCAACCCCGAGTGTCATTAGTTCGGCCGCCGCCTGGTGCGACCTCCCCTGCGCCAGGACCAGCGTGTCGTCAGCGTAGCACACCACGCTGACGCCGCTAGGGAGGTCGGCGCGCAGCACCCAGTCGTACCCGATGTCCCACAGATGCGGCCCCAAGACCGATCCCTGTGGGACACCGCACGACATCTCTCGCCGGTTCCATTCTCCCTGGTGACCGGGGTAGATAATTGCTCTATCCGCCAAATAGGCCTCGACTACACGACAGAGATAGGTCGGCATCCGGTGATACCGGAATGCCTCCCGGATGCAACTCCAGGGCAGGGTATTGAAGGCATTGGCGATGTCTAGAGACACCGCCAAGACGACCCCACCCCGGGCCACAGCATCCCCCGTCGTGAGGGCTCGCACGCGCATGATGGCATCCACCGTGGAGCGCCCCCTGCGGAAACCAAACTGGCTCTCCGCCAAATCCGGCCCCACCCGCACCAGCTGCCCGACGAGGCGGTCTGCAATGACTCTTTCAAAGAGCTTGCCCACCTCGTCGAGCAGCACGATGGGCCGGTAAGCGGACGGAGAGTCCGCCGGGCGCCCCGGTTTCTTAATGAGGACCAGTTTCCCCGTCTTCCAACGAAGTGGGAACTGGCCCTCCTCCAAGCATGCGCTTAGGAGCCCTCTTAGTCGAGGCCCGAGAGCCTCCGAGGCCAGGACCCAGGCTTTTCCCGGTAAGCCGTCGGGTCCTGGGGCGGTATTTTTGGCACTCAGCCTGCGTACCGCCGCTCTCAACTCTACCTCGGTCACCTCAGGAGCAACGTCGTCATCGTCGGTCATGTGGTCCGCAGTTGGCACCGCAGGAGGCGGAGCCATGGGCGGGGGAGTATGCCCCCCCCGCGAAGGGAACAAAGCGCTCACCACGCCCTCCACGAGCTGGGGCCGGAGACTCTGCGTCAGCGGGGGAGCCCATGGGCGGAGTTTCTCCCGCACCACCTTATATGGGCGTCCCCACGGGTCCCTGTTCAGAGTCCCCAGCGACTCCTCACGGGCCAGTCCCCTGGCCCGCAGGATCTCCGCTCGGAGGGCGGTCTTCGCCGCTCTGTAACCCTCGTACAGCTCCGCCTGAATGGCTTCCGTATCCGGAGGGCGGATACGGAGCCTGCGGTGCCTGGTGTACAGGCGCCGCGCGGCAACGCACGCCTCGCGCAGAGACGTTAGTTCCGGCGACCACCAGTACACCTGGCGCCAGGCACGTCCGGGCTGGACCCGGGGCATTGCCACGTCACAAATCTCGGACATGGCCTCCCGGAACCACTCCGCCTCGATGTTGATGTCTGCAGGCCTGTCCGGTGGTGACACCCAGGCCTGCACGATCGAGGCTTCCAGGAGGAGCTCCCGGTCCAGCTTCTTCAGCGCCCACCGCGGACCACTCGGGGCCTGTCGGACCAGCGCGCTCGAGGTCTGGGCGGAGACGTCAAACCGGATGTACCGGTGGTCGGAGTACGTCTCCACCCCCTCCATGACGCGCCAGTCAATGACACGCGGTGACAGAGCGGGGCTGGCGAACGAGATGTCCACCACTGACTCGCCCCGCATCCGCACACACGTGGGGACAGAACCCCGGTTTAGGACGACCAGGCCTGTCTCCAGAGCCCAGTCCTCCACCATCCCGCCCCGCGTATCCGTGTACCGGGAACCCCAAGCCGTGCTCTTGGCATTGAAGTCCCCGAGTACGATCACAGGGAGGGTACGGTACCCGACGACGACGACTTTCAACTCCGCAAGGGAGTTGTGGAACTCGGCGAGAGTTCGGTTCGGGGAGAAGTATACCCCTACCACGACAATCTCCCCGAACCGTGCTGCCACGCAACCCCGTCCCCTCTTGACTGCCTCAAGCGACGGGGTACCGGCGGCGGCCGACGAAATGAGGGTCACTGAGCCGCTCAGGTCCTCCACCCAGTCATCCCTGGGCGGGACAAAGTACGGCTCAGCGACCACGGCGATGTTGATCGACCACTGCGCCATGCTCTGGAGCAACAGATCCTGAGCAGCGGCGCAGTGGTTGATGTTCGCCTGGAGGAGGCGTAATGGGGCCATTAATTGCACTCCATGTCAGCCCCCTCCCGAGCCCCCTGTGAGGGCCCTGCCGCGATGTTTGCGGCAGCTACGATGGCGGGTGCGGCAGCGGCGGCGGCAGTGGCGGCGGGTGCGGCGGTGACGGCGGTGGCGGAGGGCTTGCCCCTGCCCCTGGCTTTGGCGGGTGGAGCGCAGGCCTTACTCCCAGCCCGGTGATCGGCCGGCTTGCCAGCTGCCGCACATAGAAAACAGTGCGGCGTGGCAGTGCACGAGCCGGCCTTGTGACCGGGCTGACCGCAGCGGAAGCAATGATTGCTGCGGTCCACCTCCGAGGTGCATTGCACTCCCACGTGGTTGCCCACCTGGCAGCGGAAGCACCTCAGAGGTCTGGGTTCCAGCAGTTTAACCTGCGCAGAAACCCAGCCCACCAGGAGCCTTCGGCCCTCCCCGGCAATTTTTTTGGCCGCCGACACGGGGCAGCTCACCGTCACGGCTTGCATCCCCGCGTTGTCAGGCCGGATGGTGCCCGCCCTAACCTGCTCGGCAGAGCACCCCCCAGTCCTAACGACGGCGGCCACCACCTCAGCCTCCGTCACGCAGTCGTCCAGGCCCAAGATGCGCATATCAATACACTTGGTGGGCCTGGACACTCGGGCCTCATCCGCATTAAGGGACGCCCTAAGCCTTTCGGCCAGAGCGTCAGCGGTCGGGCCACTGGCCGCACCGGGGACCTCCAGCATCCGGGCACCAGTCGCAGTAACCCTTACCCGGATGCCATTGGTGACGCCAAGCTCTTCGAGGTTCACCGCCGCCCTCGCCTTAGTGAGCAAGTCGCGGTAGGACACGCCCTTCTTCTCCGCATCCGGCTGTAGTGTAACCACTACAGCTGCGGACTTCGGGGCGCGGAGCCTAGCCGCGACGCTTCGCTCTTTGCGCCGCTGCCGCCTCTCCTTCCTTTTGGCCGCCCTTGAAGCCTTCCCCGCCTTCCTCTTCTCTCCGGCTACTTGCCATTCGGCTTGAGCCGGAGGAGCATTAGGAGGTGGAGGGGGGGGCGGCCGTCTCGCCGCCAAGGCTGGGGCCTTCGCCGGCTGCGTAGCCACTCCACCCTTCTTTGGTTTGGGCGGCGCTGTCTTCGCTGGGGGCGGTCCCGCGGGTTCCGACACTGGCCCGCCTTTAGACCGCCCGGCTGTTCCTGGCTTTGCCGCAGCGGCGGCAAACGATACCTGCCGGCTCGCCGCTAGCGGGGGGTGCAGGACAATAGCCTCCAGAGTCGAAAACCGACTCTGGAAGGCAGCCAGCTCCCGCCGCACCAGGGTCAGAACCCGGTCCTCCGCAGGCACCGGCACCGGCCGGCCCTGCCCATGCTTCGCCCCCGCCTGTGGCACTTCCCGGGGGCTGGCTGCCCGGAGGCCGGCCAAGTCCGCTCGGAGCTCCTCATTCTCCTTTCGGAGGAGCTCCATGGCGGCTGTCAAGCGGGCGACCTCAGCCCGCATCTCAGACATTCCATCTGACGGAGGCCCAAGGTGGAAGGCCTCCGCTGCCGCCATAATAGAGGCCGTGGCAGTGGGTATGACCTTGTCTTTAGAGGACTGAATCCTCTTCAAGGCCACACCCCTGATAGCAGCTACCACGACCTCCTCAAATTTCGCCACTCGCTCCGACTTAGAGCCGCCAGCGGTGCTCGGCTCACCGCCTGACGACTCGGAGATGTCCGCCCTGCATTGCATGTCCTCCGTGGCGATCCTATCAGCTCGCTGGTCCGGCTCGGTAGGGCTGGTTTGGCTCTGCTCGCTGGCCTCCTGAGCAGCGAGCCCTCTGCCCGCAGCCTTTTCGCGAACTCCACTCCGCCGACAGATCTTCCCGATTTTCCGGGCCGAGCTCCTCCCGCCATCAGAGGACGACCCCTGGCCATCCCCTGGTTTGGGGCGCTTCTGGAAGAGCCTTCGGTTCTTCAAAGCATCTCCCATTACCACGCGCTCCGGGCTCTTGAAAGAGCCCCTCGCGCCCGACGCAGCATCGGACTCCGATCCCGCATCGCTCCTCTCCTCTCCACTGCTCTCTTGTTGGTGTTTTTTGTTTTTAATTGGTTCCATAATTGTTCCCACGAGTATGGGGGATTTAAAAGGTCATTCCCAGGTTCACCCCCTGTCCCTAGGCAAGTGTTCATTTGTTTCCCAACCAGAGGGTCCACTGGTACTCTGGCTGGGGGTGCGCTAACGACTGATGCGCCACCTACAACTGGAAAGTTGTAGATGACACTACTCCTCAGCCATTCATACCCTCGCCGCGCACCAGAACTTGATATTAGAGGAATTTTTTATAGAGGTTATCTTCCTCGCGGCCCGGGCGGTTAAGCCAAGACCCTCGACCCCCGTCAAAAGTCAGAGACATGACGTTGACGATCTTCGGGGCTACGAGACTAACGGTGGCAGAAGGAGCAGACTCCTTCCTGCCTGCCCGGCGGCAGGGTTAGTGCACACCGAGCCCGCTCTTACTCCGCCGCTGTGCGTCTCTGCTTAACAGAGATACACACGTTGGAGCGTTCCTCCGACAGGATATTAGCGTACGGGCAACAAGACCCCTTAGGCACAGAGTACCTAATGGAGAGTTATTGCCCGCACCCCAGGGTGCACCATCCCGAAGACTGGCCTTTCCCCCAGACGCATCCAAGGGAAACTCCAGCCCACGGACACACGGGGAGGTTTCCTGTCCTAGCACCCCGGATATCAATATCTATGAATAGTATTCTAAAATAAATTCGTTTATCGTGTCTGTCTGTGATCGCTTAGATTTTCTAAATTACACAGTGGATTTTGATGCGGGTTTCACCATCATTTAGAGTATTTATTCCGGAAGGTTTATGTGTGTCATCCTACTTCCTACTATTAATTATTAATTAATTAATTATTAATCCTACTAATATTATAAATGTGAAAGTGTGGATGTTTGGATGTTTGTTACTCAATCACGCTAAAACTGCTGAAAGGATTTGGATAAAATTTGGCACATGGGTAGACTATGACCTGGAGTAGGACATAGGATACTTTTTGTCCCGATATTCCCACGGGATCGAGATTTCTGCGGGTGAAACCACGGGGCGCAGCTAGTATATTAATATTGAACTTAGTGATAGCACCACAAATGTCGATGTTTTGACATGTCGCCATTGCATCCGTGCGAAGCAGGGCGGCTCGCTACCAGCCGGTAATTGAGTTAAATGGCGTGCTATTGAAGAGTCCGATGTGTGGCAGTGGACTTTAATAGACTGATGATGACTCCTAGCAAAATATATATAGTGCGTTCACAATCTTTTATTCGGCACACTTTTTTTAATTTATTTTTTTATTCAGAAATTGAAATTATAAGTACATAAATAACAACTTACATCTAATTAATTAAACTAAAGCTAACTAAAACTATTAACAAACTAAAAAATGCCGTCAAAAAATTCCTCCGCATCGCTGTCGACTGGTAATGTACCCAAGAGACTAGCGGCATTGCCACGTTGTATGGCAATGCTTAGCCTCTGACCAAGGTAAAAGCAGCCCTTGGGTCACGAGAAGTGTCAAACAGGCGTTCGGAGATTTCTTTGAACAAAATATGGGCACTCGGACCCCACGGCCCGAAGGTTAAAAAAACCAACCAACCAATTCCACGAATTTTGTCGCATCCCTCTATAGAAAATTTTTGGAAACCCGCTACACATGTCTACCCTGTCAAGGGTACTAAGCTTTATTAGAGGTAACTTTAAACATGTTCATTCCATAATTAATTCTCTCCTCTCCCGCCAGGTGGCGCGTCGCGACGAGCACACGTCATTACAAGTGGATGGCATCACGCAAAGTAAGACGTCGCGCGGAAAAGAGTTCGTCTTCGGGAAGTTTAATTCAAACTCCGATGTGTTCGTCGGAGGGATCCCGCCATCGTGAGTGATTTCTTTTTTTACGTTCGATATTTGAATTTGAAAGGTGTTCTTGTTTTTGTGTCTGGAAAATGTATTGAAGGACCAATCGCGGAATTGGGTTTATGAAAATTGGTCCTAGGATCTGGTTTGTTTATGAAGTGAAAACTTCTTTAGGCGCATTTTGCGCTCTTTCTGAACTGTGATCGAAACTGAACCGTCACGCTCGGGTCAGTGACGCTGAATCGCGTATAATCGGCTCCAGTCGTAATTCTGTTTTCAGAATATCTTTTCTTATCGTGTTTCGTGCGAATACCAAAGTTAACAAATTAGCACAATTTTACTTACGAATTTTAAACTAAAACCTAATTAACAACCTTTATACAATGGGTTTAAAACCCTAAACATGACGTCAACACCAGAAAATCTAGATAACAATAGGTGCTTAATCAGCACAAATTAAATTAGTGTTTCGGTGTACACATGATAAAAGCGATGAATTAAAATGTATCATACCTAATTAATTGTTGCTGCCTATGATTTCAATTTTAAAACGTAATTGTATTGTTAGTTATCATTTGGAGTGGGTACTAATTTATTTTGTGTTGCGTGTGGACAGAAGCACCAAGTGATAAAGGTAGTATTAAAGTAGCTTAAGTTGATAAAATGGAACTATGGGGTGACAAATTGTCGCGTAAGCTTAAGTTTGTTCGATATCTTTGTAACTTTAGCGTGGGATACGACTGTAAAATTGAGTTATTTATGTGACTAAGTGTTTCTTTCAAAGGTTTTTACAACAGAAAAGTAGTTGCATTTTTGTCACATAATGAAAATTTTAGTAGGACGAAAGAAAAGCCTTGAATTTCAGATCACTTTTTCTTGGGCGTTAGATTATGTATTTCAATCAGTCAGACCTTTACTACAAAAAAGATAATAAAAACTGATGCGGCACTTAACTTCTACAGTAATCCACGCTGAACCACAGCAAGGAACAATATTATAGCCAACCCACCACAAAATTACCAGTACACCAACCGCAACATATTAAAACCAATTACTCTACCAAGGGAGCCATTAACATTATTTATTTCAGCTTACTTGTAATGAGACACTTTAATTAAACAAAGTTAAACAGTTCAATCTTAACCGATGGTTAAGTTAGCAGCGAATTGAGAGATTACACGCGCTTTTAGTTAATTGCAATGAGTTAACGTGGGTTTAGCGATGTAGTTATATGTTTTGTGTGGATTGTGGTAAAGTTAAGGTAACAGAAGAACGGGAAATTAAAGCGTCGTTATGTTAAACGTTTGTGAAGTTCAGTGATGGTTAAGAAGTCGTCAGTGAATAGAGATTTATTTTTAGATTTAGTTAGTGTCCTCTAAATTAATCATGCTTTTAGCAAGTATGGAACAACTTAATTACACAGACGATCTCGTATTATTTATCTACGTATAAATTTGATATGAGCTCAAAGGACCAAGGGACAGACTTTGAAAGTAACATAGTTTATCGAGGACCATAGGAGTATACAGCGCTCTAGTAGATGGATCTATGTAATTACTGCAAGTACTGCTACTAAAATTCCTAGCGATTACACTTTTTTTTTCTCTAAATTTTATGCCTACCTGTAGACAGCGTTGTGGGTTATATTATTACTAAAATTGTTTTTGTTAATTTAGCTGTAAGTTCTTATAATGTAACTGTTTGCTGTTACTTTCAATAAAAATAAAAATAAAATAAAAGTTTAAAGAAGCACCTAATATCAATCACCACGAGTTACTAATCAACAAAACAGCATTCGGTCGAACTATTACTGTAATCGCTCCTCTCACAACGTTCACAGATTTACCAATCGAACCTCGTATTTTTACTGATACGAACTTTTTCACTAAACAACCTCGGCAACCAACTTAAACCCTGAACTTTATGTCCTAAAGTTGGAATTTGAATGCACATTTTAGAAATATGTAAGCCCATTTAAATTCACGCTTTAAATTTTATGTGTTAAGGTTTATATTGCAACGGATATTTTAGAGCAAATGCATTAGGGGTGGTGGGTGGCGGTTTAGTTAATTGGTGTGTCGAAAACCGTTAGTATATTCCGATTCGTGAAGTCCTCTGTGAATCATTGAAATTTATTCTTGGGTGAATTTCTAAATGGTGTTCTGAACTTAGTTGATTGCTTTTACATTACGCTAGAATATTCAGCAGAAAATACGTATCACTTTTTAATGACATGTAACTGAAATACTCGTAATTCTTGTAATAGAAAACGAAGCCTTTTGCTCGCCTATTTTTCGCATTTAATACAAAGGATTTTTGTTATTGTAATACCAAATTATACTTCAAAAGAACTCAATTTTCTTTAACTAACAATACAATAATACTACGCGACGCTAAGGACCAAGGAGACTTTTCGTCTCGAGTTGTAGTTTAAACCACTAACGGTCGGTAAGGTGAACACCAGGTGCTTCAACTACGGTTGTAATTGAAAACAAACGCTCCGTTGAGTGGTCGTTAGTTAGGAGATTAAATGCATCTACACGTCATAATCCTTTACTGGCATCACTTTTTACGAAGTTCGGTGAAAGCTGAGTAGAAAAGCAAAGTACTGAAAAACGGAAAGTGACTTAAAACGCTGATTTGAACAGAAATATTTAAAAAAAACACGTGTGGCACTCGGGGACTGCCGCGGTAAAGCTATTGCATAGCATTTTTTATCAACTTATACAATTATAATTATTTATTTATGCAGTATTTTTTTTTTTGATATTAATTCAAGTACAGTCATGCCATATACATACACGTTAAGCGAACGCTCGGCCGAGCTACATGCTAGGCGGAGTGGGGGGTGTTAGGTTTTATTTTCGTTACGGAATTTCTTGATTCTGTCGCCGCGCTCAAAGCCCGCGATAAAAGCTATGCAATAGCTTAAAAAAAAACATTTCCAACTCTTAAAAAAAAAATGTTATCTTCATAAACTAATAATTACATTACAATCAACTCAGGTTCTAAAATAACATTTATAATCCACAGTTTCTGTACGCCCACTCGTTGCCCACGCTCAACTTTTATTTATTTATTAAAACTTTATGCACAAGTAAAAAAATACTGTACAAAGGCGGACTTAGTTGTTAATGGTCAAGTAATCACAACAATTTACATGAAAATCAACAACAGATTTAACGCTTCTACCTAATCAGACCTTTAGAACCAGGGCCGGCACTCTCGACATTAGATAGCGACAAAAATCTGTCGCTAAGTCGTATCGATGTCAAATACCTTTAATAGATTTTCAACTTTATTTCCAAAGCATAAGGTTGAAAATCTATTAAAGAAATTTGTCATCGATTGGACTTAACGACCGATTTTTGTCGGTATCTATGTCGAGACTGCCGACCCAGGTTTATTCTTTCATATCGTCCACACCTACGTAAGACATATTTTATTAGTATCCGTTGCGCCTATCCTTTTGTTAGGCCTTAGCGAAGGACCTATTAGGCTCGGAGACGTGTCCTGACTGTAGATAGGGTAGGTCTCGGCTATTTTGTGGATACTGGAATATTTTTTGTGAAGGTTGTATTGGACCCGTATTGTCAGTAATTTGATGGATATTCGGCTTGTTTTCTCTAGGTTTTGTGGTTCAGGTAAAGAAACATGTTTTGTTTATTTTGTTATCCCTATTTTTTATGATTATAGGCAATCTGGAATACATTACCTACTCAGCATGGACCTTCTATTGTCCGTTAAAGTAATCGGCCATCAGCAAATGTGATCTGGTTGTAAATTAAATACAGACAATCATCAAAATTGCTTAACAAATTCTCACAACGAAAAGTTTTCTTCATATTTTTTTCTCATTTCTCTAACGAAGGCTAATACTGAAACAATACATGAATGTTGACGAAAAGAAAGCTGCATCAAATCAATTATTCCGACTGAATTCGAAGGACCTCATTTTGTAAATTGAAGTCCTCGAAGGACCAATTAAGTGACATTCAGTCTAATTATCTTGCCTCTAGTGTATTAAATATTCAAAACTATTATCTACAATTAATCTATAGAAAATGAAGGGCTTTTAAATAATTATTTTGATTAAATTAGCTCGTGTTTCTTTTGTCTGAGGCTTTGATATGATAGTGACAGCAATAATATTTTTATATATTTTTTAAGAGAAATAACATGAAATTTTCAGTGATCTGTTTTATTTAATTCTTTTACAGTCAGACACTGAGGTTATTAAACTAAAAAAACTAAGTAAAATAGAAGGTTAAAGATACATTCAGTTTGGAGTTATAAAGTTAGTTTTAAAGTAACCACACGCGAATAGGAACCCATCGTCAAATGAGTAGCAATTAATATTACATTATCAACATCAAAGAAGACCAATTTTCGAACTTCGTTTAAAATATTAATTCCGGGAAATTGCTATGAAAGCTAAAAGGATTACCCGTTGGCGTGTATTAAGAATGTATCGATACAAATATTAAAATAAAACAATTAATTAGTAAATATGTATATAATTGAAAGTATTTATCAAATAAAAAAAAAACATTACCATTTTTTTTTCGCGAAAAGAGAATTTGTCGTTTAATTTGAATATAGCGGATATTTTTTTTTGCATTTATACACAAAGTCACGCCTTATTCCCAAGGGCGTAGGCAGAAACATAATTATTTGTTATTCCAAATAAAACCACTTGAGCAACTTGGGTCTTTTTCGCCGTGGATTGCGTAAGACTGATTCGATGAGGCAATTGTCTCAAAAAGACCAATGGTTTGCATAATTCTGTCATCTAATCGGTGACTAAAAGGCATGACATCAAATAGGGAGAACTGATTACAGTTAATGCTTTCGGTACCAAAAGTTTCATTTCAGCAAATATTCGGTTTTAGTAATTTTCCATTCCAAAAAAACACAATTAATAATAATTTGTCAAACTGCAGAACAGCCCGCAATGCAATGTTCAACACCCGCTGCTCTTCTAACTTGTACCACGCGTCAAAGCGTTGCGTGCACACAATACAGTAAGTATAACAATCCATTGTGTCGGCGACAAACTTACCGCTACAAGTTAATAGCTGCGGCGGGCGCTTTGCTGTTGTAGAAGAAGCTTGTGCGCCTTTTATAATAATTGTGAACGGTTTGTTTGACGGCTCAAAGAGAAATGTAGCTTGATTTTATGGCTTAAGGCAGTGCTACTTTATAATTGTACGTAAGTAAAGTGCACTCAATGCTAGGAGCATTCGAGAAGATTCTAACAGACAACCTGTTTTACCCGACTGAGTGACAGCAAAAACAGGGTTATGTTTTTCACGCGTATGGCTGTATCTTTATTTGTGGGATTATTTATATCTCCGAAGTATTTTAACGGCTGGATCGATTTTATTACCACTGCCATCGACTCATCTAGGTAGTGCAGTGGCTAGGTTAGGCTAGGTTTTGTTGTTTATAAAATCAAAATGGGGGCTTTTAGCCGTCTATTAGTAAATTTATAAATTCAATTTTGTTCACTGACCATGTGGAGAATCAAAATAAAGAACTTAAAGAGAAAAAGAAGAGAAGGAAAAGAGAGAGAAAGAGAAAGAGAAAGAAAGAGAAACAGAAAAAAAATAAAGAGAAAGAGTATTCTATTCTATTATATTCTAACTTAAGGAGACGGTTCCAAAAGTATAATATACTAAAAGGATGGAAAAAAAAACCGGATACAGTTGGTGCTACTTGTTTTAGTTCAATCTCAGATTTGATGCCACCAACTGCACCAGACTGCTTAAAAAGTAACGTTGCTTTAAACTTTTTAGTTTCAGTCGGATATTCTGTTTTTTTTCCGACAGATGTGCCTGTTCTTTAACCCGATTTTTTTTACCTACTTAATGACCTCATATCATTATGATAAAACAGCCTTTCTTTCTTCTCCTGAATCTAGACCTAAATTACAAATCCACGTGATCTTTAATAAACTTGAAAAGCTACGTTATCTACGTAGTCTAGATCTCAGAATATCACGCTCAGATTTTCAGCCTAAATCCAGCACAAAATATATACGGCTAACTACCACAAACTATTTGTTACCAACAATAGCTGGCGACACTTTCAGACAGATGGTGGTGGGTTCGAGTCTGACCCAGTTGGTCTGTTGTTACTCACTTTGAAAATAGTTGGAGAGGTTAAAAGCTGAAATAGTTTCATTAAGTGTTAAAGTGCTGAGTCAAAAGGCCTTTATATTTGTAAATTAAATTCGTATCAGGGTAACATCTACTATCACAAATCGATCAGTAGTTTAGGTTATTAGGGTCAAAACATTTGATGGTGGTGGGGTGAAAGGACTTAGGTAAATTGGCGCAAGTATAGTTATGTTATGACTTTATTGGACTAGGGGTATTTTAAGTTTTTTATAAATGGTCCACTTTTATATTTCAGTATTTTTATGAAGACCACACACACCACCACACACACACACACACACACACACACTCACACATTTACATTTTATAAATAATTATTATTTATTTATTTCAAATATAATTCTAGTCCAGAGTTTTACCCGCATACATTTAAATTATAAACTATTTTAAATTCTAAACAGATAAAAACCAAAAATAAAATTGTGATTTATTAAATTTAAATATTCAACAACTCATTAAAAATAATAATTAAAATTGTCAAAAAATTATAAAAATGTCAGAATCGTGTAAAAAATAAAATGTCAAATATTAGAATTGTCAAATTGTAAAATGTTATAAAAATGTCAAAATATTACATAAGGGGGCTTGATTATTGACAAAGTTACAACTGAGAGTTTCATAATTAACTTTTACGAAATCGACAAAGAAATTTTTTATTAATTAAAAATAAAGTCACCAGCTTAATATAAGCGTACCTCTGCTTATCCTTTTACAACATGTAGTCGTAATGTTATTGTGCTATTTTAATTCATTACTGTAACAAAACAACAACCAAACAAGAAAATAAAACATCAAACGAAAAATAAACTACGGTCTACACGCGTAGCAATCGTCGTAGCATACATAACTACGCCGTAGCAGTCTACACCGTAGCCGTCTACGGCGTAGCTATTGGGGTTATTGCTTCCGAATTGTGACGCTAGCTATGTGGGTTTGCACATAATATTGGTACGTTATATCCGTTCAATGTTACGTTGGTACCTTATTTATGTAGTTGACTTTGATTTTGAAATGGTATTTCGTATTGCAGGGTAATAGTCGTAATCGTAAATGGTTTTGCCTTGATTCTGAATAGATTTGTATGGCTGTTACGTGCTCTAGTTTTATTAACTCAGTGTGCAGTATTTGAATAAATAGAAGAAATATTTTTTTACGGTAAATGTGAAAGTTATGCTAAAAAACGCAAACCAAGTGAAAAATAAAAAACTCAAACTGAAAGCATTTATTTCAATTGAAACAATCACAGGCACTTTTGAATTGTCAAGGTGTCTAATGGTGCTAATCCATGCGTCATGTTCGTGAACGGGCGCCGTCAGTAGGAACTGGTCATTTCTTAGCTGCCACGGCTTATTTTAATTTAATTTAATATTTGAATTGTTTTTGTCTTTTTATTACGGACGCTTTTAACGTTCTGCATAATTCTCAGATGCATAATTTCAACATGAATGATGTAACCAATATTTTGTAACCATATTTTGATTTAAAAGAGTGTCCATGGAGTTTTTTGCCCGCTCTTCTCTATAGGTACCTACTACGCTTTGGAATGTGCAACTAGCTTCATCTTTCTGACTGACCGACCCCTTGACAATTCAAAAGTGCCTATAATTGTTTTATTTGAAATAAATGCTTTGGGTTTTGAGTTTTGAGTTCTTTTATACGTACAGTATTAAAACTAACGAACGTATAGACACACATAAATCTAAACAGTAACATGTTAGAAGCGGCAATAGTTAGTAACACCTGTCGTGTTCGGCATAAATTGTCAGCTTAACTGATCTACATTGACGTCAAATGATGCCACGATCGTCGTCGATTATACGCTGTATTTCAGCGATAGTACTCGTGGTGCTCACTTGTTATCTTTGTATCGACGGTACATCTTTATAAGGATCTTTTGAAGCCTAAATGATATTGACAGGGGACGTTGTCGGTGAACATTTGTGAAATTGGTACAGAGCAACTATTTTCTTAATGTCCCTCGGCAAATTTCGTGTTTCGTCAGGTTCCTTCCATTTTTAAAATAACTTTAACTTTTTTTATAACTTTAACTTTTTAACATTGGTCTGTAGTTGTCTGAGAATAAACAATTTTTATTTTTTTATTTATTTTTATTATTTTAAAAGAGTGTTAACAAACTCTATAAACTTCCAAGTCGATTGAGAGCGTCCGGTCTGCACCAAGTGCAAAGGGCAACTGATAGAAATCCGACCACTGACGAAACACGAAGTTTGCCGAAATATTTGTAGTGTACTTACGTTTTATTGAGAAAACAAGATGGCGGCGTTAGTTTCAATTTTGGTCACGCGCCAAAATAAGCATGTGGCGTTGTATCTACCAAACCGCGCTGGGCCCGCGTGGTGGATTATGGCCCAGTCTCTCTCACAGAGAGAAGGTCTGCGTCCCAGCAGTAAGAACGTTGTAGGCTGATTATGCTGTATATTTATATGATACTGTTTTGGCCCAGTATTTTGCCAAGTTTATTCACACTGGTACTCAGTACGTGTGACTTTTATTGCTGGTCCTTTGATACGGGAGCAATAAAGTGTAAGTGTAAAAGCGGCTCAAAATTATTAAAGTTATTTATTTATGTACTCACATTCAGTATTTTTTTCAGCAAAAAATAAGCATGCCCTGTCCGTTTCTAAAACATTTAAAAATGACGTTTTGTCTTTTGCATTTTTGTTGGAAACTACACAAACGCCAGAGCAAAATGACACTTATTAAAACCCAATTTCCTTGCAAAATACAAAACTATATTTCCAACTTCCAACACCATTTCGCTACTAGAACTAGTAAGCTGTATTGAAACTAGAAAAGAAAGTGTAGAGAAAGGATACTGCGACCTCGATTGGCCAGCAACTGGGCCAAGGAGTATTACTGATGAGGCTATATCGAGATCAGTCCCCTTTCTGCGGCGAGTTTATACAATGTATCATTTGGTCCTTGTATCCGCCAGAGCTTTTTGTTTTTGGGTCGTGTTTCTTTGTATAGAATAGGTTGTGCTGCCTCTATTGATTAGTATCGTTTGAGACGGACGTTTTTTGAAATGCAAATTATAAATAATGTAAGTGTAAGTTGTGTATGGAAACATTTTGTTTTCGAGCGTTTTGTACAGTCACGAGCATAAATATGTATACTCTTGGATAAATTCAAAATCGATTTTCTCCTTAATTTTTTAATGAAATTTTAAGTTGTAACGAACATAGTATTTTCGAAACCATAGGTTTATGTTTTATGTTGTATTTTAACGTTGCATTCGTTATTTTACAAAAAAAATCGCAATTGAGAGTCGCCAAGTGTTGACATATTAGTGCTCGTGACTGTACATAGCAACGCAAATATACAAACGTTTTTTCTACGAATTCTCAAAACACTTATTTCAATACCGTAAATAATAAACTCGTTACATTGATACATTATTTCTTTAGACTTGAATACAAAACATGAGTGATTGTTATCGGACGACGTGAATTAGCAGTTAACTCTTCATGTCATTATGGTTTTCAAAACAGGAATCTTTAGAAACCGCTCGATCTTGAACTACTTCCACAACTCAAGTAGTTACGCTACGCTTCTAAGGAAACAACAGATTTCGCGAATCTTGAAACTTAAACAATTTCAAATCGAAGTCCGAAGTAAAGTTTGGAATCAATGCAACAGTTGAAAGTGGGTCAAAATTGTGTTGCAAGTTTGTGCTTAGTTGCAGGTCCAACGAGCATTGTCCTTCTTGGTCTGGTGACAACTGTTAAGAAATATAAAGTCAATAATTTCATACCTACTTGAATATTAATATTATTTACTTATATTAAAACCATATGGTGCGATGATTAATAATAGAATAAGACTCTACTATGAATTGTTTTATTTTAAATGCAGATTATTAATTTCATTATGAAAACTAAGAAGCTAAAAGGATTAGTGGAGATTTTTGGGTAAAGGAACAATCACAATTTACTCAAATAACATTTTCTCATTAAACGTTAATGATAAATTATTTTATTTCTGTAAGTAGGTTTGTACAAACACTGTTACGCGTCAATCATATTTTAAAACTAGATGAGGAGAGCGTTTCCTATCGGACTACTCTGAGAAGAAAGGCCGAAACAAACTCATAGGTGACAGTCTCTTTTAAAGTCCAGACATAATCTTGGTCAGATCATGTGAAGTGCATGTAGATTTGTGTCTCAAATGGTTTTTTGAGGAAAAACCACACAGAATGAGTGGACCTGTCCAGTCAGTGCACGCATTTGTCAGTAATCATGCAGCTCAACTCAAAAGTTAAGGAGCTCAACTTAACACTAAATAGTGGAGTTAATACTAAATAATGAATTTTACAGTCTTCTTCTTGTGTAAAGTTACTAATTGGTTTATCAACAATGTTTACGCCCCAAAAGTTTTATTTCATTTGTAGTTATATAAATGTAAAACACTGCAAACAAATGAGTTTGTTTCAAATCGAAAGCGTGATTTTAATTAGATCATTGACAAGAAGACAGTTATACAGCATGTATCAGAAAGGTGTGGTCAAATTTAAGGATGTGGTACAGACCATCAAACATCGTAATCGCGAAAAAAATATCAACTGTCTCATGCAAAACTTCAATACCAACTCGACCCAAATGTATGGTACGGCTCATTGTTTTAAACAAGCTGCAGATGCAAACAAATCGCGATTATGATGCGTGCAACAGCAATAGTAAACTCGACCAGTTTGTACAACACTTTAACAAGATTGGATCAAGAACTCAACAATACATAAATCTCACTCCGACCTTTCTAGAAGGATAACATTTGATCCGTTGCCCTCGCATCGCGGTTGAACCAGCAATAGATATTGATTCAAACTTCGCACAAGCTGTTGAGCTCGCTCATCAGTTACTCTGGGCCATGGTATAATAATATACTTTGCCAGGTATATATAGCATTCCGAGACACAGTGGTCACGTGGGTGACACCAGCCTACGTCATCACCGCTGTGTTACCAGTAGTGTGTAATAATAACTCCCCAACCGCCTTTATTACCTGTGCGAATCCGATAAAACAATGAGGTTTTAACTAACAATTACGTTGGTATATGTTTAAATTGAATTGTTTCGTTTGACTAGAAAAACAAAACGACTATTTAAATGTTTTAAATATATTTTTTAACAGAATGGTGTCTGAAAATGTTTCCATAATTCGTGTTTTGTTGCAATAAAGTGGCAACTGGATAGTGACGTAAGCATGTGTCACTCCCGGGATGCCAGACCTTGTTTTTTAGACCATCCTCTGGGCGACATTGTGTGAGCCGAAATCAACTGTTCCATACAACAGACCAAACATATGCGATCAAAATGAATGGAACAGCATCTTATTTTAAATATCCATTACTTTTTATTGGACTTTATATAAAATTGTATGAAAAATCCAATCATACACAAATCTTACACCGACCTTTCTCGAAGGATAACAGTTGATCCAATACCCTCGCACCGCGGTTCAACCAGCAATAGATATTGATTCAAAGTTCTTACTAGCTGTGACGATGGCGGGGTGAGCTTGCTCATCAGTTACCCTGAGCAAGATTTATTCTCACTAATCTTTATGTTATATGAGGGCGAACAGAATGTCTCTTTTATCTTAAGAGTAATGAGAGGTATTCCGTTATTATTTGTTGTAGTTGCTGGTGTGAATGTGTGACTTTTGAGTTCATCTTAATTTATCATCTTGGTAATAATTAAAATTAATAATATTATGTGAAATACGGCTTCGTGATCTTGTGATTAATTTAATTAAAATTAAAATGGGTGTGTATTTTTATTTTGTGATGTTTTATTAAGTACGTCATGAAGTTTGGAATCATTATAATAAAGCTTTAAGTACCGAATTAATTCAAAACAGTAGTGTGTTAAAACAATTACAATTTATGTAATAATGGTAGTGACATCATAGCTAGCAAAAAATCTTAGCTTTAATTATAAAGACATTAAAATAAAATATCCTTAGAATGAAACAATTTTGTCCTGAAATTCCGTTTGTCCTGTGTTCACACACAAAGGTGAATCATTTATTGCTGGAATTGCGTACAAATAAATAGGAAACGGTCCTTAGCTCATAAATAACCGTACTCCTGCCTATTACAACAAATGCGAGGTAATTTCGTACGCGATTTGTGGCGCATTATGAAGACAATGTGACAGGGAAAACAGTCGTAAAATTAGTTCGGTTTCCCAACAGAGTTGGGGCGTAAATCATAGTTTTGGACCCAAATTGGCCTTGAGAGTTCAGACGCGCTGGCCAATATTTGTGGCGCATTATTTAGAATATGAATAGGGAAATTGTGTAGTCTTAATTTTGCACGATAACTTATTTAATAGTAACAATAAATAATTTATTTGCATAAAATATGGTATACAATGGTGTTAAAATATATTTATAATGGCACAAACATGTTTAGCTAGGATAGCACATACCATGCAAAATTTCCGGGTTTTTGAAATTCTTACAACGTACATCAAACATTTTTATCCATAAATTCTTTAAAACTATAGAAGCTACACTCATTCATTCACTTATACAACTTTATAAAAGAACCATTTAGTTTCATCATAATTTTAGTAGTAAAAAGGACCTGTTACAAACTAATATTGTAAGTAGCCAGTATTCGATCCTGACGATATGAGGTTTTTTTTTATCTTAGCAAGGTAGCAGTATCAACATGATAGTTTTTACTTTCTGGCCAGAATCTACTAACATTACATTTGCGTTACGTAGTAACTTATAAAAGATAACATTTGTTGACAGTAAAATCTGTTACATTTCTGTATCCGATTATTAATTCAGAGCCCTTAATGCTGGTCGGTATGCGTGTACCAATGAAAGCCGCTGCGTATCAATCAAACGTCAAAACAAAACCGTTCATTGACATTTGGTTATACGCAGTTTGGATTTGAGCGAACGTTCGGAATTCAAAATTGGAATGGATCAGCTACATTCGAATATTAGTTCATGTTTAGAACAGAATAGAATACTCATTATATGTACATCATACGAACTATCTGTAATTCGTATGGTGTACGTAAAGAGTACACATACAAATTTAGAATTTTTACATAAGGTGACACAATGGGTGGTTTTATCGCTATAAGTTTAGTTTCGTGCTTTTGGAATTTAGTACATTTGTAAATTGCTTACAAGTCACTTAATTTCTTTTTATCAGTCAAGTATTTGTAGTTGGTTTTAAACTGTTAGAATATTTAGTCGCAATCATTAATAATAATTAATTAATTAATAGATACTAAATTATTAATAATTTCCGATTTTCCCAGTAGATTTTTCAAAAAATCTTTCATAAAAACCTTGTCCTGATAATTACAAACACAACAAAAAAAAGTATAAACCAAATAGATGCAGCCGCTTTGAAGTGATGTGCGTACAAAAATTTTTGGCAATTGAATTTTATTTATATAAATCAATGACAAAAGGCGTGACTAAGCTGTTTTATAATAATAATAATAAATAATAATAATAATAATTCCTTTATTGTTAGGCGACTGTGGCCCATAGATAAAATACACAAATTACAAAATAACAAACTAATACATAACAAAACTAAAACTTGTGTTAATAAATAATACTTAAAGATATGTTAGTAGCACTTCACTTCACTAGCTTGTCCTTGTGCTGTGCTGTGCTATTTGCCCGCGGAAGCAATGGAACACCTCGTTCTGCGGACTTCTGAATCCGTACGAGCTTTGCCGCAGCGGTTCTTGTTCGCTCGCGATCAGCGCTTCCTCCTTTGCACTGTCACGAAACCCTCATCATCAGCCCTAATCGGCGCCTTTTTTAGCATTGGCTTAATACTTGGAGCGCCTGGGGCGCTCGCGGTGACGCTAGCGAAATCCTTTTGAAAGGTTTCCGCCAGGGCTGCAGACACTGGCAGCGGGACGGGATTTTATACATTATTTGTTGCTGTACCATATCTGTATCCAGACATGGCGTATGTTTCCAAATCCCATAATTTATATTATATGTTTTATATTTGTGTGGGTGTACGGAGTTGTTATAGGTATTATCTTTTAATTTCGTCATAATTATTACATTGATGATATGGTTATATGGTTAGAAAGGGGGTGACAGTCGAGATGACGGCTAATGGAGAAGTATGGAAGCAAAAAGCCATGGTGCGGCGACCACAAATAAATTGGCATAATGCCAAGAGTCTGATGATGAGGACATTAAATTCGTCGAACTTACTTCTTTACTGTTCAATACTACATTCTCCTCTTACGTACCAAGTTTCTGATTAATAGTTTCTACAGCCTTTTCTTCTTTTTTTTGGGTTTGAAATCTTCAAATGACCTCTTCGCTCTGGGCGGAGCAGAAGGGCGTGCCAGACTCTTACTGACTAAAACCCACCCGTGTTCCTTCAGTTGCCTGTGCGCCGGAGTCGCGGTAACTCTTTCGAAAAATCCGCGACCCCGCCAGGCATCGGACCTATCGGACACCGTCAATGATGCTGATATCTCTTTGAGAGTTTTCACAGCCTAAAGGTCTTAACTGTAAACACTAAATATCAAATATGGCGGCAGGGTTTTAGACAATAACAGCCGTACACCAGCAGCCAACATTGGCGCCAAAGTTTCTCTTATAAACAATGGTCTCTCTCGAGTTTGGCGCATTGTTGGACGTGATTTGTGTGTAAGAGACAGTGTGATTTGCTTTGAGTTTAGTCATGTTACCAAGAAGCAGTAAATTTAGTCGAATCATAGAGTTGGACAAACAAATTGAAATCTATTGAATGGAATTTTCAAACATTGGATAGTTGGTAAGTAGTAAACTAACATGGCTCTCGAAGGCAGATCTTCGTGAGTTTTTATTTTTAATACTATGTATGTGGCTATCGTGTTACTTAGTAGTCAGATAGGCGGTCGCTCCATTACAAATACTGGTAATCAGCTGCATCCGGGTAAACTGGAAGCCAACAACAACATACACTGCCGTGCAATAAAATCGACCCACCCCGTGCTCTTCGATTTGAAACAATATAATTCAACAAGGTTTACTAACAATAACCTAATATATTGTATACTAAAACCTTCCTGAAAGTATTATTACGATTAAGTTAGTAAAATAATTATCAAAACTGATTTATAAGTTTATGAAAAAATCACGAACTTACAAACATGGGTTCGAATAAAGAACCTCCTTTTTTTGAAGTCCGTTAAAAATCAAGCTAAATTTTCATTAAACGAACAGAAAGTAAACAAAATTATTCTTTTGTTAATTTCATTGGCAAAAAAAAGTCACGCACTTTATCCGAGAAAAAGTGAGCGATGAGGACATCTGAAGAATTGAGTCGATCTTGTCAAGAATATTGCTTTTATCCAAATATAGTGTATGTGCAAATATACTGTACCTTACCTACCTTAACATAATATAAATTAATAAATTATACTCATTGAGATATCGCCTCTCAAATTGAAAGCACGGGGTAGGCCGATTATTTTGCACGCCAGTGTAGTTACAAAAAGGTTGAGCATGTTCTGCCCAGACTTTGATGGTGATTATAATCCTAACATCGGCGATCCCTATTAGGCCCAGTTAAAATGGGCATTTTACTAATTATCTTATAACAGCGATGTGGAGAAATACTTCGACACCTAAGTGTCCTTTATAACCGACTTAAAAAAAGGAGGAGGTTTTCAATTCGACTGTATTTTTTTTTAATGTCTGTTAGCTCAGAACTTTTTTCTGGGTGAACCGATTTGGATGATTCTTTTTTTTATTGGAAGCTGGTGCATCCCATTTAAATTTGATCAAGTACTTACCAGTAGTTTTTGGGTAATCCTTAATAATGCGTATTTCTTCCACTTGGTTTATATTGATGATGTTATAATAATTTCCTGTCACGGTTATTTACATATCAAGTAGTGGTATACGAATGTGTGTGGGTAGGTACCACAACTAAAAAGTGAAAAATAAAAACTTTTTTACAAAAAAAAACAACCGATTTCCAAAAAAAACACTAAAAAACGTGACAAATAACTTGAATTTCGGAAGTCGGTGTCTTTGGTTGTGTATTTTCGTTGTTGGAGGTCGGTTGTTTTTTTGTAAAAAAGTTTTCAGGTTATGTATTTTTTTTTTGTATAGTAGGTTAGTTATATCCGAATTTACTAATTTGTAAGCATTACCTGTTAATAAATAAAGTTGGTAGTCAATTATCTCATGCCACTTCAAAAACAATACTATATCCAATCACATAGCCTTGAACAACAACCAGTAATAACAATCACGCGCCTTGGCGAACTCACACGGCCAACATTGGCGTCAATTCAGTCCGCGAACAAAGGCCTCTCGCGGATTTCGACGCATTGTTGCTCCATGATTTGTGGTCGGAAGGCTGTATGATTTGTTGTAAGTTAGGCCCTTACATCAAACAATAAACCCTTCTAAATCAATTCTCTAGTTTTTGGGACCAACGACTAAGTTGGTCCTTTTGAAATTACATTTGGATTTGGCGACTCAATGGTCGGATTCGAGGACCATTTTGAAATGGTTTCTTTGTTTTGTAATTTGGTTGGCAAGTTAAACACGTCGTGGCCCAGCCTGATAGAAAATGGTTGTTAGGTATATACAATTGCATCAACAAGGGGTTTGCTGTCACGTTGGAGAGCTATGATTAAAAGCTTCAAATTCTAAAATTATTTTGAGTTCAATAGCATCCATATTATTAAAGCTGGAACACTCAATGCTGTTGGCTCAGTTAAGTGGTAACTTTTACTACAATTTATAATATAATAAATAATAAAATACTTTGAAGAAAAATATCTCAAATAATAATTATTTAATTCAATTTATCAGTGTTGCTCGTTTACTGTCACATTTATCACCATTGGTGTTGCCACGAAACATTAAACAAAATTGGTAGCCGCTGAACAAAAGACAAGGTCCTCGTTTCTCACTGAATTTCAGTGCATTGTTGTTTTCGTGAATTGTCGAAGACTATCAGGATTTGTTATTATGTTGGGGTACAGGCAGCACAGAAAAGGACTCCGTTGTTGTTTACCATATTTTTAGAACAAATAAAAATGCCAGAAGATGGTGTGTTGACCTAATTTAGAGCGGCGTTTCATGGCTTTAGATTTTTTTTTAAGAATTAGGTGGTTTCTTATGCGCCATTGGACTTGTAAATATTTCGTAATATTTTTTTAAAGACAGCTGACTAATCCCCTGAAGGTGGGTAGAAACTTACTCTTGACTGCTAATAACAAATAACACAATGGGTCTTGACCATAATTATGAACAATAATAGATGATTTTATTCAAATCAAATCAAATCAAATCATTTATTTCTTTGCAAACATGGGTATAGTAAGTACATAAGTAGGTGTTTTTATAATGAAGTTCTCCATATTTTACCGTCACGTGGGCATGCAAAGGTTTACATTTCAACATAAAAAAATCTAAAATATGTGGCAGATAACTGGAATTACAATAAAAAAAATAAAAAAAATACAATAAAGATGTCAGTGTGGTCACAGGATTAAAATAAAATAAGACTATATAATGTCAAACGGAAACAAAAAAGTAATTGAACCAGGATCACAATAATTATGTCAATCAGAATAACAATCTGTCAATCAGTTAGTGAATCATCATTAAGAAAATCGTCAATAGTGTAATAGGTTTTCATAATTAAATATTCGTTTAGCGCCCTTTTAAATTTTAATGTAGTCATATTTTTTATAATATTAGGTACTCTATTATATATGAGTGGAGCAATACCAAAAAAACTTTTTTTCATAAGTGCGGTTTTACATTTTACTTGACATAATTGATTAATGTATTGAGTGCGTATTGGATTTTTTCTGACCTCTGATAATTTTTTAAATAGATGTGGATTACATTTCACAAACAAAGCCGTTTCTATTATATACAAACAAGGAAAAGTTAAAATTTTTAACGATTTAAAATAGGGAACACAGCTATCAGTTGTCTTAAGACCGCACATTGACCTGATGCATCGCTTCTGCAGTCTAAATACCAGCTCCCTATCAGTAGACTGCCCCCAGAAAACAATGCCATACCGCAAAACAGAGGCAACCAGTCCATGGTACGCTGTTAAAAGAGCCTGACTGTTAACTTTCTTTGAGAGTTGAAAAAGAGCATATGCGGATTTGCTAAGTTTCTTACATAGTTCTTCAACATGAGGTTTCCATGTAAGTTTGCTATCAATTATAATGCCTAAGAACTTAGCCTCATTTGCTTCTTCAATATCACATCCCTTGTAGGAAATTCGAACGTTTGGGTTTTCACGGCGTTGATAAAAATGCATGACTTTTGTTTTGCTCAGGTTTATAACCAAATTATTATTATCTAACCAATTTATAATGTCACATAAGCAAGTATTAATCTCATTCTTATAATTATTGGAGTTAGTACATTTTATTATAGCGGTACTGTCATCTGCAAAAAGAACCATTTTGTTGGTTGTTGCTTTCGGGAGATCATTTATATAAATCAAAAAAAGTAGCGGACCCAATATACTACCTTGTGGGACGCCATATTTTACATGTCTTGGTTTTGATACATATATGGTTTCTAATGTAGTTTTAGGACATATCCTAGAAATTTCCGCGCATTGAACTCTATTACTCAGGTATGATTTTATTAACTTTAAGATGTTCCCTCTTATACCATAACTATTTAATTTGTGCAACAGAATCTTATGGTCTACATAGTCAAAAGCCTTGGTCATGTCAGTGTAAATTGCACAGACTGGATTTCTTTTATCCACAGATGACATGATGTTAGCTAGCAAGTCAAATAGTGCCATATTAATTGTGGTGTTCTTACGGAAACCCTTTTGTTCTGTGCAAAATAATTTATACTTTTCGAAATAGGCATATAAAGAGTTATAGATTACTTTCTCGATAATTTTAGAAATAATTGGAATTTTTGCAATAGGTCTATAATTATTAAAATCTGTTTTATCATCTTTTTTATATAGGGGTTTTATAATTACTTTTTTGAGCTTGTCTGGAAAAATGCCATCAACTATACACAAATTAATTATATGAACTAATGGAGGTGCTACTAGTTCTTTGGTAAACTTCAATACTTTTGTGGAAACTCCATCGTATCCAACAGTATTTGTGTTTTTAAGACTGCAAATTATTTGTATTATATCGTCAATTGTTACAGGTTGCATGAATAGTGAATTTAAAGTTTGATTGTTTATATTTGAATTATTAAATGTGATGTGTGAGCTTTAACATTTTTCTCAATTGTGTCAATAAAGTAATCGTTAAATTCGTTTGCAATGTCCACGGGGTCTGTAAATGTCAAATTATCTCTTTTCACGCTTATTACAGGCTCTAATGGCAGACAAAATTTGGATTTATTTATAATTTGCTAGGTAGCTTTTGATTTATTTTGAGCGATATTTATGAAATGATTATTTTGTGCTTTTTGTGTTAAGTTGATAATTTTCCTATAAAGTTTGGTGTAGTTTTTAAGAACCAATTTATTTTTGAAATCTGAATTTAGTCGATATTCCCAAAGTAACTGCCTTTGCTTGTTACTACATGTTTTTATTCCGCGTGATATCCATTTCGTTTTCTTGCTAGTTTTAATGGTTATAATTTTCTCCGGAAAACATAATCTATATAGAAGTATGAAATCTTCCATGAAATTATCAAAAGCTTCATTCGCGTCCTTAGCTTCATGTACTCGCATAAAAGAAAGAGAGCTGAGATGTCTTTTAAAAGTAATTAAATTTTCCATACATGTGTCCTGCTTTTTTGTTTTCCAATATTTTAAATTGCAAGTTTTGTTTATTGGTACTTTAAGTATCTGTGATGTATGGTCTGAAAGGATCAGATCTACAACTTCAGCTTTACATGCTTTCCGATAGTTATGAGCAAAATTGTCAATACAGGTTTGACTTTTTAACCTAGTGGGAGTACAAAGCGCTAGTTTTAAATTGTACTTCATAAGAAAGCATTGAAGTTCTAGTGTAATTTTGTTTCTTTTCAAAACGTCAATATTAAAGTCACCACACAAGATGATTTTCTTGTTTGAAGATAGACAGATTTTATTTAAAATATAATCCAGTTTATCATAAAATATTTCGTAGTTATATTTTGGTATTCTATAAATACAAATAATAACAATTTTATAAGCTATTATTTCTACAGCACAGCATTCAAAGATGCCTGAAACTGATTGTTTTGCTATTTCCGATATTTCTGTAAACTGCAACCCTACTCTTACGAAAATACCTGTTCCTCCTCTCTTTGTTTTTCTAGAAAAGAAGGCAGCTGGACAAAAATTCGGAATGTGTAATAAATTTTCATATCCTGCTTGTATGAAATGTTCTGTAACACAAAGAACATCTATAATAGTTCCCTTGTTAATTAATTCGACTAATTTTACAGTCAGTGTATCGGATTTATTAATTAGACCAGCTATGTTTTGGTGTAAGATGTTAAGGTAGTTAACGAAAAAACTGAGAATTTGACTGTTGTGAATTATCAGAAAAATCGTGTTGACTATGATTAATTTGAGGGTGGCAGTTCACTTCTGAGTACGTAGCATTCAGGCTGCATAGGCTAAGAATCAGGTCTTGTAAATCTGATATAACTATATTTAAGCCATTGTTATTTAAGGTTCCATAGCGTTTGCTGTAAGTATCACAGTCATAAGATAGATTCAGATTTGAGTCAAGTAAATATGCATAGTTACGTGTGTTTATATCCAAGTAAATTAGGTTATTGAATGTTTCTACGCGGCTGTTATACATTATGTTAGCATCTACTCGTATCATATATTTAAACGTCGGTAAGCAAATTATAAAATTAGTATGACTCAATTCTATTAACTTTTCTCTAACAAACATGACTAATTCCAAGTAGTTGTGTGTTTTCTGAAAGTCTTCCTCTCCAATGTAAATAACGCAATAGTCTGAGTGCGTAAAGTTTTGCACTTTTCCTTCAATTTTGTGAAGAATTTGCCGCAATCCGCACGTGGGTTTTCTATAATGACAGATTTCATAATTACGTAAATTAGTTCTTTCGGCAATTGTATATAACCTGTTAGATGTTTCGCTGCTTATCAGGCATATTTTATGTTTTAAGGAAGGTTGTTCTACAGTTGTTGCGGCTCGTATGTTTTGATTTGAGTTAGATGACCTTACGTTGCTGCTGGTGCTTTTAATTATATTTGTTTTCGTAGGTGACGAGTGGTCTTTTTCAATGGTCTGAATAGTCTGTGTTTGTTTCGTCATCGTATTTTTTTTAGGCGTCATTAATGTTGTCTTCGCTTTAATTTTTCCTGGACTGTTAACAATTTTTTTATACATGTCATTTCTTTTATTATATTCTCCATTTAATTTCTTTAAATTACTGTTTTCCAGTGATAATAATTCGATTTCTTTATGTGCACTAGTTAGCTGAGATGTTAGTCTGGCGATCTCATCTTTTAATATTTTTAATTGTGGAACGTCTTCGTCTTCGGATATGTCAGGTAAACTACTTGTCGTACAGTTTAATGTTTGAGATATAATTTCGCTTTCATCATCATTAGGCTCAGATCGTGTGCGGGTCCGCCGGAATGTTATATTTTCTAAGAAATTCATTTTTAATTGCAATTAAGAACTTTAACCCAAATCAAAAATAATTTGTAGCTAGTGAGATTTGAACTTGCGTCTCGGTGGTTCACATGTACGGGCGGGCGGTTGGGCCTCCAGGTCAGACGGAACGTGAAGGTATAATTTAAATTGATGTTCGTATCGTGATAGGGGCACATATATTTTTTCTTTACGGTCAATAGATGTCTCTAAACACAATTTTAATTTAGGCATTTCTATAAATTTGCTCTGACAACATTGTTTAGATGCTGGTAACAATTATCTTGGTTCTTGAATGTGACTTAAGATGGCGTTGCGTTGTCGTCATGCAGTTTCAAATAAAAAACGATTTCTTTTTCGTCAAATTTAGTAAATCACTTATATCTGAGTATTTGAAGAATGTTTTTATGGTGTCTGTCTGAACTTTTGAGTCAGAATGTCATAATCTGTCAAAGTATTAGTACGTAAACAAACTTACGAACGTCCAGTATCGTAAATATGAAAGTCACTGGGGTAAACTATTTTCACTATTTTATTAGTTGTTAGCGCACTTTAACCATTGATAACACTGCCACAGTTAGTTTATATGTCCAGTTTCACTCTGATGTGCATTACACAGTCCGTACTTAAAGAACAATGTCAGGTTTCGGCCTACACAACTTTTAAAACTAAATTCACACGGACACAAAGTTTTTGCCTACAACAATTTAAATATTTAATTCCAACTTATTAGAAAATATTTAGTTCTTTTCGAGAACTTTTCGAAAAGAAAATAATTTTAATAAGTAATCATTTTGTTCATCAAGTTCCAGGTTTTTCTTTTTTTGAATAAAAAAGTTTCAGGTAGTTACCTGTTCTGCCAATGTAATCGATTATTCTAAATAATTAAAGCGATTTACTCTTTACTTTTTATTTACCACCTCACAATTGTGTTTTTTATTATTATTTTTTACCTAAATAATACGTTCATCGTGTATATTAGTTAGTTGTTTTTAAATAATATAAAAACGAAATTCAAGAAATCGATTTTCCTGATCTTTGCTCGTGCTCGATAACTTAACCGTAATGTAATGGCAACCCTGTTAGCTTCTGTCAAGATCGCGCGCTTAAACTGACAGCGAGTTGACGATGACAACCGGTATTTTTCTATGAGTACGGTTTGTTTTCACGAATTCCTACATATTTAATTATTGTGTTAAAACCATACCACATATTTTGTGACAATGTCCAATCAACTACGTTGTATTAATTGTGGTATAAATGTGTTCCGAATGAAACGGCATTTAGTTGAATCTGACGATATCCGTTCATTGTTACGGCAATGGACTTTCTGAGGTAAAGTACGATTCTTATTCATAAAATGTAAACTGTTTTAACTGAGGTAAATGTTTATTCGTAAAACAACTATATCTTGTTTGTTTTAGATTCCAAATGACAGTGTTGTTTGTCATTATTGTTGGTTATTAATTGAACAAACTAGTAATCCAACAAAATTCAAAGTCGCCATATCAGCAGTAAAACATATTTTGTGTATGTTTTAATTGATAACAGCTTAAATGGGAGACAGGCAATTAGTCAATATTATTGTAATTGTAAGGTAGGTAAACGAACTGTGGGATGCTGTTCCCACACGATGACCATTTTATGGTATTTAAGTTGGGCTCGGCACCAAAACAATATTGAGCCCCCTGCACAATTTTTTGATAATTTGTTAATTGAATTTGATAACGAAATTGATGATGATAATAATGAATGATAATGGTGAAAACAAATAAAACTATTCAATTACTGTATATTTTTTGTTTAATTTACTCTCTGTAAAGATACATAACCTCCAATTTAAAATGTCTGAATAACTTCTTTTGTAGAAGTTCAATGTAAAAGTGGAAATCACAGAAAAGCTTTTGACATTAAACTACACAAAAAAACGTAAGAATTATCCTTGTCCATGACAAATTAATATTGAGCCAAAGTTACTATGGACATCTGACATTGTTCTTTGACTATTTCTTTAAATTATAAAAACAGGAGCACAAATCAATGTTATGTTTACTTGACAGCGCCACCTAGTGGTCCAAGGTAGATATTGATTTAAACATTCACTTTAACACGTCATGTTTCTTTAAAAAATAAAAATTGCTATAATGAGAATCAAGATTTCCTATCAAAACTTATTACTATCAAATCTGAACTGCAGTTTATTATTCTTAATAGTAGTTTTACGTCAGCTACAAAAATCTAAAACCCATTCCCAACATCGCCACACAAAAGACAAGGTTCCCTCCAATTTGAGGGCATTGTGGCCCATGATTTGTGACCACAAGCCTGTATGATTTGTTAGATCAGTAATGACGGGCTCCTGTAACGAGCGGTTATCAACATGATTGGTCCTTACACATTATGTGCTTGTCATTTCATTTTATTGTGAGCTGCGATTGGTCCTTGTGTTGCGTGTTTCGTTTGTGATTGATCCTCGCTTCCTTCTTGGCGTTTTATTTTTTCTCTGATTTCTGTCTTTGTTTTTTCCTTGTAAGAAGTTGGTTTTGTAACAATCTTATTTAGTAAAAAGTGAAGAACTTTCAGCAGGGCAATAGTGACACTGATGCCGTGATGGCCTCTCATGTATGAGTTTGAGGGTTCAAATCCGGGCAAGTTACAATGTGACTTTTTCAATAAATTGATATGTACTTTCTAAGTCTGTGTTGGACATCACCGACATCGGTGAAGGAAAATCATCGTGAGGAAACCCGGACTTATAGTTAATATAGATAAGTCTGAAATTGCCAACCCGTCTTAACCAAGCCTGGTAAACAATGCTCGTGCCATCTCTACATGAGAAGAGGTCCTTGCCGTGCAGTTAGACAGTAATAGACTGGTATTTTTTATTAATACTGACACTAGAAATGATGAATCTGTAAATAGGTTTGTACAAACACTTTTACACGTCAATCATATTTTTTTAACTAGATGAGGTCGGCGATTCCTATCTGACTACTAAGCGAAATGGAGTTAATTTGAATTTCTTGATTTGGGTCAAATTTTTTTTTTTTGCTTCTTCAATGTGAAGTAAACATAGTCTTAACCCTTATTTTATTAACACAGGTTTTGTTTATGTTAAAATATGTATGTTTAGGTAAAGGTATTTATCTATGGGCCTGAGTTGCCTGAAAATAAATGGATTTATTATTTTTATTAGTTGATTGATAATTCTTGATCGACGACCCACATTCAGAAAAGGGGATAGGGGGATTCCTGACAAAATCCATTTAGGAGGCGTATTCGTTCAAACACATTGCGAAGGGATTGTGGTTGATGTACAAAACATGTTTAATCATCGTTGGCTTGGTAAAGCAGATTTATCAGATATTAAGAATTCCCTTTGGGTATTTTTCGACGGTTTTCCTGTTTATCTCTACCGTTTAATATAATATTCGTTTCGTCTCAATTTCACTTGCCCGACATCGATCTTGGTGGAAAACGGTTGACTTCATTTTTTGGTGCAAGTAGAAGGGTCCAGTAATAAAGATGGATTAGGAAGCTTAAAATAACAAGAGGTCTCGCCTTGGGCCTAATACATTCGTCTCGGACTCTGTTTTCCTTCTCTTTTCCTCAATTTTGTCTTTCGTCGATATCTCAACGTTACATAATTTCTACTGTTGATTTAAAATTTTCTTGAAACTACATTGTATTGTTCTTTCATTAAACGTGACCAATTTGTATCTACTATTCTTTTCGCTTGTAACATTTTCTTTTCTGCGACCTCCTATTTGTTGATTTTTCATATTATAGGTACCTATTTGCACTTTTTTCCAGCTACACTCCCACTAAAATCAAAATAATCGTGTACATGACACATTAAGTACCAAAAACACACTTGTACGTGTCCTCACGTACCCCGCATCATTCAGCCCCTCCACCATATGGTGCCCAGATTTAGAGGCAACCTCACTTAGGTGATGTTTATCGAGTGATTTTATGAATTTTGTACGCGAACAACCATTTCAATTTCTATCTTTATTGGAAAGGTTGCGCAGTTTTTTTTGTCAATTGTTAATATATGATTGGATTATGCGGTATTTGGGTTTGTAAATTTTTCTCGTTTTCATAATTTGCGTCTTTTCTTCGATCAAGAGCCGTTTGCCTTGACCTACTTTGTAATTAAAATAAGGCAGTGAGGTTTTCAGAAAATAATTGACCCCCTTATTTATTTATTTAACCATTTATGTACACACATATATAAACAGACAAGAAGAAAGGAACAGAAAAATAAGTACAAAGGTGATCCTTATTTCTAAAGAAATCTCTTTCAGCATACCTGCGATAGGAGAGTATATTAAAGAGATGTAGACCTTATTACAAAGGGAATCGTAAAATACAAGTAATTGATTACATGAGGAGTAAGTCTGTATGTTCTAACGACATACGTTCCGATGATGGAATCACATACCTTTTCTCTAGGTATTAATTATAGACATCATACCTACATGACACCACCATCACCAGTATACCTACTAACATGTATGCTCTTTTTATTTTTTGTGTTTCATCATCTTTTTATACCATGTTTTTAAGCAAATAAATATTATTCTATTCTATTCTATGATAGTTGTAATAGCTATCTTGGGCACGCCACAATTGCGGCGGTAAGCCCCCTCTTTGAGGAGTGGCTTGAGAGGCGCCACGACGTCCTCACCTTCCGCCTGACGGACATGGCTGTCTTCATCGGACATGGCTGTTTCGGGAAGTTCCTGTTTCGGATAAGGCGGGAGAAAACGCCCGGGTGTTATCATTGTGTGGATCGACCGGAGGACACGGTGGAGCATACGGTGGAGGTCTGCCCGGCTTGGGCGGAGCATCGCCGTGTCCTCGTGGCGGCGATCGGCGGCGGCGATCTCTCGCGTCCGGCCCTGGTTCAGGCCATGGTACGGAGCGAGAGGGAATGGGAAGCCGTCACCTCCTTCTGCGAAGCAGTAATGCTCGCGAAGGAGGAGGCGGAGTGCGTGAGGGTGAGGCAATCGCTGCGCCCTCGTGCCCCTAGTCACCGCAGGAGGAGACACCCTGGGCGTCGGGAATCGATAGCCGACTCGCGACCTCCGTAGGCGCGGTCTTGCGGATGGTGAGCAATGGGCAGCTCGCCGTCCGGTAAGGACCAGGCCCGGGTCGACGGCGCATCGTGTTCCACGCGTGCCTCAATAGGATGTCAGCACCATTAACGGGGTCCGATAGGGCCGATGCCTGCCGGGGTTGTGGATTGTTCGAAAGAGTTACGTGCGTACGTAGTTAGTGAAGGAACACGGATGGGTTTTAGTCAGTAAGAGTCTGATACGCCCTTCCGCTCCGCACAGAGCGTGAGAAGTCATTAGATGACATCCCAACCAAAAAAAATATTGCTGTCTACATATAAGGAGACAGTAAACAGTCAGCTCATTACGATAACACGTTATAACATAACTACAGTTGCCCACAACACAACAATAACGAAGAATACTTAGAACTTCTAATAATCATAATCGAAACCACTTCAAGTAAGATGGTTCCTCGATATTCGAAGCTCAACGTTGGCCACACGTGGCCTTGAGGAATGTGTGACGCGAGCTCCGTGTAAAGAATTTTATGCGTTCTCGACGGTCTCAACTTCTATTATTATTAGTTTTTGATGGCAGCTGCGATATTTTATGGTTGTAAATGTGAATTTTTGGAAGTGGATGACTAGTGTCTTTTAGGAGGTTCGTTCACTGATAATATTTTTATGAAGTATTTTGCAGTTTTCGCTGAAGTTTAGGGGAAGTTTAGGGTTGTAATTCCGTTATTCATATAAAAACATCGTCATCGTCATCGTCGTCATTTATTTAAAATTGTATTTCGGAAGAGTTTTAGGAATAATTCATTCTATTACAATACTACCTACGTCAGAATCAGTTTATAATGTTCCTATTTCATTTTAAGATGTTCCAAACAAGTTTAATATACAAAAATTTGATTTATTTTTTTGGATTTTGCGTGTTTTTTAACCTAGTATCATAAATAAGCCGTGAGCCTTGGTCATAAAGTATAGCAGTGAGAGCATTGCTTTATTTTACTCCTAAAACTTTCTAAAGGCACTTTGGGGTCCTGTTTGGGGTCGGCCATATTTTAGGACCACAAATGCATTGTAAAAGTATGGCCTTAGCATTTAAAATGTTCAGGGTTGTACTTAGTTTTGATGTAGGTAGTATTACTATTTTCTAGCTGATAATGATTTCTTTCATTTGAATCTTATGGAACAATGAGGAAATGGTTGGCGTTATGTCCACTATGGTTAATATCTGTAAAAATATACTTTCAGCAAAATGTTATACAACTACATAAAAATATTAGTGAGTTGCATTATAAATTAAGCCAGATTTTTGTGAATTACGTTCTTTTTGCTTCACATATTTCATACACTGTCACAACCAACTCATAAAATAATATACTGACTGCTGGTAATGTTGCCATCCGTATTTATTATCAGCTCGTTTGTGCAAACGATTAAATAAAAATATTGTTTTAAAATGCAAATCACTTATCCATATCAATTTGGCTGGCTTTAATTGTAACGTAGTTCACAAAATAGAGTGAAAACCAACAAGAATTCAATTAAATCACAATCGAATAACCTGAGTGAGTTTAAAATAACCTTTAATAATTTATAAGATAGCATCACTTAAACCGTTTGAATTTTTTAAACCATTCCACGTATCAAATTTATTCGGCGTTAGATAAAACAACCATTGCCACAGCTTAAAACATTAAAAATACATTTTAAAATATTTTTTAGCTGTGGCAACGTCACAACATTTACAGTCGTGGAGGACAAACATCATAAATCTCTGAAGCGGGCCACTTACATTTTAATTTTAAAAAAGGTATATTTTTCCCGGTCCTATCTCTGTTTTGACGTAAAACTGTGGGTTACGACCTCTGGTACAAATGTACTGGCCGTTAAACTCTGGAATAGTCGATTATCCTGTTCCGAGTTTCCGAGTGAACTTCGGTGAAAGAGTAGTCGATTCTGTCTGTCATTACTGAAAGTAGAACTAATTATTAAGATTAGGCTGTTTTGTATTTTGGAGTGGCCTAGTAGCGAAGTAGGGAAATTGTTTTCTTTTACCTACGAAAGCTATTATATATTATTATAGGTTAGTTCCCTAAAGCAGCTGCAATATATTTCGATGCGGATCTAAAGACCAATTTCTCATGTTAGCTTAGTTTTATTGGTCGCCACTTTTCAATATTAGAATTTTAGTGACGGCATTATGTGTTTTTTTTAAATCGTCTAACGTTAAAGTCCATTTCTATACTACCAGAACAATATAGCCATCTAAGTCACCACGAAAATGCCCTATAATTCTAGTAAACACCCACTCTGCACACGCCTCATTCACTCAAACGGTTCATGTATCATTCACTCCCAGTATCGGTCCGTTTTCACGTCCATTGCTTCAAAGAACGAACCATTATTTATTGTGCCAAATGGTTAATGAGAATACAGAAAGTCTTTTTGCAAAGGGGTCAATGGAACATTTAGTCTGGAGGTATAGGGTCAACTTAAGTAACCTAGATTTTTTTTGGGTAAATGGGACTAACTTTTATCCTATTAAATCGGCAGTTTATCTTTTGTAGTAGATAAAAGGCGACTGAGACATAATATTAAGAAAATGGAAAGCATTGTCCTTTTGTCTGCTTATTACGATGTTTTGCGACCACCAACTCGCATTTCTAGCGTGATTTTTAAAGACAATTTCCCAATAGGATTATGTAATATCCCCGATCGTATGGCAATATGGTATGAGTGCTCGTAATAGCGGTCCATGAGAGGCCCATGAGCAGCAGATGATGTTAATGGGCTTACATGATATTCTCATTTGCTTTTTTATTTTAGCTTGACAGTCGTTACGGATCATCGGAAGCCCGAAAGTCTGCCAACCAACCAAGGACTTTCGAGTTACCCAGTAACTGGGTTATGGAGGTCAGATAGGCAGTCGCTCCATGTAAATACTGGTACTCAGCTGCATCCGTTGAACCCAAGAAAGTTGGAAAAAGGCTGAGCATATTATAAACCATGTTGAACAAGGAACGCTTAGATTAAAGACAGTCTCAATGCAAATCCTAAAGATCCAATCTATCCAAGAATTAAGATGAATAAACATGAATACGGACGCCTTATTCCTTCTGCATGAATAAACACGACTACCTTCAAATTAATATATTGTATATACATGTAAATTGTACATACGCACAGACAGATCGCAACTATGGCGTTCCAGTGACCTCGATATATCCCAATTCAGCAAATCTGGAATGTCTCCAGTAAACTAATGCTGACTAAAATCACCTACACATATCCATTAAGCGAATTATAGTCTAACCTATTTACTATAGACGGGGCCAGGGTTTGATTTTGGGCAGGGTTTGGGTTGGCCCTGAGTTTGATATAAGCCCGTTGCACTATTGATGTGGTCCTAATTCGTTCACATGCTTATACCTTGGCTGGATGGACACTTTAATGTATGAACGTCATCGTTGTGTCTGTCACTTGCATGAGACATTTTGTTAGATGGTTATCTCCAGTATTAAGCCTTGCCGCGGGGTAATTTCGTAACATGCTAACAGTAGCAATGGCTTTCATCTTGACAGTTCATCAACATTAATTTTGACAGTTCAACAACATTCATTCCGTTATTTACGTTGTTGAGCAGACAAAGTTTTCGAACAAATGACGCAATGGATTCCTTCAAAATGATTCAGGTTGTGATTGAAAGTGTGTTACGCAAATAGGGTGCTGGTTAGTGAAGCACCGTGTGTTGATCACATTGTAGTTTTTCTCTAATTTTTCGTTCACGCTCAAATTAATTTGTAAAATTAATATTTGTAACAAACAGAGTTTTAAACACAATCCAGATACAAGCAAGAATAAACCGCCCGCGTCCTAGTAACAACGAAATATGATATTTTTGAAACGACCGCGTTGTTACAGTTTCTCTTACAACAAATTTAAATTATTTTAATTTATTACCAGCTGCGGGCTAACTTAGATTACTCCACGGGATTCTAAACTTTATAATAAAGATATAAGGTGTAATATAGCGTGGAATAGTGAATATTTTCATGATGGTGGTTATGGGAATCTAAATTTGGATTGTGTACATATTCAGGCGATTCGATTCTATTGATTTTGTGACAAACTAATTTGTGAGAGCTTATTACTTATTAGTCTCATAATGATTATGGGGGAACCTTACATGAAATTTGTCCTTACGTCCTTATTAACAGGCGTTTTTAATTGCTGTTATTAACTATATATATGAAAATGAATTCCTATTTCCCTTGGTCACGGCATTACTTGAGAACGACTTTACCGATTTCATTCAACTTTTTTTTTAAAGTTTTCTAATACTTTGTAGAAGGTTCTTACAGATTTTTTTTTTATTAAAGTGACGGGGTGGGTGGGGGGAACAAGAAACTTCACGCGTACAAAGTCGTGGGCAGAAGCTAGATTAATAATAATAATCTGGCCCCATCTTTGAATATGTCCTTCCGTTCGAATTAATATTTCTGTCTTTTACTGGCATAGAAAGAAAGAGACGGAGAAATTAAGAGAAATCAAATTATTTTATATTTTCATATTATTTATTTTAATATTAAGTGTACATTCTTGATTCAAAATTAAGCGTAATTAGGCGCCATATTCTGAGGACTCAGCTGAAAATAATTTAGAAGTTCTGGTATAACCTAATTTACTAGTTATTATCTTCCATCTGTTTCTTATATTATCTGCAAGTTTAGTATAATTAACTCGATTTCAAATTGAGTAAAAGGCCACCGCTATATTTGAGTGCTCTTATTTTCATTATCCTAATGACAACAAGACAAATATCTATACCTCCTAATCCATAGATTTGTAGCGGCATCTACAAACGCCACATGCGAGCTACACGTCACACTCACGTCACGCAAAATCCTGCAGCGCGCAAGCAGAGTTTACCGCGCAACTAGCATATATACAACGTCCCGACATCAATCGTCGGGCACTTGCCCAACAGACACAACAGCCGTCTGGTCGGAGGATCCTCCCTTTTCTATAGAGTATGAGTGAACTTTACACCCTGTTCCTCATACCTCGATAGACTGAAAAAATATTCCAAAGCCAGTAACACAATATTAAATAGTTGGGATATAATTAATTTTAATGTGAAACTATAGACCCGCCCCTGCTTTGGACGGTTTTACGACTTGACAAAACATCGAGATTTCTGTAACACATATATGTTACATATAAATGAATTATACATATAAATATTGCAGAATAAATTCTCTAAAAGATGGTAAAAACCGCATCATAATCCGTTGCGCAGTTTAGAAGAACAACGAGGTCACACAGGCATACATGAAAAGCGACTTTGATTTATAATAATGTACCTATATATATATGTAGATTGTATCAAAAAACATTTTAGTATAAAAGGCATTTCACCAACATTTTTGAACAATCGAACGTTCAGGAAACAGGCTGAAAACAATCACCGATCAGCCGTGACCCTCGACACTGAAAAAAATATATCTAAATGATTAATCTGTCACTTTGACCGTGATAAACGAAACGCGAACACCAGCCGTACAAATTAAAACTTTATTAAAACGAATTAAGGTTAAATTCGGCTCGTGTGACATTTGTAAATGATTTATGCTGTGCGTGAAATGCGAACAGTAATTGGTTGTATTAACTCGTTTGGATTACTTAATTTAAATATATTGCGATGATGGGTTATAAAAAGGCCTGAAATTGCTGATAAGGGGAGGTGATGTAAATTGCAACCATCCACGCTACTCTAGCCGAGGGCAACCAAATCCGAATTAATTGTGATTTATTTATGAACATAAACAAAATTAGCACCAGCCAGCCAGCAACAAACGCGAAATGGCGGCCGACCAAAATACAGTCGAATCTCAGTATACTTAGCGCGTTTTTGGATGACGCATAGCATAGGACGGAAGCGCATAAATCACCAAAAACGTGCTAGATATAGACTTACTATACACAGTATTCATAGGTTTCTGCAGCGCGCAAATAAGGACCGGATAAAGGATTATAACTTTATTTTTGTAAGGGTTGGAAATCTTCGAATGACCTCTCCCGCTCTGGGTGGAGCAGGAGGGCGTGTCAGACTTTTACTGACTAAAACCCACCCGTGTTCCTTCAGTTGCTTGTGTGCCAGAGCCACGGTAACTCTTTCGAACAATCCGCGACAGAGGATTATAACATACCACTCTTATCAGGTTTTTTTACGTTACCCGCGGAAAATAGGAACGGCTTATTTTTTATCTGTCTTATTGGTCTAGTGATTGCATGCCCTACTGCTGAGCTCAAGGTCCTGGGTTCGAGTCCTAGGTCGGGCAGAGTTATTGGGCTTTTTCATCAAAAATTCTTCAGTAGCAGTCCGGAGTCTGGATTTGTTCCAAGTTGGTGGCAATAGGCCTGGCGAAATGTGGGTATACTATAGGCACACTTCTGCCTTACCCTTTGGGGATTACAAGCGTGATTATGCTACACAAATCCTAAACAAAATTAAAGCTTATTACAACATAACTATTCACAATAATAACTCACACAAACTTCATGTGAAATGGGAAACAAATCTCATGTGGTTGCGTGGCCCGTCATGGCCGCGTCCGCCATGTTGGATCAGGGGTCGCGTGCTGCCGATTTTATTGACACACGAAGCTTGCTGATCCGCCGCTGTTTTATAGACGGCTATCAATCAATTTATTATTAGGTTGATCTATATTCTAGATGTTAGGGCTAATTTTGGGGTCGTGAACAAGTTTGTTCTCTTCATACTCTGGGTGCCAGAGTTCATCGAAAACACTCTTTCCCTTAGTTGTAACGCTGCATAATGTTTCGATAAGTGTTTTTGTACAACTGAAGATAATTTTTCTTTTTTGTGAATGTTTTTTTTGGATGTTATTTTGGTAAGAATGTTTACAGAGAGACCTGATTTTTATGAATCCAAGCCTATCTAAGCAGCTTATATATACTTATAATAATCATTAATAGATAATAATAAAATTTATTCAAATATAAAATAAAATTATGGTTTACATTAATTAAAATCTAGGAAATTTTAATTCTAACTGTAATGTAGACCTGCCTGATCTAGGTTTATAAAACCTGTGTTTCAGGCCATCAATTTACATCAAGCATTTAGAAAGATGACAACAATAAATTAGAAGCTTAATTGAAACTAGACATAATATTTTCAATGACTTAATTGATTATATTATTATAAAACTAGATTATTTAAGATGTATTATGTTTAAATAAATTAGCAAATAATATTAAAGTAGATAAAGTGGAGACTATTATAAATTAGGGAGTAGGTAGATAGAAATTTTATTTTAAAATCTCTAGTAGTTTTTCTAATAACACAGCTGAAGAGTGTGTTTGTTTGAACGCGCTTATATCTTGAACTACCAGTCGGATTTGAAACAATCATTTTGTGTTTGATAGCTCAATTCTTGAGAAAGGTTATTTAACATCATGCTAGGACCCTTATGAGCCGAGCAAAAAGTCAGAAATAACGCTAAGCAAAAACGAAGTAGTAGCAGGCGATGCGATGCGACGGGGTGGGTCGGAGGAACAAGAAATTCACGCCGTCGAAGTCGCGAGCAGAAGCTGGTCTTTTTATACTGTCCCACTGCTGAATAAAAGTCTCCCCCAAATTCTTCCTCATTTCACTGTCTTGGAAACTGTTTCGAATGACTTAGTAATATCGAACCACAAAATTGGACACAGCAGGATGACCAATTCTCGTTCCATCCCTGTATAAAAAGAGGCATTTGTTTTGCAGAGTTATTATGAGTTTATTTCTCTATTTCAGCTATCTCAACAGACTACTAATCCCAGATTAAAATAAAAGCCTATTCTTGGAATACGTACTGTAATACCGCGTATATAACTAACAAGTTTTAGCGAACTATGACCTTGAACTGGGGCGTTTCGTAACTGACCCCTAAAGTATTCAATCAAATTGTAATGACCTGGCCTTTCGTATGCGAACTCGCTGCAAAGTTACATACACGTAGCGTTGCCAGGCGTCCGGATAAAGCCGGACACAATCAGGCTTTTTGATTGCGTGTGCGGCCAAATTAGACGGTGTCCGGCCTGTCCGTCTTTTGTTAGGCTTTTTAAATTTTAATATTTTTGTTTTACATTTTTCATGTGTTGGTTTCCGCTCCGCCCGCCTTACCTTGTATCGCTAGCGTAAGCGAGTGCACTAGCACCATACCTATTAATAAAAAAAACACTTTTTTATTCATGTGCTGGCACTGCCCCCCTCACGCGCCCGTCGCCCCGCCACTCTATCTCCACCCCAGTACCCCACATTGCAATTCTCGAAATTAATATTGTAATGAATATTGAATGAATTAAAGAAGACTGATTAATTCAATTTTATTGTTGTTTCATTATAATTTAAGAAGATTTTAAGGTAAATGATAAAAAAAGCCTTGTTTTATAAAAAAAAAGAATCGTCTTATACTAAGACTAAAAAATGTATGGGGTCCGGCCTTTTTACCCAAATGTCCGGCTAAATTGGCTGGTATGTCCGGCTTTTCGGTTTTAAGACAACCCCTACACACACGGTCAACGCTACACACACGGTCTAAGTATAGAGATTTAAAGGGAATCTTGGTTTGGTTTGTAGATCTAATTTTATTCGTCTCCTTTTCACAGTCGATTGTAAAAGTTTATTTCGTAAACTATATTGTCTGTGGCTTTCAGTGACAATGGGTGAGTTATTTATCTTGTTATGTGTTAGATATTCAGCGACTGCTACTTTGTCAACCAAAAGCTATGTTCTTAACGTGGACGGTTATTAAAGTGTACGCTTTTCTTTATAGTTCTCACATGTATTTTCAACATTAATGATGTAACCAGTATTTAGTAACAATAGAGTGATTTAAAAGAGTTTCCGTGGAGTTTCTTGCACGCTCTCCATAGGTACATACTACGCTTTGGAATGGACAAGTAGCTTCATGTTTCTGACTGACCGACCCCTTGACAATTCGAAAATGCCTGTAATTGGTTTAATTGAAATAAAAGCTTTGAGTTTCAGTTCATTGGTTTAACAAGAGAAGCTCGCTCTTAGAAATATGTAGTTATTACTAGCACAGGAGTCCGAGAATACTCTTACAATTACACCTTTTAGTCTTTTTTATATCAGCAAAAAGATTTCAAGTGACCCCTTTATAAAGAAAAAATAAAGAAAAGAAAGAAAAATTGTTTATTCTGTACAAACAAACCGCAGTTTTCAAAAAAAAAGACATAAAATACACGTACAAAGTAGCCAAAAGCCTCGCATTTAACCAATTAAAGTTTGACAAATTTGTCCATTGCTTAATGTCAGGGCCAGGGACCAAAGACATTATACACTAGCTTCTGCCGGTGGATTCGCCCGCGTGGATGTCGAAAATTATCCCATAGGAACATGCTACTGGGATAAAAAGTAGCCTATGTTACTCCTTATAACATCAGCTGTCTGCCAGTGTAAGTTCCGTCAAAATCGGTCTAGCTGTTTCGGAGATCAGCTGGAACAAACACACAAACAATTTAAATATATTTATTAGATTTTTTATGTTATGTACCTAATAAATAACAGTGTTTTACTAAATGCATATGAAAGTATATACACTTTCATATGCATTTAGTAAAAAACTGTTATTTTGACATTACAACCAGACACTTAAATTTTATTTATTTGTATAGAAGATTTTGTAACTGTTATATAATCAACCTATAACGTTCCCACTGCTGGGACACAGGCCTCCTCTCTTTGAGAGGGAGTGAGCCAGAATCTACCACGCGGGCACAGTGCGGGTTGGTAGATGTCACACATGTCTTCGAATTTTTGTTTCTATGACACGCCCGTTTTGAGAGCAGTGGTGATGAAATAAATTACAGAAACTAAGGCTGCTTTTCCACCAGAGATGTGCTGTGCTGCGTTGCTATGAATGCGATTGATATCCACCAATCATATTCATTGGTCCACATAGCATAGCTATGGTGGAAATGGGTTCAACTAAGGAATTTTTGAAGGATACGTGCTATTGGTGTAGCTATGTGCAGAGCAGACGCGCCACGGCCGCTCCCCGTGGCTTCCCTACTGTTGATGCATCGCATAATTCGAACTGCTCATCTTCGTTGCACAGCTACCTCGCGGCGGGGCATCTCCATAGCACATCTTACTCGCTCCGCTACACAGCTTTTCATTAGTGGAAATGTTCACATAGTTTCGTAGCTTAGTTTTCACATCCTCGCAGTATAGCTTCATAGCAGATCTCTGGAGGAAAACCAGCCTAAAGTGACTGCCTGGGTTCGAATCCACAACCTAGAACTCGTAAGACGGGGCCGTTACCACTGGGCCACCACAGCTCTCGTAACGACACTGGCCAATGACGACATACAAACAACTAAAATAAAAAACAAGATGCTGATTACAGAGTGGAAAAATAACAATTTTGTACAGTTGTCTGTCAGCTACAACTATCTTTTGCCCGTGGCTTCGCTCGCGTTAATTTAGACTGACTATCAATTCGGGTTATAATTCAATCTTGATTCGAAAGACACGTGGCGCCATCTGTTATCATAAAGACGTTATTGTTGTTTTCCTCGGGAACAGTACTTTTTTGCGGGATGAAAGGTACTCTATGTCTGTTTCCGTACTCCTGACAACGTATATGCAAACTTTCAGGATGATTGGTTCAGTGGTTTAGGCGTGAAAAGGTAACAAACAAACAAACAAACTTACTTTCGCATTTATAATATTAGTAAGGAGTAAGGATTAGTAAGGAAGTAAGGAAGTAAGGATAAGGAAGTAAGGAAGTAAGGAAGTAAGGAAGTAATGAAGTAAGGAAGTAAGGATAGTAAGGAAGTAAGGATAGTAAGGAAGTAAGGATAGTAAGGAAGTAAGGATAGTAAGGATTAAATCGTGTGGGACTAAACTTGCTTAGTGCTGGGTTAGGTGCATCTCATTGTAGTAAAATGATCTACCACCTCTTCAAATCACCTTTAATGATTGACTAACATTCGGAAATAAACCGTAAAATGAGATATGTAACAGTTGTCAAAGTTTTACGATACTGCGCTCTCGTAACGTTTCTTTTGACGCAGAAACGTGTCACATTTATTTGCTTAGTTTCTAGGTTTATTGTTACGACTGATCGCGAAGGCACATTATGTACAGATGTTTTAAGAGCTTGGTTGGTAGAATTTTGATGTATCGAAGGATTACAAAAGGGCACATTGGTGTGGTGGTCCTCAAGAAAATGCTAGTATGATGATAGCAGTGGGTTTGCAGTAGTTAAAACATAAAGTCAGGAAGTATATTTTACTTTTTATCTTCTAGTAAAAGGTTAAAATATAATAACAAAGTGTTTTTTTTGGATCACCTTGTTCTGGATTCTATCCCTCAGAGAGGTTCTAAGCATAGCTCTTTCCATAGCTCGCTGAGCGACCTGGAATTTATGGACCAGCCGTACCGTGAGTGTTTATATTTTGGCTCCGTAAGTCATAACAGCCACGACGCACTGATTGAAGACTTTAGTATTTAGGCTCTGTGGAATACGTGGGGAGACGTCTCAACGAAGCTTCCCAATCACTGCCCAGCCCAGCAAAATTCTTCTTTTAGCCTCCCTCTCAAAGTTGTTCTTACTAAACTGCAGTTTGCCCGAGGTAAACGTATTCTCGAACAACCTCGGGCACCGCCATTGACAGCAATCCGTCTCGGAGTGACATCTTCGTTGAACATAACCTGCAATGGGTTTTGTCCAAGTTCATCCCGAGACCAATGGGTACAGAAGAAACAACTAGGCCTTCCAGCATCTGCTGCAAGTCCTGAGCGATTCAGTCTGACGACGATGTATGACGATGTCAGCTGCAATTTTCAAGTGTGAGATATACTCACCGTTGATGTTAATGCCGCGTGCTTCCCCGTTCAGCGTCTTTAAGACGCTGAATTTTGTTGATATAAAGTTTCAACTGATTTCTCTAACGTGAAGAATAGATATTCGATGCGATACTAAACAGAAGAATTTACAGTCACTTTTAATTGTGTAAAACCAAATGTAGTTGGTCTATACTCACTTTTATGGCAGTGGACGATCTTAAAAGTAGGAAAAATGTCTGCCCATCCCCCTATGACAATGATGTCGGCTTAGAAAATTGACATTTCAATTAAGTTAGTTTGTTTTTAATAAGATAATAAAAAAAACTTTTTTACATAAAGAAAAATATTAAAAACGTGAAAAATAACTTTAATTTCGGAAGTCGGTGTCTTTGGTTTTGTGTTTTCGTTTGTTGTCACCGACTTCGGTAATTAAAGTTATTTTTCACGTTTTGAGTATTTTTTTTGGAAGTCGGTTGTTTTTTTTTTGTAAAAATGTTTTTATTTTTCACTTCTTAGTTGTGGTACCTACCCCACACAAATTCGTATACCACTACTTGATATGTAAATAACAGTGACAGAAAATTATTAAAACATCATAAATATAAACTAAGTGGAAAAAATACGCAGTATTAAGGATAACTCAAAAACTACTAGTCAGAACTTGATCAAATTTATACGGGACTACATGAGAAGCACCAGCTTTCAAATAAAAAAGAGAGGTATCCAAATCGGTTCACGTACAAAAAAGTTCAGAGCTAACAAACATTAAAAAAAAACATCCTGTCGTATTGAGAACCTCCTCCTTTTTTTGAAGTCAGTTAAAAACTAATTCTTCACAACCGTGTTGCTGACGTCGCGTCGTTAAAATATTATTTAGATAAACCGAATATTTTAGCACTTTCCAATTTAGCACATGTTTGCAGGACTCTTTCGCTGTACAAACTCGTATGTTCCCGTAGATAAGTTCCTATATACTGTATGTTCCTGTAAGTATATATGTAGATATGTTCTTATAAGCGTTCCAGTAGGTATGCCCGTATATATATGATGTTTGCGTTGCGCCGGATACAAGTTGGCACAGCAAACATCTGAGCTGTGTATATTTAATTCTGAAATGAGACTTAAGACTAATTAGTACTCTTAAGGATGTACGCACATTAATATAATTATTAGATGGAAATGTCGTTCCATAGTTGCTAATTTGTGTTAAGTTTCTATCCAGAATTACTATTAATAGCTATCATAATCATAGTTATTTTTTTATGAACGGTATCTCGCAGGTCAATCTGTAGGTTGTCGGCTGATTAACCGGGCTACCTGTGAAGGCCGTAATAAATTAAGGCCTCCACTGGCTCTGGCATATGCTCTGGCTGGAGGCCTTTATTTATTAAGGCCTCCAGTCAGAGCATAAAACAAATAAGATAACCTCGTCCAGATATTACTATCCATATTAGCATAACAACCATCCTAATTAACCCCTCACCACATTCTCATCAACCTAAACTCCCAACATAGTCCAGACATAAGCTAAAAATACAGCCTTTTTCAATCTAGCACAAGTTTGCAGGTCTTCTTCGTATAAACTCATATATCTTATGCCAGGGATGGCGAACCTTTATACATCCACGTGCCATTTTTTCCAAATAAATATTAAACGTGGCCGTGACGTGCCAACAAATAATGTTGACTTAGTGATTGCTGGAAAAAAAAAACTAAATAGTTTCAGAATAATACTCATTATTAGTAAACAGATATACTATTATTCAGTCATCTTAACTTTTACCGTTTTATATTTATTTAAATCCAGTATATTCAGACCCAGCCGCAAAGTGCATATGCTTTATGTTCCTAGGCGTAGAATTAAATTGTTTTCTAATAATGTATACTGCATGTCCATTACTGTTTATAACAAATTGCCTGATGGCTTCCAAATTCTCAGCCTCAGAACATTTAAATGTAAATTATTTAACTTTCTTTCAAGCAAATGTTATTACTCGACTGAAGATTTTATGAATGAAAAAATTACCTAACTACTTGACATTATTGCTTATAAATAATATTTTATCTCCTTGACCTGAATTTTGACTTTTATTATTAATCTCTTTTACAACTATTATTCAATTTATTTAAATTATTTAATATAATGATGGCCCATAATTTTACAAACCATATATGTACGCCGGAAACGGTAGCATATTATGATCGAAATACATAATGAACATAACAACTTATTGTACAATATTCTGCCAAATAAATGTATTCTATTCTATTCTATTCTAAAAAAAAAACTAATTAGTGCGACTTCTGATATTACAAACTACATGCCAAATAATTTGTACCAGGTCCGCATTTTCCCTTGCATTCAAAATAGCCGAAATGTAATAGCCTATCGTAGCCGGGCGAGCTTAGATTTTTATGTTTGTCACTGTGATTTAGGTACCTAAATTCCTCAATTGATGCAGTGCTCAAATTATTTTGTCGCGTGCCACAAATGGCACGCGCGCCTTAGGTTCGCCATCCCTGTCGTATGCGATGTGTGCGTAGTTAGGATATGAGTTGGCATGACAAACATTGCCCTCAGACGGTCTTAGGGTCTCCACAGTACTGAGACTGACTGCAATACTTGTCTTGAAAGCTTTTCGTTTGCAATTTTAGTACTTATTTAATCTAAAATCGCAGCGATGCGGAGGAATGTTTCGACGCCATCTTTTAGTTCGTTAATAGTTTTAATTGGGTTAGGTTACTATATTTTTATTTTAATAGTTTGTTAGTTAATTTAGTATAATAAGCTTATCCAGTGTATGTATTTTTATACTCTTTCATAAATACCAATAGTGTTGAAAGATTTCTTGTGATCAAGGACAGGTAAGCAGTAAAAATTTACTGTGGTTGTCCGCGGATCAGACAAAATCATTAAAGAATCTCAAGTAAAAGTGTTAATACAAGTATTTTCGTTATCACTGGCATTGTGATTTTTTCATTACCAAGTTTAAAAAATATATATTTTTTAAACTAAGCAGCTAGAGAATACGACAATCACTGAAGGTTTACAACGAAGGACTACAACCTCACAAATGATTAATTTAGTAGTTGCTATATATTGTATTGGTCCTTTGAGCCACATTATCTAGACTCAATACTTATCGTTGAGCTCCTTAAGTCCTGACTTCCTGAGTCGAGCTGCACGATTACTGACAAATGCGTGCACTGACTGGACAGGTCCACTCAATCTGTGTGGTTCTTTCCTCAAAAGACCATTTCAGATACCAATCTACATAGTCTTCACATGATCCGACCAAGATTATGTCTGGACTTTAAAAGAGACAGTGACCTCAGAGTTTGTTTCGGCCTTTCTTCTCAGAGTAGTCAGATAGGAAACGCCGACCTCATCTAGTTTAAAAAATATTATTGACGTGTAAAAGTGTTTGTACAAACCTACTTACAGAAATAAAATCATTTATCATTTATCTTACGAAAGAAACTGGTGCTAATTCAATCAAATTACAACAACTCTACACCAACATTAACTATAATTTTCCTTCCACCAAAACCTATCACTCCTACTTAGGAAGACCAAAAAACAGAACACATTCGCACTTCCAACCGCTCTAGTGTAAAGGCAACCTTCCTACCATTTCCACTCAAATTGAGCGGCGTCGCGTCCCCAGAGAGTGATATCGTATACCTACATACAACATGAAGACTGCATGCAAGCGCCATGATTAAAATCTATACGCAATCATAGGCGAACTTGGAAATTATCTTGTAGTTTAGACTAGTTGCTTCAGGCTTTCGTAGATTGGTTTAGATTTATGTGATTTTGTAGTTTACTTATTTGATTAAATAAGAGTATGTTGCTACAGGTGTAGGGTTGCCATGTGGAAAATTAAAAAGTCCTGACAAAAACCCTGATTTTTTATAAAAAAAGTCCTGAGATTTTGTCGCAAACGTAATTAACGACGCATTTTTTTTTACACGAATATGTGAAATAATTGCGTTGTGTTGTGATACTATCTAAAGAAGATTATATTTTCGTTTACGTTGATTGTAACTTACTAATAAAATAAAATAAAAACTGAAAAATCTATATAGAGATACATTATTTTATAAAAAAATCGCAAACTCTTAAGATTCCCGAGATTTCCCTCAATCCGGCCGCAATCCTGTCAGGAGCCTAAAAATCCTGAGATCTCAGGACAAAGCCTGAGATATGGTAACCCTATACAGGTGACGGTTTAGAACTGACAAAGTTTACGTGCTAAACTTCAGCGTATTTTTTGGCGGTATATTCTGAGTTGACCTTTAAATATGTCATAGTAAAACGATTGACAGCTCTTTTTATCTTAGGTCTCTTTCTTACAGTATGTGGGAGATAAAGAAAGCAACTGTTTAGGTTAAGTTTCGTTGGTTCATAAAATAACCAGCACTCCAATTGCGTAACACACTATCAATCACAATCCGAATCATTTTGAAGGATATTGCTAATCCACTGCTTCATATGTTCGAAAAATGTATCTGCTCGATAACGTAAATAACGCAATGAATGTTACTGAACTGTCAAAATGAAAGCCATTCCTACTGTTTGTGTGTTACGCAATTAAATTAAATTAAATTCATTTATTTCAGACGACTTGATCCATACATTACGAAATTAGATTCAATTAAAATTAAAATATTATTAAAAACATTAAAATTACCCGCTTTACAAAGGATCTCCATAGCGGAGAAGAGATCCTATCTGCTACAATCTTCAGAATTCCGTTGCAGCTGCCACGCATTCTGCAGATCAGGGATACAATTTTCTTGCGGATGACGGCATGAAAGCCATCAGTGCGATACAGCACAAACATCCCCGATGCACTACAGAAGCGAGGCAGCCCCAACATCATCCTGAAGATGTTATTATACTGGACGCGCAGGACATCGAGCGATCTTTTGGTGTGACTGACCCACAGATTTCCCGTATAAAAGCTTTGAAAATACGCCTTAAACAACGTTATTTTTACTTGCTCAGAGCTGCGGGAGAATCTGCGGGCCAGCATGTTACCATTACTCCGCAGTTTTCAAGTAAAATAATTGGTAATGCTGCTTTATGCAAGATTTTGCCCTTTCTTTAGAGCTCTATATGTAAGACTTTATTCGAAAAGATACCCCCATACCTATTATGTCTAACTACGATTGCTGGCACTAGTGCGGTTAGACCATAATGGTTCCTCTGATTAACGCCCAGTCTCGATCATACTTCAGTGTCCGTCTCTCCAATCGTACTCGAGATGTCCAACACGATGTATTGGACTTGACAATTACATACCTACCTGTATGTGAAATACTATGTATTCATAAGGAATTCTACATAACATATATATATATATATATTATGTAGGGTCCTGCCTTGTCACGAATAGGTCTGAACTAATTACGAAACATCAAGCGGATTGTGCGGAAACGTCAAGAATTTTATTCAAAAAGTGAAGACATTCAGACACGCTATCTACTCAGACACCGATCTAGGCTAAACATACCAAGTTCTCGATTAAAAATGCACTCTACAAGTCTCTATGTAATGTCCATTAAATTATATAATAAACTACCCGCACCAATAAAAAAAGAAGAGGAAATTTACATATTTTTAAAAAACTTACGACAATTTTTGCCTAAATAAAAGCTGCTATTCGATAACCGAATATCTAACTGATAGACTTATAAAGTCATAATTTAAGTGCTCGAGACTTCAAATTTTATTTGATTTATTTATTATTATTCCATCTCTCAACAGATACCTGTTTATATTTTCTATTAAAGCTATTAGATTATCTCAAAAAAAAACCTACATCATTATTTTAAAATTGTAGTTTGCTTATTAATGTTATATAGTTGATAAATGCTTCCTCTCTCCTAACTCACTTATTTTGCTGTGCCCGACAGGGTCCATATGATCTAATTATAAGTTTACCACATAAGAATACCTACATGTGGAATGCAATAAAAGTATTAAGTTAGAAATAACTCATGCTGTTATAAAAAAAAATCAGTCAGAGGTGGTAGGTACTGGTTCTGACTGCCTAAAGTGCGTAGGAATTATGGGTTGTAGGTGCGAAACAAAATATTTGAATAGCCATGTTAATTCCGGGTGTTTATTCAACTTTTATTTATTCCAATTATTTGATGAATCATCACTTCTTTAATGTTTAAAGTTACTAAAGACAGTCCCCAATACGCTTACGCTTCACCACTTTATAGTGCTTGAGCAAGGACGAAATGAGATGCAGCAAACCTATTAGCAACACGTCTCTGTCTTGTTTGGGTCTTGGAGTTTTTGCACATAACTGTAAGATTTATATCTGTGAACGTACTCACAAAACGGGAGAAATGGCGTCTGTGTTGGCAGCATTTAAAAATAATTGAAACTTTTCCACGTTCTCTTGTTCCAGTGGCCCATATTGTAGGTTTCCTCGGTTCGCGATCAATATACGCGATTGTTGTGTTATCTGCTCCTCTTTAATCGTTCCAGTTATTGTGGAGCGGGATGCGGTTCTGACACAATTTTTATTGAGAATAATTGCTTTCGAGGAAACAGGAGTAAAAGAATTGGTACGTTGATACAGTCGTGCAGTACTTAAAGCAGATTTATTTGCTGGGTACAAAAAATTTAGTAAGAAAATAACTACACAATATTAAACAATTTTATTTTTATAAATTCACTTTTAAACTGATTCTATACAGAGAAAAAATAGATTTTTCGTATGTATATTTGTAGCGCTTTCACGCTAAAACGGTTGAACGGATTTAAATTAAATTTTACACATGGATAGACCATGACATTTTCATCCCGATATTCCTACGGGATCGAGACTTCTGCGGGTTAAACCGCGGGGCGCGGCTAGTTTTTCATAAATTGATCACGTCTTATTTGAAAAGCCGTTGCATAAGTTATGATCGGAGTAGGTAGATTGAACTGGGGTCATTGATCCGAAACGTATATATTACTATGGACATTCCTCCGGAATTGGTGGATTATTAAAAAAAAACCGGAACTTATGCAGGAATTGTATTCTGCCAGAGTGGAAGGAGTCATTTGATGATTTGCCATCCTCAAAAAAAAGGTAGGAATTGTAATAAAATGAGCAATTTTATTCTTTATTATTCTTCCTATTTTTTTTTTGTCACGATTTGACAAAACCCAACGACCAATCAGAACAAACTTTAAATTTTGAATTGAGTAGTAATAATATCACTACCAACATTAACAATATTTAATTGAATCCGGAAATACCGGAATTACTTTCCGGAAAAATGGCTTATCCATGTTATTCTTTCTGTGTGCATTTATGATACAAGTACTAAAAATCAATCTACCTACTCCGATCACTGGTTATCAGTGTCACGGTAAACGATTTTATTTCATCTATTAGAAGACTCCTAAGCACGACTTCAAGTCTAATATTTCTAGCTAGTCTTAAGAAGTTACTAAACTACGGCTCGTTTTTACTTTACCGCTTACTAATAGCATAATACCTTAGTATAATAATTATTTTTCAGATAATTATAATACATTCATTAAATTAAATTAAAATTAATTGGTACACATGCACTAACATTACATAAAATTAAATTAAAATCAATTAAACACAATACTAACATTACATTAAATTTACAATTACAATACAATACAATATAATAATTAAAAATCGTCTCATAATCAAACAAGACGACCTCTTTACTTCAGCATCCATAACTTAAATCGTGGTACCCACATCCACAGAGTTTGGTTTCAATACCAAGAAAACATTGGTTCATTGTGAATCATACATAAAACTGTGAAATCATACATACTAGCTTCACATTTACGTTCTGAGAATCCCCAAAAGTATGAAGAAAATTCAAATATGTACAATACTAAAATGGCTGCACTGTAGAAACATGAATATCAGTGTTATGATACCACAAGAGACGCCGCATGTCTAGACGGAGGGCAAACAAAGATGGTGGAATCATACACGAGTGGGTGCAATACGCATGACTCACTCTTAGCATAATGGAGAGAGAACAGAAGATTTACTCGTGTACCTACAATGCAAGAAAAGAGCGTAAATCCACTAAAAAGCTGTGTCTTTTTAGAAAGAAAAGAAAGAAAGAAAAATGCGTTTATTGGAATTGCAGCAACAAAAATAGATAGATAGTGGGTTTACGCTCTTTTATGTAACGCACACTGGTTTTAGAAACGTGACTCGTTATTTTGCAGAAATCTGAAGATAACATTCTGTTGATAAACACTACGTGTTGAAATTTGATTCCACCAATCCAATTGTTGACGAACCTTTGCCATGTAGGAATGATGAAGGATGAAAGCGCAACTACGATTATGAAAGTCATTAATTTTTCTTATTTTCTTAGTATTTTATATAAAACATTCGATTACGCGCTTTCAGAGAAACTAATGCTTATCTACGCGTTTATTTTTAATTGACTTCAAAAAAAGGAGGAGATTCTCAATTCAACAGATTTTTTTTCTGTGTGGTACCTCAGAACTTTTTCTAGATGAACCTATTTTAATGATTCTTTTTTATTTGAAAGCTGGTGCTTTTTATGCGATCCTATATAAATTTGGTCACGATCTGACCAGTAGTTTTGAATTATTCTTAATAATGCGTATTTTTTCCACTTAGTATAGTGATGATGTTTTAATAATTTCCTGTCACTGTTATTTACGTATCAAGTAGTGGTATACGAATTTGTCTGGGATACAACTTTTTACCAGGAAAAAAAAAAACAACCGACTTCCAATTTCTTTATCTTAAAGTCCCTTTCTGCAGAAGGACCTATTGGAGTAGATCTTATTAGATCTACTATAAACACTCTTTGTTGACTCTTTTCTTGCTTCATCTATTTTCTGTTTACTCATTGACCTTCTGTCTTTCCACTTTGCGTGTGAAGCCACTTCAATTCGGCTACCAAGGATTACGACGCGGCTTCACAAAAAAATACAATGTATCTTTTCTTCAAGTGTGAGTACGGATGGCATTGGATCGATAAGCCTGTTTACTGATTAGAACAGTTGTCGTCAATATCCTTCTTGGGCTGTTTTGGCTTATTTATGTAGTAGGATGTATCCTGCTTGTTCAGTGGTTTGCGAGCAATGCTTTTTTTTGTCTATGAGTGGACAAGCATTAGCTGTTTATCAAGTTACTTGCGTTGTGACTATGCTACACACTGCACAACATTTTTTGAGCCCCGCTCTTTTTGCCTCTTGTGGATTTTATTGTTGTTTTTTTTAAAGCAATACTTCCTTCTTTCTTTCCTTCTTTCTAACTATTTGAATTGTAACCAACCTATTTTGAGATGTTTTTACACCAATAGCAACAAAGTATATTCATTTCAGTCTGTAAAGTTTTTCTGAACGCTTTCCCGGTACACTTAAACACTGTTTTATAGACTTAAAAACTTGACTTGACTTAAATAGACTTAAATCTCTTCTTATACAAATTAGCTATCAGCAGTTTATTATACAAACAAATGAACTGAACCCAATGATTCAAAGAAAAACACAGCCCCTTTACAAAACCAACAGTTACCCAAAAATATTCAAACGAAAACTATTTTTTCAAACCAATATAATCGCAGCACGCGCCGTCCGTCTGTGGGCCGCCATTTTTCTTAGCCAGCGTTACCCAAAGTTCACCGCATTAATATTAATGTCCGCTACATGTTTATGGTTCCGCTCCGTGTTTTTATTTAATTCAATTATGGAACGGTTTAGCTGACACAGCTTTTGGGACGTTTTTCCGCGTTTTATTTTCGCCTTACACGTATTGGAACACATTTTAGCGGTTCTGTGTCTTTGGTAAATTGATTTTACCTGAACTAGGGAATAGAATCGATGACTAATATCATACATATTGAAATATGGTGTCGTATGGTGTGGTGTGTATTGTATGTTGTTTGTGTTTTGACTTCAGCAGGTTAATTTTTGCATGAATTTATTTACAAAGTCAAATTAATTTCGGGAAATCAACACCACTTTGTTGAAAATTAAGTGTTCCATGAAATTGCCGCAATTGGTACCCCGAATTAATATGACTTCTAAAAAAATGCGAAATGTGTTGGACGTCGAAAATTACACAATGTTAATTTATTTAATAACATTAAATTTTTTATTTAACCTAAATTCGTCATAGAGGAAGGATAATTAATCATACTTGAGTAGGTATGAGAAGTTTTCAAGCTATTACACAACACTATTACAACGATAGAAAATTATACTAAAACAAATGACGTAAGCAATGACGTAGACAACGCCATGTAGGTTAATGGTGAACCATTCACATCACAGTGACACATTAACTCAGGACAACAAGTTAGTACTTTTTACAACAGCGCCGATGCCAAGGGATGGCAATTAAAAGTTTGTACATAAACACGGACGTGCCTACCCGTCTAGAAATAAATTCATGAATACTCATGAATTTATTTTAATGTTTACAAGTAGGAACATGACAACGACCGTTTTTTTTAAGCTATTGCATAGCTTTTATCGCGGGCTTTGAGCGCGGCGACCGAATCAAGAAATTCCGTAACGAAAATAAAACCTAACACCCCCCACTCCGCCTACCATGTAGCTCGGCCGAGCGTTCGCTTAACGTGTATGTATATGGTACGACTGTACTTGAATTAATATCAAAGAAAAAAAATACTGCATAACTAAATAATTATAATTGCATAAGTTGATAAAAAATGCTATGCAATAGCTTTACCACGGCAGTCCCCGAGTGCCACACGTGTTTTTTATTTTTATTTTGGTAGGTACAGTCACGAGCGCGAATATGTCAACACTTGGCAACTTTCAATAGCGATTTCTGTGAAATAACGAATGCACCGTTGAAATACGACATAATTATCACATATAAAACTATGGGTTCGAAAATACTATGTTCGTAACAAGCGAAAATTTAATTAAATAATTAAGGAGAAAATCGCTTTTAAATTTAGCCAAGTGTATGCATATTTATGCTCGTGAGTGTACAGTCAGGCAAATTAATTGTTAAGCAAGTTGGCACCCTATTTCAAATTGCCGTGTTTTAGCGATTTCACACAACTGTCAATGAATGACAGTTGTGATTTCAATATAGGTACGGACAACTTAAGTCGGTAGAAAATTTGCGTCACAATGAATTTCCCTAACTTTACTAAAAGTATTTTTTGTAAAACAACTGTTTAGTTGCCGTCTTATTTTAATCAATTTATAGATCCCTATGTCGAAATGGTAAGTACTTTTATCTCATGATGAGCTCTTTTCCCATCACTATTACCCTAAGTTTCCAGTCACCTCAGCTGTGGTTTATAGTTCGCGCTAAACTTTGACCCCTCTGAGCGTAGGCCCGAGAACGACATCGCGCATGGTACAGTTGAGTGAGAGTGAGAAAGTTCCCTCGGACACCTATATTATGCTTACTGCGCAGCCACTCGCGTGCAACTTCCGAGAGCTCATAAAGTTTTGCTCGAACTGTACATTAATATTTTTCCATACTAGACGAGTACCATCGCATATCAGCACCCTAATTACGTAACACACTATCTATCGCAATCTGAATCATTTTAAAGCCTATTACTGATCCATTGCTTCATATGTTCGAAACATTTGTCTGCTCAACAACGTAAATAACGCAATGAACGTTGTTGAACTGTTAAAATGAAACCCATTCCTATTGTTAGTGTGTTACGTAATGACCCCGCAGGTCTAAAAGAAGAATTAATTAATTTCATATCAAGCTGTACGTTCCAGTATAAGCTGATCTGGCATTGTATAGGATTTCCGTACAATGAAAGGTCAGCTTATACTGGAAATGTATACCTTGATATGTAGCCGTTTGTACACAAATCGGTCATCACAGTTCCTATCAGTATGAGGACTCATCACCTTGAGTTAAACCTAGTCACCTTTAGCAGCCCACACATGTAAGCGTTGACCTACTCTTCATTGAATCACTTGGTTCCCCCCAATTATAAATTCCATAAACATTGCCCAGTCGAACGGCTCAATTAAATTATATAACCAACAAAATGTCAAAGCTATTGACATAACCAAAGAGCTTGGTTCATATTGTTCGCTAAACTGATGTGTTATCGGATTTGTTCACTGTCATTCTTATTGACAGATTTGAAAATCCAATATGGCGGATGACATTTGAATTCTGTGAATTTGAATCGCGGATTTTCTATTGTTGGATTTTGTGTGATGTTGTGCGACATTTTAGATTAATTTGTGTTTGATTTTAACGAGAGAGGAATAGGGCCTTAATACATGTAATTCCTAGCTTAGTTTCATAATGTTAGTTGACTACAGAATCGTAAGGAGGATAATAATCAGAGATCGGATATTAGAATGCTTATTTACCTAAAGTAAATTTTTGACTATGACATTATGGAAGCGGCTTCTTAAAAAATATTTTTTGAAAAAATAACATATGCATTTTTATTTAAAATTAATGTTTTATTCCGGATGCAAATATGTGTGTGTAGGGTGTAAGAGGAGGGGTGGTGTGTGTTAGTTAAAATAAAAACATTAAAAACAAAATTAAAATAATTATTTTTATTAAATTGGGTACTATATCCTGATCGGGCGCAAACATTATCTCGGCTACAACAATTTTAATCACTACCTTTCGATCGCTATGTTTTGGTACGGTTTGGTCACTGAAATCAGACGTTACCGGGATTTTTTCGATACAAAAGCGCATCCTATATTAGCCAACATCTCAACTTTAGGCGAATATGCATCCGAATATTCGATCTCTGATAATAATACTTTAACAGTCGCAGTTACAATTTGTAATAATATGCCATATTCCCATCAAATTGGGTCTAATTGCTTCTAATTTAGTGCGGGTCACTTTTACCGGAAACATCCAGTTACGTCGCGTAAAAATACTATTTGCTTAGGACCAAACTTTGGTCAAACGTTTGTTCAAACACTGTGTGTAAGATACTACATTTAATACGACATGTTGGTAACAAGCTGGTTGAAATGTTACCCTTGTGGGTTGGTCCTTAGGGACTTACTTTATGATAATAATATCAGACTGTAACTATCCCTGTAAACACCAATTCTGAAAGAGAAAGGGACGTGCTAGGATAATCACGTTTGTTTATTGCGTGTGGTCGAGCTTGACACACGAAATACCCGCCGGCCGCGCCCGCGCCGGCTATCGCTGAAAACCAGCGCTGGGGCTCTGTCTCGCATAGGGTCGTAGCATTATGCTGAAAGATTGCCGTTTTGCGTGAATGTGACGCATATTTTCCCCCAACTCGTTCTTTTTTGTGTTTGTGTGTTTTTTCTTTGCGTCATGTTTACCGCAAATAAATGTATTTTCTTTCTTTTTCTTTTCTTTTTATTAAATCCACCGGGGTAATTGCGTAACACACTAACAATGGCAATGCCTTTCATTTTGGCGATTCAACAAAATTCATTGCGTTATTTACGTTGTCGAAGTTGATGAATTTTTCAAACATATGAAGCAATAGTTCAGCATTTTCCTTCAAAATTAGTGTGTTACGCTATCGGGGTGCAGGTTTCCTTTTCACAACGTTTGATTTTACATTAGTTCAGTGATGTATTTTACAATATCACTTACATTATGGGAAAGTGGGGTAAAATCTTTATCGTTAAATCGTTACTATGTATTATTTATGTATCTTACTCATTTCCTACTGGGAATGTTAGGATATAATTCTCTGTCAGTGCGTAGAGCCAGAGATCAGATTCTAATATCCATAAAGGTTTTGAGGAGCATGGTAGATTCGCCAGAGCTACACAATACTTTGTGTACACTTTATGTACCTGACAACTACCTCCGTCATAGGCCTACTCGACGACACCGACTGTTCGCCACATCCCATTGCCGCACTGTGTCTCGCGCGCAATCCCCGTTGTGTCGCATGCATGGGGCTAAAAACTCCCTAAGGGGACTACAGGACCTAAACGTAAGTTTTATAATGCCTAAAAGTATATGATCCACTGTACTAAATAAAATAAGAAAAATATATGTTATTCTTCAGGATATTTGCTAATTAGAGATTGTGTTGAAAACATAATACAACTAATTTGATACGATAGAAAAAAATCACGAAAATACCTCTAAAAATTTCTTTTAACTATTAAAAACCATAGTACTATGCATTAAATCATTCTGATTTTTTGTTAGATTATTCTACAAGCAACATACTAACTTAATAGTGTTTTAATTTTTTAATCCAATCACTAGATTTTTTGTAAATAGATAATTGCGTCGTATTTTGCAATAAATTACCAGCGTTGTGTCATCGCGCTTCTCTTTCTTTTCTATGCAGTCCGACAGTGACCGCGCTTTAGCTGTTGTAAGCCTCTTAATGGAGACAGTTCCGGAATGTGACATCTTTAATGACACTCTCAGGGTTATCATGTCAAATTGTCTCATGTTCTATAAAAGCTATGTCTGTTAGGTAAATAAGTTGTATGTTGTTATCATTTTATTCGATTTTATTTTATTTTCTCTTTTTAAAGTTATTGTTAAGTATGTTCTCCGACTTGTTATTTGTTTTGGAATTATGTTTTTGTTTATGTAATATGTTTAGTTTTACTTATTGGTTACTGTCATTGGCGTAAGCCGTTGTAATTGATTATAAATAAATAAATTATACTAGTTTTAAAACTGCTACTAACTGCGCTTAACATTTTTCCTGTAGCAAAGGGTTTTGGTCCATGAACCTTTATTTTAATGTACGAACATATCGCATCAAAAAGTTATTTGAAATCACCATTCACCAGGATAATCAATATACTCTAGAAAGCTTCACCAAACCTATTTTCCGAGCATAAAAGTTAATCGAACACAAACTAATTAGTTAATACAAAATCAACATACCATTTAAATGTCGCATCACACCGTAGTAAAAGTAGTATTTTTTCACAAAATTACAGTAATAAAAGTGGGATACAGACGCCTTAGGAATTTTAATTGAGTTCCTCGTTTTTGTTGTGTGGCACAAGTTACAAGAGGATCGAGGGTTGTTCCATTGTTCGAATTGAATGAAAAATTCCCGTCAAATGTAGAAAGAGAAAGCATAGACAAAGGTTCGTGGCATTACGTTGCTTCTTTGTGTGCCGAGCGCCCCACATTGCTTTTACTTTTTTTTAATTTTAATGCTGGCAACGTGTGGGATTTACATTTAAAAATAAAAATGGTCTGAGAATTCCAGAGTTGCGTGTTTCAGTATTGTTGATACGAGTTCTATAAAAGACATTTCGGTCACCAGAAACATTTTTAAAAGTGCTTTGAATGCAATAGTTCAATGTTAGCAGATAACATCGTAGAAAACTTTTTAATTTTAGCCTTGTAGTTAGTTATGTAGGTAGTTCTGTTTAGTTTCATGACTTTTATTTCTAAAATAATAAGTTGGGTGGTCAGGAGTTTTACTGCCAACTGTAATTATTGTCATAATGCTATGGTTTTTTTTTTAAATAAACATAATAAGTGAAATGTGCATGCTGTTTTTAATTTGTTTGTAATTTTCAATAGCGAACAGCAGTTATTTCTGCATGTTAAATAAAAAAGTGCTTGGTAATTGCAAAATTATGAGTAAACAATTTCGATTAAGTTGGTGGTCCTTTGATACTAAAATGAATTAGGTACTACTGCAATATCGCATTATCTTATAACTTAAAACTAACCAAACTAAAAGCTCTCTGAAACAAAATGGGTCTCCACAAAATATGGCATCATTAATACCAAATTCCGTTCTTTTTCTCTTTAATCCTGACTAAAATAGGCTGAAAACATTTTCAGGCCAAGAGGAATCTTTTAAGAGTTTGTGATAATATAAGGTTTCTAGCAAAAGGGTAGAGTAAATTTCTCGCCGTGAAAAGCAGTAATTTTAGCGAAATTATCTTTATGTCTGATCTGCGTCGTATTTAGAATATGAATGGGCCATCGCTGTGGCTGTTAGCTGCATTTTCCTGTAAAATTTGTTCAGGAAATGCTGCGAAAACCATATGTTTTTAGCAGCACCAGCTTCTGTGCCACTTCGCCTTAACCATCGCTTTTTCTACTTAAAAAAAAATAAGTGAACAAAATGTAATTTTTCCAAATTTTCCAATTCCAATTTGCTGGTCATAATGTCATATCTAATTTTCAAACGGACCTTAACTGGAGTAAAAGAAATACTATAATTGGCGCGTTTGAGCATGGCAATAGTGGTCACCTATATTTTCTATCATTTATTATTTCAAAAACTGTAACAAACACTCTTAGGCTCAATTTACACCGCCGCGGAATAGAATGGAAGCGATTTTTTTTTACAAAGCATAGTGAACTTTATGTCAATAGTGTAACGTACAAACTAGATACGAGCCAAATAACAGGTCGCACGTCTTCTGGAGAATTCTCGCGCATTCTCAGAAATTCCCGCATACAATTTCGTTGCAAAAAGTCTCTTCCATTTCATTTCGCGGCGGTGTAAAATGAGCCTTAACGTCCTGAATCAATATCTATCGTGATTTTCAACATGTACCAATAATGAAAAACTATTCATAATTTATTGTTTGTATTCCTACGGAGATATATTAGGGAAAGGGCAATGATCGCTAAAGCCAACCAAGCGACAACTATAGTAAGAAAATAGAAATAACATCAATTCATATCAAAAACTTTTACTCAACAAAACCACTGATATAATAAGACTATGGAGTCTTATTATATCAGTGGTTTTGTTGAGTAAAAGTTTTTAAAAAACCTATCCAACTGAAACAAGCCTGCTCCCTAATTTCGTAACACACTATCAATCACAATATGAATAATTTTGAAGCATATCGCTAATCCATTGCTTCATATGTTCGAAAAATCTGTCTGCTCAACAACGTAAATAACGCAATGAGTGTTGTTGTACTATCAAAATGAAAGCTATTCCTACTGTTTGTGTGTAAAGCGTAGGCCACACCGCCAGCTAGCGAGCGAGCGAGCCGGGCGAGCATCGTTTCACTTCTTTTCATACTTGGGTTCACACCGCGAACTACAGAGATAAGCAACGTCAGCGATACAAACGATGCGAACGAAATATCCGACGATGCCAGCGATGCTATTCGTTCACCTCGTTAGCATAGCTTAGCTCTGTACTTCGCGGTATGAACCGATAAATGATAAATGATTTTATTTCTGTAAGGTTTGTACAAACACTTTTACATGTCAATCATATTTTTTAAACTAGATGAGGTCGGCGTTTCCTATCTGACTACTCTGAGAAGAAAGGCCGAAACAAATTCAGAGGTCACAGTCTCTTTTAAAGTCCAGACATAATCTTGGTCAGTTCATGTGAAGACCACGTAGATTTGAGTCTAAAATGGTCTTTTGAGGAAAAACCACACAGAATGAGTGGACCTGTCCAGTCAGTGCACGTATTTGTCAGTAATCGTGCAGATCAACTCAAAACTTAAGGAGCTCAACGATTCGACGAACAATACCAAAGAAAGGACATTTGGGTAGGCCGCATAAATTACTCAAACTGCCAGACTATGATTAAAACTAATTAAGAAAGAAGAAAAAAAAAAACGAAGTATGGAAAGAGGTGAAGCGATGCTCGCCCGGCTCGCTCACTCGCTCGCTAGCTGGCAGTGTGGCCTGCAGTTTACGCAATTACCCCGCCGCCGGCGGTGTCACATCTGTATTCCCTCCATTTTCTTGTCCCGCATTCCTATTTTCTGTTTTAAGAGTTTTTTATGGGGATAAAATGGAAAACCGCTGACTATTTGACATATGGCGGCCGTGTGCTGTGACAAATGGTCCTGACATTGTTTTGAGGCTCGTTGCATTGTTGTGCCAGCAAAATAGTATGCTCTGGCTATTTTATTTGTTTTTTTTGTTAGGATAAGGGGCCATGTTTCTGTACCCGTTGTATTTGCATGTATAATGTAGGGGATGCGGGTTTAGAAAAATAATAAGTGAGTTGAAAATTCAATACGGTATTTAAACGATATGAAAGAAGTTTTTTAACACCACGCCTGTATTCCCCGAAGGGTTAGACAGAGGTGTACTTATAGTACAACCACATTCCAGTTATGTTTACAGTCTCACGTGATAGGAGGTCAGCCTATTTCTATCCGATTCTCGGCCACCGTAGGCGCGGGCTTGCGGACGGCGAGCAATGGGTAGCTCGCCATCCGGTAAGGACGAAGCTCGCGTCGACGGTGCGTCGTGTTCCACACGCGCCTCAAAGAGATGTCAGCACCATTGATGGGGTCCGATAGGGCCGATGGCTGCCGGAGTCGCGGATTGTTAGGAAGAGTTACCGTGGCCCTGGCGCACAGGCAACTGAAGAAACACGGGTGGGTTTTAGTCAGTAAAAGTCTGACACACCCTCCCGCTCCGCCCTGAGCGGGAGAAGTAATTTGATGACTTCCCACCTAAAATATATAATTCCATAAAAGAAGGAAAGAAAGAAAGAAAGAAAGAAAGAACGAAAGAGAAATGTTACTTATATACCTACAGTCCGGCTGACACCTTTTAGTGCGACAATTCTAGTCTATCCTAATATTAAAAAGAGGCAACATTTTTGTGTTAGTTTCTAAGTTTGTATGTAGGGGGTAATCTCTGGAACTACCGATTGCATTTGAAAAAATATTTTTGCATTTGATAGCCCAATTCTTGAGGAAGGCTATAGGCTATTTAACATCACGCTATGAACCTCAGGAGCTGAGCAAAAATACAAAAAGTCAGAAAGAACGCTAAGCGAAAAGGAAGTGATAAGTTGATAACGCAGGCAGGAGATGCGATGCGACGGGGTGGGTCGAGGAACAAGAAATTTCATGCGGACGAATTCGCAGAAGCTGGTAACTAATAAACAATAAATTCGCAAAACACGTATTCGTTTGTATGAAACTGACAGGTATGAACGCATTGTCTCGACGGCCGGACTTTAAGTAGGTACTTAACTCAATTCACTTTATAAATATTGCGCCTTAAGAAATTTTGTTCAATCAATATTGGTCCTTAGGGTCTGTAATACAACCGAAACAGATATCATGAATAATAATTAATTGACTACATCATCAGAGAACATTAATTACGCAGATTGAAAATTAATAACGTTTCAATTAGTCGATCATGGTCGTTCTAGGAAATTTGACGAGAAAGCCACAAAGAGATTCTTGGTCTTTACATATTTAATATTAATTTGGTTACATTTGGTCCTTCACTCCGGGAATGTATTTTTAGTATTCTTTAAGTAATATGAAACGTTGTCATTAGTGCCGTCTTAATAAAAGCTCTGCAAGAAACACAAAGTATAAAAAGGTAAAAGAAGAATTTTCTGTATTTATGAAGGAAAATAAAAAATTAAGAGAAAATGAGGAAGGAAAATGAAAGATAAATAAGTCGCAGAAAAGTTGATTTGACTTTGCGGAAATGTGTTATGTTCAGATTTATTTGACTATCTTTATGAATCTGTTCAATTTTCAAAAGATGGTTGCCTGGTTTTTTATTATAATATTTTTCAAATGTTGCAATGTTGTTGACATTAATTAAGCCCACGTACGCACGGACGTGAAAATATCGCGGCGGGATTTTATCGCGCTTTTGATTTTCATCTCTCGGTGATATGTCGAGCGTTGAGAATCTAACAGAGTGCATCCCAGCACGTCAAAACACCACACTGTTGAATTTTCAACTCTCGGGGATAAGCAGAGCGTTGAAAATTCAGTGTGCGATAAAATCAAGCTGCGATATTTTTACGTTCTGCGAACGTGGGCTAAATGAACTTGATTTTTCCATGCCACTGGCTTCATATGTAACACCACGAAAATGATTTTAACCTTATAACTTAGCCTTAAAAAATACGGTTGACAACGAAACCCTCTCACGCGCTATTATTTACACAACACCGGCGCAATCCACTTCGCGGCGGTAAATTCCGGTAAAAACTAGTTTCGAGCGGTAAAAACTAGTTTTCAAGTGTCTGCGTGACCCAGTTATAACCGGTTCCGGGTTTGGCTCGTTACTGAGGACGGAACCCGACTGCAGTCACGTTCCTGCTGTCTGTTTGTCTTTCTGCATCATTATGCGCTGGCAATTAATTTGTAGCTTTTTAAAATAACAGCGAGTACTGAGAGGAGTGATAAAAAGTGTAGTCAATTGTATTTTTTCTGGATTGGCTGCTTCTTTGTCTTTTAACATCTCTTTGGTATATCTATTCAAGCTAAGATATAAACTTGTCTTTTTTGAGATTGCTCACTAAAGCAAGATCAAGGATGAATATTTCCTTGTATATCTTGGCAAGCAATTTCAGGCTCCTTAAAACAGGTGCGACACGCAACGCGAATTGCACGCGACACAAAGGCTCAGCTCGTCACGCGACAGGCGGTGCCATTCCGTCGCTTCGCGTGTCGCGCCTGTGTGAGGGAGCCTTTAAGGTTTGATTTCTCGTCTTTTAAGTAACCATCTATTAGATGTAGGTATTATATTCAGGTTATTAGACAAATACATAGGCTCCTATTACACCTAGGCATCTATTATTGCACCTTTTGCTACCGCGGGGTAATTACGTAACAAACTAACAGGAGGAATGGCTTTCATTTTGACAGTTCAACAACATTCGTTGCGTTATTTACGTTGTTGAGCAGACAAATTTTTACAACTTAAGAAGCAATGGATTAGCGATAGGTTTCAGAATGATTCAGTTTGTGATTGATAGTGTGTTATGCAATTAGGGTGCCGTACTTCGAGGCTTCGGGGCACCGAATTTTCTTTTACCAGGAAAATGCCTGAACTGAAGCCTCGTTGTAGAATTGAATTATGTCTATGGCGTTGACCTTTCCAAGAGTTACAAATATTTGGCGGTTTCCTCTTAATGTGAGGTTTAAATTTGTTTAGTCAATTTAAACATGTCTGTTTTTTTCCCTTCATCAATAATATTTAATTTGTCTAGAGTTTGAAAATTTACCACTGCAATGTTAATTATATTTAATTCGGGGTAAGAGCCTGGTGATACATCACACAGGGTATCCTAGTATGGACGCCAGTCTCTCACAAAGGATCATATTATGTGTATTGTTGTCGAAAAGCTTGTCTCTATGTTTATAAATATGTGAACCTTTGTGAAGAGAGAAAATAAAGATATTATTGTGAATCAGAAACACTCACTACACCAATTGTTATATAAGGAAGCGCTGTCACACAGCGGTTCCCCCCGTCTGATCACCAAGTTCGGCGAGCCTATCCCTTGGGAGAAGCGAGCCAAATACTTGGGCGTCGTCCTTGACGAGCACCTTTCCTTCTCGGAGCACATAAAGAAGGCGCGCTCGCGCGCCACTTTCGCCCTCGGTAGACTCCATTCCATCCTGAATGCACGCAGCAAATTGTCACTCGTGCAAATTGCGCATTTACACAGCGTGCATTCGCCCGAGCATGACCTATGCGAGCGTAGTCTTCGCACAAGCGAAACCCCATCACATCCATAGGATGCAGGCCCTCCAAAACCGGTTTCTCCGTAGGGCGACCGGTTCCCTTGGTTCGTTCGGAACGAAAACCTCCATTTAGATCTCAAAATCCCGACCATCAATCAATTCATGAAACGCCTATCCAAGCGTTTCTTCAATTCCGCTGCCAGACACCGCAACCCTCTGGTCGTCGCGGCCGCCCGTTATACCCCCTCCGGTAGTAGTCATACCCACCGATGACCCCATAACCCTCCTCCAGGATTGCAGTAGGGCCACCAGTACAGTGCACAAACACAGACCACCATCGTTCCGACCTCGCCGACGAGGTCCCACGGGACGACCCCCCCGTAACCGTCCCCCCCGGCCCTTGTCCGATGAGGCCCCAGCCCGCGTCGTACTTGAGCCTGTAGCTTTAAATTCCCCCGTACTCTAAACTTTCAATCCAGCCTGTCCCACCTTGCTGCCCTCTCTCAGTGACGCCCTAAGCCGAGGTCCGTACCCCACAGGGGGTGCCTTTAGCGTGCGGTCATTTATGTAAATATAATTTTAGTATTTAATTTCGCTCCTGGCTGGAGGCTTTTCGAGTAAAATCTTAAGGCACCCACAGGATAGTTCGGTTAAGTAGCCAGGACCTCAGAGGTCGCAACTACGAGCTGACATACCAAAAAAAAAAAACAGAGCCTCCCTTTCGCTCGTGAGCCACCGGACCGTCAACAAGTTGTAGAGACCGACATTTATTTTCTTAACCTTATTTTAATATCGTGTGATTTCATGTGCTTTAGCTAATTGCTTAATTTAATAAATTGTTGTTGTAGCTGTAAGATTTCTGTTTTTTTTTTAAATAACTTGCCATCTAGTTTACAAGAATATATTATTATTATAATGTGTTTATATGTTTAGCTTTAGTTTAATATAATAATTGTAGGAAATAATACCAGCCTATAACTGTCCCAATCCAAGGCATAGCACTCTTCTCATACACAGAAGGCACGAGCATTGATCACCACGCTTGCTCAAGGCGGGTTGGCAATTTCAGACTTACATTAATTACAAGTCCAGGTTTCCTCACCATGTTAACCTAGCTTATCTAGCTGACGCGAAAAGAATGCGTAACTTTGAGCAATTAGAACGCATTTCCAAATCTAAACACTACAACTTAAGGATTAGTTTTCTGTGTTCGTCAATACTTTGATGTGCCGCGCAGTGATAGTGAGAATTGGCATAAATGCTTAAAACCTTATTTCTAGGATCACTTTGGTACCGTGCCTATATCTGTAAGCTTAGCGTCCGAACAAATAGGACAAAATCTAGGATTAAACTGCACGTTCAAACATGGAGGCTGCTTTGAACTCCGAAAATACGGGCAATGTTCGAAAGTGTCCTATTAGTGATCATGGAGTTTCAATTATTGCTCTAGTTGTGGCTCGATTTAACTCGTTTTGCATCGATCGGCGCAATATTGCTGTGATTTTCAATGTTGGAAATGGCGATCGTTTGATGACGTCACGGAAACTCATTCGAGAGAAACTATGATACTAATAATAAACGTTTATTCCGACAAACAAAGGATCCTAGTTAGTACAAAATTAAAAACATATAATTAAAAAGACTTCAAACTCAAACTCAAAGCATTTATTTAAAATATACCAACTACAGGCACATTTGAATTGTCAAGGGGTCGGTCAGTCAGAAAGATGAAGCTAGTTGCCCATTCCAAAGCGTAGTAAGTTCCTATGGAGAAGAAAAGGCAAGAACCTCCGTGGACATTCTTTTATATTAAAATATTGTTATAAAATATTGGTTAGATCATTCAAGTGGAAATTATACGTGATACGAAAACGATGTAGATAGACGTGCACGTTAAAAGCGTCCATAGTAAACGATTCAAAAATTTCAATAAGCCGTGGCAGCTAAGAGATGACCAGTCCCTACTGACGGCGCCCGTTTACGACTATGACGTATGGATCAGCACCATTCAGCTCAACCATTTCAAAGGGAACTAAATGGTTGAGCTGAATAAAAATCTAAGAAAAGTGACTGTTCTTTTATACGTACAGTATCAAAAACTAACGAACGTATAGACACACATCTTTATCTTTATATATATAAAAAGTACGTGTCACGTTGTTTGTCCGTGATGGGCTCTTAAATTACTGAACCAATTTTAAATTTGATTTGCACACCGTGTGTAATTTGACCCAACTTGAAAGACAGGATAGCTTTATAAAGAGAAAAGATATGATCGTTTGTTTGTATTGAATAGGCTCCGAAACTAATGAATCGATTTAAAAAATTCTTTCACTGTTGGGAAGCTACACTATCTCCGGGTGACAGGCTATATTATATTATGCTTTGGTCGCTAGTAATTATCTTCATCCTCCCATACTACCAATAAGTAATTATCTTGTTATTCTCGTGTTTCTTATGCAAAGGTAATTTGTCGCCTATTTTTGTCTTAACCTTAATTTTCTTTTGTATCGACATGAATTATTATGAAAATAATTATGTCATGCCACGGTGAAAATTAAACGAGCCAGGAAGGTAGTGGGGCTGACAACCCAAGGTGCGCAAGGTGTTGTATCTTAACGTTTGTACCTATCTCGAATATACAGCATCGAGATAGGCCCCTCACTGTCTCAGCGCGCTGACGTCCTGCACCGACAGGTTGCAGTTATTTTCCGTATGTGACTATATCCCGAAGTCTATGTGGAAGCGGGTGTTTTTTGGCGAAATGACACAACATAGGATAGTTTACAAGTACACAGAGTTATTATGGAAGTACTTACAGGTCCGTTCAGGTTATTTACTATAAACTACTTAAGCCTTTATTTTGGCTTTCCGATGACTACAAATGATGGACTTTCCCTGTTTACTAAGGTACGGCCAATCTTTACCTTAACGAGAACCCTGTTTTACTTCCTCAATAAAACTTTTGAAAGCGTTTATTTTTACTAAGATCCTGATACAATATTTGTCGAAATACATGGAATTTTACAAGTGTTGGGTGATTTTAATGTACTTTTAGGCAGGTGACAGCACTGCCTATATATTGAAATTACAATAACAATAACATTTAAATAAATGTTCGGAGATATAACGCCTTGAATGGCTAAAACTAGAATTTATCACAAAATAATTGTCTTATTAGCTATATTACTGCAAAATTACTAAAACAATCACATTCATATTACGCAGCCTTCAAGGCTGGTCTATTTACCTTTAACATTTACGCATTTAAAATACAATAAGTTAAAACCTCGGGGCGTGAAGCGCCTCCGAACGAGCGTCAGTTAAACCGACTTCACATGGTTATAAACATAATCTATTACCCCAGCTAAGCAGGCCTTTCTTAATGGTTATCGATCAAAGGGGTTACGTCCAGGGCCTGCAGTCTCGACATAGATAGCGATCACTTTACGACGAAATTCGGTCGCAAAGTCATAACGATCCGGATGTAACGATATTTGGTAGTCTCGACACTAAAAGTTATTGAATGTCATCGGTAGTTGACCGAACACTGTCGCAAACTTAACGGTTTACGAATATACAGGCATTTTTGACAGATGACAGCCCCCAAAGTGATTAGATAATGTCGTAAACTTTATTGTTTTGGTTTTGTAAGTAATTATTGACAAAAATGATGCTGAATGGGCGTAGCCGAATGTGTCTGTGTTTATGTACCGATGAGGCTTTTAAGTCCACCTGTTTATAAGATCCGCCGGACATACTACATGCGAACGAGCGTCGCCGACAATCACCGCATTAGAGGGAGCCAAAGACATTTAAATATTATTGGAGGGAGCAAATCGTCCGATCTTCGTATATAAATAAATAACACACGACGGCGAATAATTTTTTAAACTTTATTTAATCTCCAATGTCAAAATCCTCTTCAAGTTCACACATTATAATTCTAGACACTGGTTACACAAGACATGTTGCATATTTATCCACATGACATTAACAATGCACTCAGCAGTTTAACAAAGTGGCTCGACAATATAAAAATTTAATTATAAATCTTCAAAAATCCTAAGTCATGCACTTTTACCAACGGATATCCGTGAGAGCCATGAATATAAATTGCACTAGTCAAACTGCAGAAATCAACATAATTATCACAAAATTTATAGGGATCTTAATTGGCAGCCAGTTAACGAAGAAAGCACAGGCAGAGGACATTTAAAAAAAAAGACTCAAGTAGCTCTGCATGTATGCTGGTGAATGCTGCACAATTTATCAAAAAAGTTAAGCTGCTGAAAATATTGGTTGCTTACCATAGTTTGGTAGTTTCTGTTTTAAAGTTTAGTGTCTCATTGTCAACCTTCCCATGCTTTAACATCCTTGAAGTAGCCATAAAATAACAGATATAAATGTAGAAAAGGGTGACACAATGTCAATAGCCAATATCAGAATTTCTTAAACTTCCTTACTCAAGAAAAAAATATCTGTATGGCATCACACCTATAACTTATAATACAATACCTAACAATATTAAAGATCTACCATTGCAAATTTTAGAAAACAGCTAACAGCATCATTAATAGAAGTTTTTATTATACTCCACAAGATTTCTTAACGCGGATAGGTTAACTTAATCGAAATTTAGTTTTTGTGATTAATTTAAATGTATATAGATACATATATACAATGTATATAGATACCTCACAACTGTAACAACTGATTATAGTCACGTACATTCTTTGTAAATAAATATTCTGTTATATTCTATTGAAAAATAAATAACACACAACCACAAATCATGTTTTCAACTTTATTAAATTTCTATTATTACAATCATCTCTCTCTCTCTCTCTTAAGTTCACATATCCTAATAATCTAGACACTGTTTACACGAGGCATGTTGCATACCTTTTGCAATATCTTTATCAAATTAATGAAAATATAAACTTTCACTATTCACTTAGTTCAAATTGTTTTCTTCTTCTACGTAGTACCCTCACTACCGGAGATAGCGATCACAAATGACGCATCTCCAAGCTATGTGGCCTTCTGAAGTGTGGACTGCTTGCTTCATGCTGCCTCAGAATCGTCCTACATCCTTGATATGGTTATGACTGTTATGAGACGGCAAATCTCACGAAAGTGAAAATCCCATGGACTTGTTAATTTGTGTACCTTTACAGAATAACAGGAGCCGTGTTTACCGAGCTCCTATGTGAATGTTAGTCATTTCTTCAAATACAACAGCCTTACAGACTTCCTGTAGAGTCCCAAGAGTCATATTACGCAGCTATATACTTTAATGAGAAACTATATGTAGTGGGATCGCCTCTGAGCCAAAATGGGTTAGCCGGGTAATAATATGCTGTAACCTTGTCTAATGTATGAAAAATTATTAAGTAATTATCATTGAAAATACAGTTTGCTTGCAATGACAACAAAATATATACAAGACCATAATGACTTGACATTGACACTTGACAAGTTTGGCATTAGGGTAGTAATGTTGCAAGGACGCAGATTTTTATGTCCTTAGATATTTAACAAGTTATTTTAATTCTTTAAAATGGTTAGCGCTACTAAATAGTTTCCATAAAAATTAGTGTTTCCAAGATACGGCTTACATAGCTACGATACAATTTTCAAGAAAAATAATTATTTCCTTAAATCATGTTCTCTAATTTTCCCTGTATTCAAGGAGAATTTGTTACGGCCAATCGCAAAGTAATAATAACTAACATTATCGCTTGCCGTAACGATGCTTACGACAAATGCAAGTCTCTACATCCGAGACACCGTGCAAAATCGTACATAACCTTGACAAAACGGTATCGCTATACGAGCGAAGAGCCTATTCATAGTTCGGTTTTTTCGAAGACTATTATTGGCCGTAACAAATTCTCCTTGAATATAGGGAAAATTTGTGAACAAGATGTAATGAAAAAAAAATATTTCTTGAAAATTGTCTAGTAGCTATGTAAGCCGTATCTTGGAAACAATTTTTTTCATGGAAAATAATTATTAGCGATAACCATTTTAATGAATTAAAATAACTTGTTAAATATCTAAGGACATTTAAAATCTGCCTCCTTGCAACATTACTACCCTAATGCCAAACTTGTCAAGTGTCAATGTCAAGTCATTATGGTCTTGTATATATTTTGTTGTCATTGCAAGCAAACAGTATTTTCAATGATAATTACTTAATAATTTATCATACATTAGACAAGGTTACAGCATATTATTACTCGGCTAACCCATTTTGGCTCAGAGGCGATCCCACTACATATAGTTTCTCATTCAAGTATATAATAGCTGCGGTATAATAAGATACTTGAGTCTACAGAAAGCCGGCTGTTGTATTTGAAGAAATGGCTAAAGTTCACCTAAGAGCTCGTTAAACACGTCTCTTGTTATTCTGTAAAGGTACAGAAATAACAAGTCCAAGGGATTTTCACTTTCGTGAGATTTGCCGTCACATAACCATATCAAGGCTGTCGGATGACTCTGAGGCAGCATGAAGCAAGCAATCTACACTTCAGAAGGCCACATAGCTTGGAGATGCGTCATTTGTGGTCGCTATCTCCTGTAGTGAAGGAACGACATAGAAGAAGAAAACAATTTGAACTAAGTGAATAGTGAAAGTTTACATTTTCATTTGATAAAAATCTTTTGGTAGGAATGCAACATGGCTCGTTTAAACAGTGTCTAAATTATTAGGACATGTGAACCTTAAGAGATGATTGTGATAATAGAAATTTAATAAAGTTGAAAACATGATTTGTGGTTGTGTGTTATTTATTTTTCAATAGAATAAAATAGAATATTTATTTACAAAGAATGTACATTCTTTGTAAATAAATATTCTATTTTAGTACAATACTAACATCACTTGTTACAGTTATGAGGAATCTATATACATAATACCTAATATAGCAGGCTAATGTAGTAAATTTAAATTAATCACAAAAACTAAATTTTGATTAAGTTAACCTATCTGTTAAGAAATCTTGTACAGAATAATAAAAAATTCTATTAATGATATGATGCTATTAGCAGTTTTCTAAATTTTTGCAATGGTAGATCTTTAATATTGTTAGGTATTGTATTATAAGTGAGGTGCCATATAGATAGTTTTTTCTTGAGTAAAGAAGTTTAAGAATTCCGTGCATATCAAGTTCTGATATTGCCCATTGACATTGTGTCACCCTATGTAAATTTCTACATTTATATCTGTAATTTTTATGGTGTATATAATAAACAGTTTTCTATCCATCTATTGAGATCTCATATCTCTACCATGTTTTATAGATTCATTTGAGGTAGAAAGTACATTTTTATTAGTTTTTACAAATATAGCTACTTTAGGGATGTGAAGGCATGGGAAGGTTAACAATGAGACACCAAACCTTAAAACAGAAAGTACCAAAGCATGGTAAGCAACCAATATTGTCGGCAGCTTAACTTTTTTGATAAATTATGCAGCTTTCAGCAGCATACATGCAGAGCTACTTGAGTCTTTTTTTTTAATGTCCTCTACTTGTGCTTTCTTAGGTTAACTGGTTGCCAGTTATGATCCCTAGATATTTTGTGATAATTATATTGTTTTTCTACAGTTTCACTAGTGCAATTTATACTCATGACTCTCACGGATATCCATTGGTAAAAGTGCATGGTTTAGGATTTATGGAGATTTATAATTAATTTTTCTTATTGTCGAGCCTCTGTATTAAACTGCTGAGTGCACTGTTAATGTCATGTGGATAAGTATGCAACATGTCTTGTGTAACCAGTGTCTAGAATTATAATGTGTGAACTTGGGAGAGGATTTCGATATTGGAGAGATAAAATAAAGTTTAAAAAATTATTTGTGATTGTGCGGTCTTTATTTATAAACGAAGATCGGATTATTCGTTCCCTTCGATAATATTTAAATGTCTTTGGCTCCCTCTAACGCGTTGATTGTCGGCGACGCTCGTTCGCATGTAATATGACTGGATCCTATAAATAGGTGGACTTAAAAGCCTCATCGGTACAGAACACAGACACAGCTTCGAGTACGCTCATTCCACATAATTGTTGTTAATAATTACTTGCAAACACCAACATATTATAGTTTACGATGTTATCGAATCACTTTGCGGGCTGTCAAAAATGGCCGCAAACTATATTCGTAAACCATAAAAGTGTGCGACAATGTTCGGTCACATACTGACGAAAATTAATAACTTTGAGTGTCGAGACTACCAAATATTGTCATCGGTAGGCATATGACCGAACATTCTCGCAAAATGTATGGTTTTCATAAGTTTACGAATATTGTATGCGAGCATTTTTGACAGCCCGCAAAGCTCATAAAGTAAATAATATGCTCCTTGCCGTAAAGTGATTCGATAATATAGTAAAATAGAATGTTTTGGTGTTTGCAAGTAATTATTAACAGATATATAGAGATAGATAGAAAACTGTTTATTATGTTCAGCATAAAAATTACACATATAAATGTAGAAAATTTACATAGGGTGACACAATGTCAGTGGGCAATATCAGAACTTATTAAGCAGGAATTCTTAAACTTTACTCAAGAAAAACTATATTAAAGTTCCACCATTGTAAAAAATCAGAAAACAGCTAACAGCATCATTAATTGAATTTTTTATTATTCTGTACAAGATTTCTAAACCGATATGTTAACTTAATTGAAATTTAGTTTTTATAGTTAATTTAAATGTACTAAATCAGCCTGCTGCATTAGGTGAAATTTACATAGATTCCTCACAACTGTACCACTGATTTTAGTATCAACATTTTTTGTAAATAAATATTCTGTTATAAACTATTGAAAAATAAATAACACACAACCACAAATCATGTTTTCAACTTTATTAAATTTCTATTATCACAATCATCTCTTAAGTTCACATATCCTAATAATCTAGACACTGTTTACACGAGGCATATTGCATACCTTTTGCAATATCTTTATCAAATTAATGAAAATGTAAACATTCACTGTTCACTTAGTTCAAATTGTTTTCTTCTTCTACGTCATTCCCTTACTACAAGAGATAACAACCACAAATGACGCATCTCCAAGCTATGTGGCCTTCTGAAGTGTGGACTGCTTGCTTCATGCTGCCTCAGACTCGTCCGACAGCCTTGATATTGTTATGACTGTTATGAGACGGCAAATCTCACGAAAGTGAAAATCCCATGGACTTGTTAATTTCTGTACCTTTACAGAATAACAGGAGCAGTGTTTACCGAGCTTCTAGATGAACGTTAGCCATTTCTTCAAATACAACAGTCTTACAGACTTCCTGTAGAGTCTCAAGAGTCATATTATGCAGCTATATACTTTAATGAGAAACTATATGCTGTGTGTAATAATATGCTGTAAACTTGTTGTATCAATGAAAAATGAAGTGAGTAGAATACCATTGAAAATACACAGTTTTTTTGTAATGACAATAAAACAACAAAACAAGACCATAACGACTTGACATTGACACTTCACAAGTTTGGCATTAGGGTAGTAATGTTGCAAGGAGGCAGATTTTAATGTCCTTAGATATTTAACAAGTTATTTTAATTATTTAAAATGGTTATCGCTACTAAATAGTTTCCATAAAAAATTGTGTTTCCAAGACATGGTTTACATAGCCACTATACAATTTTCAAGAAAAATAATTATTTTCATTAAATCATGTTCTCTAATTTTCCCTTTTTTCAAGGAGAATTAGTTACGGCCACTAATTTGTCTTAGAAAAAACCGAACTATGAATACGCTTTTCGCTTGTTTACCGACACCGTTTTGTCAGGGATTTGTATGATTATGCAAGGGATCACGGATGTAGAGACTTCCATTTGTCGTAAGCGTCGTTACGGCAAGCGATTATTTTCTTTATTATTTAGCGATCGGCAGTTTGCGACAGCGTTGCTATCTATGTCGAGACTGCAGGCCCAGGGCTAGGTCTCGGTCTAGTGTACCTGGACGCACCAAAAAACTATGTACTTCTCAATTTATGGCCTACTTAACTGAGATTTTACATACATAAAACGCTATCTTGTAGCTAATTATATTTGAAACTATAAAACTAAGTTAAATACATGCTTTGAGCAGACTACGAACTATTTGGGTGACATCGTCGCGAACACTTACAATGTCATTGTATCGACAGAAGATTAATTTGATTGCTAACGAAACCAAGCGAATTATCTGTGTTGTTTTAACAAAATAATTTTTAATTTATTGAAAAATAAAATACGTCTCAAAAAATATATGGTTACTATTGATCCTTTACAAAAGGTTATCTGCCGTCCATGTCATGAAATACCTTCTCGAAATCTCCGTGTACATAACCCTTATAACTGTAAATCACTGGAAAACAGAATTCCATAAAATCAACACTTCCAAGGCTCCGACGTTCCCCGAAAGCCTGGCTGGCTACAAGGCTGTGACCCGATTCTGTGCTATTTTCTTTAGACAAAGAAAATAGAATAAGGCACAGCACGAGCGGATAATTTGACGTAATGTGCAGAGTTTATGTTTAAAACGAGTGTATAAAACCTTTTTAACTTTAAATTAGACTTATTGTAATGTTTTTGTGGGTAACGGTGATAACTGATTCTGTACAGACAGCAAAAATAGTCCGTTAACACTGACACTTTTGTATATCATAAAATTTTTCACAACGGGATTCGATAAACTGCTCTTTATTTTTTCATCTATGTAGCTAAGAGTTAATTTTATTTATATTTTTTATTATGAAAAAAATATTTTGCTCAATAATTAAGATTAAAAAAACTGAAGTGTTAATGACTTTTGTTGCTGACTGTAATTTTTGGCTTTGGCGTTGCATAATAATTGACCGAGCGAGCGCAAAGCGTCTCCGTTTCAGCTTTGGCAAAAATGCTTTCGTATGTCCGGATGTCCGGCTGTTCTCCTCTGCAGGTTGCATTTCTCAACCGATTCTCGTGCAATTTTGTGAGCAGGTTCGATAGTTACATGGTTTTTTTTTGTCGATTCAGTTTTTCGAAATTTTTCAATATGGCGGAGATATGGGTGGGGTATGGGAAAGGTTGAAAACGTAAAAAAAAAACATATTTCAGACTTTGCGCGCGTTTTTTGTCTTATGGTGAACATTTATTCAGTTATAAGTTATGCGAAGACAGACTCGTAATAAATATCAATGAGAGCAACGCTTCGTCATCATACTCACACTACAATAATCGTTTGCAAAGTGCAGTCTTATTGGCATAGTGCGCGTCGTTAAAGAGCAAAATATTACAAGGCAAAATCTTTTTCTGATAATAGAAGAAACGAGCAATGCTAACACTTTCTCACTTTTTTTTTTTTTTTGGTTGGGATATCATCAATTAACCTCTCCCGCTCTGGGCGGACCGGAAGGGCGTGTCAGACTCTTACTGAATAAAACTCACCCGTGTTCCTTCAGTTGCCTGTGCGCCAGGGCCACGGTAACTCTTTCGAATAATCCGCGACCCCGGCAGGCATCGGTCCTATCGGACCCCGTCAATGGTGCTGACATCTCTTTGAGGCGCGCGTGGAACACGACGCACCGTCGACCCGGGCCCGGTCCTTACCGGACAGCGACCTGCCCATTGCTTGTCGTCCGCAAGCCCGCGCCTACGGTGGCCGGGAGTCGGCAATCGACTTCCGACGCCCAGGAACACTTTCTCACTGGATGTTACAGAATTTGGTTCTCAACCCCTCATCTGTCTATTGATCTTATTGAGTTGGGTTACTGCTATCCGGGTATACAATCAGTTACCGCCAGCTATTAAGCAATTAAATGGCAATATATTTAAAACAAAATTAAAACTGTTAATAAATAATGTATTTTATAATCTGCATGAGTTTTTTGGTAAAAAATAATGCTAGTAAGTAATTTATAATTCATTTTTTCCCACTATTAAATATACGACATACGTAGACGGCTGAGCCTAAAAATGTTATGTTTAAAATAAGAACAAATGTATACAGATATGCAATTAATATATCTCTATCTTTATCTGTAATAATAAGAAAAGTTATTTTAGTTTTAGTTTATTTTTAGGCACTGTAATTGTATGGAAAATATTACTACTGTTGACTAAATTACACTTTTTGAAAATGTTTTATTGAATGAATATTATTATTATTATTTAGGGGTGGGCTAACACTTAAATAATTTCTAATTTCAATATACAATTGTGTCTCATTAGCGACAGTTGAGCGTTGTTTTTAAACCGACTTCAAAAAGAAGGAGGTTATCGATTCGTATGTTTATATATTTTTCTCGATTTTTTCCTTCACTATTGTAAGTTACTGGTGTCCTCGATTTTACAACTTAGAAATGATAGTATCATAGTCTACAAACACGTTACTATTGGAAATCCATTAGTTTTTATTGTTCCCAGTGGTGCGTTCGTTTCGACGAGCGATATCCAGACAGAGCTTAGTCAGTATATATACGTAAAATTGAAAGTCTAGACAAGCTTTTAGTCTAGACTTATTGTAATGAAAACATATCAGGACTACATTCATCAGTCGTATTCCCAGGTCAGGCAAAGTGTTATTAGGTTTTCTATCTGGAATTTCTCAGTAGCTTGATTCTGATTCTGATTGAGAACGATTCAAGTTCCTTCATGACACACATAATAGATATCTCGAGGTCGTTGGAAAACTTAAGACTATAGATGCCGATGTATTCCACCAGTTTTTATGACAAGTCTTTTACAGTTTAAGCACTACGGTTATGGAATGCCTTGCCCGAGTTGATAAAGCGTGCTCCATCTTTGTCCACTTTTAAAATTCTGGTTAAAAACACTTCCTCTCTCCTTAAACTTCATCATTACATTTAGTTTCTTTGCTCTTGTTTCATGTTTATTATTGTATATATTACATATAGATAAGTATATGTTTTATGTATATATGTATGTATTTATTGTATATGTAAATGGTACATCACTGACTACCTGCGTTATTATCCCTCCTTCTCCCTTTAATCCATCCAAAGGTTGTCTGTAAAAGATCGCTTTTAGCGATAATACCGCCCATTGTATCACCCTATGTAAAATTTCTACAGTTATATCTGTACATTTTATGGTGTACATAATAAAAAGTATTCTATTCTATTCAATTCTGATTCTGATAGTCTGGATTTATGTCCGGTTGATGGCAAAACGTTCGCCCTTTATTACATGGGACTTAAGACTCCCGCAAACATGCGCGACATGACAGCGCTACGCGACTCTAGTAAAACAATTTCTGTGAAAATTTCATGCAAATTGTTTTACAAGAGTCGCGTCGCGCCAGTCTGCACGGGCCTTTTAAACATAACTGGCGAAATGTGGGTATACTATAGGTACACCTCTACCCAACCCTCCGGGGAGACAAGGCGTGATGCTATGTATACAAAGAAATATAATCTCTGTGCAAAGAAGAATAGAATCCGTACAAATTAAAAATATACGTCTCAGGATCGTGGGGTCTTTTGTTCGATCCCCGGGTCAGTTTAATATTGATTAAGTTTATTTTTAGGGAATGGTTAATAGCAGCCTGATGTCTGCATTTGAGCCCAGTCATTGCTAATCTTCCCTATCCCTAAGAGAAATACAAGCGTGAAGTTATGTTAAAATTGACGTGACAATTTTATCTCACGTTTTCTTTCTATCATTGTAAAATACGCAAAACACTTCAAATCTAACCGTCACTATATTTAAAAAAATAAACCAACATATATTAAATAAACATATTAATTTATACAAACAAATAAATTTTAGTGTCAGTTTTTAATGTCAAAATAACAGCTTTTTACTAAATGCATATGAAAGTATACGAATATGGATATATACGTTACTTATAAGAAAAAACATTTTTAAAATTTTATATCTGGCTGTCTATTTGTTCCGGCTAATCTTCGAAATGGCTGGACCGATTTTGACAGGACTGTCTCTGGCAGATAGCTGATCTTATAAGGCTACTTTTTGGTCCCGGTAGCACGTTCCTGTAGGATAATTTCCGACATCCACGTAAAGCCGCGGGCACAGCTTAATAAATAAACCACAAAACTTATTAAAACATTTCACAATAACTAATTGTTAACAGTGTTCCCAAAGTTTCAGAGCGTTTCAAACTTGTGTCTGGTTTTAGTCCAGACTAATCTATAGATCGAAGTTAGCCTGTAAAGCCTCTGGAGCTTGTAAGTTGAAACTTGTAAGACATTTAGCATTAAGTATTCATTGCTCTGTTGGAACTTAGTTATAAGTTGAGGAGTCTAATCTAGTGGGTGATGGAAATGGTTCGTTGGCTTTTAGCGCTTCGAACGGGTACTATTAATTGTTTTGGTATTTGGTCGCGTGCTGTTGCTTGTCGTCTAGCTGTCAACGAATTTAGTTCTGTCATTGTACTTCTAGCCGTCCGTTCGTCCGTTCGTCCGTTGGTCTCGTGGTCGGAAGTGCGATGTCTGAGCTTGGGATCCTTGGTTCGATTCCAAAGTCGGGCAAAGTGTTATTGGATTTTTCCATTAGGAATTTCTCAGTAACAGCCCGGGGTTTAGAAATTGGCCGTGTGATACCCCCGTGCCTCGAAAAGCACGTTAAGCCGTTGATCCTGCGCCTGATCTCTCTCGGGTCGTGTCGGATTGCCGTCTCATCGGACTATGAGAGTGGGGGAAGAGAAAGTGCACCTGTGTCTGCGCACACACTTGTGCACTGTAATATTTCCCGCGTAGATGGCTAGTTCCCGTTGAGACTGGCTGCCATGGCCGAAATTCGACCTGGAGGACTATAATTATATTCAGCATAAAAATATAGAAATGGAAATGAAACGAAAGGTAGTATCTAATATTTATGAGTAAACTTGAGATTGTGTGTGTTGTCTTATAGTAAAAAAGCTTAAGGTGCTATAATAAAAAACTATTATGACAACAGGCTACACGAGTATTTGCTGCAGGCTGATGGCGAATAGATGAATTCTACAGGGTCAAATTAAATTAGCTAGCGAAACTCGGCAGATTTGATAGGTACGATATCAAAATACGATAAAAAAAGGATTTGATATTTTTTTAGAGGTCAACGACCGCTGGTAGTTTTGTTACATGAAGTATGAGTTGAAAAAAATATATTTTAATGTATTAAGATATCGATACCAATCACGTCTGTGAAGTTTAGACAAAATAAAAATACAGATTTTTTTTAACTAATATTTCAAGTGCATACACTAACTGCGAAAGACGCCCTTACAAAAAATAATCATCAAATTAATAAATTTTTTGTTTTATTATGTTTAGATATCGATACCCATCACGTCTGCGGAGTTTTGCTAGCTAATTTCATTTAACCCTGTGTATAGAAGGCTGAAAAAATTTTGACAGTAATAATAGATTTAAAAGCTATCTCAGATTCCCTGCTACACAAAAACATTGCATTAATACAAGTTCAATCTCTCTAAGATATTGACTTTGTAGTTTTTGTATTCGAAATAAAGTTATTTCAAGATGGATGTTATACAGAGTTTTATTTTCTCGTTACGAATGAGAATTTCTTTTCGATTCGCATGCTTGTTCAGAATAATATATTTGTACCAAGAGACGAATCGGGTCATTTAATTTCGCCATTCTTTTGTTTGTGTATAATAAGTATACTTAACAATGCAATGACTTTAATTTAAAGTAAATTTAATGATAATGAGATTGTTTGAAAGCTTATAAGTACATTTGGCTAGAAATGGGGTAAGTATTAAGATGATGGTTAAGGGCTGGCGTGCATCTGGCTAAGCGCATTCGTCACTGCCAAACAAATATCGACCTTGCACCAGTTGATTTAAGGTTGAAAATAAATAAACTGCCATTAGCTCGAGAGCGCGTCTAAGCGGAAAGAGGAGCGCGTCTTAATTTATTTATTCTCAACTTTAATTTTAGGCACGCAATGTTGATATTTGTTTGGCACTGACAACCGCACCGCGCTGCGCTTCTCTAGGTGTGCGCCGGCCTTAATAGAAATTAATGGAAAAAGACGTGATGCGGCGAACCCAAATTAATTAAGTTACCTCAGGACCGAAGAACGATTGTTTATTAGGATTAAACACTATTCTGTACCTCGACCTACATAATTTTTTCTACGCATTTTGTTAGTTGATATAACCCTATACCTTGTACCTAAATAAAGGTACGTAAAGTCACGGAAATTTATTGTTAAGCAAATTGACTAGGTACCAACTTAAATCGTCCGTATATTCAAATCACAAATTTCATTCTTTGACAGTGGTATGAAATGGCTATGACACGGCAAATTGGCATAGGATGTCATTAGCTCAAAAGACGTTTTCATGCAGACATGGTTTTCACATGATCTGAGCAAGATTATATCTGGACTTTAAAAGAAATTATAACCTCTGAGTTTGTTCTGGCCTTTCTTCTCAGAGTAGTCAGATAGGAAACGCCGACCTCATCTAGTTTTTAAAATATGATTGCCGTGTAAAAGTGTTTGCACAAACCTACTTACAGAAATAAAATCATTTATCATTTTTGTAACGTTTTGGACTATTTTGAACTGATCATAGTTATTTTGGAATAAACAGCTTGTATATCTTAACACTTTCATTGACGTTACGGCCAGAGGCGTATTTTTACAACCAATTTTTTCGTGTTTGATATGATGCTACGCCAACAGGCGGTTAATTCGTGTTTGATATGACGTTACGCCCAGAGGCGGTTAATTTTACTATGTCAAAACAAACAAACCGCCTATAGCCGTCTAAATTTGAGTACGTTATTAAGAAGGCGTGTCATCCAGTGTCGTATTGCACTAACTTAATTTTTCCTAATGTTATATTACAGATATCACGACTTGTTTTTTTACGTCAGTCAGGCTATAGGGGTGGTATTAAATTATATAATATTAAATTATATTATAATATTATTGTATGTTTTTTTTTGTCATTTTCAGAATGTCAACTTCATCTAATTATCAAATTAATTATTATTATTAAATAATATTATAATATTATTGTACGATTTTTTTTTGTCATTTTCATAATGTTAACTTCATCTCAGTGTCCGTGAAACTGTTACATTCTTAAAACATCTCTTATTCATAATCTCTGCTTTAGTCCATTTCCCCCTAATTTGTCCCTACTCCGCCTTCATCATCATGAAAATTATGATGATCCTAAAAAACCGCTTTAATATTATTTCTTTTTATTACTTCGGTGTTCCCATGAAAATTATCTACCAAACTTTGGAAGTCGTTACAAAATTCTGACGATAAGACTCCATTGGGACGGGAATTTTTTTAAAGAAATAATTCTGCCGTCTTTTCCTAGGATGTTGAAGTAATTAAATTTGTTGGTGTTAATTTCGTTTTCTTTGCACTTGGTTGCTCTGTGCTTACGGAACACGAGTACAAGGTAATTGTGATATATTTGCTGCGGTTATTATGTGGACTAGTTTTCTTCTCAATTAGGATTATGGAGACTGTGGGAAGTTTTAGTAAAGATTGTGAGTGTATTGTGTGGTTCGAATTGTTTAAGACTGTTGGAGGAGAATTGAGAAGAATGAAAAAAAGAGTATCCATGGGGTTTCTTGCCAGTTCTTCTCCATAGAAACCTACTACAGTTTGCAAAGGGCAACTAGCTTCATCTTTCTGACCGATAATTCAGAAGTGCCTGTAATTGTTAAGCTATTGCATAGCATTTATCGCGGGCTTTGAGCGCGGCGACCGAATCAAGAAATTTCGTAACGAAAATAAAACCTAACACCCCCCACTCTGCCTACCATGTAGCTCGGCGGAGCGTTCGCTTAACGTGTATGTATATGGTACGACTGTACTTGAATAAATATCAAAGAAAAAAAAATACTGCATAAATAAAAAATAAATAAATAATAATTATTGCACAAGTTGATAAAAAATGCTATGCAATAGCTTTACCGTGGCAGTCCCCGAGTGCCACACGTGTTTTTTTTAAATTGAATTAAATAGTCTACAATATAGACAAGTGACGTTGGAGCGTCGGGCGTGGGTCGATCTTTATTCACTGTCATACATAATCATAGTTTTTATTTATTTATTTTTGGTTTCTAAACGATTTTCTATTGCTTTATTTCCTTATAATATTTTATTAGTCTTTTTTATTTATTTATTAATAATGCCCTAGTAGGATATAAAGATGTCCGTAGATGTGTCCGTGACATCACAGCGGGCCCTATCAGAATACTGGTATTCTGATTCTGGTATTCTATCAGAATACTGGTATTCTGATAGGGCCGCTGCGGTACTTATTTTTTTAAATATCGCAGCATTATGCTGAGATAGGAGCCTTTTTGGCCTCGCCCTAGTTTTTTACTTGTTTATTGTTGTTTTTATTGTTAATTTTGTTAGTCTTAAATGCACCTTTTTTATTAATTTTATTTTCACTCTTTTATTTCCTGTGCGTGTCCCAAATAAAATATTTAGCTTTCTTTCTTTCTTTTTCAATAAAAATTACAATTACACTTTCATCTCGAGCTACTTAATTTCGCATAAAGTGTTTTAATATTAATAATGTTTACGGAAAGCGATTATTTTTTCAAAACTTTCGTTAATCCTTAAAGCCTTCAGTAAGTTTCGAGAAGAAAGTTCATAAAACCTTTTGCAATGTAAACAACAACCAAAACGAGGCGTCCCGAAATTCCCGGTACCATAATAAAATAGAATACCCAAATTCGAGACCAACGCAGTCGTAAGGTATCCCGTACCGCAGTTGGAATATCTTCTTTTCTCCAACTATTTTTCCTCGCGATTATACTCGAAACAAAGCAACAATAAATAGAGTAGAAGCAATTTTAAAGCAAGCTTCTAGCGACCATGTCACCCTGAAATATCGTTCTACGATGCGCTGTAACAGAAAAGGACGCAAGATAAATTGTTGTTAGCCATCCTTGTCTACCCGTGACGAATGTTCTTTAAAAATGGGGTTTTATTAAAAATATTTAAAACGTATACATCACTGTTCCGGGCCGTGTGAGCGAGAATGGTTTTTATTATTTCTCTGTTATTTCGCACGTCTCTTAGTTACGGCTCGAGATAAATCCAATTACTTTAAAGCTAAGGAAAAGAAAAATAGGATATGGTTGTGTTTTTTTTTATGTTTTGTACGTACACTGGTCGTTTTTCAATCAATTTGGGAAATTGGTCTTTTGTTCTGTATTCGTTTCTATTTTCTGGTCCTTTGGCATTGGAAACTTTAGTCTCGTAACGTGTGATTTTTATGTGAAGACTATTACGAGTTATTACATAACATCACGCCTGTAATCTCAGAAGGGTTAGGCAGAGGTGTACCTGGTGTACATTCACATTTCGCCAGTTATGTTTAAGTCCCATGTAATAGGGGGTGAGACTATTGCCACCAACCGGGCACAAATCCAGACTCCGGGCTGCTATTGAAAAATGTTTGATGAAAAAACCCAATCACACCTTGCCCGACCTGAGAATCGAACCGAGAACTTCATGCTCAGTAGTAGCGCTAGCGTCCACTAGACCAATGAGGCAGTTATTATTTTAGTCATATTCATAATAATATTATTATTTTAGTCATATTCATAGTAATATTATTATTTTAGTCATATTCATAATAATAATATTATTATTTTAGTCATATTCATAGTAATATTATTATTGTAGTCATATTCATATTATTATTTTAGTCTTATTCATAGTATTATTTAAACATTACAAGTTGCTTATACATTCGTCTCCTTTGTTCTAGGTACAACTCAAAACTAACGACGCTAGCGCTCCCCTCAGTAATATTCGAGCCTAAGTTCCGCGGATCGGTGCGAAACCTGGTGTACTCTGACCTGCCTGGACAACCACCTCGGAGACAGGAGTTGAGGCATTCAAGAGATTTGAAGGTAAGTTTAGTAAGTAAGAACTGCGTTAGTTACTGATTGAGTGAGTTAATGTTTTCATTACTAGCTCATATTTTCAATTGGAATTTCACACAAATGTAAAGGAATTAGATCGTGTAAGTAAGTTCTGTAGAGATTTTGTCAAGCCGACCTCTACGGATGCTTTATAAGTTGATGGCATGTATTAGGAGATAAACACTATTTCATATTTAGAGGAATAGAAATGAAGAAGGTCAGCCTGGGGAGCTGACAGCGCCCGTCTACATCAATTCTAGGAATAATTACGGGATAAAAACTTCTGAATACGACTTTATCGCTCCCGGTACTGCAAGAGCGCGAAGCTCTTACAATACTGTAGAGGTTATCTGCATGTGTCAACCTTATGTTGACTGGCTGGTAATATATTATCGCTGGTTACTCTCGAACAGTCAAACAAGTTTGAAATAAGCTTTGGAAGGAAAAGTGATGGTAGTTTGTTTCGAGAAGTAGATAGGCAGCGCTAGGGCCTGCCGGTGTATTTAGGAAAATTCCTTGATAAAATATAATAATCTAGTTAAATATTAAATATAGTTTCCTTTCTCTTACGCCCCCACTTTCATATATTGAGAAAGGTATAACAGTACCGTCAAACGGGGTGAATAGGGATGCAGGGATGAATCGAGACGAAACTTTAAAAGTGATTTTAATATTGAAATAATATAGTTGGTTACCAAAAAGGACTCTAATGTGTTTACTGTATTATAATTAACGATTGTCCTTGTTGGCAACAAACTAAATATATTATTTCAATGTTAAAATCCCTTTTAAAGTTTCGTTCCGATTCACCCCTGCATCCCTATTCACCTCCATTTGACGGTACCTATTTATACTTGGGTAAGTAGGTTAGGTAGGTGTATTGTAGGTTATTTTAACTTCTATTTAAATTTCATTAACTTCAAGCTTTAGTATAGCGAAAATAATTACCGCCAAGACAGTTTCGTTGCAAAATGTTTAACAGTGTCTTCAGATAAAGTTACAAGAACAAGCTTTGTTTGCACCTTTTTAACATTACTATTCAGCATTTTCTTCTGCGAAAAATCAAAGTTCAAAGAAAAAAAACTAGGTTACAAACAATCGCAAGTCTCCCTGAAGTCGACAATAGGTAACTTATGAATAAATTAACTTGTGAAGTCATTGTTTTATGCTAATCTTATTTACTTTGAGGTCCGGACTCAATCAGCTGAGTTAAATAAACGGTTCCCTATCCATTTGCATAAAATGTTAAGACCTAATATAACTTAGCATAATTTTGTTTGGCATAATTATATTTTCGCATAATATAATTACGCATAACAGCTTACGCATAATTTTTTTAAGCATAATTTCTCTAACCATAATAATGATTAAGCATAATATTCTAAAGCATACATTTATTAAGCATAAAGTTCTAAAGCATAACTTTTTTATGAACAATTTTGTGGGTTTTTTTTTTCGCTGTAGGAAGCATGCAGCAAGCAAGCATACAGCATGCAAGCAAGCATACAGCATGCAAGCAAGCTTGCAAGCAAGCATGCAAGCAAGCTTGCAAGCAAGCATGCAGCAAACAAGCAAGCATGCAGCATGCAAGCAAGCATGCAGCATGCAAGCAAGCATGCAGCATGCAGCAGGCAGGGTTTCTGTCACGGCTCCGGCGCTGCGGGCCTCCGGCGGCCCCATGCGTGCTAATCGTCGCAGACGGCTTTCGCTCACCACCGCAGCTTCGGCTTGTTGGCCGGCTTCGCCGGCCAGCCTCAGCCGCGGCGGCTCGCTCGCAGCCGCCTGCTCCTCAGCCCGCGGGCCGCCTCGCCCCTACGCGCCTACGCGATTTTAAATTACACTCTAGGGGTAGGACAAACAAGACTACGTGGAGTCGGTTTTGCAGCAATTCGGTTCTGTCACTAACTTTTGGTGCACAGCATATTAAATTTTTAACCAACAATATTATGCTAATAGTCATTAGGCCTACTAACGTTATGCGAATAAAATTTATGCCAAAACAAATTAGTCTTTAAGATGATTATGCCAACATAAAATGTATGCCTAAAAAAATTATGCTGAAGTATTATTATGCCAAAACAAATTGTGCCAAAATCGTTATGCCGAAGTATATTAGGACAAAGAACATTATGCGAAAAGAAGGGATCCCTAAATAAACACACCCACTCTTCTTAAGTTTTAACGCCTCTGTATTTATAAAATTTACTGGCAGGAGAAGTCTTATGTTTGGGAGAAGAAAGTCCATGTAGTGGCAATGTGCTGATTGCGTTTCTATGGGAGATTCTAATGTAAAAGCTAAGTACAGTACAACTATTTTCTAAATGTCCTTCGGCAAACTTCTTGTTTCAACAGTTTCCTCCCATTTTTTAAATAAATTACATTAAGGTAAAAGAATATTAACAACTCTATATACTTCCAATTCGATTGAGAGCGTCCGGTCTGCACCAAGTGCAAAGGGCAACTGATAGAAATCCGACGACTGACCAAACACGAAGTTTGCCGAGGGACATTAAGAAAATAGTTGTACTGTACTTACTTTTAGACAAAGCCGTTTGGGTAGTGCACTAAGTAATTAATCAAAAGAGAAAAGCTTTTTAGTGTAATATTACAGGTAAAATAACTCGGTGCTTTTTCAGATATACAATGGTAATGGTAAAAATGTACCAAAATATCCTTTTTTAATAAACATTGGTAGCTGAATAAGGCAAACGTCATGAGCGCAACATAATCCTATTTCATTAAAATTCTGAGTACGAAAACAAGGCATTTCATAAAAGATTTGCGCGTTTCCTAATGGCACGTTACCTACAGATAATGTTCAAATACTCCGCGTTCTTTCAACAAAATCATAAACATCGCAATTTGCATGCCATTGTCATTTCTTCAGCGAACGACCCCATGGGAATTTGGACTTTAAAACGTTTCAAAGACCGTTGATTTTCCCGGTCTTCTACGTAGGTTTTGTTAAGTTGGATTTAGCAAAGAAATTCCATTGAGCGTTGGTTTAACCTTAGTCATGGTTTTGTTATGTGTGGTACAAGTGCAAAGCGTTTTTATATTACGTATCAAAAGTTCACCAGTGTATCAATATTTTAGTGCAACACAGAGCGATATTTCTTAATTTAATGTAATGTAAATCTTGATTAATCATTCCAAATAGCCAAATGTTTGACAGCCATTCGCCACGTTGTCAACTTTCAGAATGTCAAAGACTTAAGTAATTATAGAAATACCAAAATTTCTTACATTTAAATTTAGTTCCTTTTCCGCCAATCCATTACAATCTAAATTAATATAAAGAGGTAACGTTTATGAGTTTGTACGTAGGGGGTAATCTTCGGAACTTCTTATCCGATTCAGAAAATTCTTTCACTAATGGAAAGCTGCAGTATTGCTGAGTGTCATAAGATATATTTTATGTTAAAACAAAAAAAAAAAACTAGTATTAGTATTTAACATATTGCTCAGTATCGTATAGTAAACAAATATCAATATGTAGTTGCTATAGAGAATTACACAGTCAATTATTGGAAACCAACCCAGTAATTCCATCAACCAGTAAACTAATACCATCGTTTTGCGATCTCTATTACTAGCGGCGAGGTGATTATGGCATTACCCCAGCGGGATCGTTCGTTACAGCGGTTTAAGGTTCCCGCTACAGGCGCGACTTGTCGCACGACGTGTCGCATTGCGACTCTGTTTACATTGTTTTTTTTTTGTGTATGGCATCTCGCAGGTCAACCTAGGAGGTTGTTCGCTGCTTAACCGGTCATTCTGTGGATACCTTAATAAATTATGACCTCCAGCTAGAGCTTAACTTATAAACTAAGCGACTATATACACTCTAAGGGCACCCTTTGTGGGGTACGTACCTCGGCTTAGGTCGTCGCTGGGGCAGGGCAGCATGAGGCTGGGTAGATCGGATCGTGATTATTTAGGGACGAATTTAAAACTACAGGCTCAGCGGCGCGGGCTAACTCGAGCAAGAATTGGGGCGGGCATGGAAGTGGGCGTCATCGTCGCGGCGGCGGGCCTAAAAAATTGTTCTACGGATATATATATCGCAGAATCGCGTCGCACTGTCGCGTCGTGCCTGTCTGCGGGCCCCTTTATGCACATGGAGAGCAGTGCATTAGCTTACCTATAGCAATCAGTTGCCTGTTGGAATTAATTTTGATACTGTAGTGGCGCTATAGTTATGTATATTAATGTGTACAAACTGTTTTGGTAGTAAATACAGGCTAAAGTATTGCGAGGTGTTTAGCAGATAATTTGGTACCGACATGCAATTGTATGAGGCTTTGAAATATTTTTAAAGCTGCAATGCCTTAAGTAGTTAATACAGTAGGTAGAAAAAAGGGTCAACATTCTCGATATCCGCATAAAGACTTCATCCTAATTTTCAAAATATGTCTCGACTTTACAGACTCTAAGCACCAAAAAGTATATCATTTTTTTGGTCCTTCGTTACGCGCTTTAAAAAGTACTTTAAACGCTAGCTCTTATAATTAGACCACACTTAAATCGCGGAACTTCCCGCCCAGCATAAATTAAACGCGACAACTCGATCGCTTCATTTTTGTCTACAACACAGAGCTGCTTCAACACACTATTTATTATTTACTACTATTCAATATTCCTAGTACACTGCGGTCGATAGATTTGTAGAACTGACGAGCGAAATAGGTTGGCGATTTTCCGATCGATAAATATGATTATTATAATGACTGTTAGGTCTTGATTCTAATTTTATGAAAGTTTTTAGTGAATGAAAGACCACGTACGCACGGACGTAAAAATATCGTGGCGGGATTTTATCGCGCACTAGATTTTTAATTCTCGGTGTTGAACCGAGCGTTGAGAATCCAACAGAGTGCATCTTAGCCCGTCGAAAAAACACACTGTTGGATTGTCAACGCTCGGCGCTTGAATCTCGCCGCGATATTTTTACGTCCGTGAAAACGTGGACTAATATTAAAAGTGTTGTGACATGGAAATAATTGGAAGAAAAATTGGTTTATCAATAAAATAAAATTGTTTTGTTTATAGGATATCGTAATCACTTTTAATCGTCATATTTAAATAAGAAAAAGCTCGATGGAGTTGTCTGTCTGATTACCTCTGAAAGGAAATGGCGAAACAAACTCATGGGTCAAAGTCCGGAGTAAATGCGTAACACACTAACAGTAGGAATAGCTTTCATTTTGACAGTTCAACAACATTCATTGCGTTATTTACGTAGTTTAGCAGACAAATTGTCCGAACATATGAAGCAATGGATTAGAAGTAGGCTTCGAAATGATTCAGACTGTGATAGATAGTGTGTTACACAATTAGGGTCACATTAAATATCAAAAAGATCTTGTAACAAAATGCAGGGTAGCATATCAAAAATATCTTGTAACAAAATGCAGGGTAGCATATCAAAAATATCTTGTACCAAAATACAGGGAAGCATATCAAAAATATCTTGTAACAAAATGCAGGGTAGCATATCAAAAATATCTAGTACCAAAATACAGGGTAGCATATCAAAAATATCTTGTAACAAAATGCAGGGTAGCATATCAAAAATATCTAGTACCAAAATACAGGGTAGCATATCAAAAATATCTTGTAACAAAATGCAGGGTAGCATATCAAAAATATCTTGTAACAAAATGCAGGGTAGCATATCAAAAATATCTTGTAACAAAATGCAGGGTAGCATATCAAAAATATCTAGTACCAAAATACAGGGTAGCATATCAAAAATATCTTGTAACAAAATGCAGGGTAGCATATCAAAAATATCTTGTAACAAAATGCAGGGTAGCATTCGGACTTCCGGCGTTTTGAGTAAAGTACCAACCAGTAACTGAATGTTCATTTAACCTTTACTCATTCTGGGCGTTTAGTACTCACACTTGGTTTCTCTTATTTTCTGTACACTGCTATCTAAGTTGAGATGCCTCTACTTGAACTTTGTATCTAAAAATATGTAGGCATTACTAGCACTTTGCCAGCGACTTTGTTCGCGCTCTACAGGATATTATTTTAACCAGTGCGCAAACTGTTACCACTCAGCACATGATTCTAAACCCTCTAGCGCAGAAATTTGTAGTCGGTTATAAAAAAAAAACTGCAGTGTCATAGAAAAGTGCAATACCTACGCGGTCAAAATGTATGGAACAGCTAATTAAAAAAATTATAACAGACGAAAAATTTCTACGCTAAGGGGTATAGAATAGCTTGCCGTCCGGTAAGGACCAGGCCCGGGTTGACGGCGCGTCGTGTTCCACGCGCGCCTCAAAGAGATGTCAGCATAATTGACGGGGTCCGATAGGACCGATGCCTGCCGGGGTCGCGGATTGTTCGAAAGAGTTACCGTGGCCCTGGCGCACAGGCAACTGAAGGTACACTGGTGGGTTTTAGTCAGTAAGAGTCTGACACGCCCTTCCGCTCCGCCCAGAGTGGGAGAGGTCATTCGATGATTTCTCAAACAAAAAAAAAATTGCAGAAGATTTTATACCCATAGAATCATTTGCTAAATTCATGGTTACAGTTTGCGCACTAGTTAAAAATTTATCCTGTATACCCTACCCGTGGGAATTTTGTCAAACCCGGTTTTACTCCTTGTCTACATCATAAAAGAATTCTCTGTCAGCTTTCTAGGCCCAAGGATTTGGACTGGGCGTTGATAAGTCAGTGAGTGCGTAAGTCAGGAATAGAATAGAATAGAATAGCATACTTTTTATTATGTACACCATAAAAATTACAGATATAAATGTACTCATTGACTTTGAGCTGGCCCAGCGTAGTACAGAGTTTCAAAAGAACGAGGCCAGTTTATACTATTTTTTTAACCAATCAGGTGCGACCTGCTGAACCATTATGATCAGAATTATCTCTTTTCACATTTTCGTCTATGCGTTCCGTGAACCGAGTTCATAAAACCCAATACTTTTTAAGCTATTGCATAGCTTTTATCGCGGGCTTTGAGCGCGGCGACCGAATCAAGAAATTCCGTAACGAAAATAAAACCTAACACCCCCACTCCGCCTACCATGTAGCTCGGCCGAGCGTTCGCTTAACGTGTATGTATATGGTACGACTGTACTTGAATTAATATCAAAGAAAAAAAAAACTGCATATATAAAAATAAATAAATAATTATAATTGCATAAGTTGATAAAAAACGCTTTGCAATAGCTTTACCGCGGCAGTCCCCGAGTGCCACACTTTTTTTTATTACTCTTTCATGAGGTTGCTTACTATAATTTAGATAGACACCCACATACAGCTTGACATTTAGCCACCACTCCCTAATAAATCAAGCCCAGTGTAATGACGTAGATATAAGATATAATCTCCCCTGCTCATGCCCTTGAGCTAGTTCCATCATGTGCTTGGCTGACCGCTATAATCGCCTCTCGCGTTCGGTAAAGACTAATTGCGGAAAAAAGGTTTTTACGTTTTTCGTAAACTTTTGCAGGGCTTAAAATCCGACTTGTACTGCTGTGTGATCTGTTTTGTAGTTTTTGTATGATAATTTCAAATTTTGTTTAAAAAAATATTTAGAAAAAAAAATAACTAAGAATCACGCTTTTATTACGCACTAATAATTATGAAATAATTAAATTGACTTGTATGGGTGGAGCGCTTTGCTTAAATTAATTAAAAGTACACACAACTAAAAGCGCTCCACCCTTTTTCATTAAATCTTGGATATAAAAAAAGTCAATCAATTCAAGTAAATTATTTTTTAATTTTTATTGCGTGATAAAAGCGTATTTTTGTTTTTTTTTAAACTACCTATTTTTAATTTTTACTTTTTAGTCTAGTATATTCTTCATTTAGTTAATAAGTCTTAAGTCAACGAAGTTATGGCTTAAGCGATTTACTAGAAGCCACTGAAGAGTTTCACTATGCATCTTCTGGCTCCATCATCAGACCCTAAACATCAAGTGAACAAGTGTTATGTAGTGTGTGCCATCAAGTGATATTGAACTCATCAAGGGAATCATATGACTCCAAACTCGAGGGGTTTACTAGTAATCACTGAAGAGTTCCATTATCTACCTCCTGGCTCCATCATCAGATCCTCGTTTCTTAGGCCGAATGTATTGGAGTTGTCAAAAAAAACCATGTGAGCTCAAACTCGAAGGGTTTACTAGTAGCCACTGAAGATTTCCAATATCCACCTCCTGGTTCCATCATCAGATCAGCTCCAAGATACCAAATTATAGTTTTGTCATCCGAACTACATAAATACATACAAAGTTTCATTTCGAAACGACAAAGAAGTATGTTAAAATTTACTTCTAAAATGTATTACATTGTTTATAAGTTACGAGTGAAGCTAACAAAAGCGTATAAAAAAACTGGCGAATTGAGAACCTCCTCCTTTTTGAAGTCGGTTAACAAATTTAAAGAAATCCCTATAATTACTGAAATTATAACACTTTTTATCGAACAAAATAATGTTATAAAACAATTTTTTTACCAATACGATACAGGGCAAATCCAAGAAGTTAATATCACTAAGGAGTTTCCATGAAATATTTTTTTCTAATGGAACGCATAATGTTGGGCGCGACATTTTTATAGCAAAAATGTTTTGATTCCAATTTTTACTTGTCTGTGGCAGCGCCCGCTTTAGCGTATGTGCGGTGATGTGCTGGGTTTTGGCGCCATTCAAACGTTTTGAATTTCGTGGAAAACTATGATCTTTTATTTTGTAGGTTTAATCCCAGTGTATGTGATTAGAAGTAAAGTAGTGTATGAAACTGCATATAACTAAGAACCTCGCCTATGTCCCGGTTTTTAAACACAGACTCGTGTTTTAATACCCCTCATTACCCAACAGTTTCATAAACTACTATTGTTGTGCAAAGGTAACGCAAACGAATTTCATAAGCGAATTATTACTTTCTTGTTTTAAATACTTAGTTTTCTTTGGATACATGGAATTAGTATGTACTATATTTTGGATACGAATGGAAACCATGAAAATAGTATGTACTATAAATGGAGACGAAATGCACAGATAGAAAATCGATTCGTTTAAAATATCCTTTTGCAGAAAATTCGGGGAGCGTAGGGTAAAAAGCATCGTTGGATTATTTTGTGAGAACAATGAACGAAATAAGGGTAGTAAAACATAGTGAAAACAACATTTGCAACAGCTGTTGTAAAACAAAATATTTTAACGCATTATTTAATTAATGTAAGTATTATCAAAACCTCCTCAAATTGCAGACCAATAATTAAAATTATTGTACCCTTCGCCTACCATAATGACTGTCAATGATAAAGGTAACAAGACAAATACGGTTCCCCCCAAAATAAACCTCATAAGGGTCGAATGTTAGAATTATTCACAGAACGATTTTCAAGTAAGTACCTACAGTCTGTAACAAAACGATGACCCTTATATTTTGTTAGTCTGTTTTTCTTTCAAACCACGATATGACGTTAATGTTTACGGTAATTAATAGTAAAGTTGGACAAATTCCAACTGAGCTCTTAGTCCATTAATGTTTTTAACTTTTGTTTTTATTTTATTATTTTTATATTTCATTTTTATGAGAGTGTTTAGTTTAGTTTCTGATAATCCTGTGTGAGTCTCAATAAATACTTTTTCTTTCTTTCTTTACCAAAATAATAAGGGTCTAAGGGTGTACCTTGTTTTTTACCATAGATTTCCAAAAGAAGGCTGAAAAAAATGTTCAGCATCAGACAAGTATCTACGAAACTAGAATTATAAGTATGACAATATTTAAATGCATCCAGCGTGCGTAAGTAAGCTCCGTTGCCAACCTTGCCTATTGATTTATCACTACAGAATTAACTTAACATTATCAAATGGCGTCAGCACGAAAGAAGACAATGAAGTAGACTTAAGAGGTTATTTTAATAACGGTACTGATTTAAGGCGGCTCTTTTTTATTGTAGTTTTGGTAAATAAATAATTACAAAATGCATGTTTGTTAACAAGTTCGGCAGTAAAAATTGAGCAGTAAACTAAATAAAAATGAGTGGTAACAAATATTTAAATGCGTAATTAAATAAATAATTAAGCAGTAAAATGATTGAACGGGCAGAGGAATTATTCGGTAAGAAATCTAACTTTGAAGTAGAGCTCGCAGGCCGCTGCCACGGCAACGCTCGCTTCGGTCGCTCGGCTCACTTGCGGTTGGTCACAGTTCTTACCTAACATAACCTATTTGGTCCAAGTGTCCTGGCTTAGTTACAGCGACCAATTCGGATCGCGCGTGGTTGGTCACAGTTCCAACCTAACCTATGAACTGCCAAACTATTTATCTAACTGACCATTCCAACATTTTCATTGGCCATCCATTTACTACATACTTGAGTATTTTTTGTACTGATATTGCAGAATGAAATTACCGACCAATTTTATTTTTATTAGGTACTGTTCATGTTTTACTGTCACACTAATTTACCAACATCCGAAAAATTAAATTTCTGTTACCGTTAATTTTTGCACCGGATCTTCATAGCCTCGCTAATGTTTAAATAACAGTTATAAACATTATTACCCATTAATAGCTAAGCAACACACGATCTGATTAGATATAGTCTGATTAGATCAAACCGTTATAGAACAGACTGGCCAGCAAGAGTAGTTCAATCCGTAGCACCATTGACATAAACCAAACAAACAAAACAAAAGAACAGCACTAAACTTCAAAAAAAGAACGGTTTCAAAAATAAACTCTTCAAAGGTCGCTTTACAAATTATTCACAGTAAAGTTTTTAGCTGTTCAATATTGTCTCTGGGTTAACCCTCAGATTTAATCTGTCTATATAGCCGAGGTTAGCGGGGTCAGGCGATGGAAGTCGGCACCTCGGGGTCTTGTGTTACGTGTCAACAAAGGGTTATTGTTATAAATAGACGAATGTCAATCGATGATGTTGAGGTCTCGTGAATGGGAATGTGAATTTAAAACGAAATTGTTTTTTTTTAAATAGTAAATGTATAAGTTCTACAAATAAGTCATAATCATAATTTAAGATTTTAGCCTGCAAACGTCTTTAATTGTTCATGTCTGTCTCAATGGTCGTAACAAATAATGGGTAATGCACACAAGCACCACACTTTGTCGTTATCATCAGCAGATTCTGGATGCTGTAAGCAATCCTTTAGTGGCATTTTCCTTGATGACCTTTTATTTACCCACGCTTAATTTCTTTGAGTGATCTATTCACAAAACAATTGATGTAGAGATTCAGGTTGGACCCATATCGATCAAAATCACTTTACTTATTTTAACGGCGTCATAATCTGTAATATTAATTCCTTTATCCACGTTGTCACCATTATCCACGTTGATTGACACTGGCCAATCAACGTGGATAATGGTGACAATGCACATACAAAAGCTCATATCCTCCACATTTATAACCATCACAAGATTGAAATTTAAACCTTTTCCATCCTATAATCTATTACTTGAACTACCGCCAAAGCGTACTTCGGATGTCATTAAGCTATCTGCGAAACGTGCATAGACAGGAACGTAAAGAAGTGTTTCAATAATGCAAAGCACTTTATCTATGCCATGTCGTTTAGCGATAAGCGATGTCTCCGTTACTAAGTGTGGATATTTTGTATGAACGTGGTACGGATACTGGAGTATCCGAGGACGTTTGAGTCGTTTTGATGCGGTTTTTGAGAATCTAACTTTGAATATGACCGATGTTGATTATATATATTTTGGGTTTTGATAAAGAGCTGGCCCTGCAGTCTCGACATTAGATAGCGACAAAAATCTGCCGCTAAGTCGTATCGATGTCAAATTTCTTTAATAGATTTTCAACCTTATGCTTTGGAAATAAAGTTGAAAATCTATTAAAGGAATTTGACATCGATACGACTTAGCGACAGATTTTTGTCGCTATCTAATGTCGAGACTGCCGGCCCAGAACTGTTAAAAAATCGTACGATTATTTTAACGTTGCTATTAGTACTTAAAAGGATATTGCAAGGTTTGGCTTCCCTTTCGCAGCATTGCAAACTAAGTTGTTTTTAAAAATTGTAAGTACTCACTCTAGGCTTTATTGATTAAAAGGCACGTTAATGAGAGCTAATTGAATACACGCCAAACCCTGTCCTTCATTCCATGAATTTCATCATATCACACGATCCCAATAATTATAAAACGCTATTAAATATGAAACAACATTTCCACTCACTCTTTCAACAGAAACATATAAAATTCACCCGGCGAAAAGGTTGTATCATTAAAATATCCAATATTTTCCTTGTCAACGCTCATATCGACTTTTCGTCTAGCGTGTTCAACATAAAGGGTTAATTCAATAACTTGAAAGCAAATGAGATACGCAAGACGTTGGGTTAATTCACACATCTAAAAACATACGATGGTTAACGAGAAATAAGGGTGACGTAGGTTGGGGTAACCCTTAAATCTAGAGTAACTGCAGGCTATTTCTTTGTTTTTCTTCACGCAAACCTCTCGGGGAGGGAAGATTGAATGCTTTTGTTCATGTTATGAATTCTAGTTTTGGAAAATAGACTTTTATGTTAAGTAAAATAAGGAACAGTTGAAGGAATGGAAATTTATTTTAAAAATATATGTGATGCGACATACACGTCCTTAAGGGGCTGACAACAGCTAAAGCACGGTCATTGTCGGACTGCATAGAAAAGAAAGAGAAGCGCGATGACACCACGCTGGTAGTTTATTGCAAAATATGAAGCAATTATCTATTTACAAAAAATCTATTGATTGGCCTAAAATATTAAAACACTATTACGATAATATGTTGCTTGTAAATAATCTGACAAAAAATATGAAGCAATTATCTATTTACAAAAAATCTATTGATTGGCCTAAAATATTAAAACACTATTACGATAATATGTTGCTTGTAAATAATCTGACAAAAAATATGAAGCAATTATCTATTTACAAAAAATCTATTGATTGGACTAAAATATTAAAACACTATTACGATAATATGTTGCTTGTAAATAATCTGACAAAAAATATGAAGCAATTATCTATTTACAAAAAATCTATTGATTGGACTAAAATATTAAAACACTATTACGATAATATGTTGCTTGTAAATAATCTGACAAAAAATATGAAGCAATTATCTATTTACAAAAAATCTATTGATTGGACTAAAATATTAAAACACTATTACGATAATATGTTGCTTGTAAATAATCTGACAAAAAATCATAATCATTGCATGTATATTAGGATGCTTTTGAATCGTTAAAATAAATTTTTAGAGGTATCTTCGTGATTTTTTCTATCTAATCAAATTAGTTGTATTATGTTTTCAGCACACTATCTAACTAGCATATACCCTGAAGAATATCATATATTTTTCTAATTTTGTTTACTGCAGTGAATCATATACTTTTAGGCATTATAAAACTTTCGTTTAGGTCCTGTAGTCCCCATAAGAATGAATGGGATATGGGCCAGCAAAAAAATATTTTTCGGTCTTGCACAAAGCGTTTTTGACACTAAAGTTAAGCTATGAAAACGTTCGATTTAAGGCTAAAGTATAGTTTTAATAAAAAGCGTCTTTCATCACTTCTATGACGAGTTTCTTATTTAATACGATCGTAAAATGTTCCATACTTAACACGTCTCCCCTATAAACAATCATTTAACTGCGCTTTAAGAATTTTATGAACAAAATATTCTTTCAAGTCACTCGTTTCAGAGAAATTTAAAATAAAACGTGTTACAGTACAAGAACGTACCACTACCTATATTATCAAGAAAATTGAATTTATCTTCAAAAGTATTACAATAATGTATAAACTGACAGTGCATGCTGAAATATTCCTTTTATTTATAGTCAGAATTCAAATGTGAAAATGTGACTCGAAACGATAAATAGAAGTTCAATGTGTTTTTTCACCCCGACCTCCCCTCGACGGTTAGATTCAAATATTTGACACTTGTGTATGCAAATGTCTTTGCAACTTTGATATAATTTTCTGTGAAATTGATGTTAGTGAATTTAATTTGAGTTTGTTTTTGAACTCTTGATTTTATTGATGACTAGCTTCTGCCAGCGACTTTGCCCGTGTGGTAGTTTACTATACTATAAAGCAATACTCTATGGCACTCAACAATAATGTAGCTTTTTGCCAGTAAAAGAATTTTCGACATCGCTTCAGAACTTACAAACTTTACCACTTTATATGTGGGTATATTAATGTATATTCAATGAAAGTATATTAAATGTCAATAAAATATATAATAAATTACCAGAAGACATTAAACAATGAAACGAAACCAGTATATTTTTAAATAAATTAAAGCAATACTTTCTTTTTTTAAAAGCTATTACACAGTACAAGAATATCTAACGGATAAATTTAATAATAATACATAATTTAAAATAACATATATAATAAGTAACAGCAAAAATAAATTATATTAATTACTTAATAATTATACTACACTAATATCAATTAACAAATAAGCGAGTAAACAAATAAGCATTATTTAAATTGTATAATAAAATAAATAATAAATGAATCGATAGATTTGCATATACAATATTAAAAGAATAAGTAAATGAATAGAAATAAAAAATAAAATACTTAATAGGATATAAAATAATTCAAACTTATTAACACGGAAAATTAATAAAGCGCTCTTCCTCTCTCAACTTATTTAAAAATTTGCTGTGCCCGACAGGGTCCATAATTGTTTCTATTATTTTTTATTTCCCACCTGTAAGTGTACATTATGGATTGCAATAAACGATTTGAGATTTGAGATTTATATTAGTGTAGATATTTAAGTTGAGAGGAAGAAACTTAAATTCTATAGGGCCTACATTTTCCTATGATGATAATCTTACGTTATTTAACAAACCGCAAAAAACGCCACTAAAATCTTTGAAATCGTTGCAGAAAAAAAGACTGCATGTGCTAGACGACAGTTTGTGAATACTTTTAACTCGTAACGACAGACATTTTTCGTCTGCAATGGCTTGGAATCTTACCTAATGGATATTCAGAATTCAGCAAAAAGTCAGCTAGATTGATAGACTTGGTTCTTATCTCGCTCACTGGTCTATTTTTTCACTACGACATAATCTATTTTAATACTGCTCGTACTGTTACTAGACAAAGAGACAGCATAACATGACATAACATCACGCCTACAATCCCCGAAGAATTGGGCAGAGGTGTACCTTTAGCGCGACAAAGTGATGACTCAAAAAGGCGATCGGCAGCGTTTTATTGTCTATCAATAATATCGAAACTGTAATCACTAATCACTACTTGGGAGGTCTATGCAGGTATTTAAAATGTAACATAACATTACGCCTGTTTTCTACAAAGGGTTAGACAGAGGTGTACCTATGGTACACCCACATTTTGCCGGTTATGTTTTAGTCCCATGTAATAGAGCCTACTGCCATCAACCGGGCATTAATCCAGACTCCGGGCTATTACTGAGGAATTCCTGACGAAAACAGTCAATAACACTTTGCCCGACCTGGGGATCGAACCTAGGATCTCATGCTCAGCAGTAGCACTTGCGACCACTAGACCAACGAGGCAGCTCGCATGAATAAATAACCGATATCAATTTATTAATAAATAATCGATATCAATTTATTAATAAATAACCGATATAAATTTATTAATAAATAATCGACATCAATTTATTAATAAATTACCGATATCAATTTCACACCAAAAAAAGAAAACTCCAAGAAAAACTTTTATAATCACCCTCATATTAACAGAATCGACTTTCCAACAGAACTTTTGCTGTAAAAAATGAAATAAAAATCTCAGTGTACATCAATCAATTCACAAAGAGCCGGAAGCTGCGCTCAGAAATCGCGAGTCACTCTTAAACGTTGACAATGCAAACGATCGCTGCTTTACATAGCCTGAGTGACTTCATAATTTTTTAACAAGCAGCAATGGATAATTGGACTTTTTATACTGTCGTTTGTGTATTTAATCATTTTTAATGTTGTTAGAAAGTCAGTGAATAAAAGGAGGTGGATACAATTGAAGCGTTGTAAAGAACACGAATGGTTGTGATTCACAGGTATTTTCCAACCGATTTTGACATGATCATATGAAAAACAGTAAACAGAAGCAGAGTAAAAAAAATTTGGAGCATATTAGTACTGCATCCGATCTTAATCCAGAAAATATATTTGCGAAGTAGCCACGGTACTATTTGTATGATAGTTATCGCACTAGATTCGTATTCCATCTGTCTGAATTTATAACATTTCAAATTCGGGTCGAACTCGGTTCTTGAATTTGGATTTGGAGCAAGTGCAGGGCATAAACGCCATGATAAACGGAATAATCACTCACTATGGGAAAAAATTCAAAAAAGGAAAAATAAGTCTGATAAACAGTTGAGAAGCTCCAAATAAAATGATAATAAACCAAATCAAAGCCAGCTACCTACTTTTGAAACTGTTTGACACAACACATAATATAAATTTCTCTTCGAACAGAAAACTCCTGCTTATAATATATATACATTTATTCCTGATGGAAAAATATTGGATGTTATCAAAGCCAATGATGCAAAGGTTAAAGGCTCCCGCAGACAGGTACGACGCGACTCTTGTAGAAAACTATCCACGAAGCTTTCATACAAATTGTTCTATTAGAGTCGCGTCGCGCCTGTTTGCGGGAGCCTTTATTGAGTCATGCCGGAAATTGTAATGGCGTACAGAAAATAACAAGCTGGCTCTTTGCCTATACAAGCGAAAGAGTCAGTGCAGTTTGTAGTACTAGTTCCTAGAACTAAGTTGAGGAAATGCATAGATTTCGATTGATCCTGTTTATTTGCTTCGTAACGTTACCCTACTCTAGAATACTCTATTTAATTCAATCTTCTATTCGTTTGTGAATGTAGGTACGTTCGAAGACCCGAAGTATGGCCTGGAAAAAATATTTGTACGTATTTACGTCTTAAGAATATTATGAGGAGTGTGTGAAACAAACTCGTAGAAGGCCATCTGCTCATTTATTTATTTATCTTTCTTATTAAAACCGTTTAAGTCAAATACAAAAACCAGCCAAGTGCGAGTCGGACTCGCGCACGACGGGTTCCGTACCATTATCTATAAAAAAATAGGCAAAAAATGGCGTTTTTTGTATGGGAGCCCCCCTTAAATATTTATTTTATTTTAATTTTATTATTTATTATTAATGTTAAAATACAACTAAGTATTTTGTGAATATTTCAAGTGCCTACCTGTTGCCATTATTGATATCGAGCATAAAAGGACAAAAAAATCGCGTTTCCTGTATGTGAGCCCCCCTTAAATATTTATTTTATTTTGTTTTTAGTACTTGTTGTTATAGCGGCAACAGAAATACATAATTTGTGAACATTTCAACTGTCTAACTATCGCGGTTCTTGAGATACAGCCTGGTGACAGACAGACGGACGGACAGACAGCGAAGTCTTAGTAATAGGGTCCCGTTTTTGCCCTTTGGGTACGGAACCCTAAAAATTAAGACATAGCTTACATGCCTACGCCAACAACGCCTCTAAAAGCAAATGAAAAACAGTAGTTGTTTCTACGTAGAATCCTTTAAACTCCTCTCATTATCCACAATCATTAATCAACTTATTACTAAAATAATTAACAGCAGAACAATCTTATCTCAACTCGAAATCAGCTTAAAAACAGAACTAGGCCAAAAATTCAACACCAGTTTTCTTTCAAAAAATCTAAAGAAGTTAGACCTCGTCCAAATATAGGCTTTGAGGTCAGCTCTCTCCGACCCTGAGGTCCAAACCGGTCACTGGAATATCAAAATTACCAACTTTGTGACCACGAGTGAGAGTCCAATTTCCTGTTTCCAAATTAAGGTAGTTATTACTTTTTGTGTCCAAATTATTTTACTTTGTTCCACTATTATTGTTCAGTGATTTTGATCGGCTAATTTGGAGTGCAGCGGAAATTATGTGGCATTAGAGTAGATGTGATTTAGCGATGGAGGTTATTGTTACATCTATAGCTTATAGCTGGTAGAGCTTACATCCTAAATGGAGATGGAGCATTTTGGAACCGGAATGTAGTAGGTTGGAAATGATAATAGCGCTGTTAACAATCGCAGCTGAATTAAGCTTCAGTAAATCAAATGACTGAAATCAAAGAGCTTAATTCTGGGTAATACTGTCACCCATAATTTGAACTTATTTCTATCTTGAACTGATCAGAATATTTCTGTCGGCTCAGGTAAATAATTTTTAATGCTTATTAAAGCAAAGAAATGTATCAATTTACGAGTAAATCGAATATTTATGTAACGAAATAAGTTATTGGAGAGAGTTGGAAGAGTGTGGGGGAGACCTTCGTCCAGCAGTGGGACAAAATAGGGTAATAAAAAATAGTAGGTTACTGAAAGCAGTAGCAACTTAAAAATATTCAATCGTACTCGAATCGAATCACTACGTAATAAAATAGGACCAATTTACTGATTGCTTATTTACTTCAGAATGGAATGTCTAAATATTGTTCATTTGAGATTAATTTCCTACGCATAAGCAATATACAGGGTCAATTAAATTCGCTAGCGAAACTCCTCAGGGGGGGAGGTATCGATATCTAAGCACGATAAAAAAAGAGTTTTATTTTAGAGGTCTACAACAGCTGGTAGTGTTACATGAAGTATGAGTTGAAGAAATTTGTTTTATCATGTTTAGATATCGATACCGTTCACGTCTGTGAAGTTTACACAAAAAATACAGATTTTTTAAATTGATAATTCAAGCGAATAGACAAACTGCGGTCGACGACCCCACAAAATAAAAATAACATAAAATTAACATCTTTTTTATTTTATCATTTGTATCAATACGTATCACGTCTGCGGAGTTTCACTAGCTCATAAAATTTGTCTCTATAGATGAAGAAAATTCCACAATACAGAACGTTCATAATTAAAGACCCGGACTACCTTGTTGGTCAAGTGGTCGCAAGCGCTAGTGCTGAGCATGGGATCCTGGGTTCGATTGCCTGTCACTTATCTTACTAAAAAGATGTAGATTTTTTCAAATATATACATAATGTTTTCATATATATATTGACAAGGTACCGTCTTGATATTTTTTTTTTTTAAACATGTCGCTTAGAGATTGGCGTCTGCGGAGGTTGTAGATGCCTCTGACAGCCCTTTTTTGCAGAATAAAGATAGAATCAATATCTGCAGCCCGTCCCACAGCAGAATACTGTTCTTTCCTATCTATGAAACAGGCAGCAAAAAGTAAACGTTAACGGGGCGACGTTATCGGGGTCCTTAGATGGGCGTGTCTCAAGGTTCAATTCTTGGCCCTTTCCTATTTCAAGTTTATATTAATGACCTTCCTTACATGATCGCTAACTTGTCGGATATAATTTTATTCGCTGATGAAACTTTTCTTATTTTTAAATTAGAGATAAAAAAGATACGGATGTCTTACATATCAACGATAGTCTGGTGGTTCTTTTGAAATGATTCGCAGCTAATAATCTTTTACTTAATGCGAACAAAAGTAAATGTCTTAAGTTCTCATTACCAAATGTACCCCAAGTGGGTCTAAATTTAAAACTTGATGGCAAGAAACTAAATGCTATTACGGAAACTATATTTCTAGGAATTGCTTTAGATTTAAAGTTGCAATGGGGCGCCCACATTAGAGCTCTTTCAGGTAGATTAAGTTCAGCTGCATATGCAGTAAAAAAAATAAGGCCGTTGACTGATATAGCCATAGTTAGGTGATTATACTTTGCTTACTTCCACAGCAAGTATTATGTCTTATGGCGTTCTGATGTGGGGATCGGCAGCTGACGTAGATCCAATTTTCATTTTATAAAAGAGGGCAATCCGCGCGATCTATAAAATGACTCCTCGTGAGTCTCTTAGGAACAAATTCAAAGGAATTGTTATATTAATTCTGCCTTCTCTTTATATCTTAGAAAGTATTTTGTATGTTCGCAAAAACTTAGGACTTTCCAGAATAAGAAGCAATTTCCATAATATAAATACACGAAGTAAAAATTTAATTGTGATACCCAAATTTAGATTAACTAAAACAAGCAAGTTATTGCTTAAAAAACAGTATCTGCTTTTATAACAAGTTGCCAAAGTCGGTTACAGAACTTAGCGATGAAAAGTTCAAAACCCACATCAAACGTATCCTTATCAAAAAAACATATTGCCAGATTAAAGACTACGTTGAAGACAAGGAAGTTTGGCAATAATTCCTCCTGCGTATGTGGCTTCCCTGGTACCACATTAACGGCATCACTATGTAGATATCTAAAAAAAATATCGTAAATCAGGAGCAGTTAGCTCCCAAACGTACGTTACGTTTTTTTTTTTTTAATACTTCTTCGTCATAATCTTCTCATTATTTGACATTATGTACCTTTTTCTTCTTTTTTTTACGGGTTTAAACCTTCATAAGGCACCCGACCTCTGGGGAGCGAGGTCGGAAAGTGTGGGATTTTTACCTCACTAAAACCATCCCGGTGATCACCATCAGCACATAGAGGCCCTGGTTCCTCTTAAAATACCAATTCTGGAACCCCTGTCCAGAAGACTGCCAAGGGGCCTCCCTTGAGCCTCGCTATGCACGGCAGCACGTGACCACTGTGCCACCGTCTTCCCTGGGGTCACTCGGTGGGCGGACAGAGTCCCCACTCTGTGCGCCTGCGACCCCTAAGGTCCACCTACCTTGATTGGTTAGCGGGTTTCGGCGTATTACAGTATGACATTCTATACCTGCAATTAAAATTTCAACTCTTTAATAATGGTTTTTGTAGACAGGATATTAATTCAGATTTGTTACAGTTATAATGGCAATCATGTCATTTTATTAATCTTTTATATAAATTCTTTTATATTTTGTGATTGTGAGAACGTTGTCTAACATGTATACTATAGATTTGTACACGATTTTCTATTTTGTTAAGTATCTGGGACTTGATGACAGGCCTACACTGTCCTCCCATACCTACTAACACTGTAATTTGAAAATATTGTAAAAGCCAATTATTTTTAAAAGAGTAGCCGTGCAGTTTCTTGCCGGCTCTTCTCCATAGGAAACGACCAATCGGAACCGTGCACCAAGCTTCTGACGTTTCATAAGCGCCCATGTAGATGTATGTGAAATAAAATATTTTGATATTGATTTTTGATTTTCTGCCTATCCCTTTAGCGATTACAGGCTTGATGTTATATAATTAAAGACCCACTCATAGCAGCCCAAACTTTCACAGGAAAGTCCATTTACTCCCTCAAAAACGTCTCAAATAGATATTATAACAATTTAAAAGGAAGATGACGATATGGCGTCGGCACACAATTTATGTTCCGTTCGTGACTTGTCTTTTAAAAAGGTCTTAGGTCTCTAGAGTCATACCTGAACGAATGAATATCTTTAAAAGCTTCGTATTTTTTGAGATGGTTATGAAAGTATATGGTTATCTATATATATCTATATATATATAAAACAAAGTCGGGTGAGTTACACCATTTATAACTCAAGAACAGCTGGACCGATTTTTATGGTCTTTGATTTGTTGGATTTGTCTCCGCCCCGAATAACAGAATAACTAATAAAACATGGGAAAAATTCACGAAAATAAAAATTATGAAGATATTATTCTGAGGCGGTATGAAGTTTGCCAGGGTCAGTTAGTAAAGTATAAAGCATTATGCTAGAAAACTATTTTTGAGTACATTTTTCCTCAGTTGAACAGTAGGTTACTGTGTTGTGAAGGTAAGAATGGCAATTCTCGTAATTTTATGAACGATCGCATTGTAATCAGTCTCAGTCTTTAACGGTATCTGTATCGCCACATGCGAGCTACACGTCACACTGACGTCACGCAAAATCCTGCATCGCGCAAGCAGAGTTTACCGTGCAACTAGCGTATATACAACGTCCCGACATCAAATGTCGGGCAGTTGCCCACCAGACACGACACAAGTATGGTCGGAGGATTCTCCCTTTTCTATGGAGGTATGAGTGAACGTTACACCCTGTTCTTCTTACTTCTATAAGTATATCAAAAATACCTCTAATTATTCAAAATTTTTGAAAAAAGATATAACATCATTTTCGCTGAGATGACATTGCGACTAGATTTTTAACGTTTTTGAATTGGGAATTGACCTTTGATAGGCAGTCGCTCCATGTAAATACTGGTGTTCAGCTGCATCCGGTTAGACTGGACGCTGACCATTAGTTATGAAAAGGCTAGGTAGATAATGATGATGATTATTCCTCAGTAGCATCCCGGAGTCTGATTGTGTGACTGGTCGGTGCGTAATTAGCCTATAATATCCCCACTGCTGGGACACAGGCCTCCTCTTATTGTGAGGAGTGGGCCATAATACACCTCGTGGGCCTAATGCGGGGGTAGATGTCACATGTCTTAGCATTTTTGGATGGATTTTTTTTCAAGGACATTCTGGCGTCCTTAAGATGTTTTCCGTCACCGTTTTGAGAGCAGTGGTGATGAAATACCTTACTCAAAGTGCCTTCTTGTGTTCGAACCCATGACCTACAACTCGTAAGTCGTGACCGTGGTAACTGGGCCACTACTGCTCACATGTTGGTGTCAACAGGTCAACTATGTGTGCGTACTGTACAACTCTATTGCCTTTTTTCTTTTGATATAAACAGTATGGGAATAGATTACCCCATGATGAAGAGGTTACCCAGTCAGTTAGGTTAACAGCCAAACGATACAAAAAAGAACTTACGTTATTTATTTATTAAGCAAGGCACCCCAACGACATATTTATAAGGATGGTAGCAATAGGTAGGCAATCACGAATCTTACCAAGCTGCACCCCAATGAGAGTCATCGCGTTTGAGTTCGCCGCTAGAGGCGCTAGTGTAGAGTAAGGTCTCTAGATGTCAAATGTACTGAACTTTCACTGTTTGCAGGATTATTTATCACGGATTTTAACTAATGATTCGTAATTGTTGTAATGGTTGTGCCATTCCTGATTAATTATGGCTTAAGATTTTAAGTAAAATTTAGGATCTAATTTAGTAGCACTTGAAGGAAGAATAAGATTTGTCTGCTTCATGTTTGCCAATTTTAGGAATATTATAATCTAAATATTCATTTGAAGTTTTAAAATGTAATAAAATAAACATTATATGAATTTATGGGTACTTAGACATATTAAAAACATCAAATAAAAGTAATGACAGGACCTTACTCGCCAGTGGCGCCAACTGGTGAACACAAAAACGATAGCCCCCATTGCGTTACACTTTTTCTTTCACAATCCGAATGATTTGGAGGAAATTCCTAATCCATTGCATCATATTTGAAAAATTCGTCTCCCCGTCAACGTATATAACGCAATGAATGTTGTCGAATTGTCAAAATGAAAGGCATTGCAATTGTTAGTGTGTTACGCCTTTCTGCAAAATAATAGACTCTGAAAGACCTTAAAAAAAAATGGTGAAGTGATGAGTGGTGAGTGGTGAGTGTGTGGTGAGGTGAGGTGATGTTGAAATCAAAGGTGATAAGTATTCTTATCACCTTTGATTTTAACATACCTACGTATAAGGAAGCTTAATAAGCAAGACAAAGCTAAAATCATCTTGCAAAATGCTCCGGCGAATTTTGTTCGGATGAAGAAAATTGTGCAAGAGAAATTTTTCAGACGATAAGATTAATTTGTTTGAGGAGAACTGGAACCTTTGAACCGGCTCAGCGTCGTCTGAGAGGAGGAGCAGAAAAATGAGTATGCATTTATGTGCATTAAGTATGAGTACATGCATTGGGGAGGTAGAGGATAAATGGATATGTTAGAGTTTAGGAATTTTGCTAGGCAAATATTTTGTATTTTATTTTACGTTGTGAAAGATAATGGCTCTGACTTTTTCAAGCACTAATGCGGTTTTTGAAGTTAATGTACCTATGAAACAAAATGATACACATTTTTAGACTTAAAAATACCCCTGACATGCTTTTAAACTCAACACAATAGCTGCAAAAATACTACCGTCCGGATAGACACGCTTTTACAAGAAAATAACAACAGCAAATACCTAAACATCAAGATTAATTAGGTCTTACACATATTCCACACCTTTCAATACCAGCTAATCTCACCCCGCAACTATAAAAAGCGCTAGATATCGGCTAGAACGCGTAAATGGTACATCATTAAAAAACCATTACGTGGTGCATGCCCGATGGCTTTTTAATCTGAAGCGCTGCAGCGCTGAAAGGTGGCGTGACGTGCTTACAGCTAGACGAGAGATTTATCTGAAGGTGCTTCAAAATGGTCGGGATTTTTTAGCTGCGTTGCGCGGGATTAAGTTACGATTTTATTTTGGTTTTTGCATCATATGTGATTTGTTTTTTACCTACTTGTTATGATATTTTCGATAAATTATATCGCCCTTAGCATCAAAATATACCAATTGTACGTATGTAAAAATAGGATTGAAACTATTGAAATCTTTTTACCTACCCAGATTAGGGGTACTATAATATTCAAGAGCAATGTCTTTAGAATTTCTTGCTAACACTTTCAATAAGGCAACGAATAGTGTGCCTATTTAGGTACCTATTAACCAAACCTTCACTATTCCTAAAAACAGACGTTACAAAATCGTATGAACAGTAAGTTTTCCTCAAAAATTACTTACGTCCTCTGAAGATATACCTACAATAGTAGATTGTTATACAAGGGGCTAAAATAACCCATTAAATACGAGGTAGTTTTACTAGTAAATAGAAACAGAGTTATAATGGTTTTTTTAGCAACGTGTGTTACACTCTACTTTTCACTGCTAACATTAAATAGTTTACTTTTTTAATTTCTTCTGTAGCCGCAATGCACGCATTCTACCGAAGAGATCGCCGCTTTTAATTCAATAAACAAAAAAAAAACTTTTTTATGAAACTGTAATAAGTCGAGTCTTTATTCATGATTATTCTACTTATGAATAAAGACTTTTTCGTTTTTGTAGGCTCGTTGGAAATAGATAAAACTTAAAAAAAAAAAAAAACTTTTGCCCCTAGAGGAAAATATGCTATTTTATCCCCGTGCTGGAACGCGACAATGACGGACTCTTTGAGCAAGAGGAGAGAAAACATAATTTATTTACAGAGCTGTCATTTACAGAATCTGTACGGTATTCATTTGTATTTGTGTATTGTGTCATTTCGTGGAAATAGAGATGAATTGAAAATAGAGAATTGGAAATAGAGACACGAGTATATCTCTGTGTGTTAGACTAAGTAACACAGAGAGACATAGTCGTGTCTGTGATACCTGTATACTTATATTATTTAAGCTGTGAAAGTAATTTCAAGTTATTTATGAGTAGAAAAAATACTGGGAGAATTATACTTTCTTATAAGTTTGTAGTAGGGTCTTTTTACTTTCCTTCATTCAAATAATCAAGTTTAGTTCAAGTAATTTGAATGAAGAATTAACATTACTGGGAATATTATGTTTTCTTGCAATATTTAGTATTTTTTTGTGAGTGAAAGCTATGCTATAGAAATATTGGATCAGATTTTAATGATCCGTAGGTAGGTATCGTAATGAAGTGTGCATACAGTACATAAACTCACGCCTTCTTCTCATGGGGTAAGGCAGAAACTGCAGAATGCCACCTGCTACGATCCTTACATACTCCTTTTGCCTCGTTTACGTTCATACATCAGCGGGGTAATTGCGTAACACACTAACATTAAGAATGGGTTTCATTTTGACAGTTCAACAACATTCATTGCGATATTTACGTTGTTGAGCAGACAAATTTTTCGAACTTATGCACCATTGGATTAGCTATAGGCTTCAAAATGATTCAGATTGTGATAGATAGTGTGTTACGTAATTAGGGTGCTGGTCATATACGCACGCCGGTTGCGAGTACTACGCACCTGACCTTTCTGCAGAACATCACCAATAAGGTTACTATAATTATATCCTCCTAGGGCAGTCCTTTTTTATTTTTTGGGTGGGAAATCATCAAATGACCTCTCCCGCTCTGGGCGGAGCGGAAGGGCGTGTCAGGCTCTTACTGACTAAAACTCACCCGTGTTTCTTCAGTTGCATGTACGCCAGGGCCACGGTAACTTTTTCGAACAATCCGCGACCCCGGCAGGCATCGGCCCTATCGGACCCCATAAATGGTGCTGACATCTCTTTGAGGCGCGCGTGGAACACGACGCGCCGTCGACCCGGGCCTGGTCCTTACCGGACGGCGAGCTGCCCATTGCTCGCCGTCCGCAAGCCCGCGCCTACGGTGGCCGGGAGTCGGCAAACGACTCCCGACGCCCAGGGTGTCTCCTCCTGCGGCGACTAGGGGCGCGAGGGCGAAGCGATTGCCTCTCTCTTACGCGCTCCGCCTCCTCCTTCGCGAGCATTACTGCTTCGCAGAAGGAGGTGTCCTAGGGCGGTCCTGGTGAGATGATTATAAGAACAAGAAGTTTGTAAAAAATATTGTAAGTGACTGCAGAGATGACGACTAATAAATAAATATGAAAGAAGATATACTGTGCTGACCCCAAATAAATTGGGAGAGAGCATGATGATGATGAAGATTGTTTTTTATTAGTAATAGATATTAATATTTATAAAGTGAGGATAGGAGCATTTATCACATCTATACTCTATATAAATAAATAAAATTGAAGTGTCTGTTTGTAATATTAAAATAACTACTTTTTACTAAATGCATATGGACGTATACACGGTACACATACCAAAACAACATTTTTTCCAATTTTTGTCTGTCTGTCTGCCTGTTTGTTCCGGCTGATCTCCGAAACGCCTGGACCGATTTTGACGGGACTTTCACTGGCAAATAGCATGTTATAAGGAGTAACATAGGCTACTGTTCCTCCATGACTTATTTATGATAACATTATAAAGAAAGTAATTCTGTCTGTATGTTACCTTTGCAAGCCTAAACGACTGAACGGATTTCGATAAAATTTGGCAAGGAGATAGATGGCATCTTGGGAAAGGACATCAACTACTATTTTGTCCTGGTAGCACGTTCCCGTGGGATAATTCCCGAAATCCACGCGGGCGAAGCCGCGGGCAGCAGCTAGTTGGTTAAATAAAAACCTGCGTTGATAGATGAAAGTAGATAAATAAAAAAAATATATGTGAAAGCTCAGAATCAGCACAAAACTAATTTTACTTTTTATCTACTAAATTTATTTAATTCCCTTCAGTAATCATAATATCCACAACCCAATTATTGCGCAATGTTGTTAATTCGAAATACATCTTTATTTTCACGAGTTATTAGATACTTCTTTTGTAATTTTCCCCCCGAATAATTTGAAAATCGAACATTGAACTCATCACTGTTAACTGCCCTCTGTCTGTCATAAAAAAATAATGATTCATAATTTATGACTTTTCTATTCATCCTTTTTACGGCGACAGGTGAAGCCATCAACACATTAAAATAACGCGGCTCTGAAATAAAACGTAAAAATTATATCATAAAGCGACCGCGGATAAGTTGTAAAAATTTAATTGTTTCATTAATCTCCAGAGAAATGACGGTAAATTATTGTTATTGCATTTTTTGAGGTATGATGGGTGGAATGGGGAGAAATGGGCCGGCAGTGTATTGTTTGAAGTGATTTGGAGGGCTGGAAAAATTATTGCTACGGCAAAAAAAAAAAATTGGATGTATTTGTTACATAGCTACTCGTCCACAAATTATAAAAAAATTACAATATTGAGTTGACATGGTGTGTGCCTACGATAAACTTAAATACTAAAGAAATAAATAGGTACGTATAACAGTCAGAAATAGCAGTATTTTAAAAGTGAAAAATTTGCGTAAAAGGCAAGAATGGTTTTGCCATACAGCGGGTCAAATTTGGCTTAAAATATATGAATGAGAAACAAGGTACCTACACAAAATCCACCCCACCAAAATGTAGGTGCGAGGATGCATGCAAAAAGGATCAATGATACTACTAAAATTATGTATTGTAAGTTCCCAAACTATCGAAAACTTTCAGTCCTCCGTACGGTGGCCGCATATTGATGGGGGAGGCGGCGCCCAAAAGGACACACGACAAATTTATTTTAGGCAGGCATATTTTGAAGTTTGGATAGACAGTAGTCTATTATAATGATATGCCGAAGAATTACTTTGTTTAATGTATTTCGTTGTCATTTTTTGTTCGACATCCTGTTTTTGAGTAATCGACTTGACTTGTTGTTAAGTTTAGATATGTGTATTGTATAATATAGTAAATTTAAATACAAAGGTTGTTTACAACACAGAACGTTGCCTGAAATTGCCAGAAATTAAATGTTTTACATTTAATTTCTGGCAATTTTTCGAGCGACTGTTAAACAAACAGATTACTAAGGATGTAAATCAGCATTAACGAAGCAAAAAGGATTTAGGTGTATTCATGTAGAACGCTGGTAATGGGCGCCATACTTTTTGCCAAATCAGCGTAAACTGGCGCCGACTAATTCAGATAGGAACTTGTCGGCGCTTATCGGCTAAATTCACGCTGATTGACAACCAGCGCCGGCGCCGGTTACCAGTATTCTACATGAATACACTCATATAAGGATCGTAGCAGGTGGCGTTCTATAGTTTCTGCCTACCCCCATGGGAAGAAGGTTAGCATTTATGTATGTATGTTTTACTAGGATTATAAATTACTTAAGTTAGGCCCGCAAACTAAGCTAAATTATATTAAATATTTTACGACTATTATATGAATTGTAGGTGTTCAAATCCAAGTAAATTACCAGCAGACATTAGTAATCGTTCTAAAATCAGATCTCTGTCTGGCCCGAAATAGATATTTATAAGTCTGATGGAGGCAATTAATTACTTATCATTTGCTAGACGTTCAATATTATCTTATTAAAAGAAAATATAACATACCTATCTAAATCACGCATTTATTCCCCGTAGACGTGTACTTACTAAGTACAACCAACGTAATTATGTTTAATGGCCGATTCCTTAAATTTACGGACCGTTATTGGTTAAAACTAAGGCTCTTGTATCTTTTCCAATAATGAAGCGAATACCTCATACCTTTGCATAGTAGACCCTCCCTTCAGGATGCTATATCACAGGTAAAATTAGCTTACGAATCTATTTCTATGTCCAGTTTGGCAATAATAAATGCTACCAAATGTAAGCAAAACGATTCGTTTTTGTTTGTAGGAACTAAGTATAAGTCGCAAGTAATAAGGAGCGGCACTAATTTTCTAAAGAAATGATATAATATATAACATAACACTACGCTTGTAACCCCGAAGGGTTAGACAGAGGTGTACCTAGGTGTACCTATAGCACAGTGTACAGTCATGAACACTAATATATATACACTTAGTAAAATTTAAAAGAGATTTTCTGGTAGAACATTGATTGCAACTTTGAGATAAGACCTATTTCATAACAGTATAGGTTCCAAAATGCCAAGTTCGTAACAGCATAAAATTATAATCAATATAGTAGTAGAAAATCACATTAAGAGGCTTACAACAGCTAAAGCGCGGTCACTGTCGGACTGCATAGAAAAGAAAGAGAAGCGCGATGGCACAACGCTGGTAATTTATTGCAAAATACGAAGCAATTATCTATTTACAAAAAATCTATTGATTGGATAAAAAAATTAAAACACTATTACGTTAGTATGTTGCTTGTAGAATAATCTGACAAAAAATCAGAATGATTTAATGCATAGTAGTATGGTTTTTAATCGTTATAAGAATTTTTTAGAGGTATTTTCGTGATTTTTTTCTATCGTATCAAATTAGTTGTATTATGTTTTCTACACACTATCTAATTAGCAGATATCCTGAAGAATAACATATATTTTTCTAATTTTGTTTAGTGCACTGGATCATATACTTTTAGGCATTATAAAACTTACATTTAGGTCCTGTAGTCACCTTAAGACGTTGCTAAGTGTAGACATATTAGTGCTCGTGACTGTATATACCCATATTTCGCCAGTTACGTTTAAGTCCCATGTAATAGGGGGCGAGCCTATTGCTAACAACCGAACACAAGCACAGACTCCGGGCTACTACTGAGTATTCCTGATATAATACAACATCACCCATTTTCACCTTACTTTGAATTGGTGTAGTATGCGAGTACATAGACGTCACCCTCAATAATTTTAAACCAATTAATTAATTAATTACGTCTATACCTGCAATTCCACATTCCCGTTAATGTCACTCTTGACTCGAGACTCGTAATGGAATAGGGGTGGCATGTGAGTGGAATTAATATTAAATTCCTGAACAATGTTATTGATTATGTGGTACTTGTTTGTGGCACACAACACAAGTAATTTCAATCATTCAGTGACAAGATTGAAGTGAGCAGTTTTAATTATAAAACACAAAAAAAATGTTTCTACCTATGTCCGTTACAGACTTTGAAATTATTCAATCGATGTGCCCCAAACTGCACTATCACTATCACTATCTGAATCATTTTGAAGCCTATTGCTAATCCATTGCTTCATATGTTCGAAAAATTTGTCTGCTCAACAACGTAAATAACGCAATGAATGTTGTTGAACTGTCAAAAAGAAATCCATTCCTACTGTTAGTGTATTACGTAATTATCCGGCTGGTTTTATTAGAAAGGCAATAATGAGAAGAGAGTTTAGACAACAACAAAAAAAAAAAATTAACAACATTTTCTTTTTTTCCAACAAATAAACAAAATGTTTTTTTTACCTTAGTAGCACACGCCGGGTATTCGCTAGTAGAATTATAAAAACATTTAAATTATCGGCAACGGGGCATCAAAGAAAAACAATAGGTACACAATGTTTCTGACTTTAATGTTGTAGTAATAACTTAATGCGAATAATTCCTTTTCGTTCAGTCCAAATTATTTCCACATCACAAACGTTGAAACACCCCAAGCTTGCAAAAATAACAAACCCAGAAACCAAAATCGCATTCATTCTCGCATCAGAATGTAAACGCAAACAGTTCACTCAATTTCCCGCGCTCAACATAAACGTCTCTCAACCCTACGACACGATGCCACTCGACGGTGATTGCGGCGGCCATGTTGCTACGTCACGCCGCACGTGACAGCCCGCGAGCGAATATTAAAGCGTGTTGATAGTGGAATAAACGTGTGTGACGTAACACCCCAACCTCCCCTCGCTTGCTTAATTGAGGCTTATTTTAAGGGTTACTGTGACGGCTGAATCTAGAAGTTTGCGACATTTTTTTAGCACTAAAATTAGGTCCTTTTGACTTTTCGCTTTGAATTTTACTTCCATTTCACGGAACACAGGTATTTACTTAGGAGTTTATCTATATCATTTTTGGTGACAGTGACGTTTTTCACATTCGCGCGACATGCAGTTGATTGAGGGTTATTTTGGGGCGAGAAGAGAAGAGAGGTATACGTATGTAACGAGTTTTATGGAGCAAATATTTCAATTACCTATTTTTGTACTTCAATTCCGTTTTCGACGTTAAAATAATGGCATATCCAGTCAATTGGAAATGATAAAAGTTGAGTAACAAAAATAATAACTTTCGTATTTCCACTTTTAGTAGAGACATATTTTGCAAAATATTTTAACATAATCTTTTCCAGGAACCAAAAACGACACACTTTTTCTGTGAGTAGGGGCCTCTGCGACATGTCAAATGATAAATGAATTTATTTCTGTAAGTAGGTTTGAACACTTTTACACGTCAATCATATTTTGAAAACTAGATGTGGTCGGCGTTTCCTATCTGACTACTCTGAGAAGAAAGGCCGAAACAAACTCAGAGGTCACAGTCACAGTCTCTTTTAAAGTCCAGATATAATCTTGGTCAGATCATGTGAAGACCATGTAGATTTGTGTCTGAAATGGTCTTTTGAGGAAAAACCACACAGACTGAGTGGACCTGTCCAGTCAGTGCACGCATTTGTCAGTAATCGTGCAGCTAAACTCAGAACTTAAGGAGCTCAACGATTCGACGAACAATACCAAAGAAAAGACATTTGGGTAGGCCATAAAAATGACTCAAACTGCCAGACCATGATTAAAATTAACTGAGGAGAAAAAAATAAAAAAAAACAACAATGACCCACATACTCTTCACATGTCTTGTCTGGGACCCCAAGGTCCCGAGCTAGGTAAAAGCTTACAAAATAATAATCACGAAAAATAACTGTATGAAAGGACGTCTCACAATGTCATCCTGTAACAATCTGTGCTCACTTTTACTAATCATGAGTGTCTCGATGTTGCGATAACACAAGACTAATTTTACATAAATTATGTATTTTGTGACTTTAATACAGAATCTAAAACTGCAGCGAGCTCTCGAACAACGGAACTTTATTTATTGGGTTTCATAGTTAGATTGTATTTTACTTCGAATTTTGCTAAAGTTCGGTTGGAATTTAATTGCCTTCATTATATAAGCGTGTGCCATTTAAATTTAAATTTTGTAACAAAATTAAATGACAGTTTAAATGGTTGTTGAGTATACTTACTAGATTTTTCAGGTAATTAATCGAAAGTTAAAAAACCCAACAAAATAACGAAAATTCAATAGCTTGACAGAACCTGACTTATAATCTCGCTTTACGGAATCAAATTTCTAGAACATGCTATTACAGAAAAAAGCAATAACACTTGAAAATTCATCAAAATTGTGTCACACAATAGAATATCGCATTTTGTAAAGCCTTGGTTTCGGTTAGATATTATGTTTTTAATCTACCCTTGGCCTGCTCGTGTTATTAATTGACACTTATTCAAAATTAACATTACCTGTATGAAAAATAAATCGACATTATTCCAACAAAATCTAAAAAAAACTCACACAAGAGCGTGTCGAACTATGTAATACCGTGTGACATACCGCCCCGGCCTCCTCGTGACGTTAATTGAGGCTTATTTTAAGGGGATGAAATATGTTAGCGCAATTTTAGCGCTGCGACAGAATTCTAATATTCGTTAGATTATTTTTTTCCTTTATAGCATGCATTTTAATGTGAAGGAAAATAAACTCGAAGGTGAATAATATTTTGCTTTAGTTGTTCATTTTGTTTTCTCCTACTTATAAGGAAACATTTTTTTTATTTTTGAAAGAAAGATTATCATTTATTTGCTTATAATGTCAGTATAAAGATAATATGGAGTTTTATAATAATAGTACGAATACATTTTACTTTACGCCATGCAACATTTTTAAATAATAGATTTATTTTTATTTTTTAATTGAATTAAATTAACCTTCATACTTTTGACAGAAGCAATTGTAATGGAGCCAAAATTACACGTAACACACTAACAGTAGGAATGGGGTTCATTTTGACAGTTCAACAACATTCATTGCGTTATTTATGTTGTTGAGCAGACAATTTTTTCGAACATATGAAGCAATGGATTAGCAATAGGCTTCAAAATGATTCATATTGTGATCGATAGTGTGTTACGTAATTAGGGTGCTGGTCCCAATGTTTGAAACTGAATTAAAAACATCCTCGTAAAAATGTCGACCAGGCAAAATTAGGTTGAACTAAAACTTTCACTTTTATTGAAAAAATTCGACCCCAATCCTAACTTATAAGTTCGCCAAAAAATATCGTTCTGAAGTCGGGGAACATTTCTGGGAGCAATAAACGTCGTATATTCGGCACCGGATTTAATATCGACCATCACTCGCGAGTGTCAGGAGCAAGGAATATAAAGTAAGTATCTACGTGTAGAAGTACAGTCGGTGAAACAGATAAGTATGCAGGCAACTACCGCGACTTCAAATGTGTGCCAAGTAAAGTATTCCAGTTTTTTACAAAGTCATCTTAATGTGTAAGTCGAACTACGAATGAAATCCTATTTGTATGCCACTAACTGTGGGACACAGTGATACCTACTTAATAATGTTATAACACCTTATATGCTGTGTGCACAAATAAACATTAATTTTATTTTATTTGATTTGAAACTATGAAATAAGTCACGTATTTTATAAATGTCACTTCTCACGCGGTAAAATGGTTAATGGCCTAAAAATGGTTAAATGCCAAAATGGTTATTTTTGCCTGTATACCGGCTTGTCACAGTCCCACTCCACACTGCATGTGATAAGCTTCTTCTCTTACCGAGAAGTCTCCAGAATTGGTCGGGAGGGGTTGGCGAAATTTGACCATTATAAGTTCAAGTAATCGTCATTGGTCAGTGATGTTTAAGAAGATTTGTCACGTCTATTTTTACCCAACTTCGGCAAAGCCAAAGAAGGAAAATCATAACCCTCCTATGTATGTACTCAATACTCAATTCTTTATTACATTCCATATATTTACATAGATGGTCTAACAAAGTAAAAGATCAATATGGACCCTGTCAGGCACAGCAAAATTAGGAGAGAGGAAGAGAGCTAAGTAGCAATTCAAGCAATAGTAGTTCATCTGTTCCCTCATAACTCCTATACTACTCATTGTATCATGACAAACGAGGTATCCTTTGAAGCGTCATGTTGTTCCGCGGGTCACATAGATTATACTTATGAATCTGGAGTCAAAAGTAATCTGTTCGATGTATGCCTTAATTACATAACGTGTGACTCCGGCTATACGAAAACCGATGTTGTTTTTAATTTGTCGGTCTGTGATATCTTGTTTGTACCTTTATAGTTGACGTTTTTGACGTATTTGGGTTGTTATTGTCAAGGGACCTTTCACTTCCAAGTCATTTTGACAAACTTGCCTGTATACCGAACTCGTTTGCCATTTGTACCTTCTGTAGAGTACGGGACATTTTAAGGTAGCTCTATTCAGTATCCGTTAGGATTTTGACAAATGTTGTATATTTACATGCCCGCATGGATCGTCAAAGGCTTCTCTCTTTCGAATAATTTGAGAGCGGTTTGTTGAGTTAAGTCGGGGGTGATTTTGGTTGTGTTCTGATACTAAATTTTAAATAGGATTTAGATGGAAAGGATATTTAACACTTGGTCGGAATTTTAATTTTCGCATTACTTTCGCATATGAACGGAATCTGTCTTCTAACATTAAATAATCTAATTTAAAGTTGGCATTTGCTTATGAATCGAATATTGGTGGTATTTTCTCCAGTAGGTAAGTAGTTTTTTTTTTAAACTAGAGTACTTACTTATAGTAATATATACCAAACTCGAAGCCAAATTGCGCAAAACGCTTTCAATCTCAATCTGAGGTTTTTGAAAGATATTTCTACTCCATTGCTTCATAGGTTTGAAAAATTTGTCTGCTCAACATTATACATAACGCAATGAACGTGGCTGATCTGTCAAAATGAAAGAAATCGTGATCAGTGTCATTTTATGTGTATTATGCAATTAGTCCGCGGGGCTGTCTAAATTTAGATTGCTATTAACACATCAAGAAGAAATAAATAAAATATGGTTATTTATAAACATTCTAAAACTACAAACATTTTATCAAACGAGTCGAAATTCAGGGAAACTTATATGTTTCCTTGAATCCATGCAAAGAATTGTATAAATCATACAGACGCCCCCTTAAAAGCTAACGTCAGTCACATGACAAATTATGGATGTAACATACCATCATTGTCACGACTTCTGACGGAGAATATCATGGGAGCGTTGTTTAGTTACGTAGATATTATGTAGATATTATATATTATTATATTATACTAGCTTTTGCCCGCGGCTTCGCTCGCGTTAATTTAGAATTTGACAATCAATTCGGGTTGTTCGGGGAATTATAGTTAGGAGAATGAGAAACCAGTCTATCGACAATCTAGACTCACAAAATGTATTAGGTACTTAAATAAAAAAAGCTCTTAGTACACCACTGAAGTTTCCATATAATAATATAATTCAACCATGATTCGAAAGACACGTGGCGCCATCTATTATCATAAGAACGTTATTGTTGTTTTCCTCGGGAACAGTACTTTTTTTCGGGATAAAAGGTACCCTATGTCCGTTTCTGTAGAACCTGACAACGTGTATGCAAAATTTCAGGATATTCGGTTCAGTGGTTTAGGCGTGAAAAGGTAACAAACAAACAAACTTACTTTCGCATTTATAATATTATACACAGATACACAGATATATAATATAATATATAAATATAAAATATAAATATAATATATATATAAGTTAGGATAGGATTATATTATTATTATGTTTTTAGTATGCTGAGTAAACAGTACCAAAATATTATATTACATAGAGCACATTTTACAAGTTAGACGTCTTTTGATCACTGTAACTTGATATATAAGTATTATATTTTTGTTTCAATTGACTGACACTGATTAATCTTTAAATCTGGTGAAATATGGGTGTACAGCATCTCTGTATATTCTTTAGGGGAATACAAACATGGTGTTATGTTGATGTGACTCATTAATATGATGTGATAAGCTGTAATCAATCATTTTGTTTGTCAATCAATCAACTCTCTCCATTGCTTTCCGCTGACATCTAGTCTCTTCCAAGTTGCATTATATTACATTATTATATCAGAAAGAAAAAAAAACACGTGTGGCACTCGGGGACTGTGGCGGTAAAGCTACTGCATAGCATTTTTTATCAACTTATGCAATTATATATATGTCGTGGATAACGATATTGTTTTAATAAAAGTTGCTCAATTGATTAATGTAGTAGTGGGGCAAACGCCGTGACGTTATTTAGTAATGGCGGTACGTGGACAGAGTCGTTTTGGAAAGTGGGGATTGTCGAACGGGCACTTCGCATCGAGGCGCGGACCAAGTCACTTCTCCAAAACGAAACTGTCGGTTTGCCTAGTTAAATTGATTTGTGTGTAGTGTGTTTATTCGATTAATAAAAGTGAAGTTACATTGACACTTCGTGTTATTCAACGCCACCTACGAAATGGACCCTTTACCACCGAACCAAGATGGTGACGACCCTATCGCTCCGCCGTCGCTGACGTCGTCATATAAATTTTTTTTATGCAGTTTTTTTTTTTTGATATTAATTCAAGGACAGTCGTACCATATCCATACACGTTAAGCGAACGAAAACGCGAAAGCGGGGGGTGTTAGGTTTTATTTTCGTTACGGAATTTCTTGATTCGGTCGCCGCGCTCAAAGCCCGCGATAAAAGCTATGCAATAGCTTAAAAAGCAATTAGGATAAGATTAAAAATACCTAAAATATAACCCTCCAAGAGTAAGGCCTATGTAATAAGGCCAATATTGCCCTTAATTATCCACATACGCCACGTCCTTATATCCGAAAAATATATTAATTTAATCACACACGAAATACCACGAGATTTTCTTAAAATAATTTTTCCACAATATATTATTAATCAAGGATTCAGGGCATCCCAAAATAACATTCCTGAACGTATCATATATCCCAAAGGCTCGCAAAACGGTTCCAAAAGAAAATATTATTTTATCGTAAAATATAGCAATTAAAGATTAATGAAAATGCGGGTAGTTCGCAAAAAGGTTCACTGATGCTGCGTGGGTGGTACATATACAGCGTGTTTCAGAAAGATGTGGTCTTATTTAAGGGTATAGCCCATCAAACTGAATTACTATCTCTATTGGACTGACGTGATAATAATTTACACGTTAATATACGTAGTATCCGTGCAGGTACCCTATTTGCTGTCAATAACTGTCGAAATATTTCTGGTTTGCGCTGCCCTATCCGTAGAATGGTTGAATCTTATAATTGTAATTTTGTTAATATTGATATTTTTGTATGCTCAAAATCCAAATTGAAATGTAATGTTATGAAAAGTATTATAAAACAATAATGTTATTAGGAATGTAAGCTAGTCTAAATTTGATTATTTATTTGTTTTTAGTGTTAACTATTACTCTGTTGCCAAGCAATTAATTAGAATTTCTATTTTGCATGATGTAATTAATTATTATTAATGTGCTGTAATTATTTATTTCCTATCTAGTGGCACTCATTATCATATTATTTTCTTTTGTTAATATGTGGATAATGTAGTGGGCTGCAATATTGGTAATATTATGTATTATCTTTAGCTGTTATTTTTCCTGAATAAAATAAAATAAATTAAAACATTGTTATCGCGAAAAAATTATCGGCTATCCAAAACATTTGGGTCGAGCAGATATAGAAGTTTTATATGGGACAGCAGTTTTTTTTTTTGCGATTACGTTATTGGTCTTAAGAGGCTGACAACAGTTAAAGCGCGGTCACTTTCGTACTGCATAGAAACGAAAGAGAAGCGCGATGACACAACGCTGGTAATTTATTAGGAAATATGAAGCAATTATCTATTTACAAAATTTGACCAAAAAATTAAAACACCATTACGTTAATATGTTGCTTGTAGAATAATTTGACAAAAAATCAGAATGATTGCATGTATATTAGTATGGTTTTTATTCGTTAAAAGAAATTTTTAGAGGTATTTCCGTGAATTTTTTTCATCGTATCAAATTAATTGTATTATGTTTTTAACACACTATCTAACTAGCATATATCCTGAAAAATATCATATATTTTTTTGATTTTGTTTACTGCAGTGGATCATATACTTTTAGGTATTATAAAACTTACGTTTAGGTCCTGTAGTCCCCTTAAAGAGAAACTTGTCCAGTTTGATGGTCTGTACCACACTCTTAAAAATATGACCACACATTTCTGAAACACGCTGTATGAACAGTTTTGTGTACGGGCCTGCTATTTTATTGAGAAGATACCTATGTCAACAATATTTTCAACTAAGCGGTTTTGTTACTGAAATAGACTTCGATTCGGGCCGGACCGTTTCTGTATTTGGATTTCGTAATGATCAGGTAAATATTAGCGGTTAAGAGCAATGCTGCTATTATCACGACGTTTGGCAAAAGGGTAAATTTTGTTCCATACAGATCCCAAAATGAATAAACAACAAACAAAAATTAAATTATGGAATTTTACTAATAAAATGCTTTGACCGCAACTTCGTCCGCTTGAAGGGCGGCCCCTGACCTACCGCGTCGCATCGTATCGCTCGCCGGCACTATTACTTCGTTTTCTGACTTTTTTCTTCTAGCTCGGCTCCTGAGGGTCGTAGCGTAATATTAAATAGCCTTCCTCAAGAATTTTGCTATCAAATGCAAAAATAATTTTTCAAATCCGCCTGGTAGTTCCGGAGATTAGCGCGTTCAAACAAACTTGTTAGCTTTATATTCAGACTAGCTATGCCCCGCGGTTTTACCCGCATAAGTCTCGATTTCGAGAGAATATCGGGATAAAAAGTATTCCATGTCCTAATCCGGGTCGTGGCCTACACATGTGCCAAGTTTCATCCAAATCCGTTCGGCGGTTTTAGCGTGAAAGTGTAACAAACAAACATACAAAAAGTTAAATCTTTTCTCATTATAATATTAGTTTAGATATAGATCTCACAAAGATAACGCTGAAGACAATTTTACTAGAAAAAATCTAAGTTCGTTGAAGTTTGGATTATCAATTTATAAACCTTACAAGCCGTGTGCCTGATGGGGAATCCCATCGGCAAATGACGCACTTCCATACAAACTTTCATTCCCTATTTAACCCCTTTAAGGGATGTTTTTTTTGTTATTTTTTTTTTGTTCGAAAGTGTTACCGTGGCACTGGCGCACAGGCAACTGAAGGAACACGGGTGGGTTTTAGTCAGTAAGAGTCTGACACGCCCTTCCGCTCCGCCCTGAGCGGGAGAGGTCATTTGATGATTTCCCAGCCAAAAAAAAAAAATATCCCTTCCTTAGTGGCATCGTTATAAAAGAAACTCTTCCGCAAAATTGCATGCTTTCTAAACCCAGCGGTTAAGACTTTGCGTTGTCTGTCAGCGGATATATGAATTTAAAGCGTTATGTAAAGCGTGAATTTAAAGGGTAGCCCGCGGAATACAATTTTTTTAACGTTTTTTGCAATTTGCAGGTCAGTATCAGGTTGTATGTCAATCTAAATATGATTCGCGGCCGTATCAAATATCTATTTATAGAATTATAATCACAAAAATCATCAGAACATCTCTATAAGTTCATATTACCCTATTGAACGAGTATTTCATGAAATCTTGAAATTTGAGCCCAATTCTAACTTAACGAGTTGTATTGCTGATTCCAATGATTATAATTCTGTAAACCCATATTTGTTACGGCCGCGAATCATATTTTAATCAAAATATAACATGAACCTGACCTGCAAATTGCAAAAAACGTAAGTAAATTTGAATTCCGCTCCTTAGCGCATCCTCCTTAAGATTTTTATTAAGTAGAAAATCTGGCACAGATATTTTTATTGACAAAAATCAAAGCTCCTGGAAGTCTATAATATCAATTGATACCTTACTAATAAAGCACCAAACCGTACAATTTAGTTATTAATAAAACCAATAGCGTACCTTACCATTCTACGTAGGTAGCACCCCTGTCTACGTGAGGCCCGCTCACCGGGCGGTGAGTGGGCCGCAGGGTTGTCCGTCCTCCCGTCACGCGTAATTGGCGATCCGATATGAATACGGTGAATGCTTTCAATGATCATGAATTCTCTGATGTTTTTCAATGATTTTGTTTTTTATTTCAACGTGAGTAAGCTTGTCCTCAATGAGTGTTCGGCTATGTTGGGGTGATTACAAAGAATAAATTACGCAGGTTCGTATACTATAGCAATAAATAAACAGTATAATAAATAGCCAAGTACTCAAACATTGCTTCGTTGGTCTAGTTGACGGAGGTCCTGGATTCGATTCCCAGGTCGGGCAAAGTGTTTTTCCAACAGGAATTTCTCAGTAGCAGCCCGGAGTCTGGATGATTTTGCCCGGTTGGTGGCAATCGGCTCGGCCCCTATTACGTGGGACTCAAACATGACTACTTTTCACCAGTCATGTTTTTGTGAGTGTTACTATAGGTACACCTCTGCCGAACCCTTTCAGAATTACAGGCGTGATGTTATGTTATTGATACACGTTTTTGTCGTTTTAATACTTTGAATTGTTGATAATAATTTTGAAGTACGTTTTATGCATATACGTTACAGTTAAGTATTTCAAACAATTGTTCTGTCCATAATTCAGTCATCGAGCATTGTTCGCGCTTATTATTTCACTTAGAACTACTGTTGTTACAGTTTCAACTAACGTTTGTTTGACAAATATCATACGCATTGTTTTCTCTGCAAACGCGTGTGGGTGTAACATCCCTAAATGTATTTCGATCGGCCCACTCAACGTCGACAGCAAAATGTCTGCTAAAGGCTGCCGCAAACAGGCGCGACGCAACAGCGCAACGCGACTCTAGTAGAAAAATTCTTATGACAACTTCATGGAAATTTTTCTACAAAAGTCGCGTTTCAATGTCGCGTAGCACCTGTCTGCGAGAGCCTTAAAATGCATTGGCATCATAGTTTTTGATCGCAGCAGCTGTGAAAAGATTTTGTTCATTAACAAGGTTATGTGACAATTTTATCTCTGCTTGAAAGTGACGTCATGTTTAACTTATTTTTGCAATCGAATTAACTACGTAGCGTATCAGTTTCATTAATTTTTTTAATGGTTTTTAAAACAAAACTGCACCCGAATTGCGTTACACAATTTCAATCACATTCCGAGAGTTTTGAAGGATATTTCTAATCCATTGCTTCATGGTTTTAATAAATTCGTCTGCTCAACAACGTAAATAACGCAATGAACGTGGCTGAACTGTCAAAATGAAAGAAAATGTGTTCAATTATCATTTTATGTGTGTTTATTTTATTCGGGAAACTTACAGCTAACTTATACAGTATTCTTAAACGATATGCAATTGAAGACCATTTACAAGTTTTTACTGATAAACACTAGAATTAAAAAACGAGAAAAAGAAGGTCGCAGTTACCACGCTAATTCAACAGCTTCAATTAGCACCTTTACCTACATAATGAATTACCAACTACTTCTTTCACGGCGCGGCCGAAAATGACCTCATTAGACCCAGCAGGTATCTAAATATCCTTCCTCTAAGACCCCCAAAGACGCGGACAAAGGCTAGTACTGCAATATATTGCAAAATAACTCCCTTCAGTATCAGAAGCGTCGGCTATCAAAGCGTTTCCTGGGACCGGTGCGTGAGACGGTAGGAAGTACCACAGAATAGATAAATACAGAAGGTCGGCTCCAAACCACAAGCGCAAACGCACGCACACATAGACATGCTTTGCATACAGCGAGTGCAAGCGCACTCGCGACTGGCATATCTTTGAGTTCGCATAACGTACGTGTGTATGTGTGCGTGCGCCTGTTTTAACTCGTTGTATGAAGGCGACCTTCTGTACCTTTTTATTTTGTGGCCGAATGGTGTGATGCTGGGTCGGTGAACATATGGCCTGCATTGTAAGAGGCGGAAATACGGCTCAACGCATGGGGTGGTTCTGTATCACGTAAATGTCTTTGAGTAAGGAGTTATTTGATCAAAGTAACTATGGTTTTTGTAAAGGACTGGACAAATAATGGAACTGATATTACTGTATTTTTTTTTAAATCGTATGTTTTTGGGATACTAAGTTATTTCACCGACTGGCAAAAAAAAAAAACTGAACATTTGCTATAGGGATTTCTGAAAAGCCTATTTTCTACTTAGTCTACTTTTAAACAAAATTAAAGAAAGAAAATACATTTATTTAGCACAGACTACAAAGCACACAACATATACAAGTAAAAAAGAAAAATAAAACAAATGAAAAGTGTAAATTCAACCTGGTAAATGCTGAAATATGTATACGTACCTAATTTCATAACAATAACAAAGATTCTTCATCTCTCAGTTATCTTTATGCAAATGAGAGACCAATTCGATGACCTTTACGTCCCTTTGATCTACAACCCCTACCGTTACAAGTGTGTGGGCGGACTTAATGTGACCTTTTAAGTTTAAAAATATAACTGTTTTTGTTTCACAGATTTTGCCCCTTCTCTTATTGTTCTTAGTTAGGGTAAAATAAATAAAACACAGATCTGAGCCTAAAAGGTGACCCAATTTAAATTGTCCCTAAAATATCCACGTAGAAAATGTTTTCTGAGCGCTGTGTGAACACTTAATTTAACTTTTCGAGATTAAAAATGAAACGTAGTCTGTTTTTAATCCTTCGTAGAATGTTATTCTGGAGTCAGATTGAAGTGGGCGTACCGCGGCAGCGTCTTTAGGCCATTAAAGAAGTTATAATTTTTGTGATTTTATTATATTCTATTTCTTTTGACTTTTAACTATAGATTTGTAGACGTCCTGCTAAAAGTTTAGATCCAAGGAAATTCTAGTATCTCTTGCGTTAGTAGGTTTGTTTAATCATATAAGGGCTATCCTCTAATCTTTGTTTAGTATTACCTATATTTATAATTGAGCAAAATACAGTTTTGATTTAGAACAGGATCACTGAGAGCATAACCTAAAATAAAAAATGATAACTTCCAATTAGGCTTTTTTTTGGCTGGGAAATCATCAACTAACTTCTCCCGCTCTGGGCGCAGCGGGAGGGCGTGTCAGGCTTTTACTGACTAAAACCCACCCGTGTTCCTTCAGTTGCCTGTGCGCCAGTGCCACGGTAACTCTTTCGAACAATCCGCGACCCCGGCAGGCATCGGTCCTATCGGGCCCCGTCAATGGTGCTGACATCTCTTTGAGTCGCGCGTGGAACACAACGCATTCCAAGTAGGCTGAGTCTGCATCTTTTAGGCTCCAAAAGTTACAAAATACCCACCATTCACCTCTTTCTAGTGTTTATTTATGTTTTAAGTAACAAGATTTTTATTTCGAATACGAGGCTTTTGGCTACTTTTTATTAGTGGATGTATTTTGTAATTTTTTTTTTGTATTTTGCGTCTTTTTTGTGCAGAATAAACATTTTTTATTTCTTCCTTCTTTCTAGATTGGCTAGAAGAGCTCCAGGAAAACCACACCTTTATCATTTTATTTGAAAACGAACCTCATTAATATCACATAACGTTATGGGGAACCATTTCTATGAAAAATGAGCTGTTTGATTTAAGAGTTACGACATTTTGTATTCGCATCACGTACATTGCGCGCCGTGTGAGAAATGAAAGAACCTTTCACGTACATACGCGACGAGGTATAACGTATAATGACATTTCATCTTAACTTCGGATAATATTAATGTAGGACCTGAAACATTGGTATATTTATTTAAACTAGTACCTTTTATTTTGTAGGGTAAGATCGGTGGTCTTTCAGAAGTCTGAGGAACGGTTCTAAACCTCTTTCTAACGCGCGTCTTCGCAAATTAATTTGGGTTCGGTTTCCTGACACACTAAAACTCACACTATGCAGCCAAGCATATTGTAAGTTGGGGGATTACATCGCTAACAAAGATGCTTAGCTCAACGCTGGTCCTGCTCCACAGGGGCGCGTAAACTAATTGTACAAACTAACAGTATTTTGATTTAAAAGAGTGTCCGAGGATTTTCTTGCCCGTTCTTATCCATAGGTACCCACTATGCTTTGGAATAAGCAACTAGCTTCATCTTTCTTACTGACATTGGCAAGGGGTCGGCCCTTGCTAATTCAAAAGTGTCTTTAATTGGTTTATTTGAAATACATCCACTGAGTTTGAGTTTGACGAGCCATCTGAGACTGAATTCTCATACAAAATTATTTTGTCCACTTATAGGTACCTACAGGATGATTATTCAGTCACCACTGACTACCTGCATTATTGTCTCTCCTTCTCCCTTGAATCCATCCAAAGGTTGTCTGTAAAAGATCGCTTTTAGCGATAAGACCGCCCATTATGTCACCCTGTGTAAAATGTCTACATTTATATCTGTAATTTTTATTGTGTACAAAATAAAGAGTATTCTATTCTATTCTATTCTTAAGGGGGAGATTTAACCCATCCTACTGCACAACTTTCCTAATTAAATCCATATCCGATGAGGGTCTTTTATTCTTCTGATGAAGTCTCAATTAGATGAATAAGTATAAGAAATTATCACGGTTTCACAGGTACCTAGGTACAACATAATAACATTGTGCTTATAATTTAAGACTTTTATGTAAATAAATATAATACCTACAAATGGAAATATGGTCATATTATATTAAAAGAAAACTCACCAATTCCTAATACTGCGTAGGCAGGACGTACACGTCCAGTCAACACTTATTCTTTCGAGAATCAAACGCGTAACAGCTATACGTCACAATTGGTATTCATCATCTATTTTTACACGAATATTCAATGTTTACTACCGAAAAGAAAAACAGAACATTCCCATTACGTCTTGTGAATAGAAAAAAATATAGCAAATCTATTTACCATACCGAGTAACTCCCACGCAACTTCCACTCGAAGGAATTGCTCTGGATTCCTAGAAAAGCCTGTTTTGCGTTATATTTCGGTGAAGTACAAAAGTTAATACCGATTGTTGGGAATTAAGTGGCGGAATAATGGCAGATATTGAAATAAAAAAAACTGCTAGTAGTGGAATTATTTATGAAGGAGGTCGTTCAGGTAAGTACTACCATCTTTCTGCGGACAAGTAGCGGTTTGAAGGGTAATATTTTTCTTCATCGTGTCCAGCCCAATACTTCGCCACCTCTGCGGCATCGTCAGTTGCAGCGCAGAGGTCAATGCAAATGCTGCAATTTTTGGGGCCCAGAGGTCCATTTCAAAAATATTCAATGAACAGGTCTGGCTCCGCTCCGCGATTTTATTATAGTATCGAATAGATTAATGTACAAAACTTTAAACCTGACTTGGTTTTCGAACGTCAGTTTTGGGTAACCACTGAAAATCTGCGCTGTGCTATGGGTCCACCATAGCACAACATCGTGCTAAGTGGAAGCCTTCTCGTCACGGTCACAACGTGCAGCAGCCGACTATTTCTGTTTTGTGCTCCTGATCATTTAACTATTTTGTTAACATTGGAAGTGGGCTATAGCCTGGGCCAGCTCTACATCCATCCCCTGCTGGCCGTACCGTCGAGATAGCCCCACTTTGCGAGGTTGTAGTTGCAGTTGTGTCTTTCCACTTCGATAATGAGTGTAATAATGGGTATAGGTACAAGCACATAAGCTTGTTCATCGTGGCAATACATCTGCCATGTCTATTTTAAGAAAATATCTGAATGTTTTTCTTTAAATAACATACTTAACTCCAGCCATATTTCACAATCCAGTCCTGCAACAAACTAATTCAGCAAATTCCTAACAAAACTCCGAAGTACGTGTAAAAACTTAAAATATTCGGTTTTCTTTTCAGCAATTAAAATTCAGCCGTGTTTCAGGCCATTCGTGTTTCAAGAAAGTAGTCGGTCAAAAAAATCTTTCCTAACACGGAAGCCGTGTGGCTACATTTACTTTGTGTAATTTAAATTACTTGGCAACATTATATGTGGCTTTGGCATGACTTTTGCTAAGTGTATGAGAATTTTTGAAGGTTTTTGAGAAAGAAAGTTCAAGGGAATAAAAAAATATAAAAATCTTTACTGTTGATTGAATTTGCGGTTCCTTAATTGATAGTGTTTCTTGGTGTTTAACTTTGCTAAAAGTAATTTGTTAGAGTAGGCCCACGTGGCTGGTTAGATACTCTGATCTCAAAAGTTTTGGTAACATGGACAGCACAAGTGACCTATAATAATAATAATTTAATTTAATTTATTCAGACAACCATTGATCCATTCACTTTTAAATTACATTTATATTGTTAGTATGAACTTAAAAACTATGTTAGTACCTAATAACTAAGAGAGACTTAGTCCTCTGGGTGAGGCTCCACACCAGTGGGGTGTCCAACTTATTGCCTATGACCTTCAGGATGCTGTTACTGCTGCCACGCAATCTACTTAGCAGTGAAGCTGTCTTTTTGCGCCAGGTGGCATCAAAGCCGTCTGTGCGCGACTCAGCGAACATTGTTGACGCACTGCAGAAGCGTGGCAGATGTAACAGCGCCCTGTAGGCATTGTTAAACTGGATAAACTATCTACTCAAAAATACAGGCAGTTTTAGTATCTACTGAACTTTAAAAACTTATTTAGGTATATACGTCATAATAATATACTATGTTGTGCTTGTACGGGAGATGGCGACCGATGAATGGACAGCATCCATATATCTGTGTTAACCTTTTGCCTGGGTCATAGAAGGGGTAAATTTATACTTTCAGAGCTTTATTTATACCATTACGTATATTTTAGGTTGTTGAAAACTTTAATACCTACTTAGAAATAAATAAATCCCATTTATGCAGTAACTTCTGCTAGTTTGATTTCAATTATTTTCGGTATCAATGTTAAAAGAGTAAGCAAATATTTTCTTCAACTTTCCCGCTTTTTTCTTATGTAAACACTTACTACGCCTACTATTTACAAAACAAATTTATTATTATATTTTCATAATAACTTAGAAAACAACTTTATTTTAATACTAAAAACATTAATAACTGAAACATATTGCGTTCAACACTGCGTCTACTGAAAAATGGATTTTCAGCTTTACTTTCAGAGTACAATTTCCAATAGCACGTGACTTTTTCTAACGCATAAATATTTCAAAGAACTTTCAACTTTAATGAGTTACCTTCAAAGTAGAATTTAGAGTGACGTTGGTTTTTTTTTCGCTAAGTTGATTTCGTGATCGTATGTTATGATTTATGCAAGAGGTCGATAGGTGAATGCCTTTTAAAGGGTATTTGTTTTAGAAATATTGTTTTAAATAACTTAGAACTTGCATTGTCAGGCCTTGTGGCTAAGTATTAACAGCCGCACGTGTCGATCGATCAAGTTAAGCTGCACTTGTCGCGGTTGGTCCGTGGATGGGTGACCATCTTCACATACCAAGAACCCTCCGTGCCTTGGAAAGCGCGTTAAACCGTTGGTGCCGGCTGCCATTCATCTTTGACAGTCGTTATGGGTCGTCAGAAGCTCGAACGTCGGACAACCAGTCTCACCAAGGGGTATCGTATTACCTGTAACTGGGTTGAGGAGGTCAGATAGGCAGTCACTCCATGTACAATACTGGTAATCAGCTGCATCCGGTTAGACTGGAAGCTGACCACAACATAGTTGGGAGAAGGCCAGCAGATGATGATGCTTTGTTACTACGAATAAGCAGAGTTGTCTATATCACGAACTTGTAGCCAATTGTTATCTGGAACGAAACACGATAAATGAAAGAATAGAATAGAATACTCTTTATTATGTACACCATAAAAATTACAGATATAAATGTAGACATTTTACACAGGGTGACACAATGGGCGGTCTTATCACTAAAAGCGATCTTTTACAGACAACCTTTGGATGGATTCAAGGGAGAAGGAAAGATGAAAGGAGGAAAGTTATTCTCACAAATGAGTGGCAATTATTAGGTATAGTAGTGTTCGTCCATGACTTACTCGTATTTATGATAATATTATAAATTTGGAAGTAATTATATCTGTATGTTACCTTTTCACGCCTAAACCACTGAACGGATTTCGATAAAATTTGGCAAGGACATAGATGGCATCTTGGGGAAGGACATAAACTACCTTTTGTCCGAGTAGCACATACGTGACGTGTAAAAGTGTTTGTAAAAACCTACTTACAGAAATAAAATCAGTTATCATTTATAAAATCATTTAGCACATTCCCGTGAGATAATTTCCGACGTCCACGCGAGCGAAGCTGCGGGTAAAAGCTAGTTAATTTATAATATTTCTGAATTTAGTTTTAACTAATTATTGCCCGCGACTTCTTCTGCGATCCAGGATGAAAATAAGCCTATTTCCTTACCCAGGACATGGTCTATCTGTGTGCCAAATTTCATCCAAATCCGTTTAGTAGTTTTTGCGTGAAAGAACCAAAACCATCGCTTTAGAGATATTAAAAATTTGGTTTATCTTCTCAACTCATATTAACACTAGCTATGATAACCTGAAATGGTTCTAATTTGTGACTAGCTGGTGCAACTTGCTCGATTTGTTATTCAGATTTATACTAATCGTAGTTTCACGTAGAACTTGGCTTGAACTGGTTCAGGATAATAAAGATGCAGTGGCAGGAAACTGACGGATTATATTCTTGGTAGATAAGCTTTGATAAATGACAAATACGAGTAATAAGCAGGCACTTGCAATCGATGAATCAAGAACAGAAAAATGAAACAAAAAAATGAAACAAAAATTATGAGAAAAACAAAAGAAAGATAGAATAATATAATATTAAATTCTTGTAAATAAAACTTAAAACCACCATGTTGTTTTTTGACTAAGAGTTTTACTTAAGAGGCTTACAACAGCTAAAGCGCGGTCACTGTCAGACTGCATAGAAAAGAAAGAGAAGCGCGATGACACAACGCTGGTAATTTATTGCAAAATACGAAGCAATTATCTATTTACAAAAATCTATTGATGGGATTAAAAAAATAAAACACTATTACGTTAGTATGTTGCTTGTAGAATAATCTGACAAAAAATCAGAATGATTTAATGCATAGTAGTATGTTTTTTAAATCGTTATAAGAAATTTTTAGAGGTATCTTCGTGATTTTTTTCTATCGTATCAAATTAGTTGTATTATGTTTTCAACACACTATCTAATTAGCAAATATCCTGAAGAATAACATCTATTTTTCTGATTTTGTTTAGGCAGTGGATCATATACTTTTAGTCATTATAAAATTTACATTTACGTCCTGTAGTCCCCTTAACAACAGCAAATGATACATCACAACAATAAAAGGAACTACACATACTACTAATATAGAATTGATAACATCACGCCGGTAATTCCCGAAGTGGTAAGCAGACATTAACCTGTAGCACGTCACAGCCGCGTATGTACGCTGGATTGAAGATGTTGGGGTCACCAGTATAGAGGTATGAGGAACAGGGTGTAAAGTTCACTCATACTCTATGGAAAAGGGAGGATCCTCCGACCAGACGGGTGTTGTGTCTGGTGGGCAACTGCCAGACGATTGATGTCGGGATGTTATATATATGCTAGTTGCGCGGTAAACTCTGCTTGCGCGATGCAGGATTTTGCGTGAGGTCAATGTGACGTGTAGCTCGCATGTGGCGTTTTTGTAGATGCCGCTACAATGTAACTAGATTTGATCACCACAGACGCTTGCAGATTTTGTTAGAAACATGCATAGTTACTTAAAACACAGTCTTCTACCTTATGGTAGGTACATAGTTCTTAAACTATTTCCACAAAATGACGCTCCCCACTTACCAAGTTTGTCTTCAATTTGCCTGGATTTAAACTTAAATTCCATCTCCCCAATACACGAATCCGCAATCTCTATTACCGCTTTACTTAGTAAACTTTAGATCTTTGTTATGACCGAAGGGGGGGGCGTGGAGATGAATAACGCAACCGATACGTACAAGCTCATTTATTGGACTGACGCAGCAGTCATTAACTTAAACTAAGTCGCAGGTCTACCCTACTTATTTAATAATCGAATATAAGTAGGTACCCACATAACATCCCTCCACCTCTAATCAGAAAAACTTCTTATAATCTACCAAAGTTCTATTTCGTTTCGACCGAGTGTCTGGATCAGGCTCTATGGAGGGAGCTGCCGAAATCTTTTCATTTTCAGCGGAATGGTCGCCGTGAAGAAGCACCGACGCAGGCGTCTCAGACTCAACTGGCAGTTCTTCTGCAGAGACTTCTGGAGGTAGCTGCCCGGAGCTCGTCGGATGTGATGGCATTACAAATGCGGGAATGATCTGTTCGCATGACTCATCTTCCCTCCCTCTATATTTGAGCAACTGGTTAGCGTGTCTTTTGACAGTTTGATCCGTTTCACTCAGTTGTACTAAATACACTGTTTTGCCAACATTTTCAATAATAATACCACGTGACCAATATTGTTTTTGTTGTTTATAAAGTTTCACTAAGACTTGGTCACCCACACTGAACGAAACTTTACGGTTACCACGATAACTGTCAATCTGCGAACACTGTTTGACTTTAACAACTGTGTCGAGTGCTGCGTTGGATGGCGTCGTGGTGGTCGGAGTCAAAAGATCCAATCTACATCTCAACTTATGACCGAACAAAACTTCAGCGGGTGATCTGTTTGTGGTCGAATGTTTGGAATTCCTATAACTAAGCAAGAATTCTGATATTTTAATATTTAAATCTCTTAAACATGAACCTGATAACAAGTTTGATTTTATTGCTTTTTTAATAATCTTAACATAGCTCTCCGCTTGTCCATTGCTAGCCGGATTGTATGTTGGTGAAGTTAAATGAGTGATATTATTCCGAGTACAAAATTGTTTAAATTCATGCGATACAAACGAAGTGCCGTTATCTGAGCAAATCGTATGAAATAACCCAAATCGTGACATTACTTCGCATAGTTTTTCTATTACTACTCGCGAAGTACCACCCGATGAAACATCAAATACTTCTACCCATTTTGAATACGCGTCGACTATAATTAAGAATGTTTTGCCGCTAATCGGACCTAAAAAATCTATATGTACACGATGCCACGGCTGCGCAGGGAAAGGCCATGGTGTAAGCGGGGTGCGCGGGGGCGCGGCGCGCTGCGATGCACACACGGCGCACGCGCCTATGTGCTGCTCAATGGCGACAGACATACCCGGCCACCAAAATCTATTGCGTGCCTCTTCTTTGACTTTTGTGATTCCTAAGTGACCTGAGTGTAACTCGTTTAACACTTTGTATCGCAGACTTCTAGGAATCACTAACCTGTGACCCCTCATTAGACAACCATTTTCAACCGATAATTCCAACCGGTGGCTATAATAATCCTTAATTGAAGTTTCTTTAATGTTATTTGGCCAACCATTTGTCAAATAGTCGATGACGGTTGTTATAACCTTATCTAGCTTAATTGCATCCTTGATATCCGTCAGCGACAAAAACTTTTCACCTTCGTAAACAAAACGCACATAACTGGATTTATCGACTAATGACTCTTCATGTACCGAGTGTGTGTCGGTCGTTTTTAAATCTTCTGCTACCGATCGACTTAGAAAATCTGCACAATTATGAACACTGCTTACATATTCTATATTATAATTGTATGCGGACAGAAAAATAGCATAACGCTGTAAACGATTAGCTGATATCTCGGGAATACCCTTGTCCGGATTAAAAATTGTAACTAAAGGTTTATGGTCAGTTCTTAAAATAAAAGGTTTGATTCGACCATATAAGTATTGATGGAATTTTCTTATTCCAAATATTATAGCAGTAGCTTCTTTTTGTATTTGGCTGTAGCGTTTTTCTGCAGCACTAAGTGAACGGGACATATACGAGATAGGTTTTTCTATACCGCGTTCGACCTGTGATAAAACGGCGCCTAACCCGCTCGGTGACGCATCGACCGTTACAATTAACAAAGCTTCCGGATTAAAATGCGCTAAGGTGGTTTCAGAAACTAATTCATGCTTAATGAACGACACTGCTTCGTCGTGTTTCTTGGTCCATGACCATGACTCATTTTTTTTTAGTAAATCATGCAATGGACTTAAAATTGATGAAGCATTTTTAATAAAATTTCGGTAATAGTTAACCATACCTAAGAATGATTTTAATTCTGATGTATTGGTAGGTATTTGACTTTGCAGTATAGCTTTAATTTTCTCCGGTGATTTATGTATACCATTACGGTCAATGACAAACCCCAGGTAAGAAACAGATTCTTGAAAAAATGTGCATTTTTGTATGTTTAATACTAGGCCCGCTTCCTGTAACCTACGGAAAACTTCGTTCAACCTACTCATCATCTGATCTTTGTCCGCCCCGCAAACTAAAATATCATCGAGAAATAAAAGAGTACCATCTAGTCCTGATAGAAGCGCTTCCATGTTACGCTGAAAAATGGCTGGCGCACTAGCCAGACCAAACACTAAACGAGTGAACTTATATAACCCTTTGTGTGTGTTTATGCAAGTGAGCATTTGTGACTTCTCATTCAGACATAACTGATTATAAGCATGCGAAAGGTCCAATTTACTAAAATACTTACCGCCATGTAGTTTTGTAAACAGGTCGTCATACCTAGGTAATGGATATTTATCGACAAGTAACTGCTTATTGATAGTCACGGAGTAGTCGGCACAGAGGCGTATAGAACCATCTCGCTTTAAAACAGGCACTACTGGACTTGCATACTCCGCGTATTTCACTGGTACTAACACACCTAAACCTACAAGACGGTTAAGTTCTTTTTCAACGCTTTCCCGAAGAGCAAAAGGTAACGGTCTAGCTTTGAAAAAAATCGGTTTTGCGTCTGGTTTTAATGGTAAATCTACCTTGACGCCCTTAAAACAACCTAATTTACTTCCGAACAACTGTGGGTATTTAGAAGAATTTCCTGATAAAAAATCGTTACAGTTATTCACAGAACATATTTGTAAGTTAAAACGAGAAAAGAAATCTCTGCCTAACAAGGGTGGTCCTCCTTTCCGTACAACATATACTCCTATTGGGAATGATTTGTTGTTATAAGTGAACATGAGTTTTATTTTACCCACAATTTGTAACTTATCGCCGTTGTAACTATGCAAAATAACATCACTGATTTCCAATTTTATGTTTACAAAGTATTTAAGATACATTTGCTCAGAAATAACGGTAACTGGTGAACCCGTATCTATTTCAAAAGTTAGCTTGATTTCATTCACACAAACAGATTCCCGCATCGGTTCACCGCGAATGGTGCGGATATTATAGCAGACATGCTTACCATCATCGTCTTCATCCCCACAGCACTCGACATAATGCTGTTTATTAACGGTTTGTTTACACATTCGCTTAAGGTGTCCTTGAACGCCGCACTTTTTGCACTTATACCGCACAAACCGACACGTTGATGCCTGATGGCCTGCGTAGCCGCAGGCTGTGCAGCCGCCGCCGCCCGCGCCGCCGCCCTTTCGAGCGTGCTCGTAGATAGCTGTGGGTGTTGCTGCCCCATGCCCGCGCCGCTGCGCGCTTCTGCCGCGTGCTGTGCCAAACTGTGTTGCCGTGTCCAGCTTCATCACTTGAAGTGTTGTAGCCATGTCCGCTTGCCGAATTGTTTCTTGTGCTCCCATTCGTGCACTGCGAACGCCTTCAGCGATTTCCAATGCCTTGCTAAGCGTCAATTCCGACATCGCCTTGGTAAATAATTTATCTCTCTCTGGTCCTGGTGCCATGCCCAGCACAAAACGGTCGCGAAGTTGCTCATCAAGAATTGACGCCACGAACCCGCAGTGTAACGCCAAACCACGTACTCGTGCCGCCCACTCTGGCAATCCTTCGCCGACATGTTGCGTGGCACTGTGGAATTTGAATCTTTCCGCGAACGTACACTTCTTTAGCTTGAAATGTCCATCCAATAAAGCAACTACTTCATCATAGCTCAAGATACCGACCTGCCGCGGTAAAGCCAAATCACGAATCAATTTGTAACTTGATTCCGAGCAGTTGCTCAGCAGAATAGCTCGACGTTTAGTACCGGCTTTATCCACATCTACCCCAATTTCGTTTGCAAGAAACCACTGTTCGAGTCGTTCTTTGTACAATTGCCATTCTTGATGTTCATGGTTAAACACTGTTAATGAGCCGACCGAAACCGTAGCAGATACTTTTGCCATATTACTATTACGATATTACGCGTAACTTGTATCCCATCCTCGTCGCCAACTGTTATGACCGAAGGGGGGGGCGTGGAGATGAATAACGCAACCGATACGTACAAGCTCATTTATTGGACTGACGCAGCAGTCATTAACTTAAACTAAGTCGCAGGTCTACCCTACTTATTTAATAATCGAATATAAGTAGGTACCCACATAACAATCTTTTACATAGGTTTAGCTATTCGGAATAATCTGGATGTCTGGACGTTCGAATAACTTCTTATTCGAGTTATTCGAGTTCCCAGACACGATTAAATCCCTAAGAATCGCACTCAACCGTTGCTAGTTCGTTCAGTGAACTTAAAAGGAATGTTGTTCCGATTTAGTTCCTTTGAACGAGAGTTGGTAATAAAATTGAATTCATTCTTTATTCATCGTGAATGAATGTAGTGGTGATTGAATGGGATTGAGGAATGAATGATTGATTATATAGTGCGGTAGAGGGAACAGTTATTGTTTTATGTTGTATCACTTTATCAATTAATCTTTGACGAGTTGTGCTGTATGAGCTTTTTTTTTTGAATGAATATTACACTGTTTTTTGCAGTAAAAAAATATCTGCCGTATTTTATAAAAGTTAAGGCGATAGAAAGTGTAAAATTAATAGTGATACTGAATTTCGCCCTGGCGATGCTGTATCGATAATATCCACATTTTTTCACTAAATTCCGTGGATTTCTCTTCTTTTCTGAATAAAACTCTGTAATTCACATTTTGTATTCGAGTTTACCAATTAGCGTTGTGACGAAAAAGGTTAGGCCAGTCTTTCGGCTTTTGAGTGTTTATTTCGGGTACAAAGGGCATCCGAAAGCGTACAAAAATCCTGAACTGCCCACCCGAAAACTAAGGTTATCTCTGTCGAGTTTCAGAATTGTACGAGGTCAAGATTCTGAAATAAAAAAGATATAATATTCTAGCTTCTACCTACGACTTCGTCCGCGTTAAATTAAAATATATCCTGTCGGAAATGCTGTAGCTTACTGAATGAATTTTCATAATCGGGTCAGCAGTTCAGAATATTACCCACTAATACATACCTCTTTATAATATTAATACAGGGTTACTTTTCAAAGACTTGCCAAATTTTCAGAGATGATTGAGAATCGATAATATCTTCGATATATTATCTTTTTTTTTACTAACTGTAACCCTGTATAAGCATAGATTGACGTCATTTTCTAAGTTCTTGTCCAATGGCTATCACAAGTACCTAATATTGTGTTGCAAGGTCATGGTTTCTATTCTGGCCGCTTGAAATTAATGTTATAATTCTAACATACAAATTACATAATGGTAGCCTTTGCTAACGCGAGCTTTTAGTCCAGTTAGTGGCCTCAACCACGCGATGTTACGTCGAAAAAAAGTAAAGTCTAGTACTGAATGTAATGCTGCAGGTTACTGAAAATAAAGCGCTGACTCTCGGGTTTTAAAGAGTTTTGTTAAACTGATTTGGGATAAAAATAAGTCGGGATGTGTTATGGGACACCAGATTGGAACGAATTCGCTGTATATTATATACTAGCGGATATCCGGCGTGTGTTACTACGCTAAAAAAAGAAACACATTAATGCATTGTTTTAGTGGTTTAAAACCATCTTCGCGTGCCTTTCTAATGAAACCGGTTTGGGGCACATTGGTTGGATGATTTCAAAGTCTATAATGGACGTAGGTAAAAATAATTTTTGTGTTTTATAAAGATAAAATATAAAGATAAAGATAATTTTATTTGTCAAAACATGCGTATACATGCTAATTAAGCATGCAGGATGTGTCAATATTAATATTTGGTACGTACATTTTTCACCCGTAAGGCGTACGAATTTACAAAATTTACAAAAAATAAAATACATTTCTAAATTACAAAATAAAAACTAAATTACTAAAGGCACTTCAATCATAATCATAAATAATAATCATTGATAAGTCAGTAAAATAAATTCATCATAAAATGTCACAAAAACTAAGAAATAATAAAATAAAAAAGTCAGATAATGTCATTCACAAAGTCATATATATTATAATAACACTTGTCTGTTAATAAATCTCGTTTTTTTTTTAAAACAAATTTACCGGCAATGCTTAATATGACTGTGGTATTTTATTATAAATTTTAGGAGCCATATAATATATACATAGAAAAACAGAGCCATTATAATATGGTCTCAAGTTTCAAGTGTCACAAGTTATTGTTTTTTAATACAGAGCCATCGATTATAGTTTTTAGCAAAACGCTTGACAATTGAAACTAACTTTTTCGGGCATAACACTTTTTCGTTACGTGACGATTTCGCCAGTTTACCCCTACCGCAATCCGCGTTAAAGAACTTCGTTCCAAAAAAATTAAGAATTTCTGTACGGATTAGTGATAAATCTGATGTGTCGGTATCGGTACATGTAAATAAACCAGCACCCTAATTACGTAACACACTGTCTATCACAATCTGAATCATTTTGAAGCCTATTGCTAATCCATTGCTTCATATGTTCGAAAAATGTGTCTCCTCAACAACGTAAATAACGCAATGAATGTTGTTGAACTGTCAAAATGAAACCCATTTCTACTGTTAGTGTGTTACGTAATTACCCCGCTGTTGTCACTTGGAACCGGAGTTTCATTAGTCGTTTCCCATTAAATATATCCTATGATACTTGGCAATACTGGAGCATCCCGTTCGTGAAAGAATTTTCGGAACCGGATCAGTAGTACCGAAGTACCCCTACATAAAAACTCTCAAATTTTACCTCTTTATAATATTAGTATAGTATAGGTAAAATTTAGCTTTTGAAGGAGCACAATTATGTAACAAAATACCCTCATGTATAAAAGGGTTGCGCTCATTCAATGCACTCAAAACTCAATCGGCTGCGTACTTAATCACAAATAACACCCGTCCTAAAAGTTGTATGCATTGGATGCATTGTGTCCTTCTTTCTTATATCTATGACTGAATCATAATTGCTACCGTGACGTCTGTGACGAACTTTATATTTATATAATTTATTTTAAGCATTGTTCTCATATCATGTGTCTTTTTTGGATCTTTAAACCTAAATACAAGTATGTAATTCCATGGCTTTTTCACAACACATCATCATAATCAGCTTATAATGTTCCCACTGCTGGGACACAGGCCTCTTCTCTTCGAGAAGGAGTGGGCTGTAATCCACCACGCGGGCCCAGTGCGGGTTGGAAGATGTCACATGTCTTTGAATTTTTTTTCTAGGACATGCCGGTTTCTTCACGATATTTTCCTTCACCGTTTTCAAAGCAGTGGTGGTGAAATTATTTATACAAAGTGCCTGGCTGGGTTCGAACCCACGCCCTAAGCCTTGTAAGTCGGGGCCGTTACTACTGGGCCGTCACTGCTCTGACGTCTTTCACAAGTCTTCTTATTTGATTGGAAATTTAGTCAGCGCCATTTTCAGCTACCACCAGGTACCTCTTTCTGCAAGGCTTCTTGTTTGTATTGAATGGAAGTCATAATTAGAAAAAAAATCTTTATGTCGGTAAAACAAATTAAGAGAACAGTTTTTCATATTTTACTAAACCGTTTATCATGATAGTTATTTTTAAAGATTCTGCTCCATTTTACTTTGAAAAAGAAAAAGATAGAAATAAAAGAAAGTTATTTTCGCTAATTAATTCAAACATAAAGCAGTCCAACGCTAGTTAAAAGATTATTGTAATCAAAAAACTGAAATGATTCGCAAATTAAGCTTTACGAAACCGATTTGTACTATCGCTGGTAAACTAACTGATATTTTAAGAAAATTGCGTGTAAATTGGGTTCACCTCTAACGAGCAGATTATGCAGTAATTATGTTTAGATCTAGACTCAGCTTAGACGCGCTGGTCTAGACGCTAGATCTTAATATGTCGGGATAGCTAGTTCAGCAGTTAGTGTGCGGCTATGAAATCAGCGTGTACCTAAGCCGTTTTTAAAACATTAAAGCAGAACGAGAACTCTTTACCCTCTTTTACTAATTCTCTTTTTTCTCCGAACATTGAACAGATTGTGAACCCTGTCGGTAAGTGTAGGTTCGTTCATAATTTTACGGTTTAACATGGATAGATTATGAATTATCGAAAATTAATACGTTATATTGTAAGCAGTATGGTACAGTCAATATACCATTTACATCATATCATGCAATCTCGTGAGACCCTAACTTATATTATACAATTATCAAAAAAATAAAAAAACGTTTTTATTTCAGGAATACACCCATATTAAAGCAAGTAAACTTTTTTTCTTTGTTACGTTTTCACGCCTAAACCACTGAACCGATCATCATGAAATTTTGCACATACGTTGTCAGGGGTACAGAAAAGGACTTAGGGTAGGTACTTTATCCAGAAAAAAAGTACTGTTCCTGAGGGATAGAACAATAACTTTCGACGGTCACGATTGCTTTAGGTCGATAGATGGCGCTACGTGTCTTTCGAATCATGATTTAATTACATTATTAGAAATGTCTCATTTATTATAATTAGTTGTGTGTTAAGAGTAATTAAAAAATATATAAGTAATACATTTTTGTGAGTCTAGAGTGAACTCCAACACCGTTTGACAGAACACCATGAATATTGGCACATAGATACCTAAGTTTTTTATGTATTTTCAAAGGAGAAGGATTTACAGGATTTTTTCGACCTCCACGGGGGCGATGCCGCGGGCAAAAGCTAGTAAATTATAAACACACGGTGTTCACAATCATACGGTCATATATATTTATTTATTTTATTGATAATTTTTTTTATTTCTATAAGTAGGTTTTGTACAAACACTTTTACATGTCAATCATATTTTAAAAACTAGATGAGGTCGGCGTTTCCTATCTGACTACTCCGAGAAGAAAGGCCGAAACAAACTCAGAGGTCACAGTCTCTTTTAAAGTCCAGACATAATCTTTATCAGAACGTGTGAAGATATTATTTATGTACATAGTCACATAGGGAAAATACATTTTGAATGAAAGAAAGAAAGAAAGAAAATATTTTATTTGGGACCCGCACAGGAAATACAAATAGTAAAAATAAAAAAGGAGCATTTAAAACTAACAAAATTTGCGAACAAAGGTCCTGCATATTTCTTGAGATTTTTTTTCCAGCAGACCTGTGAAAGGAGAAATTTAGACAATAGGATACGTGAATAAGAATACCTCTAGTAATTTATTGTTATCTCTACGCTAATTTCGAGGCCTATTTTATAGCCAGCCCAGTTAATCTTGTTAACTGGTTAGACGCTAAGTTTAATCTGATAATAGGCAGACACCAGCATTAACTATAGTTTCCTGGGGTTTTGCCCAGAAAGCACTATTGGACTAATACTGGATGCTCAGCTGTGGGCTTGATTGGTGGGAAAATATAGATTCGGAAGAGGTGAATGAACGAATTTTAAATTGGGCTAAGGCAAAAGATTGGTAATCTATTACACACGCATACATAAACTCACGCCTTCTTCCCAGGGGTGTAGGCAGAAACTATAGAACGCCACCTGCTATGATCCTTATATACTCTTTTTGCTTCATTATCTATTACAAGGTTTTCGAGACCATCATTTATTTAAGTATATTGGTTGAAGGAATGTCCGGAAAAGCTCTTATCAAAAATCCATCTGCCTAGCTTTTTACCAATTATGTCGGAGTCGGCTTCCAGTCTAACCGGATGTAGCTTAATACCAGTATTTTACATGGAGCGACGGGCTATCTGACCGCCACAACCCAGTTACTGGGTATTACGATATGTACCACTTGATAAGACTGAAAATAAAAAATCACGTGTGGCACTCGGAGACTGCCGCGGTAAAGCTATTGCATAGCATTTTTTATCAACTTATGCAATCTGCTTTTGTATTCGTCCGATTTTGGAGCAGCTCGTCTCGATCCGTGCGAGCTTCGTACAGTCGTACCATATACATACACGTTAAGCGAACGCTCGGCCGAGCTACATGGTAGGCGGAGTGGGGGGTGTTAGGTTTTATTTTCGTTACGGAATTTCTTGATTCGGTCGCCGCGCTCAAAGCCCGCGATAAAAGCTATGCAATAGCTTAAAAGCGGAATAGCTCTTGTAATGAAGATAAAATATTTACTTAAACTTCAATAATTATGAATCTCGGATGTCTCGGTCATAAAATTTTGTCGACAGCGACCAAATGATTACAATGGAGTTCCCTAAACAAACTTTCAGCTAAAATATAAATTAGACACACCAAAGATACGTTTTACTGTCCACACATTAAATGAAAACCCAGCACACGTTCAGCACAAACCTTTAAATAATTGTCACGATTAAACCGAGTTAATTACTTCCTTTATGACCCAACATACAAGTGACGGTACGGAATTATAATAAGTAAGCATAAATAGGTAATTTTAAGCATAATCAAATAGAAGTACCCTAAAGCTGTGGACATACTGACCGCGAATTGCGGTCTGCGCAAGTCAGCGGATCAGAAAACCCTAAGTAAACACAAAGGTACTTTCATAATTTGTTATGAATTTACGTAACGTTAAATTAACGTGTTTTTACCGAAACACACCTTGGCTACCGAGCTGATTTTCTTCAAACTCGATACGAAATAATTATGTCGATAGAGTTGTTCATCAATTCGCATATTTTTTTATAGGTTACAACATTATAATTTCTTTACAAATATGATGAGTTGGGGACGCGATAAATGATAAATGATTTTATTTCTGTAAGTAGGTTTGTACAAACACTTTTACACGTCAATAATTTTTTTTTAACTTGATGAGGGCGGCGTTTCCTATCTGACTACTCTGAGAAGAAAGGCCGAATAAATTCAGAGTTCATAGTCTCTTTTAAAGTCCAGACATAATCTTGGTCAGATCATGTGAAGACTATGGAGATTTGTGTCTGAAATGGTCTTTTGAGGAAAGAACCATACAGATTGAGTGGACCTGTCCAGTCATAGCACGCATTTGTCAGTAATCGTGCAGCTCAACTCAGCCAATAGATAATTAGGGTATTTTCATAGAAGTTCATTTTGAAGGTGTCTTACGCTTTCGCAACGAACACGCCAGCAACTCGCGTTCAGTGTGGCAAAGGGTTGAAAACTGGTTAAAAGGACCTGTAATGTTGAATTTATAATGCCTATTCCGCATCCCTAATTTTGTTACAATGTTCAACGCTAGTATTTTTGGTTATTAACGGGTCTCCCTACCTTCATAATGTACTTGAATTAAGTATTTGTTTGAAAATCCTAGTACCTACATCTTGAAATGTTTCGTCGATTTATAAATGATAAATGATAAATGATAAATGATAAATGATTTTATTTCTGTAAGTAGGTTTGAACAAACACTTTTACACGTCAATCATATTTTAAAAACTAGATGAGGTCGGCGTTTCCTATCTGACTACTCTGAGAAGAAAGGCCGAAACAAACTCAGAGGTCACAGTCTCTTTTAAAGTCCAGACATAATCTTGGTCAGATTATGTGAAGACCATGTAGATTTGTGTCTGAGATGGTCTTTTGAGGAAAAACCACACAGATTGAGTGGACCTGTCCAGACAGTGCACGCATTTGTCAGTAATCGTGTAGCTCATAGCCTGGCAGGTTTTCTTATCAAAAGCTTGACATAGGTACCTAACCTACCTAGTAGAACTCTTTATAGTCGAAGAGCTTCTACTACTTGCTCTTCGGCTCTTCTCCACAGGAAACGACCAATTGAAACCGAGCACCTAGCTTCTGATGTTTACTAAGTGCCCATGCAGGTTTATCTATACTAATATTAAGAAGCGTTTGTATGTAGGGGGTAATCTCTGACACTACCGATCGGATTTGTTTTTTTTTGCATTTGGTAGCCCAATTCTTGAGAAAGGCTATAGGCTATTTAACATAACGCTATCACCCTTAGGAGCCGAGTAAAAATAAAACAAAAAACAGAAAGAACGCTAAGCGAAAACGAAGTGATAGCGCGAGCTGGTGATGCGATGCGACGGGGAGGGTCAAGGGAACAAGATTTTTTACGCGGACGAAGTTGCGGACCGAAGCTAGTGTGAAATAAATATTTTTTATTTTTTTATTTTTGTTTTTTTTTTTTAAATGTTGCTCCACACTAGGAATTTCTCCTGTATTGTGGGTGCGTTTACAAACATTTAAACTCACATACGCAAACAGCCAGACCCGGAAAAAATTTTAATTTTGATTTTGAACTCCTGAAAATATTGTCCAGGGATGTACTAGGCTAGCATTATACATATCACTAAGTAACATTGTTGTGTTAGATTAGAATGGTATAGGGTGCCCAAGAAATAACAAGCACTTGAGGCATTTGACTGTATCTTTGGATGGCGGTCAAAAATTTTACGAAAATATGTTACGTTCTAGGTGAATCTCATCTTTGGGCGTTGGGTACACACGACAATGTAAAATCAAGTTATAGTTTACATACAATAAGAGGTTAGCTTGTACAGGAAATGTATAGCTTGATAATTCACTCCCCGACACCTGAACCGAGCCAACGTGTATATTTTCGTTTGAAGGTCTCTATCTCTTTAAATAATAGTAGTACAAAGAAGAAAAAAACGTGGTTTTGAAGCCAGTCACTCATTATCATTTCCGTTTGTCATTGTACACACGGCTGCATATCAAGCTATATATTTCCAGTATAAGCTTTTCATTGTACGGAAATTCTATACAACGCGATATCAGCTTATACTGGAAATGTATAGCTAGATACGTACGAGTAGCCGTGTGTACCAAATTTGAAATCGGAATACTAAAAAAGAAAACAGTTTAATAGGGAACATTACGCAAAACTCTGCGTAGGGGGCGACACTAGCACAAACTGTAAACAACCCGTCACGATACATCATGTCATATTTATTAGTAACAAATAATTAGTGAAAACGTGTAAATTCTAATAGTTTTATTATTATTCATGTATTAAAGACCTGTAGTGTGATATTATGGCATTCTACGGACATTTAAAATTCTATTTACGGTTTGTGCTAGTGCTGCACTCTGGCGGCAAAACATTGCAGTAATACACCCTATTGCAATAAGTCGTTTTTTCGCGTTTCTCAGGGGCAAAATTAGCGTGGAATTTTTGAAGAAAACTATGGTTTACACAGGAAAAAACGTTTATTTAGTAACTTGTGTTACCTCCAAGAGCATTTAGGATGGCCATCATGCGCCGAACTACATGATGGCCATGGAATTAATTAATGCCACTATGATGTGCTGTGGAATGTTCTCCCATGCTTCCAAGATGACAGTTATCAACTCCTACAAAGTTGCTGGAGCTGTTTGGTTAGTTCGAACACGCTTCTTCAGCTCATCTCATAAGTGCTCTTTTGGATTCATATCAGGGCTTCTTGCTGGCCATTCCATTACTGCGACACTAACGACATGCAGGTATTCTCGAACAATTCTTGCAGTGAGCGCCCTGTATTATCATCATAAAAATGAAATCCTGGCTCACAAACTCTGCATATAGCATCACTTGAGCCTATGGGTATTGATGAGTATATCGGTCGCTATTTAGTGGCGGTAACAGTGGTCAGGCCCGGCAGTCTCGACATTAGATAGCGACAAAAATCTGTCGCTAAGTCGTATCGATGTTAAATTCCTTCAATAGATTTTCAATCTTATGCTTTGGAAATAAAGTTAAAAATGTATTAAAGGTATTTGACATCGATAAGACTTAGCGACAGATTTTTGTCGCTATCTAATGTCAAGACTGCCGGCCCTGGTCACAACTTCAAGGCCAGTTTTTCCTTCGGTGGAAATTTCGCCCCAGGCTGTCCATGATCCACCGCCTTAACTCACCTTCTCTTCAACGCAACATGGCTGAAAACGTTCTCCCTGTCTTCGGTAGTCTTTCCTACGTCAATCATTTATGGCAATACATCATAATCTTGGTTTCATCCGGAAAAAGAACCCAGGTCCATTGACATTGACGCGCCATTCTATGCAGGCGTGCCAAACAGTCAGTCCATGAAAGTCTCGAAGCTGTTCTTGGACCTGTATTAAGGATAGATGAGGATTACGGAGGCTGGTGGTAAAGATAAACCGATCTTGTCGTGCTGTAGTGATCCGGTTTCGTGGCCTGGACGGCGCACGAAGTCGCCAATCTTCAGGTATCGATGGTAAATTCTTTGAACGGCAGAACGACTTGCATGAAGCTGTGCACTTACTTTTCGCTGACTAATGAAGAAGTGGCTACATCAGGCACAGTATCCATAATTTGAACATCAGAATGGATTAAAACATAAGGAAAATCAATTTCGATACTCTTTTGATGCAAAACAAATAACGAAATAACTATTGATTTGCAAATGATCGAATTATAGCTTGTTACTTCTTCTACTTCTTTAAGAGCGATTAAACTCCGACTTTCTTCTCTTTTTCTAATTCGTGATTTCGAATTTGGAACAGTACAATAATGATACAGAAATGATGGCCAGTAAGTTAGCTTCAAAAATGCACAAAACCTTTTCTCTGAATTATCATTATTTTGATGTTTAGGCCTTTAAATATAAAAATGCACGGCGACTCGATTTGCGAACTTCTCGTGCGAACGATGACGCGTAGATATATACATATATAATTTCATTTATTGTTCACCAAAGTTGTAACGAGGCACAGCTCGTAATGATACAATATCGTTAATTTTAAGGGCATATACAATGGCGGTGTTATCGCGAAGGATACTTGGCATTATAATTATTGTAACAGGCAGAGGTAACCTTTTATAAATGTTTTACAATTTCTTTACTTACTACTTAAAATAAAAATAGAAAGTTATTTCTGGAAATAACCCTTCGCTAAATAGCCTCTTTAAATATTTTTGTCTGAGGTTAACAAACTTCGTGATGAAACGGTTTTAATTTTGTCCTTTAATTAACCACGGACAATAAGTTTTTGTTTGTTCTGCTCGACTTTTGAGGCTAAAAACTGTTTGTTTGACTCTATCGTCATAGCTACGTCATAGTATGACAACGTCCAACGTAGGCATTGAAATGGTCCGACTAGTAATGGTTTATTTGAAACTTGTTATTATTTGTAAATTACACTACGATGGGAAATTTGTAATTATTTGTAAAATACGTACAGAACAAGTCACCACTTTTATTTCCTATCAACTCGTGGTTTTATTAAAGTCCAACAACTTAGTGTTTCCAAGGGATGATTATTATTATTTCAGAATAATTAATACAACACGATAAGAGGAAGACGACGAATTGTAAATGTATTATTTATAGTTCCCACGTCATTATGAAATTCTATATAGCTTCCAGGATTTGTGTTTGGACTAGCGGGGTAATTTCGTAACACACTAACAGTAGGAATCGGTTTCATTTTGACAGTTCAACAACATTCAATGCGTTATTTACGTTGTTGAGCAGACAGATTTTTCGAACATATGAAGCAATGGATTAGCAATAGGCTTCAAAATTATTCAGATTGTGATAAATAGTGTGTTACGTAATTAGGCTGCTGGACTTGTGTGTGACTTGAGACCTGGATCTGGATTTGTGCTTGGTAAATGGCAATATACCAACTCGCACTGGGTCCACGTGGTGGAGCACGGCCCACTCCGTCTCTTAGCGAGGTCTGGTATCCCAGCAGTGGGAACGTTAAGGCTGATTATGCTTATGGCAATACGCTTGCCTCTTTTTATGCAGGGTCACATTAAATTAGCTGGCAAAACTCTACAGACGTGATGGGGATCGATATCTAAACATGCTGAAACAAAAAGACATTAATGTAAATTTTTTTTGTGGGATCTTCGACCGCAGTTAGTGTATTTAAATATCAGTTTAAAAATATATTTTTTTGTTTAAATTTCATAGATATATATCTAAATGGTATCGATATATATCTAAACACGATAAAACATATTTTTCAACTCATACTTCATGTCACAAAACTACCAGCGGACGTTGACCCCTAAAAAAACATCAAATATTTTTAATTTTAATTTTATCGTGTTTAGCTATCGATACCCGTCGCGTCTGAGGAGTTTCGCTAGCTAATTTAATTCGACCCTGTAGAGGACTTTTTACATAACGATAGATGGAAGTTAAATTTAATAAGCCTCTGCCGATTCCTTCAGAAAACACTTGCAAACGTGATGAAAATGATGAATTATGTTACTCTTGTTTCAGACCTCCCGGATCAGCAATGCGAGTGGAGACGCGTGTGAACGGCGCGACCCCTGCCAACATGGCGGCGTCTGCATCAGCACTGACGATGGACCGATCTGCGAGTGTCGGGATGGAGACTACGAAGGGGCGTTCTGTGAGAGAGGTGAGTGAAATTTGTCTTAGGGTGTTTTAAGGAAGTGTGATTTTAATTAAACAGCTAAAGTCTTGTGGATATCCCAAGAAGATACTAGCTGTGGGCAGAAGGAAATATGGAGATGTATGTATACCGCGTTGAAACTGCGACTTAGGTAAGAACCATCTAAGGCCTCAGTTTTGAGGGTATAAGACTATTTATAATTATTAATTTGTTCCGGAAAACGCCCACGTGTTAGCTGAGAAATTGAAGAAGATTTTCGTTTTCTCTCTCCAGTCCAAATACGCTCACCAAATGTGATAAGTAACCAGGGTCGTCTGATATAGTTGAAGTTTAGTAAGAAACCGATGGATATTTTCGAATAAACTTTAACTTAATTAATAGAAAACAAACAGTTCATTTATCAAATTAAATTTAATTTGAAAACATCCATCGGTTTCTTACTAAACTTAAACTATATCGACGACTCTGGTTACTTATCTCTTTTGGTGACTACATGATTGTTTTAAGCGTTAGAAAGACCATGATGGAGAAGTTAGCTTAAGACCGGCTAACCCGTCATAATTCCCATACAACCGTTCGTACGTGATTATGGCATTATAACAAATTTTCCTTAAAATATTTTAAACACACAAATATCTTGTGGTTTCTATTAAATTATAAAAAACTTTTTCTGGAAACAAATTTAGTAAATACGTCTGAAAATCAGCTTTTTTGCACAAATGTTATCTGAACTTTGGCCGTTCATAATAAACTCATACATTGAAAAAGTAAAGAAAACATCGTTATAGAAACCTTGCACATGTAACGGAGATTCTAAATGACGATAATTTTTCCAAAAACTTGTAAGGCTTTTTCAAAAACACGTATTTCCTGAAATCTGAAAATTTTTCCGTGAAATCTCCGCGCGCCAATTTTCGTTCGATGTTATTGCGTTGTCACTCTTGCTTCTTTTTCAAACATTGCGTTGGGTGAAACAACAAGCTTTTCAATCACGCTCGCGTTGACGATAAACGGACCGGGAAGTGCCCTTTTAATTAAATGAACATACATATGCTGTATATATTCTTCCGCAAAGTTTTGTGATAGTAACTCTGACGACAGCTCCGAAGTTTTAAGCTTGCCACTTAGCTCTTGTATAATATTCCAGAATTAAACTAAAGTACTCATATCCCACTTCAGCAAACCATAAACATTAGCAGCACATACCAGCACTTCATCATCTCACAAACTTAGCAATCGCGTGTTAATATTCACTCACGTCTTAAACCACGTTTAGTAAAACACGTCTTGGTTAAATATAACTGTGGCATTAAACTAATCTCGGTTGGAACCTAAGCTAATGTTCCATTAGTTGAAATGTCAGCTCTTACAGCTCCTGAGCGAGTGAACGAACGAGAACTTAATGCTGTGTTGGCACGCGAGGATCCGAAAATTTTGCTTTTTAGCTCAAATGTTAGAACTAGAACCAGAATGATGTAGAACTAGCTAGTGGGGTATTTGATTTGGGAGTTCTGGGCGATATCGTTCAAAAGTGTAAGGACATAGAATTAACGTTGCTTTGCGGCGTTACATTATAAAAGTATTATTGCAGGTCCTTTGGCGATATTCTATAACGCAAATAATTAAAGATTTTAATGAGGTCTTTTTTCCTTCAAGTAATTATTGTTTGTGCATGCTACTTCCCGGATTCTAGATTTAAAGATTCATCTGAAAGTGAAACTCCTAGCTGAAGCCATTTGATGTATTTTCTTAAATCAGTCTCATCTAGTTGTTGCAAGGGATTCATACGCGGCTTATGTGGACCTTCGGCCTATATATATTTTTAAATTAATTCAACTTGCAATCGGTCGTCGGACCATAAGCGAATTCGTTCCATGTCAAATGGCGTAGTGGTGAAGCAGCAGTGCTGCGCCTCCCACTTATAGAAGGTGGTTCCTCTTCAGCCTTTTTACCACCGCTGTCAGGTTTAACAGTTCAGTAACTACATAATTGGTTTGGATGCAAGGTTAGGCGTGCCTTGTGGTGTCTTTTGTACCGCTCGATTTCAGAGATTACTGATGGCATTTGTAGATAGCCGTGGATTTCGTCGTTCCTAGCAAACCAAGGAGCATTTGTTAGTGATCTTAGGATACCATTTTGGACTCTTTGCAGGCAGAGTATGTAAAAAGAAAAAAAGAAAGAAAATAAGTTTATTTGCGGTAAACATGACGCAAAGAAAAAAACACACAAACGCAAAAAAGAACGAGTTGGGGGAAAATATGCGTCACATTCACGCAAAACGGTAATCGCTAAGCATAATGCTACGTCCCTATGCGAGACAGAGCCCCAGCGCTGGTTTTCAGCGATAGCCGGCGCTGAAGTAATGACGTCAACCAGTGCAGCATTCGAAAACTAAAATTAAACATACTATACCTAGTTCAAAATATATATAAACATAAAATTTATACGTACGTACGTTTGCTGGCAACGCCCTACAATGGGATCCTGTAGGTCCATATTGGCTTAAGAACCTTACATCCTTCGGCCTATATGCCAACATATTTTACTTATTGGTATTTATTTATACACTACCCGGTCGTAAACATGGCACATCGAGGTTTAGAAGATAATCTCCTTTGAGTGACAGTCCCTTTCTAGAAGAGACAGAGAGCGAGAGACCTTTCGAATCGTTTTCGAGTGTTCAAATTTTAGGACACAATATTTATGCGGATTTTTTATAGGATACAGTCAATCTGACTAGTCTTTTCCTAACTATGTTGGGGTCAGCTTCCAGTCTTACCAGATGCAGCTGGTAACCAGTATTTTACGACTTATAGAACAACTGCCTATCTGACCTCCAAATCCCAGTTATTAGGTACCACGATACCACCTGGTAAAAAGAAAAAAAAAGCGGAAGAGCTCTTGTTGTCGCTACACCACCCTTGGTTGACTGGTAGAGAATGCCTGAGGCATTAAGTCCGCCTTTGTATGTTATTGTGTGCGAGAAGTTTTAATAAATAAATAAATAAAACTTTAATATGAATCTCTGACGTACTTGTCATACAATTTTGTCGACTGCGACCAAAAGACTTAAAAGGAAATTCCTAGATACACTTTCAGCTCAAATATAAGCTATGTACTATATTTCTGTACTCTTGCAACTTTACTAATACATTTCCTTGGGAATAGGCTTTGTAATCGCCAGGATGAACAAGAAGAAATGGCAAGTTTAGTGACCTGGAAATATAAATTGCGTTTCTGTTTCTGCGTGGTCATCAAAAATATGATTAAAGTAAACCGTTTTACGTAAAATGTTCCGATAAATCCAGGAATAGCTGATAGCAGAAAGGGGTTCCGGTTTTAATATTTTGTTGAAACAATTATTTTTGTTTTGTGAAAGTTTATTTTTGGAGCGGCCTAAATTTGAATTCTCTGGGATTTTTCCATTGTTTTTCTATTTAATTATAATCATACAAAAATGGTATCACCTTATGTTTTTTTTAATTTTGCTATTGTTGCCAGTTTTTCAGTAGCAGTCCGGAGTCAGGATTTGTGCCCGGTTGATGGCAATAGGCTGACCCCCTATTACATGGGGCTTAAACATAACTGGCGAAATGTGGGTGTACTATAGGTATGCCTCTGTCTAACCCATTGCAGAAAACAGGCGAGATTTTATGATATATTTTAAATAGCTACATGGACCTCCCAAATACCGATTAGTGATTACACTTTTAATATTATTGACAGACAATAAAACGCTGCTGATCACCCTTTTGAGTCATCACTTTGTCACATTTCATGACACGAATGGAGAAACTTTGACTTCGTAATTTTTGTATATAATTTTGAATACCTTGCTATTTTGAGAAGATTCTTTCCTCGGCAACTGAACGGTATGTTAAATAAATTCATCATCATGATTCTCTTCGTAAATCGAAAATGAATAATAGTAACAATGCTGTGTTATACGTGTAACACACGAACAAAGAGTTTTTATTAATCAGACTCTAAGAAAGTGACAAAGTGAGTGACTGAAGTGTTGTATTTTTCTGTTCCTTTCTTCCTGTCTATTTATATGTGTGTACATAAATGGTTAAATAAATAAATAAAGTGCTACGGAATTGTGTAAAAGTGAAAATTGCCACTATTCATAGTTATAAGTTAAAGTTAAGTTGCTTATTAGTCTGTTAAGCTAGATTGTACTTAATAAATTATTAAGAACTTTAGTTCTTATTAACAAAGGACAGAAAAAAAAACATTCTCTTGTTTATCCCAATTTAATTAGGGTGGTCGCAACGTGTATTTTTCTTCAAAACTTCTCTATTAGTCTTCATTTCAGTACAGGGGGTACTCCTATCCATATCATCTTTCACGCAGTTCCTCCATCGTTTCTTCAGGCTTCCCTTACTCTTATAGCCATCCACATTCAATTAGGATCTCTCATCCTACTAAAGCCGGACCGCTTATCTGAGACCGTTTCTGAAGTAGCTGCGCAGTGCGGGAGGGGTGTGGTGACGCGCCGCGAGAGCTCATTGATACGTCAGCTTGTGACAACTGTCACCCCTCCCGCACCGCGAAGTTACCTCAAGAACGGTCTCAGTTAAGCGGTCAGGCCACTTTAAATTAGGATCTCTCATCCTACTAATCCTACTATTATAAATGTGAAAGTTTGTGAGGATGGATGGATGTTTTATAGATGGGTATTTGTTACTCTTTCACGCAAAAACGACTGAACGGATTTGGAACACATATAGTTTATAACCTGGATTAACACATAGGATACTTTTTATCCCGGTAGTATGTTCATGTGGGATTTGGGACGAAGCCGCGGGCAAAAGCCAGTAAGTCATAATATTATGTGTCAAAAAACATTTTTAATCCTCTTTCGAACCGTCCTCAACTAAAATATAATGGAGCTTTAATAATAACATTACACATTACCTTTTCCTCGCACAAAGTGTAAAGGGCAGCGGCTGTCAAACTTTTTGCCGTCGACACGTGTTGCAAGTAGTTTCGTTACGGCAGAACTACAGAACTAAAGTTGGAATAGTTCGTGTAGGGGTGTCAACTGCGGATTACACATTTTGTTGCAGGTATGCAGATGGCCAAATAATGTATGTGTTGTATATTTGTATGTACATAATATTATAAAAGCGAAAGTAAGTTTGTTTGTTTGTTACGCTTTGATGCCAAAACGGTTGAACGGATTTGGATGAAATTTGGCACACAGATAGACCATGACCTGGATTAGGACATAGAATATTTTTTATTCCGATGTTCCCACGGGATCGAGACTTATGCGGCTGAAACCGCGGGGCGCAGCTAGTAATGTATAAAAGTGATCACTGTGTTAAATGTACTTGTGACAGCAGCAATGATTAGGTAGTCTTCATTTCGCAATGGTTTCATTTTCGAAGTAAAGAGAGTGGTTTGGACCTGACAAATTACTACGTACTTTAGGAAGTCCCATAGTAATTAATTTCAAGAAGCTAATTCCACATTCAACCTAATTAGATTAAATATATGCTTTAGGTAATCTAAACAGTAATTTCGGTTCGAGATTTGTCTTCTTTGTTTAGTAAATGTTGCTTGACACATAAGTATGTGACAGCGTCTAAATCATTAAAATAAACAGTTGTATGCATGTCCCTTTACTATCAAAATTCGCTGCAAACCTAAAGGTGCGTCCAGGCAATGCGAGGCATGTTCTGCATAATTATGAATATGTTAGATGCCTCACCCTGAGGCGTGCGTCACATTACCATTCAAATTTGGCTTATCATTCAAAGCACATACCTCACAGTCTGGACGCACCTTTAGATTTTCGGCGAATATTGAAGATAAAGGGACACGCATACAACTGTTCATTGTAATGCACATGCATAATGTTGCCGTATGCAACATACGGCAACATAGTACCGTGGTATCGAATAATAAATTAAACTGTTATACTCCATATCAAAGGGCAGCGACTGTCAAAGTTTTTGCGACCGACACGTGTACGGAACTAGTTCTGAAGTTGGCACAATCCGCGCAGGGCTGTCAAACTTCGGAACATATCGGGTGATTAATTATAAGTGAGCTGGATCGGTGCGTTCCGTTTTAGTTATTATAAAGGTAGTTTATAGGGGTAGCTGTTATTGATAAGGGCTGATTTTATTAGCAAACTGTGATTTGTATTTGATTTGAAAAAAATGGAGTAGGATATGCCACTCACAATCATAATCAGCCTATAATGTTCCCACTGCTGGGACACAGGCCTCTCGGTGAGAGGGAGTGAGCCGTAATCCACCACGCGGGCCCAGTGCGGTTTGGTGAAGGTCACATGTGTTTTAAGTTTTCGTTCTAGGACATGCCGGTTTCCTCACGATGCTTTTCTTCACCTTCGCCGTTTTTAGAGCAGTGGTGATGAAATAAAATACACAAGTAAAGTACCTGCCTCGGTTCGAACTCATGACCTACGACAACAGGAATAAGTTAAACTGAAAATCCGATCATAAAAAATGAATTGATAACAAAGTAATTGATAATAGATAATAATAGCTTTCTGTAACATTCTCTATACTTAATCATACGCATACACATACACAAACTCACGCCTTCTTCCCATGGGGGTAGGCAGAAACTACAGAACGCCACCTGCTACGATCCTTACATAATCCTTTTACCTTAATAATAATTATCATTCATTCATCATCACTTAGTTCTCATTCTTATTAATTGCCAAATGTATGTATACTGACACTATCTAGTGTTTAATTTGTTGACGTAATTACAAACAAATTGCATTGTATTTTCCAGCAATGTATGCAACAATTCTATTATCTATAAGTGTGTTAAATGTTTTATTAACACACCGCTTCGTGCCAGCCCTACTGTAAGAGCGGAAATAATGTTGAGAGTAGTTGGATACAAAATGTTTTGCCTTTATTATGTATCAACGGACATTTTGTATTACGGTAGTACATTATGCGTAGTGTTTGTACTCGATGTTTTATTAGATGTAAATGTCAGCTGTCTCTAGAATTGTGTACCGTGATATAAGGGTTTATTTTCTTGTAAGGAAGTGAATCATTATAATTAGGTACTTATTTGTAACTGCCTCGATGGTTTAATGGTCGCAAGCACAATCCTGAGCAGGAGGTCCTGGGTTCAATTCCCGGGTCGGGTAGTATTGTTGGGTTTTACCATCTGGAATTTCTCAATGGCAGTACCGAAGTCTGGATTTTGTGCCTGGCTGATGGCAATATTCTCATCCCCTATTAAATGGGACTTAAACATAACCGACGAAATATGGGTGTACTATAGAGATAACTCTGCCTAACCCTTCAGGGAAACATGCGTGATATTATGTTATGTAATTAGGTACTTATTTGTTATTTGTTAAAATCTTGGAGACTATTTAGAATAGATTCATGATCGTTATAATCGGTTATAGAGATGAATCTCCCTCTACAATTAAACTCAGTGCACTAACGATGATTTCAATTTTATTGTTTAAAGACAAACATTAAAATTGACGCAACCTTTATTTCAAATACCAGTTGAGACGGATGTCATCTTAAGAAATTCTAAAAGAAAATAATCACGAGTAAATATCTACTCAATAGTAAACTACAAAACTAATCAATTAATTAATTATTTTACTTAAGTTCTGAGGGCCTAGACAAAATGACGTTGTATCGGCGCTAACAATGATGTAAACGTCAAAAATGTATGAGACTGACATATGCTACGGAAAACGTTATGTCAATTCCATTGAAACTTGTCGTGGAAATACGAAACGCTTTGATAGCGATTGCCACATGTCTAGGCCCTCATAGAAAAAGCTTACACAATTTTATTCAAGTCAATAATTTAAATTAAAGTCGCTTTTCGGTACGTGACGTGACGTGAAGACCTCTTAGATCTTCTAAACTCCACAATGGGATTGATGCGATTTTCACAGTTATTTAGATCATTTATTCAGGAAAGTATAAGTGTGTAATAGATTAATATTTAATTAAGGTATAGCACAGAAATCTCGAAGTTTTGATATGTCGCCATTGAACTCGTTCGAAGTAAGTTTTTACATACACATACATAAACTCACTCCTGAAAAAAAAGATGATACAAAGTTGCGAAGAAGATGTAGTGACAAAAATTGAAAAGAGCATGCTTAGACGGTTTGGTCATGTTGAGAGGATGAATGAAGGGCGACTAACAAAAGGTATTTACGAGGCAGATGTGAGTAGAAACGCCGGGAGGGGACGCCCTAGGAAGACATATAGTGACCTTATTGGTGGTGTTCTTCAGAAAGGTCAGGTGCGTAATACTCGCAACCGGCGTGCGTCTATGACCAGATGTATGAACGTAAACGAGGCAAAAGGAGTATAAAAGGATCGTAGCAGGTGGCGTTCTGCAGTTTCTACCTATCCCTATGGGAGCAAGTTTTTAATTATTACAAAACTAAGTTGGCAGCCCTGCTAAGGGCGGAAATGACACCGCCAACTATGACCGGTAACAAAGTGCCCTCAGTTTATTATTTACCTACTTGCGGCGAGGTTGTTCGGAGCCAGTGGTTGCACTGCTACAGTTAACTTTTAATTGGGCTGTATTATTTTATGCTGTGGTTTATATTTGGATTCTAGGTTTTCTGGTATTGAACGTTAGGCAGGGTGATTGGGAATAAGTGTGGTCAACAAATCAGACCTAAAATGTGTTTCCAAGGCGTTCTTTGGGGCTTAGTAGGTACACAACTGTAATGAACTGTAGTCAAAGAAGTTTAGTTATACATAGAAGTGCTTAATAAAAATACTGATACATACAACCTGAACCTTGGATTTTGGAACGAAGTTCTTTAACGCGGATTGCGGTAGGAGTAAACTGGTAGAAATCGTCACGAAAAAGCGTTATGCCCCCTCTATGCGTCTTTTCTTTCTCTCTCCGTCTCTTTCTATAATAATATATAAGAGAAACGGACAGAGACCGAGAGATGGTTTTCATTTTTTTTGTTCGAAGATTTGCTAGTGGCACTTCGCAGTTGTGCCACTTCGCGCAGACACGCCATGGTGATTCCGTCGAAGATGGCGCACTAGCGACGCTTCCGATGTTTGTGTCTTCGAAGTATGCATTCTCGTGCCATATTGTGGAAATGGTTTTCGAGGGTGTTAAAGGCGAAAGTGAGGTCAAAATAAAAAAAAACACGTGTGGCACTCAAGGATTGCCGCGGTAAAGCTATGGCATAGCATTTTTTATCAACTTATGTAATTATAATTATTTATTTATGCAGTATTTATGCAGTATTTTTTTTTCTTTGATATTAATTCAAGTACAGTCGTACCATAAACATACACGTCAAGCGAACGCTCGGCCGAGCTACATGGTAGGTGGAGTGGGGGGTGTTAGGTTTTATTTTCGTTACGGAATTTCTTGATACGGTCGCCGCGCTCAAAGCCCGCGATAAAAGCTATGCAATAGCTTAAAAACCAAGATGGCGGCTGCGAAAATTAAAAAAAAATACACCATGGGTGTCGTTTTTATAGTTTTCGAGGGTGTTGAAGCCAATAGTGAGATCAAAATGAAAATCCAGGATGGTGACAACTTCACGAGAGCTTCTAAAAACTTATGCTAGATGGCTCTGTATTAAAAACGCGAATCAAATTCACACTTTCTCTCTCTGTCTATTTCTATTATATACGAGTGTGTGTGTGCGAGTATCGCATAGGCAATTTCGTTCCTGACACATGTTTTTTCGTACTATATGTATACTAGTTTCTGCCTACGGCTTCGCCCGCGTGGATGTCAAAAATTATCCAACGGGAACGTGCTACCGGTACAAAAAGTAGCATATATCCTTTCCCAGGAAGCCATCTATCTCCTTGCCAAATTTTATCGAAATCCGTTCAGTGGTTTAGGCTTGAAATGGTAACAGACAGAGTTACTTTCGAATTTATAATATTAGTATGGGTTGTTTGCCCTAAGAATTTCCTATAATCTGGGCATAACAATTTATGGTTATATCGATTTTTTTAACCTTCTACTTATTGAGTACAACTGAAAACAATGGCTCATTATTCTTGAGTAGGCTATTTAAACCTAAATGCTTTTTTATGTTGCATTACATTGAACTAAGTAATAGTACTTAAGGTGTACCCTCAGCTGTAGCCCGCCAAATTAAAATTTTCTTTAGTTTTTGCAAATTGCAATACTGTTTTACGTCATATGTTGATCAAAATGCGATTGGCGACTGTAGGAAATATATATTTACTGAATAATAATCATCAATTTCATATTTGATGACCACCTATCATTTATTTATCATATTGGATGACCATCTTTACATACCAAGACCATCTTTACCCCTCCGGCGAGGTTGCAGCACTTTTTAACTTTCTTAAATTAAGAGCGGGTAGTAACCATAATTGCCTATCTTCAATTTAATTTTTCATGAAATTCATAAGACTTGGGTATAAAATAAAAATTATATGAGTAACTACATGATATTTTGAAACTTTTTGTGGAACAGAAACACAATACGTTAAAATTTTCTCGATAAAATAACATCACGAAGTTACCCCTAATTTTCAGGTTTTTTCAATTTGTACTTAATATGCTAACGACTAATAGGATAATTTTTTAATGATTATCTGTATCAAGACAAGGCGAAAAAAATTGTGCAGGCATTTTTTGATATTCCTTTTATTTTTGGTATTATTACGACTACAAGCTTTAAGCACTTACGACGTTTTTAGTTCGTGGATGAAGTCATGTTCCGTCGCACGTTGCGGGAACTTCAAGCATATTTTTGTTTCACAAATCAGTCTGTCGCTCTGTTGAGACGAGAGGACTGCGCTTGAATTTTCTGCTGCTCTGCGATTTAATTTATTTGCGTAAATAATATTTTCGTAATTTATCACATTGTTGGAATGAAACTGTGAAATACAAAACATGAAAAAATCACTAAAACCACTTCCGAAACGATTATTAAAATCGTTAAGAATTGATAAACTAAATAAATACCACGGCTAAACTATAAAATAAAAATATTATAATAATTTCATGTTGATATTTGAAAACTCAAGATGACATACAATTATTTGACAGATTTTTGACTGGTATAGTACAACTAGCGCCATTGTTCTCCACTTCAGTCAATTTGCTTGCGGAGAAAATTTACAACATAGAGTTCGTGCTGGAGATTTTAGATCTTTTTACTATTAAATAAAGTTAATTCGTTTACTCCCACTTTCGTTGACAAACTTCGTGTAAGGGTAACCTTAGACGACCCATTTCGAGCGACTTTTGACCAAAACCCCGGAATCAAGTTGAAACTCAAAATTTAGCATATGGGTAGGTTATTGGTATAATTATATTATTGGAGTTTACAAAATAAATAAATCGGAAAACTAAAATAGGGTTTATTGCGGACACAAGTACGAAACGGTGTGCACGGGACATGACAGTTTTCATACGGATAGTGTTCTCGTTACTAGATCCCTTCTTATGGTGGGGATGAGTAAAAGATTGTGTCGGATCACAATGTTTGGGACTGTCGGCTTGCTTTTCAAAGCTAAAGTTTCAACAGTTACAAAAGAGGAACCTAATAAACTTTCGACTTTCTTTGGCACCTATATAAATAGATGCCAATTATTTTGTGGGTAAAGCCGACTAATGTACCCTAGTTATTTGTTCTGAAATTGGCCTGTTTTTCACAAATGTTTTCAGCGAGGACTTTTTTCTACTCGCGCTCCGCGCAGGATGTTTTCATGATACATGCCATTTGACTTTGCACAATACAATGCAAAATCCACAATTCTTTTTTTTTTTTTTGTTTTTTTTTTTTTTTTTGGGTGGGAAATCATCTAATGACCTCTCCCGCTCTGGGCGGAGCGGAAGGGCGTGTCAGACTCTTACTGACTAAAACCCACCCGTGTTCCTTCAGTTGCCTGTGCGCCAGGGCCACGGTAACTCTTTCGAACAATTCGCAGCCCCGGCAGGCATCGGTCCTATGGGACCCCGTCAATGGTGCTGACATCTCTTTGAGGCGCGCGTGGAACACGACGCGCCGTCGACCCGGGCCTGGTCCTTACCGGACGGCGAGCTGCCCATTGCTCGCCGTCCGCAAGCCCGCGCCTACGGTGGCCGGGAGTCGGCAATCGACTCCCGACGCCCAGGGTGTCTCCTCCTCCTGCGGCGGCTAGGGGCGCGAGGGCGTAGAGACTGCCTCTCCCTTTCGCGCTCCGCCTCCTCCTTCGCGAGCATTACTGCTTCGCAGAAGGAGGTGACGGCTTCCCATTCCCTCTCGCTCCGTACCATGGCCTGAACCAGGGCCGGACGCGAGAGGTCGCCGCCGCCGATCGCCATCAGGAGGACACGGCGGTGCTCCGCCCAAACCGGGCAGACCTCCACCGTATGCTCCACCGTGTCCTCCGGTCGATCCGCACAATGGTAACACCCGGGCGTTTCCTCCCGCCTTATCCGAAACAGGAACCTCCCGAAACAGCCATGTCCGGTGAGGACCTGCGTCAGGCGGAAGGTGAGGACGCCGTGGCGCCTCTCAAGCCACTCCTCAAAGAGGGGTCTTACCGCCGCAATTGTGGCGTGCCCTGCGCTGGGTTGCGACAGTCGCACTCTCCATGCCGCCATGAGCTCTGTCCGCTGTGCCGTGATTTCTCGCGGCAGCGGAGTTACGCCCCGGCGTCTCGCCTCCTCGCGCCACTCCCAAACGTGCGCGAGGACCTTTGCCTCCAGATCCCACGGCGGCAATCCGGCAAGATGCAAAATCCACCATACCAATATAATTTTTAATTGGTAACACTGTTGCTAATTGAATTTGCACGATCCTGCAATGCAATATCCACGATATACCATTATATTTTTTTACTCGGTTAACACTGGTTTCCACGAAGACGTCATGACCTCCAACTTGTACAAGGCCCTAAATAAAATTTGGTTACATTGGAATTTGAACTTTGTCACGCCAGCATTGAGTTTCTAGTTCCAAAACATGACTATGATCTAAGATTATGAATTCAAGCTTAGCGTATAGTATAGGCAAAATAAACAGATGTTTTACCTACTGAAGAATTTCATTGAAAATAAAGGGAGTGGACAATGGTCATACTTCGTTTAAATATTTTAATTGAAAAACCATTCGAGGTACCTATTTGTGCTGTGAGACTTTGCTTCTTGCCAAATTTCATGATTCTAGGTCAACGGGATGTATCATATGGATTTTAATTTATTTGCGAGTGTTTATTTTCTTAGATTATTGATATTTTTGTTCAATTGATTTCATTTTCTCAAAGTAAAAAAGCGGAAGGTAAGTGATGCGATTATATATATGCTTTTATATCGTCAAAAAAGTAATTTTATCGAAATTGTTTTCACCATCATGTAGGTAGTATCATGAGTATGTAGTATTATAGTACTTTGATGGAAGTGCTTTGCTTTTTAGAGTTCGGTACCCCAAAAGAAAAAATCGAAACCCTTTTTTTGTTTTTTTTTTTTGGGTGGGTAATCATCAAATGACGTCTCCCGCTCTGGGCGGAGTGGAAGGGCGTGTCAGACTCTTACTGACTAAAACCCACCCGTGTTCCTTCAGTTGCCTGTGCACCAGGGCCACGGTAACTCTTTCGAACAATCCGCAGACCCCAAAAGAAAAAATCGAAACCCTTATGGGATCACTTTGTTTTCCATCTATCTGACCGCTTATCTCAGGAATGCGTGGGGGTATCAAGTTGAAATTGATATCAAATACTTAGATAAACGGTCCTTTGGAGCTGTAAAAAAAAACGAGCTTCTAAGACGTTGACTTAGTATCTTGGCATAAATTGGCATTCATTTCGCATATCTTGACACTCGCAAATAAATTAAAACCCATAAGATACATGTCGTTGACCTAGAATCATGAAATTTGACAAGAAGCAAGGTACAGGAATAGGTACAGGAAAGTATCTGAAAATTGCTCAATTGTAGTTATGTTACATAATGTATGAAACAATATTTTTTCAACTACAACGTTAGGTTTGTCTTTCAATTCGGAATCGAAAATTTATAGGACGTATCTTGAAGTAACATTTAGTCTTTATTTCATTTAAGTCAGTCTAATCTCCAATCTAACATCCCACCAGCATCGGTAACAGATTCACGGACACACAATAATATTTAATAATATACCTACTTGTACACATAGGTAAATTGAATAAAACAGTTTCATCTGATTATTTTGCGTATACACACTACACACAAGATTCATATTCAAATGTCTAAATATAAGCCGGGCGAAAAGTTTCTGCTGGCGGGAAAGGATTGTGTTTTGTTTTTGTCGTGTTTGATGAGAGGGGTAGGCAAAGAGGCGCGGGTGAAACTTGATTTTTTTCTGTCTTGCTGCGCCCTCTTAAGTTAAATCTATCAAAATGTAAATGTTGCGCATAAATAAAATATTTTAGGAAAATCGAATATGCGGTCAAGCGCTGTGGGCTGGGTTGTGGAGGTCAGATAATCAGTCGATCCATGTAAAATACTGGTATTCAGCTGCACCCGGTTAGACTGGAAGCTGACCCCTAAAGTAGTTGGGAAGAAGCTCGGCAGATCGTGTCTAAGAAAATGATGTCCTAGTTTTAGTTAGGTATAGGCAAACTGCCTGTGTTTATTTTGAGTTCAAAAAGTTACTGAATATATTATGTTTTTGGCTAAAAAAGCATATTATTTCATAGATATTACGGAAAGTTACCGAAATAAATAAAATGTGGCGGTTGAGCAGTGGTGGCCTAGTGGTGACGACCGCGACTTACGAGCTGTAGGTCGTAGGTTCGAACCCAGACCGGCGCTTTACTTTGTGTAAATTATTTCATCGCCACTGCTCTCAAAACGGTGAAGGAAAACATCATGAGGATACCGGCATGTCCTAGAACCAAAAATTCGAAGACATGTGACATCTACCAACCCGCACTGGGCCCGCGTGGTGGATTACGGCTCGCTCCCTCTCACCGAGAGGAGGCCTGTGTCCCAGCAGTGGGAATATTGTAGGCTGATGATATTTATATGCCCCCTTTTTTAAAGGTAAATTTATACATATCTACCTATTATAATTTTCTTAAGATAGTAAACTATTTAAGCTAGTTCACATAATTAATAGTTTTCCGTTTGCCTATTTTTTTTTAAACAAGATTAATAAAAATATCCTGAAGGTAGCTAAACTGCTATAATTATGAAACATAAGTTTACAGTAACTTCGGTCCAAATTGTACAATCCAGATTTACTATACAATGTACTAAAGTTTTCTTTCGCACAGGCCGTATAACCTATACCACAACTTCTATTTACCTCCTTTCCATTAAAAAGCGTAATCACAAATCCCTCCACCACACACTTCGTTTCCTGCCAAGTTCCCCGCTGCAAGGAAACAATCTTCGTAAGAAATCGCGTGAACTCCTTACTTCCAATTGTTTTGAGGTGCAGTAATTAAATTCTGCATTCACACTGCACATGTCTGCACTCTGCAGGATGTGTTTGAGGGGTTTATGTAGGGAAAAGTTTTGTGAGAAGTATTAGAAGTTCAAGTTTTCTGTGCGTCGTACACTCACACACATAAACTCACGCCTGCTTCCCATGTCGGTAGGCAGAAACTACAGAACCTGCTACGATTCTTACCTACTTCTTCTTGCGTCATGTGGACGTAAATACACGGTATAAGGGACGTGAATGTGCAAACTGTTACCGTGAATTCAGTACGTGATTCTAGACCTACCACCAGTGTTGATCATTATCGTAGGTTGAAAAAAAAACTGCTGTTCTATACATTTTCACCTTTTAAGTATTGCAGTTTTGTATGAAAATTCTCAATTCGTGGTAACAGTTTGAACAGTGATGTCTGTTACATCCTGTTATTATTTCAGATGAAATACGTCCACAGCTGGACAAAGGAGTCTCGATATGTAATGGATGGTCACCCATCCACGAACCGACCGCGGCAAGCGTAGCTTTACCTTCGATCGACCCTTGCGATAGTTATTATTTAGCATAATAGTGTAAATTGCAGTAGTTACTTTTGTTTTTACGTCATGGAATGTCGGCCATACTTGAAACAACACTTATCTCCTTTCCTAAGAGAGAGAGTTTGAGAAAACTTTTTGAAATAAGATGAACATTTTCATACGTCTCCACTAACGTTTTAATTTGTTCAAGTTTTCTTCCTTAATAGTGTTATTATGGAGTTATATAACATTAAGATGATAGCGTTAATTCTCAACTTTCACAATGACGGTTGAATCAGTGGAGTTGGCAACATCGTGTAAAACAAGCTAATTCTGGCAGTTAGAATTTGATACATTTTCCTTTAGTACTGCTTGAGAAGTTGCCCCAATGTTTCAAATAACTCTCGTTGGGTGCTTACTATGTGTTGCAGATTCGATGTGATCTCGAAAGTAAGGAATGAGTGATAAATAAAAAAAGGGTACGTGCAGGTTGTGTGTGTATGTGTGTGTGTATGTAGGGTAAGGGTGTGTGTGATCACACGATAGAAGTGAAAACTTACGATTGGACAGACTACGCCTATGTTTATGCATGGCGTAGTTTTGGCATAATAATGTGGGAAAACAGTACCGATGTACCAACACTGTTTACAGTTCAAAAGACATTTGTTTGTATCTTAGTAAATATACACCGGATAGGTAGCTGCAAAAAAAACATTTTAGGAACCTGAATATTTTAACTCTGCTCTGTATGTATATGTACCTGAAATATGCAAAGCTCTTAAACACCAAGGTTTTTAAAATAATCGAGAAGACATAAAACGAGATACATATTCCGATACAAAACACGATTAAACATACTGAAATCCCGCTTAAAAATACATTCAATAAGCCCTCTGGTTACGTCAATAAAAATGTATAATAAGTTACCCGAATCAATAAAAAAAGAAAAACGCTCCATCTATTCCCCAATATATTAAAAAAGTTATTAATAAGTAAATGTTATTACAGTGTAAACGAATATTTAAAAGACCTATCCCTTAAACTCATATAATATACACAAAACATGTTTTTTTTAATAATTAGATTATAAGATAAACGATAAGTCCTTACTCTACCTACTAAGTATATTTATTTTGCTGTGCCCAACAGCGTCAACGACTGTTATTAAACAAAATGTTTACCGCCTAAGCAAATACACTGTGGAATGCAATAAAGTATTGAATATCGAGTGTTGGAGCCGAGTATAGCGATTCAGCATCATCGACCGACTTGATCCCAGTATACGCGATTTAGCGTCACCGACCGAATTGAGCCCAGCATACGCGATTTAGCGTCACCGACCGGATTGACCCCAGTATACGCGATTTAGCGTCACCGACCGAATTGAGCCGAGTATACGCGAATTCAGCGGCATCGACCGACTTGAGCCGAGTATACGCGATTCAGTGACACCGACCGACTTGAGCCGAGTATATGCGAATTCAGCGTCATCGACCGACTTGAGCCGACTATATGCGAATTCAGCGTCATCGACCGACTTGAGCCGAGTTTACGCGATTCAGAGTCACCGACCGACTTGAGCCGAGTCTATGCGAATTTAGCGTCATCGACCGACTTGAGCCGAGTATATGCGAATTCAGCGTCATCGACCGACTTGAGCCGAGTATATGCGAATTCAGCGTCATCGACCGACTTGAGCCGAGTTTACGCTATTCAGCGTCATCGACCGACTTGAGCCGAGTATACGCGATTCAGTGTCACCGACCGACTTGAGCCGAGTATATGCGAATTCAGCGTCATCGATCGACTTGAGCCGAGTTTACGCTATTCAGCGTCATCGTCCGACATGAGCCGAGTATACGCGATTCAGAGTCACCGACCGACTTGAGCCGAGTCTATGCGAATTCAGGGTCATCGACCGACTTGAGCCGAGTATACGCGATTCAGTGTTACTGGTCCGAGCGTGGCCACTTGGTTCACTGTTCAGAAAGAGCGCAAAGTGCTCTTAATAAAGTTGTCACTTCCAAAATTACAAAAAACAAAAAATGTTTCAAAAACCAGCTAACTAAGTATCAATATTAATTTTCATTTTGTTTCAAAGGCTGGCAACGAGATCATTCAAATTCAAATTCAAAATTAATTATTTCGGGACAACTATATATATCCAAAGGTTTAGTACACAAAAACTTAGAAACTAATGTTAGTACTAAACGCAAAAGCTTTTATTAGCATTAAAAGTTTCATTAGTTGTCTGATGAAGTAAATTAATGGAATTAAATTAAAAATAAAATCGATGGCCTACCTGCGTCTTTGCCAGTCTACAACAAACCTAAATAAATATGCTTAGTTTCATAAAGCGATAAAGTGGGTAATTTTAATATGGTCTCGCATTCATTGAATAGGTTTTTACAAGGCTCGATGCTTAAATGGACTCAGTCTTTTTCAAACCCAAATTAAATAACTATAACCTATGGCAAAACCTATAGAATTGTGGAATTCTGTTCGCATTTTAATGCTTAAATTATGAACCGTAAATCTTTAAACAACATGATTTCAGGACAATTTAATAGAAATAATAAAACTGTATTATTTGATAACAACTTCAAACAAGTTGGAAAACGAGCAGCTTTTATTAGTTTAAAAATCGCGTACGATTAATATCAAATATAAAATTGAAAAACTTTCAACGAATATAAGTAAAGCAATCAATTCTCTATTGAAATCAAATAGTTATTCCCTATTGGGCTAGAAAGAAAACGTGCAGTTCTCGAGTGACAAATCCTGGGTTCCATTCCCAGTTCTGGCATAGGCAGTGTCAGATAACTGGATTGTTGTTCTGGTCCAAAATGAGCGTCAGTCAGTTTTAAATAGTCTTGTTCCTGATAAAATGGCAACTCTGTGTAAATTAAAATCCTATCAAATCATAATGATAAAACAATGTAGAAAAGAATTCTATCCATATCAAATTAAAGTCTATGTTTAATGCATAAAAAACAGCCCCCTCCAAGAGTTATGATGAGGAGTTTTACGACGAATAAGGGGCTCCATGTTAAATATTGAAGGTTTAAAATATTCGTGTTACATATGGACATGGAGGGGGTGAGGTATTTTAGGCACAGTATCTTCAGTCTGATTTCCCTGAGGGCTAAAACATTTTATTTTGTGGCCGACTAAGGTGGAATATACGTAATAATGTTACGTTTTTCCAAAATTTCTTTGGCATTTTATCTGCCAGCAGTAAGCTGGACCAGGACCTGTTTGCACCTTTACAGAATCAATAGCAAACAAGAAGTAAGACTCCTTAAATTCAAATTCATTTATTTTCCAGAATGTAGGATTAGAACGTATGATCTTAACTATAATGGCCCCTTTACATTCTACCATTACATAAGGTGTGCAAATATTTCATTATATTACACTTTTTGACTTTGCACAATTTGTATCAGGAAGTGTACTCTTCGTACAAATACATATTTTAATTTTTTACCTTTGTGATATGGTCACGATGAATACTGACGACTGTTGACTGGTGTCTAAAGGACATAGTTAAGGCTTCTGCAATGCAGATGGGCTTCTCACCATTCAACCAATGGGGGCTATCGTTTATGTGCTTACCAGTTGGCGCCACTGTCGAGTAAGGTCCTGTTGCAGTACTTTAATTGATGTTTTGGATATGTTTAAGTACCCTTATATTCATAGTATGTTTATTTTATTACATTTTAAAATTTCTAATGAATATTTAGATTATAACAAACCTTATAGAAACCTTACAGACAAATCTTATTTTTCCTTCAAGTGCTACCAAATTAAATCCTAACTTTTTACTTAAACCATAATATCTTAAGCCATAATTAATCAGGAATGGCACAACCATTACATGTATTATGAATTACTTATTCGTTAAAATCCGTGATAAAAAATCCCGCAAACAGTGAACGTTCAGTACATATTTTGACATCCAGAGACCTTACTCTACACTAGCGCCTCTAGCGGCGAACGCAAGCGCGATAGCCCTCATTGTTTGATACCGCATCGCACCGTTGCCCTTGTCTCAATTCATTTAGAGTCGAAGCAGTAGGTATTTACTTCTTTGTCTTTATTTTCAACCTCTACCCGATAGCTATCTATATGTTTCCTTTGACTGGTCCTCTGTGTTGCCATTAACAGTTCTACTTTCAACTCTTTCTATGCTCATTCCTTCGCCCCATATGTCTCAAAACCATTTCTACTCAAGCATGCTGTCACCGAGGCGCTACTTTCAAACTCCCTCTTACGTACTCATCCCCTATTCTATCCACCACACAACTGTTCAATGCAGCAGTCACTTTTAAACTAAGTATAGATAGCCCGTGGTAGGGGCATCGACAAACATCCACAAAGTTGAATCGCTTGGCTCTGATAGCACAAGTTTCCGAATCCTGAAGTATGGCGAGAATATTTGGGCGAATTTTTCGGATCCCCCGTAAGTCTTAAAAGTTTGTTTTATGTGCCAAACTGTTCAAGATCCGGGGATTCCAAAGTAATTAAGGGTTCATTTGAAAATTGTGAATTGTGGACTCTGGTATGTTATGTTATGGTTTTCTGGTCTTAGATTATAAGACGTTTATTTTTAATTTTGAGAATTTTCGACTCCTTAGAAAGGAACGGTGAGCGATCAAGGCTTGTTTACGTTCGTGGATCCCATCTTATCAAGTTTTAGGGAAATTCAATTAACCAATTCCTGGAAATTTTGCCACTCGATTATTATAAAAATCGGTTATACAAAATTTCCGGTAATGATATTGACAATTAATCAATACACTTAGGTTCTGTAATACCCGTCCCTTGACGCATTTCATAATCTTTTTTCCCGGTAAAAACAGAGAGATGTACCTAGACACGCAGAAAGCCGCACTTAGATTCAAATTAAATTGTATCATTATTCAAGCTTAAAATTTTATTTCCTTACTTTGAGGCTTCATGGACTGTTTTACAGGAAGCTATAAAAATATTTTTACTGTTGAAGATAAAATGATAAACGTGTTTTTTATTCAAGGTCACAGGACTATAAAAGAACAATGGAAATAAAAAATATGTTTAAAAAAAACCTGCAAAACGAAGTTCCTCTAAAAACATTCTTAATTAGTTAACACGAAGTTTCTCCCAACAAAAATGGGGTAACAAGGAATTCTATTTCACTTACATACTTTTCTCTTTTTTGTGGCTTATTGATGGCACGTTGCCAGGATTCAATCAAAAGGAAAGTTATCGATAGCATTTCAACTGGTTCGTAAAATATCCTTTCGAGAAAAATGGTAGAATATAAAGTCGGAACTACTCATAACTCACACACTTCGACCACACAATTTCTCCCTCAGTTCGCACAGTACCTCCTCGTTAGGGCACAAAGTTTAAATTTTGAGCGGAGCGTAGCACAGTATAAAATGTATGCATTGGTTACGTTCATAGATAGCTTTATCATGTTTCACGGACGATTTGCCGGATCAAGCGCGCAGTTTAGGGTTAACTCTGTCGCATTATTATAAAAAAGGGTTATTTTTATGCGTGTGGATTTTTTCTCGATTTTTGTTTAGAATTAAACGATTTGCTGTTAAATGTATGATATTGGTTTTTCCTCGTTTTTATTAGGGCTGTTTTCCGGACGATTTATTTCTGGTTCTCTTTGCTTTGTTTTTGTTTCGTGCTGGTCATTAGTGGTACTTTCTTGTCATGAAATTGTTCCGAAAAACTTTATCTCTGACAGGTTCAAACGGTGGGGTATAATCCCTTAGGACAATGTTTTTACTAGCAATATTCCTGCATATCCCCTTAAAGTTAATAAGCGTATTGTGTATGGGTTTTCCTCGTTATTAATTTGCTGCTTGGCCGTGTCGGAGCTTAACCCAATTATCTGGCGCTGACAGCTATAAGCTCTCATATTCTTGCAATTATACATAATGAATGCTAATTTTGTCAATCAATTTGTTTTCGTGTATTTTGTGTTCATCGAAGTACTTATAATTTCAATGTAGCACAAAGCGTAACTTGTCGTTCAGAGCTCTAATATATAGTCTGAAAAAAATAACTATCAATGCTGAAATACTTACTGGTGAAATGAGTCTTCGTGTGAAATCAGTCGTTGGTTTGATTGATTGACGTAATGTCAGAAAAACTTTGCCTTCTCTCTCTGATATAGGATACTTACCTGAAGTTGAGTGACAATTAACGATCTGTTGCTAAGCCCTTTCGTTCATTCTTTACTTTTTTAGAATCTTGGAATAATATAACCAAATTCGGGTACCAAATCGAACATATAAATTTCAATCATCCAAAACTAACGTACGTTAACACATACCTAACAATTCTTCCCACTACTCTGAACTCATCACTATATTGCAGCCAATCGATTTCAAGATGTATAGCCGTTTTCAATATCCCACTTGTTCGTTCAAACACGATGTGGTCCTAGTGTATAATCCCCCGGGAATTTAACATAGCCGAGAGAGGAAGTTGTGGGATATAAGGGGAACTTACGGGAACTAGGGGAAGTAAGCACTGGCAGTTATTTGACGTGGAATTGTGTACGGAAGTTGAACTAGCCATATATGATGTGTTATGTCGTTTTGTTAAGTTGATCTAGCTATTTATGATATGTTATGTCGTTTTGTTAAGTTGAACTAGCTATGTATCATGTGTTATGTCGTTTTGTTAAATTGAACTAGCTATTTATGATGTTTTATGTCGTTTTGTTAAGTTGATCTAGCTATTTGTGATGTGTTATGTCGTATTGTTAAGTTGAACAAGCTATTTATGATGTGTTATGTCGTTTTGTTAAATTGAACTAGGTATGTATGGTGTGTTATGTCGTTTTGTTAAGTTGAACTAGTTATATATGTATATGTTATGTCGTTTTGTTAAGAATATAGGGTAGGTATGTGTGTTTTGTTTTGAAGGAAATGTGTGGTAGTTTAAGAATTTGTTAGAGGTGGTGGATTTGAATGTGGAGTAGGAATATAGAATTATTGCACTATTTGTATAACAGAAGTATTGACCATCAAATAAAAATGTGATTATTTTGGGTCCATCGAAGTGTTAAGAGATTTATGTTTGAAAACGCAAAAAAAGAGCTACCGAAATGTAGGTACGAAAAGTGCGGGAACAATATATCAGACCTCTTATACTATGTAAACATCATTCATCTTTGTCAGTCCCTACATAATATTGACACAGTAAAAAGATTAACCACTTTTAGACCGAAACAAAAAATAACTAGGTACAAGAACCGCTTCAGACCTTGTTAAAGACTTCTATAACTTAACTTCCTAAGTTCCAACTATTTTGTTCGCTATCTCAGCTGAAACTTAAATCAGCTAAAGCCGTGGCTAATGGAAAATCCATTTCGAATTTTACTTTTTAAAATAGAATCCCAGAGGTAAAGGGAACTGATTCCCATTTATTATCTTAGATATCCCTCGGATGACGCAGCGGGAATTCTTCTTACTTGCCTTTGCGTTTCCCTTAGGTGGCTGTATATTTAAGCAGCCTCGAAGGTTACGACTGTTAGATTTTGGTTAGTTCTGGATTTCATTGTAGTGATTGTCGCTCTATGTAAAATATTTGTATTCAACTGCATCCAGTTTCTCTGGAATCCGACGTGACAGTAAACCGGCGTGCAAAAAAATCGGCCCACCCCGTGCTTTCAATTTGAGAGACGATATGTCAAAAATCTTAATGAATATAATTTATTAATTTATATTGTGTGAAGGTACGTAAGGTACGCACATACACTATATTTGCATAAAAGCAATATTCTTGACAAGATCGACTCAATTCCTCAGTTGTCCTCATCGCTCACTTTTGCTCGGATAAAGTGCGTGACTTTTTTTGCCAATGAAATTGACAAAAAAAAAACAGTTTTATTTATTTCAGTTCGTTTAATGAAAATTTAACTTGATTTTTTAACAGACTGCAAAAAAAGGAGGTTCTTTATTCGAACCCCCATTTTTGTAAGTTCGTGATTTTTTCCTAAACTTATAAATCAGTTTTGATAATTCTTTAACTAACGTAATCTACATACTTTCCGGAAGGTTTTAGTATACAATATATTAGGTTATTTTTAGTAAACCTTGTTTATTTATATTGTTTCAAATTGAAGACCACGGGGTGGGTTGATTTTATTGCATGCCAGTGTAGTTGGGACAAGGCTAGGCAGATAATTGACAAACAGACAACAAGTGTATATTTATGACATGCCGAATACCTTGAATATAAACATTGATAAAGACAAAAACTATGTATGTAAAAGTGGCAACTGCGTGAAAACGAATTCTGAGCAATGAATAAAGTCCTCGGGATTTGGACATGGAAACGTGACAGCAATTTTACGTCACGACGCATAGATGGAAGTTTTATTCACACCCGGTTTTACACACGTAAAACAATTTTGCATACGGTTTTCACATCCATTTTTCAATCCCAAAATCCTTTTACAGGTTTTTCGTATATTAGTTTTCATTGAAATACACTGCACAGTTTTTACTTTTCAAAAATATCATCCATCTCAAAGTTTGACAAATCCATTTAACGCAAGCCAATCACGTAGCGGCAGTAGGCCGACATCCCCCGAAGTCTTCCGATGTCTTCCTAGCGTCTCATACGAGATCACTCTTGTCCAGAGCGTTTCCGGGGTCCGTCATCGTCCCCATTTCCTGTGACATGCGTCGTCCGCCATTATTCCAGCCGACGCGGACGTGCGACGGAAATCGCCGAGCGCACCCGAAGGCGATCGTTCGGAAATTTGAATTGGGAACTATCTGAGTAGCCGTTGTGTAGGGTTGTCAGGTTTGACATAAATGTATGTTACGACATGTTATAATGTTGTGTCGTTAGGTAGTAAAGTAACAAACATAATTTGGTGTTTCAGTGCTAGTGTGAGAGGAATTAATGTTAATGGCCTTTACGCCGCGCCAGTTAAAAGGTATGGATCGATGTGTTTTCCAATAGCTCAATTACATTACAATTCTTAAGAAGAAGAATTAAATCAAGACAATTCTACATGCAACTCCTACTTCCCAATGTACCCACCTCAAAACCTAGAACACCTAAATATTTAATCAAATCCTCTCACTTCATTTGATAACCCTGCCCGCATGTGCTAAATTGGTTAGCAAAGGGTGCTATGCAGATTTACGGAACCTCGTAGCGCGACGGTGCGATATTGAGGTCTCGCCTCACTCCCTGATGAATTTGAATATTAGATCGGTTACCTAACCATTTCTGAGGTTACAACGCGTCGGTAGATTAGTGAATGGAGCGATGGGTCGATTATTATGGCCTTGAGTGTATTGTGGTAGTTGGCAGTCAAGGGCGCGCTGGGCTTAAGCCCGGGTTACAGTATGCTAGTTTTTGAAGCTAGGATAGCAAGTAAGTAATATCCCAGCTTGGCACACGCTAGAATTGTTAACACGATGCTTGGAAATTAGAAGTTAGTAGAATTTAAGTGACTTAGTCCGTAAATGATCAGAAGGTCAATTCTACTAATTAACGTGCGAAGTGAAAAACATGAGATCGGAATGTGAAGGCATTGGCATTGGTTGGTTGGTTGGTTGGTTGGTCTACATTTATATCTGTAATTTTTATGGTGTACATAATAAAGAGTGTTCTATTCTATTCTATTCTATTCCATTGTGAATAGACAATTTTTTTTTGGAAAATCCATATGTGCACGCCTCATAATCTCATTCAATTCTATAAAAAATAACAAAAACCGAACGCAATGTCCAGTCGTATTTTTATATTACTAATTACAATTATACTACATTGAATTAGACCGTGATTTTCGAAAGGACTTAGCTTTCGACAACACTGAAGCGGTTAAAAAAAATGGACTCGATTAGTTAAGTTTTTCGGGAGCTATCGTGACCACGCCAGCATCCATACATACAGACACACGGACGTCCACAGATTTTTTTTTAAACAGTTTTTTCATTATTTTAAATAGCAAAATATCTTTTGAAAATAACATGAGTGTTGAAACTAGTGTTTTTTATTGACGTTTGTGTGTGAATATTATTCTACAAGTGCGATATGAAGTAAATAGAGACATTTTTAGCTCAAGGAATTACTTGTCCTTTGTAAGACGAGAGTAGAGCACTACCCCACGCGCTTCGCTTATGAGGCGTGCAAAATGGTATTCTGCTCATCTTAAAATTCGCTTTGTTCACATTCCGGTCGCAATATCACTACTCAATACTCATTTTTTTATTGCATTCCATATTATTGCATTTATTCCATATTTTGATGGCACGGTTGTCGCAGCGGTTAAGCGATTGACTGCTGCGCTGCGTGTCGCGGGTTCGATTCCCGCACGGAACAAATATTTGTATGACCTACAAGTAGTTGTTCCAGGTCTGGCTGTTTGTGTATGTGAGTTGGTATGTTTGTAAACGCACCCACAATACAGGAGAAATTCCTAGTGTGGGGCAAAGTTTAAAAAATTATATATATATTGTAGTATAGTATAATGGTGGTCAACTTTGTTCTCATTTACGAAAATAAACATATTTTCATTTTGGCTCAATATATGCAGACGATATTGTGATACTTAAATTTTTAGCAACCTTATATAGTTTTTTTTATAGTCATAATTAATTTGCCTGGTTAATTACCTACTCATAGTATTTTCATTTCCCGTTATAAAAATAAATAATACGTTAAAAAGCTAACTTGGAACGTATTAGTAATCGGAATGCGCAAGCGCCACGCGGATTATTCAAGATGTCAAGAAGAGACGACGTCATAATATGGTATGCCAAACTATCATTTTATATCATATAATCTATAATTATAGGTATCCTACGACATTTCGCTACAATAAACAACCGGCCAATGGATAGAACTTGGTATCAAAAGTTACAACAATAAATATAAATTTTAACATATTTAACAGTTAGCATCGGGCACAACGCAAATTATTCGTGAACGAAGTTGGTAACACTGCAAAATTTGCAGGGGATTAAAATTGAGTATCGAAACAAACAATCCGCCAATTAGAATTAAGTTGTGTTAGCTACCAACCAATAAAAAAAGTGATGGATATTTTATTTTGTAAGTTTTAATCTTCTTATGTGTACACACGTTTTGAGCCATTTATGAAAGAATTTTATTTTAATACTGTGTTAGTTATTGTTTTATGAAGATCGCAAGGTTGTGGCTTGTGGGTAATTCGATAAGAGAACTTAATCTTAAAAAATCAAAAGATAAAAGAGTGATTTGAAGAATGATTGACGATTATTTTTTCACTTTATATTTAAGAACCCGTAGCAAATCAAGGACCGGAGAAGGAGAAGCTGTATAGCGGTCGTTTGTATGCGCCTCGTCAATATGGAAAAATATGTATTCGTTATACGGCTATCAAATCGCACATCAATACGGTCAAGCTGATGGTTATTGTGTGCTAATACATAGCAAATACATTTTTCATTCGGGACATTGTAGTAATCAATTTAACCTTATGCCTTTAGAAACACCTATAGAGTACGAAGAAGTGTATTAATTTATGCGAAATTAAGCCACAGTTCTTTCACATTAACTTTACCTTTGACAGCAACCCAAGGTGCAACCTACCAGCAACCTAATGTCAATAAGAATAAATATCACTTTCAATCTGGCAGTGATGCAAAATTAGTGGTTAATGTAAAAAGCACTCTACCTGACAGGTGGGACTCTATTTATTTTTTAACCGACTTCAAAAAAAGGATGAGGTTCTCAATTCAACTGTATTTTTTTGAGTTATCCCTAATAATGCGTTTTTTTTCCACTTGGTTTATATTGATGATGTTATAATAATTTCCTGTCACGGTTATTTACATATCAAGTAGTGGTATACGAATGTATGTGGGGTAGGTACCACAACTAAAAAGTGAAAAATTAAAACTTTTTACAAAAAAACAACCGACTTCCAAAAAAACACTAAAAAACGTGAAAAATAACTTTAATTTCGGAAGTCGGTGGCCAAAAACGAAAACACGAATTCGGTTGTTTTTTTGTAAAATAGTTTTTATTCATAAAATACAATACATGCTGGCTATCAAGAATTTGGAACAACATTTAAATTACTACACCATGTTCCAGTGAAACTTGTTAGTCGAACATAGAACTGAAAAATCCGATCAACTATTCCATTTTGACAATCAAATCGAAGTGTTAACGTTACGGACGCCTACACTCACTACATAGGGACAATTAAAAAGTTCTCTCCGTTGTACGATATTGGAAACAATCCGCTCGCGTCACGGTTCAAAAAATTCCATTTTCAATTAATCGACGAACGTATCGTGGGCCTAGCATGAACGCGTGGAGTAAACGTAACGAAAATTCGAACTACTTAAAAATAAAAATAAAGTCTTTTTGCACATAATACACATATAGAGGTATGAGGAACAGGGTGTAAAGTTCACTCATACTCTATGGAAAAGGGAGGATCTTCCGACCAGACGGGTGTTGTGTCTGGTGGGCAACTGCCCGACGATTGATGTCGGGATGTTGTATATATGCTAGTTGCGCGGTAAACTCTGATTGTGCGATGCAGGATTTTGCGTGACGTCAGTCTGACGCGTAGCTCGCATGTGGCGTTGTAGATGCCGCTACACACACAACATCACGCCTGAAATCCCCAAAGGGTTAGGCAGAGGTGTACCTATAGTACATTCACATTTCGCCAGTTATATTTAAGTCCCATGTAATAGGGGACGAACCTATTGGCATCAACTGGACACAACTCTAAATTCCGGGCTTCTATTGAGAAATTGCTAATGGAAAAACCCAATAACACTTTGCCCTACATGGGTCTCGAACTAAGGACCTTGTGCTTAGTAGCCGCGCTTGTGACCATTAGACCAAAGAGGCAGTCACATCTATGGGTGACTATTCATTATTTACGTTTGATACTTATTGTGTTTCTCGCAAAACTTTAAAATAAATGATACTTGAAAGAAAGGAAAGAAGAAAGACAGAACATACGTTAATTTGCGAAAAACACACAAATACAAAAAAGAACGAGTTGGGGGAAATTTGCGTCACATCCATGCAAAACGGCAATCACTCAGCATAATGCTACGACCCTATGCGAGACAGGGGGGGTGGGGCTCTGCCCCAGCGCTAGTTTTCAGCGACAGCCGGTGTTGACGTGATGACGTCAACCAATACAGAATACGAAAACATAAAAATAACAATAAAATAAGAAATAAATTAAATACACTATACCTAGTTCTAAACATAATATTTATAAAATGGTAACATTCCGGGCAACGACTCATGCGCCGCCGGCCTTTAATAATCTGTGCGCGCAGCTGTCAAAAAACTCCTATAGTTTTGACTTGTATTTGCGATTCAAAAATCGTTTTACATTACGTTACGTTCACGTCGCACGTTCGTGCCCTGGCCTCAGAAAAGCGATCATGGTCGTGATTATACCACGCGTCCTTTGGATCCTCATGAAAGTTTGGAAAGTTTGGAAGTTTTATGAGATTGTTCTTTGTGTGATTATAAACGTCGCGATAATGCCTACTTCCTTGCTTGTAAATCTTGTGATAAAATTGGTTCGTTGGTCTAAATATCCTGTTCTTTTCTTTAAGTTACTTAAACTAAATTATTTGTTGCTTACCCTGCAATTAAACTCTTATAATGTTCAACAGTCTAACAACAAAACACTCTTATCAATTCATGATAACGGAGCCTGACTACGTAAGAAAGGGTTTCTCAGTAAACGATAGATCTGTGGATACCCACTAATTTCATCTTATCTTCATCGACTTTCTCAGTACAACTTGGCCTATCGCCTCTAGTTTTACATACAGAAAAGTAAGGGTATCCCTCTAAAATAATAAAAAAAACTACCAGTACAATATTGGACACAATCCTCGCGTTCCAAAATTCAATTTTCAATTAATCGCCTTCGGCATAGGAATGTGAACTCGGGCGTGAATTTACTACACTCATCCGGACATACATGGTTTCAATTTTGATATTGACAGCGCTCTTATTTCGTGCCTGTGAGCCGGTTTTTGTGATTCCCCATGTTGGTTGACTGTACACTAAGCTTGCACATACTGCTCTTTGAATTTTACTATTATATTGGTGTGATATCAGGTCGTGTGTAATCAGCTTTAGTGTGACCTAATAAAAATGAATTACGCTGTAGTTACGAAGAACTGTTATGGGGACGTAATTTCAGAATAATATAGCCGGTGATTAAAAGAGCGTGTTAAGGGAAGTGGAATCATAGAGTATATGATTTGAAATAAGCATGTTTGAGTTTACAAGGCATGAAATAGGACTCGTGTAAAAGTTCACACTACATGCAGTGGCGTGCCTAGGGGGCAAGCCGATATACCTATGTTAAAAAAAGACAGGTATGTCATTATTCAGATCAATCCTTGTGACATGATTGAGTTAGTTAATTCACAAGTTTGCATGACGTGTAGTTTGTTGATAAGTTCACGTTTAATTGAAAGCCGGGCTTTTCGGCTTCATGGGAAGTAACGCCACTGACTACATGTGAATAATGATGTTTCGTATGATTAATCCGATTAATGTATAATGCCAAATTAATACACAGTCACGTGATGGCTCACGTGCTAGCAGTAAAGTGTCAAAGAAGAAGTTGAACAGTAAATGATGTAAATTATTACTGTAAGGAGTAAAAATGCCTAAACTTTGATCACATTTGAATTTGCTATAAAATCAGACGTAGTTACCTATAACTCCTACAAGTCGACGACGAATAAAGGCTCCGATGAAGTTTTCATAGAAATTGTTCTACTAGAGTCGCGTCGCGCTGTCGCTTCACCCCTGTTTGCGGGAGGTTTAATAATAATAATAATTTATTTATTTAACAAACAATAAAAAGGTCCACACTGACAATAAACACAAACCAAAATACTTAAAAGACGTTAGTAACAATAACTCTTATAACCTACGTTAGTATTTATATCCTTAGGATGTTAGTAACAATGCGGCTTACGATCTGTGTGAGTACTTATACACTACGATAGGACAGTGTTGTTTTGATGAGATGTCTCATTAAAGGGCTCTCATTAAGCCTGTCAGCTATCACCTTCAGGAGGCTGTTGCCACTGCCTCGCAATCTGACGAGCAGAGACGCACTTTTCTTCCGTACGATAGCTGAGAAGCTGTCGACTCGTTCTTTTGTGAACATCTCTGACGCACTGCAGTAACGCGGCAGCCGCATCAGCTCCCGAAAAGCGTTGTTATGTTGGACGTGCAGCGCCCCGACGGCACGTTTGGAACAGCAAATCCATAAGGCGCTCAAGTACAGAGATGTGCAGTATGCTGTAAATAGCGTGTGTTTGACCGCTTCTGTACACCGAGCGAACCTTCGGGCCAACATACGGGCTTTATACCTGCAAATCAAATTCCCCAAATAGCTCTAGACTGAAACCAAAAATAGCTCAATCGAATCTATCTCTAAAAGCTAAGCTAAGCAAAGCTAGCTACTACATCAAAAATGGAGAAGGAATAATTTATATAGAAGGAAGGAATGTACATACTATAAAGCTACCATTTACTGGGTACGGTCTTCCATTGACTTGAATGAGCCCTGGCGGCTGAGAGTATGTCATGTTCACTCTAATGTCTCGCTGATGGTGGCGCATGTGTTGTACCATTTAGCCCCCTTCAAAATGGTTGAGCTTAATGATGCTAATCAATGCGTCATGTTCATGAAAGGGCGCCATCAGTAGGGACTGGTCATCTCTTAGCTGCCACGGCTTATTTTAATTGAATTTAATATTTGAATTGTTTTATCTTTTTATTACGGACGCTTTTAACGCTCTGCATCATTATCACATGCATAATTTCGACATGAATGATGAAACCAATATTTTGTAACCATATTTTGATCTAAAAGAGTGTCCGTGGAGTTTCTTGCCCGTTCTTCTCCATAGGTACCTACTACGCTTTGGAATGGGCAACTAGCTTCATCTTTCTGACTGACCGATTTCTTGGCAATTCAAAAGTGCCTGTAATTGGTTTATTTGAAGTAAATCCTTTGTGTTTGAGTTTGAGTTTGAATCATATAGATATATACATCCAGTAATAGAGATTTCACTTAAGGTAGAGCGTCTTGGTTCGTACAGATGTTGCATTTCACGAATGCGCGTCAATCATTCCAATTTATACCTTGTTGCAATGACATAAGAGTCACATGACGTACAGTCGTGAATTGCACTATCTGTATCAGGGGATTGGAAGGCCGTTTCCTGCTGGCTGGAACTAACGTTGTACAAGTTTATATGTAGACTGACTGGTTGAGAGCGTTTATGTTGATTTATTTTGTCGAGGAAGCTTCTATATTGGATATATTTAAAAATAGCAACATTCAACACAAATAAATACAAAATACATTTAACATTTAAATGATAAATGATTTTATTTCTGTAAGTAGGTTTGTACAAACACTTTTACACGTCAATCATATTTTAAAACTAGATGAGGTCGGCGTTTTCTATCTGACTACTCTGAGAAGAAAGGCCGAAACAAACTCAGAGGTCAGTCTCTTTTAAAGTCCAGACATAATCTTGGTCAGATCATGTGAAGACCATGTAGATTAGAGTCTGAAATGGTCTTTTGAGGAAAAACCACACAGAATGAGTGAACCTGTCCAGTCAGTGCACGCATTTATCAGTAATCGTGCAGCTCAACTCAAAACTTAAGGAGCCCAACGATTCGACAAACAATACCAAAGAAAGGACATTTGGGTAGGCCGCATTAATTACTCAAACTGCCAGACTATGATTAAAACTAATTAAGAAAGAAAAAAGACAAACAATGATCTACATAGTCTTTACATTCACAATAATTAAAATAATATACTATTTTACAAAGTAAATATTCATGTCAATGTATTTATAAAATTCCATCAATGTCAATAGGTATATAAAAATCCTGAAATAATCTTGGTCAGATCATTTGAGGATCAAGTAAGATTAGTGTCTGAAATGTTCAATGGAAAGTTTAAAAAATAAACTTAAATATAAATTGGCAAAAAACTAATAAAAGAAACGAGTAGTTTCACGGTAATATTAGGTCTTTACCTATGAAATTGCCGTTCTGCAGTACTGGCCATTTCAAATCAAAATAATTTTTGTTTGGCTATGAATTCTAATTTCAAATTAATTTTATTTTAAAAACATGGTTTTTTTTTTCTAAAAGTAGTCATTTCTTTATTGATTAGTGTTACATTTTCATCGCATTTCAATCTTTTTCGTCATCATGGATACGTTAAAAATTCGAGTAATTATGGAATATGAGTACCGTCGTGGCAGCAACGCGGCACAAGCGGCACGCAACATCAACGACGTTTACGGAGCTAACTCTACAAACCAACGCACCACCTGTTATTGGTTTGCTCGCTTCCGTTCTGGAAATTTCGACCTGAAAAATGAACCTCGCGGTCGTCCGAAGACTTTGGTCGACAATGACGAATTAAAGGCGATTGTGGAAGCTGATGATACACAATCTACGGCTGAATTAGCAGCAGCTTTCGACGTTAGCGTCAAAACAATATTGGTCCATTTGCGTCAAATTGGCAAGGTAAAAAAGCTTGACAAATGGGTGCCCCACGAACTCAATGATCGCCAGCGCGAAGTACGCGTCGAGACGTGCCTTGCACTGCTCAACAGACACACAAATGAAGGAATTTTGAACCGCATTGTTACCTGCGATGAAAAATGGATTCTGTTTGATAACCGTAAGCGCTCAGCAAGTTGGTTGGATCCTGGTTCAGCACCTAAACAATGCCCTAAACGAAAACTTACCCCTAGAAAAGTGATGGTCACTGTTTGGTGGTCTAGCGCCGGTGTGATTCATCACAGCTTCTTACCAAACGGGGTGAGCATTACTGCAGATGTGTACTGTGAAGAACTGAACACAATGATGGAGAAGCTGGCGCATCTCCAACCAGCATTGGTCAATCGCTCGTCTCCGCTGCTCCTGCACGACAACGCGCGACCTCATACTGCACAGCAGACGGTCTCCAAGTTGCAAGAACTGGGGTTGGAAGCTCTCCGTCATCCGCCCTACTCACCAGACCTTGCGCCTACAGACTACTACTTTTTCCAGAATTTGGATAACTTCTTGGCGGGAAAAAAATTTAATACCCGAGAGGCAGTACAAAATGCCTTTGAAGAATTTGTTGCCTCCCGTCCAGCTGATTTCTTTAAGAAGGGCATCAATAAACTGCCACTGCGATGGCATAGATGCATTGATTGCATGGGTGATTACTTCGATTAATACAAATAAAAAATTCATGAAAAAAATTCGTTTAAATTTTTTCATACAAAACGGCAATTTCATAGGTAAAGACCTATTATTATTACTTAGTTTGAAAATGCATGGGTACGTAAATCGATTGGTATTGTAGGTGGCATAGGTGGTTATAATTACATAACATTATGATCGGAAGTAGGTAGAAAATTGGTTTTGATGGGGTTAATTTCTCGCGTAATATCATTGCAGTTTATGCATAGTAATGGCTAAATAGCAGTATAATCCATATTCGAGAGCGGCTCACGTTAATAGAACATGGCTGTCGAGTATTTTAACAGCATCACGTTGGACAGTAATTAAAATAAAAGTACATTGTCAAAAAAATATTTCTGAACACAATTCCGAACCACCTCATTCAAACTTTTTCAAAAATATCTCCGGAACACATTTTTGCTTCGCTCGTTGTGTCATTGTGTCAAGTTTTAAAGAGTCAATCGAGGGAAATTGGTTTTTGGCAAAGTTCCACAAACAGGTTTCCGGAATTACACAGCAGATAGGTCTATTGTGCATTTTTATATGAAACAAGATGAGGGAAAGAAAAACAAGTATTACAGATTAACTTTAGAGGTACTCTTGAGAAAGATAGTTATGTGGCTCAGCGTTGCACTAAACTGGTTTATAATAACTCAAGATAGTGAATACTCAGCATCTGATATGAACAGCCATTATCCGTAACAAAATTTCTACCTTCCTTGTCCGTTACAATTCCAAGATCTAACAATTATATAATCATGCTCATATCTCCAGTTAGTCAAAGTCTTGATCGGTATCTGGGGAATAGCCCTGTCACTTCACTCAAGCTAACCGGAAGATACGTCCGCTTGTCCAACTTTGCCAGCAGATGGTGAATGCGATCGTTGTGGGAGGCTTCCTGTGATATGGGATGTTAGTTGGCACTTAGTTGGATATTGCAAACGTTGCCTATAATAATCCAAGTATTTTATATGGGTCATATTCGTTATTCTTAACATAACATATTAAACAATGGTACTGCTACGCTATTCTCTCGAAATTATCTTGAATATGATGACATTTGATAGTATTAGTTGTTTTTAAGTGGCCCCAATATAGGACCTTTAGGAACTCTGCAAAATTGTCATGTTCTTTTCACGTAACTAATCACCTATTGACTGTTCTAACACCCTATGTGAGAAAATGTCACTTCTAGTCTCTTTTCTCACCATTAACGTGATATTTGTATCGAAAGAGTCTTCTATGTTTGTCTACAGCTCCGGTCAGTCGGTCAAAGGCTATAGCAGTAACAGTAAACTTTTACGACCGTTGCAAAGATAAGGAGCGAACATGTTATAGTTTTATCAGCACATACGTGGTAACAATGTGTTTCTATTGTCATTGTTTTTGTGTATTCTTTGTTTAGAATAAAAGTTTTAAGTACTCTTCGGCTATTTAAAATTGAGGAACAGAAACACCTTACACTACATAATAACAACAAAAAAATACAGAAGTGTTTTGCGGATGAAAATTATTATTTCTTACAGGATGACGTGTATTTAGAAGTTATATCTAGATTAGCTTATTTATGTAGTTAAATTAATTATTTAAATTATTCTACCAATGCGGCAAGAAAATGGGACTGAAGTTAAAAGAAACTTTGTCGTACAGTGCAATCCGAAAAAGTAGTATTCAAATTCGAAGGCGACCTAGTAACTTCAAGCCACGTTCACACATTCAGTGGGAACAGCTTTGAATTTCGTTCAGCCCGTTTAAGAAAATACTGCGAAGTCAACTTCCAACAATCTCGTATAATAGAATCTGCAGCTGACAAAGAGACCTATCTTGAAAACATCGCGACCCATTTACTGGAACGAGAATCTAAAATTGGGCTCGTTTTCAGTTTGGTAATAGGCTATTTAGCACCACTTGGAATGGGAAAACCAGTAAAGGTGGCAGAAAATATAGTGCGCCCTAATACCACAAATCCTTCGCGTTTAATTAACGTAATAATTTTCAAAAGCAATTCGAATACAATCGAAAGCTATTGCAGAACAGAAACTCCATTTTATGATACCTTGGGGTATTAATATGCAGATTGTTACCGCTATTCCGGTATGGAGCGGTTTGATGTGGTTCTAACTGGTTCGAACTGCTTCACGCCGGAACCTAGTAATCCATGTTGCGTTATATCTATGCGTAGAATCTAGAAATGATTTTGGTCATAATGTTTCGGATATTTTATGATGTTAGATAGAAGTTTTTGCGTGTGTTGGCCTATGAAATGGTTTGACACAAATGGTTCTGAAAATAGACTAGGCATGCTATTCAACCTTCGAAGGAAACGTAAAATTGTTTTATGTACTATACTACATTTTTAATAGCGTCATTATTTTTATATTAACCTCAAATTGATTTCTAACATGGAATCTTTTAACGACTTCTCGATATTTACTGGTAAGTCTAAAAATATCATGATTGTGCTAGTTTTAATAAGCAAGTATTGTAGCTTCACAGAATGTGGTTTGTTTATGAAGTTTGTTTTATTTGCGTAGGATGCTTAGCTTAAGAGACTTGTGTACTCTTGGTCCTGCGGATTATCCTAATTATAATCCCTAGTGAATACACTACTACAAGCACTAGTAGGTACTCTAGTTACTTTATTAATTGGTAATTTACTAAGTGAGAAACACTACCACAAGCTGGAACAAAATTGGTACAAGTTTTCAACATGACAGTACTTATTTATTCATTCAATAAATTCTAAAGGCACACACCACAGGAAAGTCCGGTTTAGCAGTTGACAACTTCATAGGTTCCAAGTCAGAGTCAAGGCATTTGTAAATAAGCACATAAAAGGCACTTGTAAATGTCAACATTTACATTAAAATAGAATTGATTCTAGTCGCCCCTTCCAAAAGGTAGTTTCGTATGGAGAAGAAACTCCACCGTTACTCTATTAAAATGTTTTACAATATTTTTTATACATTCTTTATATAATTGTATGTGAAGACGAGGAACCAAGAATACAATTACTATACAGTAATTACCACAATAGGTAAAAATAATTAAAAAAGAAGCAGTGATAGATACATTAATTATGTGTTAGATACATGGTGCTCACATATTTACAAGCATTGTAAAAGTATACGATTTTCCTAAAAAAATTAACAAGTAATAAGTCAGTATGTGAGTTAAAGTAATTACAGAATGTAAATCAAAGTAATTTTTTTTTATTATACAATTAAATTAGCAACCTGTTTGATTTTGTCGAGACTCTAGTTTGTCCTATGGATCAGGACCAGCATGTTTCCAAGCATTCTTATCTTGGATATAGTCCTCTAATTTGTATTATGCTTGCTTACAAAGTGTACTTTTTATATGAGTTTTAAATTTTCTTTCATTTAATTGCTATCACAAGATATTTTGTTGTAAGATTTAACACAGTATCCCATCAATGATCTATGTACTTTAGCTAATCTGAAAAATTGTTGATCTGTCTTATCTTTATTTATAGTATTAAAATTGTTTATATAACTTATTATATTAAAAATATTTAGAATTTTTCATACATACATAATATTTTCATAAATTAATTGGCAAGGTACCGGCATAATAATTATGAATAGTTCCCTGAGAGATTTGCGGTGACGCAGATTATAAATGGCTCTGACATCTCACTTTTGCAAAATAATGGTTCGTTGACCTGCGAAATGTCATACAAACATTAAAAAAAATATGAAAACCATGGTCTAGTACATTCGATTCTTTTGCAAAACGTTTAAAAACCACAATTGACTTTTAATATTAGTAAGAAAGGAAGGAAAAAGATTATTTTTAAAATGAAAAAATATTTGCTTCCTCCATTTTCTTTTATTGTAAGTACTCTATTTACGAAGTCAAAAATGTAAACAAACAAAATTCTTCGCACCAAAAATCATCCTCTAATTACCATACTTAGAAACAACTTCCAAATGAAAAAACATGAATAATTCCAACATGCCTAAAACGCTTTCATGAAACTTTGTTACATAATGAAAGGCAAAGGAATCAAAGACCAAAATACGTGGTCCTAAAGTTACGAACAACGTAGGTAGGCTTTTACATATGAGCCAATTAGGAAACTTATACAATGATTTGAAATAGTACAATATTGGTGATCTGCGTTTAAGTATTTGTTAGGTTTAGCTTGGCTAAGGTTACCTATGCATATATAGGTATATAAGACATATTATTTACTTTAATACTTTACCTAATTTCATCATTTTAAGTCTTTACAATACGTTGAACTTTATTTTGTGAATTTAATCATTTTGTTTGTCTATGTATGGATGGACCTAGTTTTATGTAAGTTTTTGCGTGTTTTATCATCTCCTACTAAACCATAAAAGATAAACCCGTACCTTGTTTTATAAAAACAGTAATTTTAGGCAACGTAGCATAGCCAGAGCTTTTAGGCAGCCTTATGTTTCATAATATTCTGAACATATAGCGCTCGTAATTTTTCCTCGCAACAGTTTTTAAGGATTTTAACAGAATATAAACGAAGACGGGCAGGCTTAATCAAGTATAAATAAAGGATTATAAAGGATGAAAGGGGTCGAAAAGGATAGTTCTAAAAATATGTTTAGCCTTGTAATCACTTCAAAGGATATTGAATCTATTTCATTGGTTTTGCATAAAACAAAAAGATGCAAGCTAACTGACAGTTGAGTGAATGTATAGTCCTTTTTTGTTTTCGCAAAGATGAGGGTTAACATGGTATAGAAAGTCAGTTCCGGAAAAGATAGGCTTCTTTTTAGAAATCGTATCGGATGGAGGGGTCACTTAAAAAAATAGACGTATGATCTTTTTAATACCGCGGCAATAAATTCTATCTCAACCAACACAAGAGTAAATGTTGTTTAAAAAGGTATTCAGTTTCAAAAGTTCCATTAAAGTAGGGTACAGAAATTAGAATAAACCGCGTCGCATAAAATTTGCATACAGTGCGGGTCGCGTACTACATTCAAAATTGAGTTTCCCATGCCTATCCTAAAACCAATATGGCTTCCATCCACCTTTCCCGAACGTAGTCTCCCTACCATGACGCGACAAACGGCGACACTAGAGAACGGATGAAACGTTTTTATCTACACCTATCGCCTACAAAATCAGCATGGCATACGAATCTGTATCAACATTACCGTCAATGTATAACAACATTGCGCATTCCCCGTTTCTGCATATCACACAGTTGTAGAAGTTACGGCCTCATTCCAGGAATTGTTTTGTTTCTTGTGTAAATTTTCTTTGTTTGCGAAAATGGCTTTAATGTGTGTATTTAGTGGTTTAATAAAGGACCTTATTGTTAATGTTATAAGTTGTGTGGTATATAAAGGTCGTATTACATACAGCCGTTTCGACAATTTCTCTAAACCGATCGCGACGTTTCTCGGTTTGCGCATGTTGTAATATTAATATAATCAAATACTTTTTAATAGAAACATGAGAAAATAATTTAATCCAAACCGGCTTTGAAATAATTTATCTTAAAGATTCCGCTATGTCTGTTATCTTAGATGAAAAAATAATTGAATAACCTACAACTACGTATAAAAGATAGAGAAATAATTTTCTTCGCTCTGTTTTTAATTCAATATAAAATGTAAATTACCTGATGTAGTTTTTATCCTGTTGAGGCGATTAATTTATATACGAAGTAACGTTTTATGAAAATGTTTTAGTTGGCTAATTACAGGCACCCCTAATACCCTGTCATAATATACCGTATCATTTTGTTTAACAGATAATATTTTTTCTTAAATAAATAGTGTAGAATAGAATATAATATATAATAGAATAGAATATAAATAGAATAGAATAGGGTATAGAATAGAATATAATATTATATTATGTATACCATACAAATAAGTAGTAAGTAGGTGCATAAAATAAGTATCGCATTCGTCACATTAAAATCATTAATGTTTGAAGATACCACCATCATTTTATAGATATAGCAGTATTTACAATTTTCGACGTATAACGCACTCGTGATACGAATACATCAGCTCTAATGGATAATTCATGTAAATCGATCAACACTTGAAGCCATCCACAATATTGAACGTTCCTTGCGCTCATATTTTTTTAATAAAATGATGGGAAATTCCGTTTGATGGCTCCTCTCGTATGTCACCTCGAAAACATGCAAATACTTTACCACAAACTTTAAACGCCTTTTTTAAGGAAAACGCATCAATGTCATATTTGCGACCGAAATGGAAGATTTTCCCGTTTCCTTGACAAGGTAATTTTAGTTTAATATTTATGGTTCTTCTTATCGCGATAAATTATGTTTTTTTGAAATAGAAATTGGAATTTACGTTGTTTTGGCTATTCTCGGAACGAAGAAGACTTTTTGTTTTGCGATGGTTAGGGGTTGCGTCTACTTGAAAATATGGATGTATTGTTTGTTACCAGATAATTAAAATACAACTGAAATTTTTATAGAATTCAATATAAGTGAAAATCCTGTTCTGTGTAACAGTTTCTGACCCATGGAAAAATACATAAATACAGAAAAACTTCAGATTACAAAGCGTACCTAACTTTTAATTACCTATCATGCAGCAAAGCTTAATTGTGTTTTCGAAAACGTATTTGACGCAATTACACCTATGTTATACGGTCGTTACAACGCATTGCCAACATAAAACTCGTAACAAGTACACAAATAGACCATGAATAGTACTCCGGGGTGAAATTGTGACGGTTTCCTGGAAACATCGAGAGTTGTAGGGGATAGTTAGTAGGGTGTGCCTCAGGGTACGTCGTTAGGACCTCTATTATTGAGCCACGAATTAGAATCCTTTCTATTAACCTAACTAGTTTAATGGGAGTTGGAATTTACGGGTTCACGGGTAATTTACGTTATATATTACGGGTGAATTCTCCTCTATCTTATATTACGTTGTTATTATTTTACGCCATATAAGATGAAACTTTAAGTTAACGTTGATACTGACAGCTTGTTATGTACAAGAACATTAATCTATTGTTCTCAGGCGATTCCAACAACTTGCACGGAATAATAAACAGTACATACAATTTCCTTTTATAACCAACATTTATTAAAATGATGAATTTTGTTATACCTGTTCTATTAAAATATTCAGGTGCTCAAAGTTGAATGCCAAAATGCCTTCCACTTTATAAGTAGATATTTTACAAATAAATCAACAGGTAACAATTATTTAACTTTCAGAACAATTCACCAGATATTCCATAACTTACCGACGTTGTTTAGACTAACGATATTTTATGCGATTCAGAATATCAGAAACTTTACAGAAACTTGTATAAAACAGAAGCTACTTTATTGTATTTTCGAAGGAGCGAAACCTTAAAGTTTGTTCCGGTTTAAGGCCGATGGTTCGGTAACTTTTGTCCGTTGTTTTGACAAATTTAAGACGACCAACTGTTGTGTTAGGGTCCGTAAACTGGTATTTAAAGGTAAATGGATTAGTTTGGGAAATGGTGGAGTACTTCGACATAGTTATATATAAATTGAATGTGTTCTTTGATTTTGGAATTAGTTTAAGTGACCATTGGCTGATGAGTATATGCTTAACAGTTTGATTCTTATCAAAAATTGGACTATAGGATCATATAAAGATCGCAGATTTTTGGATCATAATTGTTTCACGCTCTTAAAAACAGCATTATTTTGTTTGATAATAAACGTAAATAGCAAAGTATTTACTTCTTCTTTAGTAATAATGTGCGCTAGTGCTTGTAATGATGGTCTGTTTCCTTTTAGGACCAAGCTGTGAAAAGCTTTTTAGCTTAGTGACTCGGACGGAAGAATAGTTTTGTTTTATTTTTCAATTACTTTTAATAGCAGCGGAGAATAAAGTGTTCATCATTTTAACTATCTTTTAGTTCTACTTCATGTACTATTGTATTGAACATTGATTTAATTGATTTGATATTTGATCTTAAAAATTACACTGAAATAGGAAGTGTTTTTCAAAATTTTATCTTTTATATAAGAAAGAAAAGACAGAAAACTTGTTTAATTGTCACAAAAACACGTGCATATGAAAATGTAACTTAGCATTATTAATAGAAAAACACAAATGCAGCTAAAATTATTAGCACAGAAAAGAAATACATAGCCGGCAGCTGCGCGTTGTGACTGTGACAAGAAGGCTACCACTCAGCATAATACTATGGGAGACCCACCACATCACAGCGACGATTTTCACTGGTCAGGATATGTAAACGACGATAATCATAAACTTACGAACCACTTTCTCAGTTAACTGTAGGTATATGTGATAAAACGCATAAGCTACACTAAAGGTTTGTCATAAACTGAATAGCTGAGAACTCAAGCAAATAACGTTCATATGTCTAAAGCAAGCACCGCTGTGTTCCTTACATTATGTGCCTGTGCAAACATCTTGGTACTACGAACAATCCAGTTTATTAAAATGCTTTCATTATATTCAGTCACGTTTGCTCTCTCCATTGCCAAAGTTTAAGGAACTTCACTGATTATCAAATTCATGGTGTTTTCAACTTTGTAACTTTTTGTCTCCTGTGCTTTTGGATGTGAAAAATTAAGTTCATTGAAGAAAGTTTTGGTAACAATCCTTGAGGTTTTCGAATGTTTTCTGAAGAATGAATTATTTATAGGTCCTTGGTCACTTTGATGTTTATTGTCTAGCGTTTGTTGAGAAAGATTATAGCTAGCCTTTGAAGTACCTAAGTATTTTTATATTTTGTGGATGTTCTGCGAATTGATACTATCTATAAAAATGTTCTTGCGTTAGCAATTTTTGCTCAAGAACTAGACTAACATCAACAAGCTCAAAATAAATACTTATCTTTACTAAGAAATACTTTTAGTTTTGAACAGGCACATGCATATTAAATTAATGTAGTTGTCATTGTTTATATAAATGCTTGTATTTCAATACATCTTCTTGGAGCCTTTTAAAAACTGCTGCTATCTTCAATTATTTCCATTTTAAACGTTAAATTCCACGATTTAATGTCCATCTCATTAAGTTCAAGAGTCGTGGTTAGCATAGTTTAAATTTTATTACACTACTCTATAGGACCCAAGAGGGTAGTTGTAACTAATCTGACGTCACAGCTTCCCAGTTTCGTAACAAGCAGAATTTTACGTTCATTTTTATTCCTGGAACTTGCCATGGTTATGATTTCTTAGAAAGTATGATACAAGTTTTTATTGATGTCTTAGCAGTTTCAGGCGTTGGAATTTTAGTAGACTTTTTTATTTTTAGGTCACGTTCTTCTTCTTTATAGGTATTGATCGTTACGTTGTCTTCGTAAAAAATATTAAAAGGCGTACTTGGGATTTAAAGATCTCTAAAACCATAGTTCTTTTTCAATAACAGTTTCTCATTGTGTACAAATGAACGTGAATTGGAAATGTATTATTTAACTAGTGCAGTATCTTCACAGGATGAATTCTTTGTTAGTTGAATTCTTTAGTAGTTCTTTCTGAGTTTGTTTCGGCCTTTCTTCTCAGAGTAGTTAGATAGGAAACGCCGACCTCATCTAGTTTTTAAAATATGATTGACGTGTAAAAATGTTTGTTCAAACCTATTTACAGAAATAAAATCATTTATCATTTATCATTAATACGTTTATGAAAATAAAACTCTCTTTGTATAACTGAGAAGATGTTGCTGCGTTATTGCTAGTATTTTTTCTTTCAACATGGTTACGCTAGCACACACCAAATCTAATATAAGCAATTCATGCCAAATCATCTCGTTAACCTAAACAATCAAACCATCAAGTGTTGACGCTTCCACCAGCACTTTGCCACCACCAATAGTTACGTCAATTAGCTCTCCTATCTCATATTGTATCTCTGCGTTACTTCCGTGTTAATCTCAAGATTACTCGTCGGCATCAACCCTCTCAGTTATATTACGTCATTATGCTTCTCTATCGCCAGGTGTTTGAAGATACGCGCTACTAACCTTTATTGTATTGACTTCATGGGCTTTAAACTGTTATGATATGTTTAGGATTTTTTATTTCTGCTTCTTTTTTTTGTGATTGTTAGGAGATGCTTTAAGATTACGAAATGGCGTATCTGCAATTTCATTCGTTCCTTTCTGACTCCAATCAACTAAGATCGTGTTGTGCATGTTTGTTTTAAATGTAGAGGTATTAAAAGTATGTAAGGATCTAATAGGTGGTGTTCTGAAGCTCCTGATTACCCCCATCGGAAAAAAGTGTCAGTTTATAAATGTATGTGTATATTCTTCGGCTAAGTCGTAGTTTTTATGTGTCCATTTCAGCATTGCCGTATGGGTAGTTTTTCTTGAAGGAACGCCAAATATTGTACTTTAAACACTATTCCCAATACACTATCCAACTATCATAATACTGCCGTTTTCTTGCTCAAACAACTAATGAACCCATAAAAAGAGCATCAAGAAATTAAAAAACCTGCCAGCAAGAAACTTGCAGCGATTAATCAATTTCCAAGAGTACAGGTGCCGCCAAGTTTCGGCTTCGATTAAAACTGCATAAAGCCATAACTAGGCAAGACTGTTCCATTATTAGTTCAGCGGCAGTATGAAACTACAGAGCTACTGGCGCTCTTTTATGAGCTTATTTTATTAAAGAACTTGCTCTAGTATACTGGCCTATATACGTTTTTTTTTAAGCACCACGAAATCAACGTGGTATTTCTTAATATGTCGCATCTTTAGGTGGCGGTTATCATTATTGTTGTTTAAGGCGCTGCCCAAACGTAGGAAACCGTAAAACGCTCAGTTTTTTTCGCACAGTTAAGTGTATCGGTGCACATTACAAGCCAGAAAAAAATTGAGTGTATTGTCAAGTGTTTCAAGAAAAAACTTATTCAAAAGTAAAATAGTATCATGATAAAACAATCGTAAAACAGAGCTAAGGAAATATTTTTCGTCGCATAATTCTCAAAAATTTTAGCGTAAACTATCATATTTTATGCAATGATAATAAATTGAATATAACCAACTAAAGAAATAGCTAAAAATTATTCCACTGAGCCGTGCATTTATTTTTTAATTTAATTTAAACTGTGGTCATTCGATTCAACTAACAGCAAATGCATCGCTGTTTTGAACCTTATTTGTTGCCGCGATGCGCTATTGTCAAGTACCTAAAAAATACTTCTTACCGCACCTTAATCTTGAGTACACTATTACTTAATAATTTGTACATTGCAAACTTAAGTCTAAATGCCCCATTACATAAAGAAAAGCATGCTTTCGGTGGGTTTTGTTAAATTTTTCAACTTCATCATCATCATTTCCCAGCCAGGTTTCACCCACTGCTGGGCGTAGTCCTCTCTTCCTCTTTGCCATACTTCCCGGTTCCGTGCGTCCCTCACCCAGTTCTTTCCCACGACTTTGGTGATATCATATTTCCGAAATTATTTCATACTAGCTGCGCCCCGCGGCTTCACCCGCATAAGTCTCGATCCCGTAGGAATATCGGGACGAAGAGTATCGTATGTTCTAATCCAGGTCATGGTCTACCCATTAGTAGCGAAGGTTCCATATAACCCGATTCCTATCGGTTTCCCTTTGAAAAATGGCACAGTCAGTATTCTATAGACAAATAATATTATCACATTAAAGTTATGTACTCCAACTTACCTCTTACAAAAATTGACCCTTCGCTACTGCTACCGATGTGCCAAATTTCATCTAAATTTGTTGAGCCGGTTTAGCGTGGAAGCGTAACAAACAAACATACAAACACAAAAAAACATTTGTTTTTCTCTTTATAATATTAGTTTAGAAAATCTAAAAGGTTCGTTTTGGTATTAAAGCTGTACTATTTTGAATATTAGTTCCGTTCACACGATGTGATATCAACAGACACTGATGATATCTTAAGATGGATGACCGGGAAAATATGATACTCAAATTGTCCCTTATTATCCTCAAGTATCGCTAACGATGTGAAAATAGCAACGCGAAATTATAAAGTCTTTATAATTATATCATAAATCCATAGCCTCATATTTGACTCTTGAAATTTGACTACGATCTTACTGTTACCTCATTCTGCAGTTTTGTTTCTAAATTAGGTAACCGAATTTCGTTAGGTGTTAAATTTCTCTTCTAAAACTGTACAACCTCTAACTAGGCTAGATTATTTCAGTAATCGTTCAGAAACTTCAGATCTTGCATAGCCTTTATCGATAGTGACGATATTATTTAAGGAATCATTAGATAAGGATAGAGGGCCTATAACTTTTGTAGAAGAATGATAAAATAATATATCGTTCAATCTTGCTTATCGATAGAAATATGCTAGCTAGTTTTTTCCAGAATTCTCTGGACCTAAGAGAAAAGAGTATATTTCAGCCCTCCTTAGTGGTAAGACTAAGTGTTCTCATGGGTATAGGTGTACTATAACATGTAGGGTATGTGGTAGTCTAGGCAGAAGTTATATCGTTATTGCCTGTGCAAAATTCCTTTGCGAAGGACAGCCTCGTGAGAATAGGGCAATATACACTGAAGATTGGATATATTATTATTTTATACGCATTTTTTGTGTATCTATGTATTGTCTATCTCGTGAGCTGAAAAACTCCTGAGTTGGAAATGTGACCATGATTATGCAACAACTCAAACAAGTGTAATATCAGTGTTAATCATAGCTGCCAAAGATTTCGTTTCTTTTACGCACGACTTTCAGAACCTAATCCAAATCAGCGTTATAACAGATTGCTGGTGTTATCATAATGTTTAAATAAATTACTTTAGTAACAGATTTTAAATCACAACCGTTGAACCAACAATTCTTGCGTGCACCGAGATGAAGCACACTCCCTAAAAACACAAACTAAACCAATTAATTAATCAAACCTTTCTTCATTGTATCAGCGTGTATTTTCGCTGAAATTCATTACATCCCAATACAATTCAGTTATTTATCATCCAGTGCGAGTGTTCTGAATTAATCATCGTTCGCTTGCACATCGCGAGGTAATTTATGAACTCCATCCATTGCATTAAACGCGTATAATAATAAAGGTACAATTTGGAAATGTTGAAATATTATGTTTATTTGGCTATCAAGTTTTGTTGAATTTGTGCGCCATCATCAATAGTGGATGTTTCATTTGTGTTATTTGCATTGGAGATACTAATTGATGCTAATTGATTATTTTAAAGTTATGTTTGTTCATTATGTTTTCATAAAATAATTTGGCATCATTCTCATTGATAAGGTGCTTAAAAATACTAATGTCAGTTTGCATTTTGTCCAAGCTAGCGTTGTTGATTTTGTGCAAGGCAAGATTATTATTATTTATACCATATTTTCCGGATGAATTTGCAGTCTCAAATCTGGTGTTCCTGAATACTATTGGTTACAGATTCATCAGATGATTTCTTTGTATGACAGTTTCATCCATCTATCCATCACCCGTAATAGGTATATTTACCGAACTTTTATTTATTATGAGTTGATCTGCACGATTACTGAGAAATGCGAGCACTGACTGGACAGGTCCACTCAAACTGTGTCGTTCTATCTTCAAAAGGCCATTTTTGACACCAACCTACATGGTCTTCACATGATCTGACTAAGATTATATCTGGACTTTAAAAGAGACTGTGACCTCTGATTTTGTTTCGGTTTTTCTTCTCAGAATAGTCGGATAAGAAACGCCGATCTCATCTCGTTTTTAAAATACGATTGACGTTTAAAAGTCTTTGGACAAATCAACTTACAGAAATAAAACAATTTGTCATTTATCATTATTGTTTTCTGTTAATTCCTTGTATGTGTTGCTGTTGATATACAAAATAAATAAATCCTTCATCAAAGTTTTGATTTTCTACAAAACGAGTAATGTAATCTACCAACTCATACATCGTTTTAGTTTCAAACTTTGTTGTAGTAGGTCAACGAGGATCCAAAACTAATTATCTTTCTAATTACAATGTTGTGGTTTTGTGTATTGGGCAGTCGCATGATTAGTTCTATTACTTTGTAACCAGAGCAATTTCTGATGCGGTTTTCGATACTGGTAATTATGATATTTCGTAATAGACAGAACTTAATAATTGGAATGATAAAATAAAATTTGTTGGAAACGGTATTGAAAACTGAACAATAGAAAGTAATATTCGTAATGAGCTTGAATTATAAAATGACAAAAAATTGCCTAGTAATTATAATAAGGTTGATATTCTTTGTGAATAGACCTGAGATTTAGTATTAACAGTTATACTTGCTGGAGGCGAACATAAATTACCTAAAGACTCTATTATACTTAATTTACTTGAAGAATAATATTGTTAAAATTGTTTTGTATATTTACTTAATTAGATTCAATAATTATATTTTTCTCGATTAGTGTATGCTCTTTGGCGTTATTCCAATCCTGTTATAGTAGGCTGTTGATTACAATAGATGATCATATCCTTAGTTAGTTTTTTGTTTCAAATGAATAAAATACAGTGTTTAATTAGTGACTGAGTGATCAAAAAGGTACATTTATTTCTGTTTGGGTTTTGCAGAATAAACATATTGGTCCATAATGAACCCTCAAGGACCAACATTAGTACATGTTGAAATATTTCCTCGTGGGAAAATCAACTAACCCCAATTTAGAGCAAGTGAAACGAAAAGGTCCGCGTAATCTAATCGAATAAGTTTTAAATAGTGTCCTTATAAATGATGATGGTTCAAGGACGACAAGAGTTTAAAAAAAAAAATGAAACGTTCTTTTACTTTTAGAAAATGGTCTCAGTAAAAACCGTATCTTCTGATTAACAAACTTATCTATTACGACGTAAAATATGTGCCCAATATTATCGCTAACAGTACCTTTCTTTCCAGACAAGGCACCATCTGAAGCTACATTTCGCGGTGCAGAGTTCCTGTCATACGACCTGACGCAGACCGGTGGCGAGCCTATAGTCAGCACACAAGACGCCATCTCACTGTACTTCAAGACTCGACAGCCTAATGGACTTCTCTTTTACACTGGTAAGCTTTTCTTTGCCTTTGTAGTAACTGTGAGTAGCGTAAAAGCCTTCGTTTTTGTCTAAAATCCCTACTTTCTCTACGGTCCTTATAATTATGCTTCTTTCTTTGGTGCAAGAATTTGCTCTGTTCTTGAATGTTTTCAAATTCCCAAAGACGACTGGGAGTAATAATAAAAATATACCTATAGATCAAAATGAATGATGTAACCAGAACATTGTTACATAGTTTTATTTCAAAGAGTGTCCATGGAGTTTCTTGTCCGTTTTTCTCCATAGGAACCTACGTTTTCTCATAGGTTCACCAGCTTCATCTTTCCGAATGACCGACTCCTTGACAATTAAAAGTGCCTGTAAATGGATTATTTGAAATTAAAGTGCAGTTGAGAATCTTTTGTTAGTTTATAAAATAAATAAGAATTGAGTTTCTAATAAACTCTAAACACCGCTAGCAAGCCAAGTATATTTATTGGATCCCGTAACTTCCTTTTAATTTACTAAAATTCACTTAGTCGAGAATAAAGGCAAAGTAAATTCATGAAGACAATTTTATTAATAAAGACTTTCGCATTCAGGTCATGAAGCTGATTACCTCAACCTCGCTGTTCGAGATGGTGGCGTCTCCCTTACTATGGGTCTCGGAAATGGGAAGCAGGAGATGCATATCAAACCAGCTAAGACCAGGTTCGACGATCATCAGTGGCACAAGTTGACGGTGCATCGGAGGATACAAGAGGTAAGAACTTTTTTGGGAGCTTAAATGAACTTTTATGTGAAATACCTAAGTAATCTATATTCGAACTCGTAACTGCTTTTCCATCCTAAGTGTGTGAATGTCACAAGGTCTATTTGTCTATATTACAGTTAGATAATTTCAACCTTATTGAAGTTTCAATTTACTGGGATTTGTTGTTGAAAGTGGTAAAGAATATACGTTTGTTTGCGGTAAACACGACGCACAGAAAAACACGCAAAAATTATATGATAATGATCTATTTTTTAATAGTCGTAATTGATATGGAAAGAGGAAAGATATTAGGGAAAATCAATGTTGTCTTTTTCGAGAATCTCTTCTTAATATTCCTTCTGTTATCTTCTGATGTATCACAATATTAATTTTCCACAACAACATTTATATTAAAATGATTATTATGTTCTTGTGAATATTTTACATAAAACATAATAGCTCATATAACCAGCTACAATCGACGACCGTCGGTTGTACCCTTTCTTATTAATACGGCCCCCATGTTCGCAGATTTCATCAGCCGAATATAAAGCGCTTTCATCGCTGTACAAATATTTTATGTCGTCAGGCCCGTATTACAGACTCTATACCTTGAACTCAGATCGATAGCATTCGACTTATGGCCCATTGGCGTGTTTAAATCAGTATCCATCCATCATTGGAGCCATTACTTCAAAAAATCGAAACGATTCGTATCCGAGTAATTTGATTATTAAACTCAAAACGATTTTTTGTTGAAAGGCGGATATTTCCAAGTGTTTTGGAATTCTGAATGTAATTAGCGTGGGCATCGATCTTGGTACCTATGACCTTTGTAATTGAAGCAATTTTGTGGCGATAAATTTGGTTGGTAGTGGAATTGGGTATGTTTCCTGTATGCTCGGGTCGGCGTGAGCTGGAGCGTTTGAACGATGACCGTTTCACTGGAGCGTAATTAATTTTGAAAAATATTAACCTGGAAATGTTCGTTGAAAGATTTTCTTGTTGTTTTTGCCTTCGTCCTACTTTACTGCGGGTCAGATGATTGATGCTTTTCTAGTTCTTCGGTCTAGTTTCAAAAAGTTATCCATGCCTTTTTTGTTTTGCATCGGCGCCAGATATGTTTATTTCTTGAAGTACATCAAAGTTTCGTGATGCAACAAAATTTTGAGAACCTTCTTGTTTTGTAGTATTTTCCTATGCAAAAAGTACGTTTACCCGCGATCAGTGGTAAGAGTAGATACAATAAATTATTTTCGACAGCTTTGAATCCGTATTACTTTTTTTTCATTCCAAATAAGTTTTATTTCAAAGAATCTCACTCCAAGAATTTCAACATCAATGAATGTTTGTCCCATTTTAAAAATGAATAAACATTGCAACATTCGTCGACGTTGCATTTTATTTGTTTCGTTTTTTTTTTAATTTTTATTCTCGACCCTGTCATGATTACGTGTGCTCCGAGCGGCCGGAACGTCGGGAAAACAAAATTGAACAATAAATGTAGAGTAATTTAATCGGTAGTTGGTTTTATTTCTGCACTCAAGCTGATGAGACGCAACGAAACGAATTAAAGCTTTGCTTGCTAATGAAAAATGAAAGTTGTATCATCAAAATAGACCATTGTTAATTACTCAAATACGAAGTCGTCTGTTATAATGATCCTGAACTTTAATATTATGTTCCCGTCCGTCGATCTTGCTTTTAACAACTTTGATAATGTGCCAAAACACAAGCGCATGATCAACCCATTTATGCATAATTTGTGACTTCGATAACTTTCAGTGGAACAATTTTCCGCAGAATTATGGTGTTGTTATCGCACGAGAAGCTGGTGATATCCACTCGATTAATCTAGTTCTTAGTTTTATAAACACTCATCTATCTTAATTCTAAAAGGACCAACTTTTTATTTTTCTTTCCAACTCAAATCAACCCTACCACATCACACCAACACTGTTCAAGTGTACTAACCATTCAGAACGAGGCACAAACCGCTAGTAAATAGTTTATTTACGTACTGCGTGCGGGCCTCTATCCGTAGCTATTCCATTATCGTTAATTATGTATTTATGTGAGGCTTTCTCATTCTTTGAGAATATTGGGGGCTTATCGAAACTGCTTATACTTGGGCTAGTGGCCTGGATTTGATGCGTAGATTTATGGTCTTCAAGCTTTGTGATAGATTAGGTTTTTGCCCAGTTTCTAAGGTCAGAGTTCATTTGTTTGATTCTTTCACTTTACTTGGGTTGGAGCTTATTTAAGTCCACTGTACGATACAATGAACCGTGTTCTCAAAAACTTGGTCCTTTTGATAACTCCTGGTCTTTTTGTATGTTTTTGATTAACGGCAAATTTTGCGCTGTGTATCTTTTTCTCACGGATATAATTTGACGTGGAACGATGCTGCGCATACTAATGAGGATTATTATTGTTTCAGATCACGCCGTTTACGAGTTTCTGCAGGGTAAGTAATATTAATTAATACCGTTACCAAATCTTCCTTGAGACTTCCGGTATCTTTGCCTTCGTTATCAAACAATGCGACTGTTTCTTTTTCCGTGTGTATTTTCAAGGAACCAGTTTTTACCCTAACCTATTTCTAACCTATTTCTTAGAAAATAACTCTGTCGTAAATGCACAGTTAGTAAATTGACTGTTTTTAATAACAATAATGGCTCCACTTTCTCGTTTTGCCTTTTCTCGTAAATAAATCAAATTTTATTGACAATTTGCATAATTAATAATACCACGAGAACTGTTCTACGACTAAAATAATTGCTGCAGGACCTAATTGGAATCTGAGTTCTCTAGAAGTCATTTTGCAACAGATATCAAATTGTTTATTTTCTAGAAAACTCTTTGTAGAAATATTCATTTTACTATTGAGGAAAGCTATTTCAGCTTTCTGTTGAAATTAATTTGGTTTTAATAAACAGAATCATACTAGGTAATAAGTACAATAATAATTAAGTCATAAAATATCACGCCTTTATATCTGAAGGGCTAGGCAGCAGTAGGTACAGGTAACCTAGATTTGGGAAATACGAATCTATAGACATTTATCCGGCTATTTAGCTTACACCCAGAGCTGCAATTTTTTTTTGTTGAATCATAAGTCATTGATTAATTGGTAAAGACAAAAGACATTTGTAGTCCATTCCTTTTCTTAACAATATAATCATTTACAAAACTGTGTTTTTTTTTAATTATTGTTCTTATATTCTTACAAAGCATCGATTACTATTTAAAACCCTAAACAAGAATGATTGTGACTCCAAGGACCAATTCGAAAATAAAAGTATTTATACCATAATCCAATAAGGATAAAAAAGATAAGCTATAAATCGTATATATTTGTTAATGACAAAGCAGAAAAATAGCTCGAATTATAATTTACACCGAATTAATAAAGACGAGAGTGGCAAACGCGAAGTGTATACGGCAGTTATTCTCGTAAATCTTATTAAACTTGCAACGATAATTATGGAAGAAAATACCCATGTGTATTGTTGTAATGATTATTAGTTTCTTCATATAATATTCAGATACTATTAATGTTTGGTCTTCTATTTAATTAACTTCTTGTCGTTTTTTACGCCAGGTAAGGAGGAGAGAGTAGCTGCAAGTTCTAGATAGAATCCTGTTGGTTTGGATTACGTAGAATTATAGATTACGTGAATGTGTAAAAATATAGTTCTTTATACATTGACTTTGCTCTATCTTTGACCTTTATTTTATTCGGAAACAGCACCGTCGGTGGTGTAAAAAGTGCAGAAATAATAGTGACAATGACACTCATATAAAACATGAACAATGTGTTTATATTATTATATCAAACTGTAAGAAAACAGAACGAAATGTGTAAAGTACAAATCGACACTTTTCTAAGTATTAAAATAATTGTCACGTAAAAGATTAGAGTTAGATTAAAACTATGCTGATAGTCTTTTAAAATACACAGGTGCAATAGCCTGATTTTATCCCCCTCTCCAGAATGAATCAGGAAATCAAATAAAACTTCCATAGATTAAAAAGCCAGACGGCTAAAGTTAAAAATAGTTCCTGAATTAAAACTTTCCTGCAATAGAGTTGCTCAGTAATGGGGGCGTCACTGTCAATGAATGAACTTTGACAATGGTCTCATCACAATGGTTTGCAGCTGAAATAGAAATAAATGTGTGACTGTGTATACTGAGTCTCATTATGAAACAGGTTTCTATACCAATTTGCATAAGGAAATGGATATCATCCAAATATTACAGTATCATGAAATTATTATAATTATTTTTTTTACTATTACTTTATGTGCAAGTAAAACAAATACTGTACAAAGGACGACTTAATGCCTGAGGCATTTTTTACCAGTCAACTTTAGGGTGATGCAGAGTGGGCACGCCACAATTGCGGCGGTAAGTCCCCTCTTTGAGGAGTGGCTTGAGAGGCGCCACGGCGTCCTCACCTTCCGCTTGACGCAGGTTCTCACCGGACATGGCTGTTTCGAGAGGTTCTAGTTTCGGGTAAGGCGGGAGGAAACGCCTGGGTGTAACCACTGTGTGGATCGCCCGGAGGACACGGTGGGGCATACGGTGTAGGTCTGCCCAGTTTGGGCGGAGCACCGCCGCCGCCATGACCTCGTGGTTGCGATCGGCGGCGGTGATCTCTCGCGTCCGGCCCTGGTCCAGGCCATGGTACGGAGCGAGAGGGCATGGGAAGCCGTCACCTCCTTCTGCGAAGCAGTAATGCTCGCGAAGGTGGAGGCGGAGCGCGTGAGGGTGAGGCAATCGTTGCGCCCTCACGCCCCTAGTCGCCGCAGGAGGAGACACCCAGGCCGTCGGGAATCGATAGCTGATTCCCGGCCACCGTAGGCGCGGGCCTGCGGACGGCGAGCAATGGGTAGCTCGCCGTCCGGTAAGGACCAGGTTCGGGTCGACGCCGTGTTGTGTTCCACGCACGCCTCAAAGAGATGTCAGCACCATTGACGGGGTCCGATAGGGCCGATGTCTGCCAGGAAGACGGATTATTCGAAAGAGTTACCGTGGCCCTGGCGCACAGATAACTGAAGGAACACGGGTGGATTTTAGTCAGTAAGAGTCTGACACGCCTTTCCGGTCCGCCCAGAGCGGGGGAAGTCATTTGATGCTTTACCACCCAAAAAAAAAGTCTTTAAAACGACACGATGCTTAATTACAATTCCATCCCTCGATTTTCCATTATCTCGGAGCAATTTCAAAACATTGTTCGATTAACTAAATGGAGTGCCTATCGCTGGTTCAATCATTCAACAAGTAAGTACCTAATGGCTCCGTTACTTGCTAGATTGTTTGGAAATTTTAATTTGGTTATTTTAATATTCATCATATTTGGCTGCCCCTATTGTTGTTATGGTGACGGGTGTGCGGACCTTGATAAGAGTGAGCTAGATAAAACACTAAAGTGTTAAATAAGTTTTCATCTCGTAAATATTGAGTGTAACTATTATAACTATTATGAAATTTGCACTTCTTCTTCTTATTGGGTCGAAGGCAATCTAAATGGACTCGGCCCAGAATTCGGGTACGTGTTTGGCGCCATCACTAGCGTCCATCAGTTTCTGTAACGTGCAGCTGACAGGACACACAGGAAACCATATTAAATGTCCCATCGTTTGTGGAAGAGCACCGCATTTGCACTTGCACGCAATTGGCACTGGAGCGTGGAGATTGACACTAACAAAGAGAGAGAGAGAGTGCGGTAGATTATGTCGGGTTTTGGATAACGATGTAATAAAATAAGGCAAAAAAAGATTTTTTTAAAGGTAAGCAGAAAGTATTTAAAACTCGGCCGATCGTTGATTTCTATTACGTTCCTAAACTAAGATCAAAAACCAAAAAAGTACCGGAAGACCAAAACGAGTTTCTTCTGCTACTGGTATTTAATGAGCTACTTAATTTAAAAAATGGCTCTCTTTAGTTCACTCTCAAATTAATAATGTGGATACATCCACCTACTCAAATAAAGACGTATGTACATCTCACTTGTTTGTAAATCTCACTTATTTATAAATTAAGGCATCTTTAATCACAAACAATACAATTATTCCGCAAGACTACAACAACACCGAGCAAAAAAACTACAAACAAATGAATATTTATCGGCGCATTTTAAAACCCAATAAACCAGCAGCTGGTGACATTATGAATAAACTGGTCCAATTAGTGAGGTGTTTAATTACCAGTTCCTTTGTCTGTCTTGTGCAAAACAATGGGACTTTTTTAAGGGTGGACGCCTGGACGGCGGTATTTGATCATGAATCAGACGTAATTGAAGTTGTGGAAATATTAATTTTAATTGACCTTGGAGATTTGTGTAGGCTTATGAATATATATAGTACTACATATTATAGTAGAGCAGTTTTGTTCCAGTGGTAACGGCCCAGACTTGTAGGTCGTGGCTTCGAACCCAGGTAGGCGTTTTATTTTGTGTAAATAATTTCATCACAATTACTCTCAAAACGGTGAAGCAAAACATCGTGAGGAAACCGGCATGTCCTAGAATCAAAAATTTGAAGACATGTGACATCTACCAACCCGCACTGGGCGCACGTGGTTCATTACAGCCCTCTTGAAGAGAGGAGACTTGTGCCCTAGCAGTGGGAAACATTATAGGCTAAATAGGCTATTATAGTAGATGAAATAAGTAATTATAGTAAAATGAAGCAAATAACATAAACTGGGACTGCAGCTGCCTGTTTCTGGTATGAAATCTCGATAGAGATCTAAAACAGTGTAGTTAGAAGTAGTGTTTCCAACATGGACGGAGGAAAGACAGAGTGAAGTGGAGAAGAGTGATAAGAAAGGCTGGACCTACCATTTTAATTACAAACCCGGAAGAGGGAGCAGTAAATAGAGCAGAGTATGCTGAAAAGAGAAAAGTCACACATGATACAAACATCACAAAATCAAATAAAGACAACACAACAACAGCACATACTGAAATTGAAGTACACATAAAGACGTATAATTGAACTGACAACCCTGCTGAGTAATTGGTACTCGATATTATAACCGTCACGTTTGGAAACCATACGCCAGGTGACGTGGTTCCCAGGGCTGTTACACAATTTGAATTTATTATTGTACGCTCGTCACCGATCATTAAGATTTTAAAGGGAACATTTTGAAATGGGCGAATTGAAATGTTGACGGTTTGCTGGTCGTGTTTTATCAGATTTTTTGTAGTGAATGCATATTATATGGTTATAGGTTCTTTGTTAGTAGTTTCGGAGTATAAAAGTGTGTGTGTTATATGATTAATAATGTATCATTTATTGCTTCAATCAATCAATCATTTAGTTTTGTCTAGTAACAAATAATATTTTAGCATGTCTTGTCTTCTTCAAATTCAAGATTTGGTTAATTTAAATAGAAATATTGTAGAGACTTGAAACTCAAAACTAATATCACAAAATAGTAACGAGAATTCAGGTTAAAATAATATTGTACCAAAGACACCGAGTTTCTAAAACAAGTATATGGGTCACTGAAACTAGTACTAGCAATTCAATCTCAATTTATGAACTGTACCATAAGTAGTCTAATTGGTAGCGAGCTTCTTATTACTGTTGCTACTATAATTTATTACAGAGTATATTTTCTTTAGATCGAGTACAAACTAAGAAAGATAAGGTTACTGGTACGATAAAAATTGTGAACATTAAACTTGAGGTAGCTTGACTATAGATAACGAAAAGTCAAGCAAGTGTAAAAACAAATGAATTTGAAGTTGTTAATCAGAAAGTTTGACTGAGTGAAAATGTCAAAAGCAGCTTTTATCAGCAAATGTTAAAAGGTCCACGTTGGTGAAAATACTTATTTCATGTCTTAGTAACAGGGTTTTTCCTAATAGTTTCCAAAACTTAGAGCTGTGAGTAGGTTTTTTCACAGATAAAGTAAGAATGATGGTAAGTTTTGGATACTAACATTATTCGCCTGTTATCTCAAGATTATGCAATTAATTCTAAAGAAAACTTTTAAGTTACCAACAAGTTTATCTCAATCTAGTAAAATATAAAAGTTGACGCAGATATTTCTGAAAACTTAGTTACTGGACTTGTTAGTTTCTCTCGCTATTATATCTTTTGCGCCAGACCATCGGATAAAGCGATCGGAGAACTTCCACTTACTAGAAATATGAGAAAAGCGAAACAATTCTTTACAAGATTTAATGGAAAATGATGATCGGATAGTTGGGGAAGTTGTTTGTTCTTAAGAATAGTCGGATTTATTTTCAAGATATCCGTTTGATTTCAAACGGATATTTTGAAAATAAATCCGAAGAAGCGAAGAAGGTTTTTGTGAAGATGGTAAAAAAAATAAGGTTCGTTGTAAAAAAAATGGGCAATAGATATAGCAAATTTCTTAAAAACATTGAAATCCATCGTTAACTATTGAAAGATCTTGCAAAGAATCTCATTACTAACGGAGCTTTAATCGAAAATCCTACGTTTGAAAAATAATAAAATCAATATGAATAGAGAGACTACAAGTGATGGGGAGGAATGAGGGAAATGTCCTGTGAAAAGTTTTGAGAATGTATGTTGATGGCTATAACAGTAAGGGAAGACCAAAGAAACAATGGAAGGACAGGGTGAAAGATGATGTGACTAGGAAGGGGGTGACTACCGAAATGACGACTAATAAAGAAGTAAGGAAGAAGCCATGCTGCGTCTACCAAAGATGAGATAAGGGTAAGAGAACAATGATGGAAAAGATTATACAAGCTAACAGGATACGAAACGGAATCTAGAAAATTGTATTCGATTAAAATTATTATAAATGTAGGCCTACATTTTAGATTCATATCACACTCAGACTTTAATAGACTTTCGGATTCCCGAAGGTATCTAACTATAAGTTAACTTTCATGAGTTATTACAAATTCTGTTTATTTTATGTCTGCCTGCTTTATGCTACAGTTTTCCTTTGACGAAGATTTAAATTTGCTAATGATGATTTCTGGAATATACTTTGAATATATACTTAATAAAATTTGAAAGTGTTGTAGCTGGTGACTTTTTGTGATGACTAGTGCGAAGCAATGCGATAGGAATGTATGTGTGTGATTCATTGATCTAGAAAATTATGAAAATTATTTGACGAATCGTGTGATTAAAATTACACACATGGCATAATGTCAATTCTACTACACATAGATGTAACACACTATGAAGCAACAGTAATTAAATAAATATAACCTTATTTCCTTCACTACAATACCGGTAGAAGGCTTTTATTTAATCATTGCAATGAAGCATTCACAGGCACGTAGTTCCTTTCAACACCTTTACAACATCAACATAAGGTTCAAATTCCAATGTTCCAAACAGCTTCTTCAAAAGCGATCAAGTCACAGCAAACAGAAAATAGAATTATATTTACACAGCCAGACTTTTCAGCCGGTCATGGTCAAAAGCTTACACTGTAGCGTCTATACCAAGTCTGAAAATATGTTTTATTGTTGGCTAATTGAGAAAATCTGTTCTCAAAAGACTATTGCCAGTTGAAAGCTTTTGGCGGGCCAATTCAAATTCGTTGGCGGGCCACAAGGTGGCCCACGAGCCTGGGGTTGAGCAGCCTTGGTCTGTACGTTTGTCGTTTGTGACGTCATCGCCTAACTTAACGGTGGGGACATCTGGCTGCTAGTAAAGTGTTTATCCAATATGTTTTACGAGTAATAATAAGTGAAAGGCAACTTTCATTAGAGCGTCTGTGGTTCGATATGAAAAAAGTTTTGTTTTTACATTTTATTAAGAAACTTCGAGTGGTTGTGCGTTGTTGCAAGGTGCGTAGAGTTAATGAAGTCTCTAAGTTTTTATTGCTGTTATAAATTGGGGTGTAAGATTCATTGTGGTTTGGGGTACTTGGAACAAGGCAACGATGATCCATTTTATCTTAGGAGCATCAATATTACAGTAGAACGTTTCGTTGTAATTTGTTTATTGCTGCAAGTTATGATTTACTCGTAACTTTATCTATTATTACTTGATTTTGATCACACTTACAATTATTATAACCTGAAAGTTTCCGATTATTTCATTAGCTTCTAGTCTAACTGGCCAACGAAAACTAAGACCCTATTGACTGATGAATCGTGAAAAGCACTAAACCGTTTTTTGTTTTCTCCGGAGGACCTAGATAAAGTTACATTCTATCAGCGATAAGGATTATGGAAAAGTTAAAAATGTATTCGATTGATATAGCTACCGAAAATCTAATTTCAGTCCTGCTGAAAGTCGTTATAGAAAGACAAAATGTTTTGAAAGTGATTGCCACTTGTCCAAGTCCTCTGTTTTCTGTCTGGGTAAGCGTTTACCTACCAGTGGCGAAGGTTCCATACAACTCGATTCCTACTGGCTTCCTTTTGAAAAATGGCACAGTCAGTATTCTATAGACAATTAATATAATCACATTAAAGATATGTACTCCGGCATACCTCTTAAAAAAATTGACCCTTTGCTACTGTTATCTACAAGACCTTAGATAGTGAAACTGACCAAAAATGGGCAACGTTTTTTGTACCAACTTTAACTTACCCTGTATAGAAGTTGGTGTATTTAATTAAGAATATACTGCTGAACTGCATTAACAATGAACATTTCTTCCAGACTCTTCTATATCTTCGTCCCCTTGTTCTCAGGTATCAGCAGTTGTAGATGATGTGTACTCAGATCACTCTCACGTCGCTGGTTCCTTCACCATGCTGGCGTCATCCCGGGCTCATGTTGGAGGCTCGCTCAACGCCCGGGCTTTACCTGGAGCCAGGGTTCATACCAACTTTATTGGGTGTTTGAAGAAGGTAAGTTTGAGATATCAAAAACTTATTAGTTTTTCATGAAGATAGTTCTTTGTTGCGGAATGCTGACATTGATACGAATATTGTCAATTCAAATGCTGTAAGAAAAACGCGAGGATAGAGAAACTCAGAATAACATATTCGGTTTTCGGTGTAGATAAACGTTGAAAATACGTAGGATTCATTTATCCTGTCACGTAACTCGTCATTATTATCAACTAAACGTAACTTTCACAAAATCAAATCAAGCAACGGTGTCCTTATCGAAACCGGACCAAGGCCTCAGCCAACGCTGCACCAATGCATTCATTGCCTATTCAATATTTAGCTAAAAGCAAACAACGGCTTGCCATTTTTAAAGAAAACTTCGCATGAAAGTTTACGTTTAGGATACGTGGGTTTTGCTCTAAAATCGAGATACTTTTTTGCTGACAACAGTTTTTCCAGTCTCGGTGTGATAAGATTTTTTGCAAAAGAATCTCTACTCTTTTATTTAAATATCAAGTTTATTTATCTACCTCTAAAAAGTTTTTGTGTACGCCTTTTTAGACACTTTAAAGATGTGATTGAACCACCTATTCTACCATTCCCATAATTAGAGACAAGCTTAGTAATGTTCTTGTTTGCAGCATTTCTGGGGTGGTCGTTCGCATCCACGACATGCCGTACAAGCCAGAACAATTCAGATTTTTACTAAATTCTTCTTACCAGGTGGAATTCTCAGCGGACACTCTTCGCCTTAACCTCATCGATCTGGCTCGCACTGGCAGTAAGCTGATCACAGTCACCGGTCGTCTGGAGTATGCCTGTACTGCCACTGATTCTGCTGACCCCGTAACATTCACTACTAGGGACGCACATTTGGTAAGTGAAGATACTGTAGAAGATTTCGTATAAAAGGACTTCTTCGGTTGACTGATCTCCTGGTACTTGTCTCTGCTGAACACCATCATAGGTCGACTGGAGTATGCTTGTATTGCTATAGGTTCTACCGATCCCGTCACTAGGGATATTTGATATAATCATTCTCTTTTGTTAACTTATCTCCTCGTAGCGAGACTCTGAAACTTTGCTCGCAAAAGCTCCTACTAAAATAGATACTACTGTTGCATTTCTTCTACCTGAAACAAAGGGAAAATCTCAAGAAAATTTATTTTGAAAAAACTACAAGAATATATTCTAATGAACGTCTAAAACATTGAAGGTCTGATGTTTCTGATAAAATAAAAATAATAATTAATCATTTAAACAAAAATTAAAAAAAAACAACAATCTAACTGTAACATAATTAAACAGGACCGTAATTTGGGATTAAAGAACAAAAAATAACCTGTGTACTAAGCATACATTTTGGACACTCATTAACCTCTTTTAGTCCTGAGACAATCCAGATTATCAGTTCCAACTTTGTAATCACCGTAACAAAGACCAAAGTAACACCAGCACTAACTAAACGGACCATAATTACATCTAACGGCACCTGTTAGGATAATGAAGGAAAAGAAGTTATAAAAGGGACTTCCCTCTTGGAGGTTGACTTGCTCGGTAGTGTCCGTACCCATAATTAATGACCTGCGGGGTGATTATGTAACACACTAACAGTAGGATTGGGTTTCATTTTGACAGTTCAACAATATTCATTGCGTTATTTACGTTGTAGAGCAGACAATTTTTTCGAATAAATGAAGCTATGGATTAGCAATAAGCTTCAAAATGATTCAGATTATGATAGATAGTGTGTTACGTAATTAGGGTGCTGGATAGCAAGTTCCTCTTTTACGAAATAGGACACATTGATTTAAAAGAAAGAGTCTCTGGAATTTTAATATGTGTTACTGCAAGATCTTTCAGAATTGTGCCAATGAAGTTCAGAAAGTTATAGCTGATCTTGTTCACAGGGAAAATACGTATTCAAATTAGCTTATACGAATTATGGTTGGCCATTGCTACTTTACAACTTGACACAGACATCACACAGTCCTACTGTTATCCCATTTACAGCTAAAAACAAACATTTTATACTCAAAACCAATATGGCGGCCAAAACCCATATTTGCGTCCACAATAACCAGAACAAACCGTAACTGAACAGTTTGATCAGCCAATACAACTTTCCGATAATAAACCGAGTCCAGAAGTACTCAATTCATTACTAAACCCGTCCGTCCGTCGCAAAAACTAAGTAGCAATTAAAAACAATGGCAGCTCGGAAAAATCGTGCGGAAACCCAGAGCATTTAAGATGACCATTGGACGTTCGAGGGCACTTTAGAAAACGGACTCTTGAATTTGGTCGAGTGTCACCGGCTACCTGATTAGATCGAAGTGGCGGTTATTTGATTTGAGTTAGGGATGGGTTAGACTGTATTGATTGAATGGAACGTTTGGGTCAATGGCTGTTAAGTTTCGTGGGATTTCGAAACGGAATGATTTATGATTTTCGGTGACAGGTTCGAGGCGTTTATGAGAAGTAATTATGGGAAATGTGTAGGTGGGTAATGACGGGCAGGCATTCTATGTATTTTGGGTAGATGTTATAATATTAGATTGATTTGTATGATATATAATACTGCCTACATTAATATTCCTACTGAGTCAATATTGATTTGAGGTGAATTCGATAAACGTAGACAGGGTTCATTGAACTTTTTGAATTGCGCGGCCCGGCCGTTACGCTTCAGGCATTATCATTGTTATGAGTGTGAAAACATGCTTTCAGCTGCGATCAATCATTTATGTTGACATACAATTTTGTAATATTATTGTTAGGTCAGCTAAAATCCAACTTATATTAAAAAATTATCGTCAAATACAAGCATTGTCAACAATAATTTATACAGAAATGGAATAATAACTACAATTTTATTCTATAAAGCTGATACTTATGCTGATTTTCAACCTTTATAAAACTATCAAATTGCCACCCTGTAAAAGCCATTTTACCCTAAACCAACACAAACAATTTGTATTTACTTTCGACTTAATCAATGTCACCAAGGCTAACTATACTTCCACTTAATTCGCCTGAAACCACATAATGTGTCTATAGCAGTTCTTAGTAAAGGACATAACGTATTCAGTGGTTTCCAAGTAAGTGCTTGAAAGGCGATTAAGTGACCTTTTCAAAGTACCAACATGGAACGTTTCGTGATTGCATTAAGTGTGTACATGACCTTAATCAGTTTCAAGTTCAGTGTTTTAATTTAATGTTTGGAGGGGTGGCGCTGTTTTATTCCACTGAACTATTACGTTTGTTGTTGATTTTATTTTTATTAAGAATCTGATAAAGTTAAAAAAATGTGCTAGGTTATTTTTTTATTCTGCGAGGTCAAGCAGTACCTGCAGTCAGTAATGGGCTGTCTTATCAGAAAAGAGTTAATGATGCTTCATAAGTTTTTTAACCGACTTCTAAAAAGGAGGAGGTTCTCAATTCATCGCCCAGTATTTACAGCGTGTATCAGAAAGGTGTGGTCAAATTTAAGATTGTGGTACATACTATCAAATTAAATAACTTTATCTATGGGTTCAACATAATCGCGAAAAAATTATCAGTCGTCCCATACATTTGGGTCGAGTAGGTATTGAAGTTTTGTATGGGGCAGTTAATAATTTTTTCCCGATTATGATGCTGGTTCCATGGAGAAAGTTCTTCAGTTTGATAGTCTGTACCACACTCTTAAATTTGACTACACCTTTCTGATACACCCTGTATACATATAATAAAAAAACAACGGACTTCCAAAAAGACACTACAAAGTGAAAAATAACTTTAATTTTGGAAGTCAGTTCTTTCTTTTTGTCAAAAAGTTTTAATTTTTCACTTTTTAGTTATGGTACCTACCAAATTTTATAAAATTTATATGGGACCACCTCTGAGGCATACCCTATCGATTAAAAAAATAATTTACGAAATAGATTCCCCAATTGCCGGAGATATCGCGTAACAGACACAAAAAAAAAAAAATGAAGACGAATTGACAACCTCCTCCTTTTTGAAGTTGGTCAAAAATTTTGTCTGTTTATCTGCATGTATGTTCCGGATTAGCGCATAAACGGCTTAATGAATTTGGCTGAAGTTTGGCACATATATAGTTTATAACCTGGATTAAAACATAGGATACTTTAAATCGCAGTAGTACGTTCCTGTGGGGTATTTTTCGACCGAAACCGCGGGCAAAAGCTAGTTTTGAATACATCTTTTACCAATTTGCTGCTCAAGTGCGCCAATAATTGCCATAGAAGTCGGCTATCTACTCCTATGTGTAGGATCGGATGTCGACAAGATTAGTTTTTCGGTGTAGCACTGATGTTTCCCTCTATCCAGAAGCACTTGATTACCGACTCGACTGGGTCCTTCTTATCCCTTCCTAAATAAATTTCTACACAATATATTGGTAGTTTTATTCAGCGCTGAATCTCTCCCAGGCGTCTCTCCGATATATTTCCACCTCTAAGTGGTGCCACTGGACAGGTAAACGATAAGCACTCTTAGCAATGCATCAGTTGCAGTAAAATATTGCTGCAGCTTTGAAATTCCTGCCTTTGGAAATTATATCAATTTCTGTAGCCATATTTAATTCTGGAAGTGTAAACTGGCTAAAAACACAAAGGAAGAAAACTAAATAAATGACAAGAACTTAATACTTCTACTTTCTTCTACTTCTTCTACTTTCTTACTTAATTCTAATTTTAAATCTTGATTATTCTAAATTCGAATTAAATTTTTTATTTTTATGTTTTATTTTTCAAGTGTCTTAATTTTTTTATTCTAAATTGTAATTTTAATTTATAACGCATGTTTTGTCTTTTCTTTTTCTATGGACCCTGGTCTGAAAATAAAATACATTATTATTATTATTAATAGAAGCAAGCGTCGGTGCCGAAGTTTGATTAGAAAGCAAAAACAACGTCAAAAGATTTTTTCATAGGAACAGTGAGAAGGGAAAAGTTATCCTAGGTTTTGAATGGTGGCGAAGCAACAGGAACCTTTAACAATTGGAACACAACATGGGTATTAAAATACCTGTCTCTGCGTGGGTCTTCTGAACCCAAATCTTTTTGTGCGGCAACATACTGAAGGAAATACCGTTTTCTGAGCAGCCTGATACTCGCCATTAAAGTAAATTATTATAACCCAAGTGGGCAGTTAGCCGAGTCTCGCAGAGAACTAGCTTTAGTCTAGCTAGCCTTCTAAACGCTATCGTTGTGGTAAATAGCTCCACGATTTCTCTAAGAATTTATGCTTGAAGTGAGACGGATGATTTCATAAAAATGGAACGAGAGTGAGACATTTCTTAATCATTCTCAAAGGTAGAAAGGTAGAAAAGAGTGTGTGCAATTACATGTAACTTCAAAAATCAGGTTACGTGTAAGATTAATCCTTTTGGGTAAAAAATATAATTAACCGGACGAATGTGAAACTGGAAACATCACGAAGGTCATGAGATTTAAGTGGACCAGCATTTCGGTCATCAGATAAGATTATAAAGCTAGTCAAGTACCTACTAGTTCAACACCGGTTTCTGAATTGAGAATTTGAAGTTGAGAGCTTGTCAAACTCTGCTTTAGCGTTATCGATGATGTACACACAATTAAACATTTCTTACGGTTTTTGCCGATAAATTTTGAACTTTCACAATCAATAAATCAAACAAAATATTTTATTTTACATAAACCTACATGGGCACTTATGAAACGTCAATAGCTAGGTACACGGTTTCAGTTGGTTGCTTTCTATGGAGGAGAGCCGGCAAGAAACTCCAAGTAAGTTACAAGTTGCAAGCTACTCTTTAAAAAAATGGTTTTTATAATGTTTTAAAATAACAGTGTTAATAGGTATAGGAGAACAGTCACCTTAAGTAATGCTAAAGTAGAGTTTGACGAGCCCTCAACTTCAAATTCTCAATTCAGAAACCGGCACCCTAATTACGTAACACACTACCTATCACAATCATTTTGAAGCCTATTGCTAATCCATTGCTTCATTGGTTCGAAAAATTTGTTCGTTCAACAACGTAAATAACGCAATGAATGTTGTTAAACTGTCAAAATGAAACCCATTCCTAATATTACTGTGTTACGTAATTACCCCGCTGGTGTACTATAAAATAAACAAGTACCCAATAATTAAGAGATCTAAAGGAAACACTTCACAACTTCCTAAATAAAGACATAATAATCTTTTGCTAAAACACAAAAAGTAACGCAAACCAAAGAAATGCAATTCGGCACATTTTCCGCTCAGCTCCGCGCTCGTCTCACTTTCGCTGAACCAACCTTACGCTTCAGTTGTTGGGGTTAATGGAAATAACTGATTTTAATGTAAAGATAAGGGCGCGAGGGAAATGTGAGTGCCATTGAGAACGGATCGGGGACTTGGTCGGGTCTTATGTTTCGATTTTTGGTTGGCACGCGGTTCTTATATGAGGTGTATATTTGATCCCGATTTTGGGGTTATGTGGAAGTATTAGTCGAGATATGACAATGAAAAATAATATTCTGGGAAACCTTTTGGTACATTCTTGTTTGAAGGTACCGAATACAAAGAAAAACGGTGAGGAATGACCCAATGATAAATGATAAAATATGATGATGAAATTGCTATATTTATTTTATCGATTCGATTTGTTATTTATTATTTTAGGATAAAAGATCTTACCTTGTAATTTGTATATATTTTTTTGTAAATAACATTTTTGATTTGATTTGAATAATAGCAGAATTCTCTTGTCTAATCAAAACGTAGTTTCACTAATCCAAGTTTATGAAAAAGCGCAGTGATCAAAACAAAGCAACAGAGGATTATAAAACACAAGCAAGACACACAACATCAAAATATATGTAAAATTAAGACGAAGTTAGGTACACTGATTAACCCTCATAGATTTTTACCAAAGCTTGCTTTTAACGGATTACGGAAAGGATAATTACAGGCTACTTTAGTTACCTACATGAAAATATTTTACGTAGCTCGCAGTTTTAACGAACAGGAGATTGTACAAAAGGTTTTTTGTAGAAATAATTGTGAAAGTACTTGCCTTTAACATGCTTCAATTTGGCAGTCCGTTCTGTGTAGGCTTTTATCATTTCGTGCAATTTGTAAGTCTGATGAGAGTTGCAAGCAATGTTGCAAAATTATAATATCATGTAGTGCTGATAATACTGTTCCAATATTCTCGTATGATATAAGCTTTTCGTGACGATATTCGAAGTTACTGAAGCGATAACATATTGATATGAGAGCAATATTAAATCGGTTGCTCGAATGAAATTTGTAGACAGTCAGCTGCCTACTCCCGGTATTCTCATAGGTTTTATCAACAAAAAAGAATGAAAAAAAAAGCGATCACTTTTTACTTCAAGTAAATAGAAAATTGATCAAAGACTCAACATACAATAGCCATTATTTTTAGGCCTTTCACGTTTGTGAAAGCCAATTTTATCGCACTTAGGATCTCCAATGTTCACCTCCACGACTTGTGACCTTGGTAACCCTCGTGTGTATTCGTATTTGTTTGTGAACCTTCGTCATTAGTTGTCCAAGCTTGTGTATACAGTTCGCAGTATTGTTTGCTCGTTCGAAGGTTCCTAGAACGCTATTTGTGAAACATTATTAATCATATTCGTGGAATGAACTGATTATTGTCTATTGATTGTGTGTTTTCTGAGTAAAAGGATAGGAAACAACTTTTATTGTTGAGAAACTACACAACATAGGTAATAAATGTAGAATTACATTGTACAGAATCTTTCTTGCTATTATAGCAACCTTAGTATTTTAAGGGTTTCCAAAGTTATTATTTTCATGACATGGATTGTTAATGAAGCTGTCCGCAAATTCTGTTGTCTGACAACTTAAAAACAATCTTGATCTGACTCTTTCTACTACATCAATAACTTTTTTTTTTTCTCTTTGAGGTCGCTAGCTTCATTGATGTTTCAACTAGAATTAACATATAACAACAGTTGTACAACACATGCCACTGCATAGTTTTCATCACAATCATCAATTGTCTTTTTGATATTAAATTCCCTATGATTTACAACAATTTTACTAAACACAATGATTAGTTCTGCAGTCCAAATTCTAACTCCAATGAACATAATTATTAGCCGTTACTGCAATTGGCATTCTGTTGTCATTAACTTCATTGTTCTCCTGCGGTGCATTATTTAACTAGTCTGACTGTGGCGGAGTCATATCCATATTGATTTTATTAGCACACATGACTTGTTTCAATGGTACAGTCAACCGTAGATCAGTGGTTTCTCATGCACTACGAAAATCGTCCTTAATGCTACCACTTAAAGGTGCTGTCAACATAAATTTGTTACCACTGATATACGTTTTATTTGTATACGACCGTCATAATGGTGAGTAATGTTTGGTAAATGGGTTTATTATGATGATGATGGGGTTCATGTGTTTTTTTAAATTTTATTTTAAATAGTCCACGTTTATGTTTATTGTACTTAATAAGACTTGAGTAATGTGGTCATCATTTTTACTTTAAAAAGAAAAAAAGTGATGTAAATTTTCCAGGTAGAAACAAAATGATACGTGCCTTTGATTGAGTTATAAATATAAATTAAATAATCAGTTCCACACCATGTATCTACTGTCAAATTCCAAAGTTTTACATTCATAAATTCACACGTTTCTGCCATGGGATTAGTTAGCAATTACAGAATGCTACGTGCTATGATTGTCACTGTTTACAACTATACAAACTTCTTTCACTTTACTACAGTCAGAAAATATAACTTTAATGATTTCATGAACAATATTAAATAAATAACAATCAATCAATCTGCCTAGCCTTTTATCAACTATCTTGGGGTCGGCTTCCAGACTAACCGGATGCAGCTAAATACTACGATTTTACATGGAGCGACTGTTTATCCGAACTCCACAACCCAGTTACTTGGTAACACAATATACCTTGGCGAGACTGGTTGTCAGAGTTTCGGGCGTCTGACTTGGCAGTCGTTATGGGTGTACCGACTGCCAAAGATCTACAAGAGATACTCCTTTCTTATTCCCCCTTTTATTTTTCTGACATTGCGAACTTAATGTTTGTTTATTTTTTTATAAAATATGTTTTATTATTGAATAACTCAATATATATTTTAATGATTCTTTTCTTTATGTAGTAAAATTTTATTCATTGCTCAAATACATTGCAAACTATAGTTTTTATAATTTAGAAGCATTTTTCAATTTTGTAAATGTGAGTACCATGGATTCGTTTATTATATAATTATGTTGATTTGACAGCATGGCAGTTGAGACTATGTCATGCTCACTTAAATGTCTCACTGTTGGTGGCGCGTGTGATGATTCGGTTACCTACAAAATGGTTGAGCTGGATGGTGCTGATCCACGCGTCATGTTCGTGAACGGGCGCCGTCAGTTGAGACTGGTCATCTCTTAACTGCCACGGCTTATTTTTATTATTAATCTTATATTTTGAATTGTTTCTTTATATATTTTTTCATTGTTCTCGCATATAGAAGCAACAAGAATACGAGTAATGTACCCAGGATTTTGTAATATCTTGATTTAAAAAGAGTATCCTTGGAGTTTCTTGCCCGTTCTTCTCCATAGAGATCTACGTTTTGGAATGGGCAACTAGCTTCAACTTTCTGACTAACTGACCGACTCTTTGACAATTCAAAAGTGCCTGTAAATGGTTTAATTGAAATAAATGCTTTGAGTTTGAGTTTGACAAATGACAACCTGGACCAACAAGTTAACTCGCTTTCCGAGGCACGGTGGGGTCTCAGTATGTAATGAATAGTCACCCATCCATGGACCAACCTCGGTAAGCGTTGCTTAACCTTAAAGATCAACCCGTGCGGCTGCTATTATCTAGCCACGAGCCCATCCAGACATATACACATACAAACAATCATAAAAAATACAATTGGACACAAATTCATACTCATTTTCTAAACTCAGGTACAGCCAATATCCACTAATTTCCGAATCCACCCGTGCTTAAATTTATTGATTCTACCCACAATTTCAGTGGATCTCAATAATTCACCAACTAATGTACGAATGATGTTCAGAACTCATATGTTATTGATTCCTATTGTAGAGAGATTGAAGCTTGATTGTTTTTTGATGTTTGAATTACATTTGGTTTATTCATACTTTCATTCATTTATACTTTAATGGTGTGGCATGTCGCGGCTCATCACGGCTCTTTGCAAAGTGCCGCACAGTTCGATCGATCAAGGTTAACCTACGCTTGCCGCGGCCGTTCCGTGGATGGGTGACCATCCCCTTCATACCGATACCTCTCCGTGCCTCAGAGAGGGTCTCGGGTGTCATGTTCTACATCTTTGTCAGTCGTTACGGTTACGCAGAAGTTCTAAAGTCTGAAAATCAGTCTGACCAAGGGGTGTCGTATTACCCATTTTACTAGGTTGTGGAGGTCAGATAGTCAGTCACTCCTTGTAAAGGTCTTCAGCTGCATTCGGTAAGACTGGAAGCCAAGCCAATGTAGTTGGGAACAGGTAAGGTATATGATGGTAAAGGATGATATGGCATGTCGCGTTGAGATGGTTATAGTTAAGTAAAGTGAACACTTCCTCTCTCCTTAAACATCATCATTACATTTAGTTTCCTTGCTCTTGGTTCATGTTTATTATTCTATATATTATATGGAGACAAGTATATGTTTTATGTATGTATGTATGTATTTATTGTATATGTAAATGGTACACCACTGACTACCTGCATTATTGTCTCTCCTTCTTCCTTTAATCCATCCAAAGGTGGTCTGTAAAAGATCGCTTTTAACGATAAGACCGCCCATTGAGTCACCCTGTGTAAAATTTCTACATTTATATCTGTAATTTTTATGGTGTAACTGTACATAATAAAGAGTATTCTATTCTATTTTATTCTAAAGTGAAGTCTTTTGTAGGATTCATTTGATTTTTAATTGATTCGATTATTAAAGAACCTTTAATAGAGTTAAGACTATCGAAAACAGTCATGCAACTGTTGAAGATGTGGAGACGGTGGAGTTTCTTGCCCATTCTTCTCCATACGAAACTACCTTTTGGAAGGGGCAACTAGAATCAATTCTATTTTTTGTAAATTTTGACGTTCAAAAGTGCCTTTTATGTGCCTATTTGAAATAAATGATTTGACTTTGACTTTGACTTTGATGTTAAATAAATGAAATATGACCCTCTGTATCACATACACTTACACAATTAAAACTAACTTATTGAGGAAATAGGTATACAATGATGTGAAATAATTTTGTTAACTCAATATTAAATGAGTTAGCATTAGGAATGAAGAGTGCCGTAAAATCTCCGTAGAAAAGAATGAATTGAAACATTAAGAGCGCCAAGCAAATGGCTCTGACGCTATCAACAATAGGGGTCCTGATCGCTGATAATGCTAAATATTTTCTCTTCAAAAGCTCAGAGAATTTAAGGCTTTCGCAGAAAAGCGTGCATAACTTTGAAAAGTCCTTAATCAAGGCCTAAGAAGCCCTGAATATATTTTTGTACTGAATGTATAATAATGCTAAGTGTTTTCTCAATCAGGGTCTGGAAGCTTTTGTGTAATATTTTCAGGATTGTCCTTTATCAATAAATAAATAAATAAACCTCTAAGCTGGCCATTATTATTGGTCTTTAGATACGGATGAACGACTTTTTAAGTCGAATATTATTTTTGTGTTCAACCATTACTATTTCAAAACTCCTCTTTGAGTGATTTTGAACTTATTTATAAAGCCAAAAGTACTTAAGAATTACGATTAAAGTTAAATGAATCTTGTTATTGAAGAAAAGTAATTTGATTTCTTTTTATGTAAAAGTCAAAATAATTATTGACCTTTCGATAAATTTGATTGACGTCACAATATTCATTACTGATTCACAGATTCTGCCAAAATGGGAAGCGGTGAAGACTGGAACGATATCTTTCAAATTCCGAACAAACGAACCCAATGGGCTTGTTCTCTTCAACATGGGCGCCAAGCCACCAAGGGTAGGTTGCACGGTAAGGGGTGGAGCTTTTGGGGTTAGACCAATCACTTAAGAGATAACCATCATCATCATTAAAGAGTCAATCACTATCATGATCATTGACGACGCTTTGTGGGGTATCGCATTTATTTTCTTTTGGTTCTAACTTAGCTGTTTCTGACAAAATTGTGAGAACTGTGGTGAAATTGGTTTAGAAGTGCTTAGGTGATTACGGATGATCTGTAATGTTTTCCGATGAAATTGTTTGGGATAATTTAAAATAGTTATTTTTTTTTGATTATTATGTCCTTTAAATTTACTGTTCCCATCACTTTTGAATATACAAAAAATAATTTTAGTTTCGTTTGTATTTTGAATATTTACTTCTCCGTTAGTTTTCTGTAACTTTTGATTGAAATAGATTACAATGATGACATCAAATGAACGCACAAAATATAATAAATTTCAAACAATATTCAAATCCAATAACGGACTTGCGAAACCCCACCAACGTCAATGGATACGCAAATCTCTAAATTTAATAATAGCGGCCAAAATTCACGAGGGAGAATTAAGAAGTCCCTTTTATTAAATCGCTCCATGTAATATGGACCGACTTATAATAAAATTTTGATTAAATCTGTTGAAGTATTTATTTTAATGAAATTATCGTTATCCATTGAGGTGCTGCATGGTAGGACCAAGTTGAAGAGATATAAAGAAACTAAGAACACAGACTTAGGGGAATTTGTGTATGGTACCTCATAAAGTTTCACCCACTTTGATGATGTCAATTTTTTATGTTTATCCGTCAGTAACCTGGTACGCACCGTAGTATCCAAAGCACAAATTGACTCCCCAGCACAACACAAAATGCTTTTAAGACTAACATGTTGAACGAAATAAAACTGTTTTTATTTTCCAATTGGTGTTTGAATGTTCAGTTTGATATTGTTGTTGCTAGGCAAATTCTTGGGACCAACTAACGTACAGACTTCTGTAGAAAGGGCTTTATTAATACCTACACAAATTCGCACCATTTTCGTCCTTAGAATCACTTTTGATTTAAATAGATTTTCTGCTGTAATAAAGATGATCTTGACTATATACAATTTGAATTAATTTCGCTTGTTTTTGTAACTCAATATTTTCGGTAACTCCCACATTGAATATGAACTAACTTACTGCGGGATAGTTGGTACAAATTTTGTAGAATTTGCATGTCTGGTCCTGAATGTTAGTATTCAAATAGTTCGCGACTAGTTTGCATGTATTACGTGCAGTCAGACGTAACCGTTTTTTTATTTGGCTTTTCGTTTCAGGTATGCTTTTATTGATTTCTGCTGTACCAACGATATTCAGTATTCGATAAGGATTAGTCTACCTTTTTATGTATTTGATTTTAGTATCTGATCTACTTCTACCTTTTTATTCGATATCTTAGATAAAATTTTATTTCAACTTTTCTGCCGAAACAGCTTATATACTTTTTACCTCACTGCTTTGCTTATCTAAATAGGTATTCCAGTAGACTATGTAGTATATAATATCATTGTAGTAGCTTTAGTTACACACTCTACGTATAATTATTATATAACACAATTATATTTAAGTATTATATGTATAAATATGATTGTTATTTTCTGACACGTTCGTAAAACAGGATATATTCCAAAAACAACTCTTGTTTTACAATTTTTATATTTCAATCGCTCTTGTATGATACACTACAGCGATACAAATAGATGTTGTCTGTGAACAGCACTTCCCCCACGATAGATGTTGTGACTATAAGGCCGAGATTAATAAACGTTACTTAGCACGCGCTTTATCTAAGTGTTATTCTTATCACTGTCGCACAACTCTCTAACTGCAAGTGCAAGACAAAGATGACAACATATCTCGATCAAAGCACGCTAAGCAAGTTTATTAATCTTGGTCTCAGTGATGTGGAGTTCCAATGAATCCAACAAATCTTTAGCAAATTCCTCATCAGTGTCACCATCGTATTTCAGGCCGATCTATTCGCCGTTGAAATCCTCAACGGTTACATATACGTGCACATAGACCTTGGTTCTGGTGGAGTCAGGGTCAGGGCATCCAGGCGAAGAGTTGATGACTCCCACTGGCATGACTTCCTGCTCAGGAGGAGCGGAAGAGATGGAAGGGTGACGGTCGATGGAGCTAATGCTGAGTTTAAAACGCCTGGTAATTGAATTATTCTTCTTTCAAATGAGCTAGTTTACAGTGACTTACCTGGTTTCAATATCTTTCTGAAGGTTGATGGTAAAAACCAGCAGCCTTGTAATGTTTGAACAGTGGTGGCCCAGTGGTAACGGTCCCGAACGTGGGTACAAACCCAGGCAGGCACATTTCTTTGTGTCATTTATTTCATCACCACTGCTCTCAACACGGTGAAGGAAAACATCGTGAGGAAACCGGCATGTCTTAGAACCAAAAATTCGTAGACATGTGACATCAACCAACTCGCACTGGGGCCGCGTGGTGGATATGGCCCACTCCTTCTCACAGAGAGGAGGCCTGTGTTCCAGCAGTAGGAAACATTGTAGGCTGATCATGCTATGCTTATGCTCGTAATTTTGGGCGTAGGCGTAGTCATATCAAACTCCTGTCAGAATTTGGGCGCGTATGTGAAAACGTAAGATTTTTTATTATTATTTGTTTTAATCTTCATGCCTTTCTTTTTATCTTAAACAATGTTATATTTCAGCATATTGAAGATGACACATTACATTATGTATACGTAGTTTTGAACAGTGATCAAATGAGTAATTCCATAGTGACCATAGACTAACTGGTTGATTTAACATGCTCCTATCTACGCGCCACCTATGTCAAAGGCCATTACGATTTTATCTCATATTAATGGCTTCTACTTAATTACCATTGAGTGGATTCAATCTGTGTGTCATGACAATTAATATGCACGATAAAGCATTGTCATTAATTTCACATATATTTTGGAGATAATCAAAGCCATAAGTCTAAAGTGATTAATGCATCACTATATAATGAATGAATATATGCTTAGCTATTCATGTAATTATATTAATGTTCTCAAATGTCCCTGTTGTTTACCTAAACTGAAAACCAATCAGCCGATAACGTTTTCTATGTCGGTACTCAGACCTTTTCTGTGAGAGGGAGTGGATCTGAGTCCATCACGTAAGCTCACTGTCACTGCGGGTCTGTGGAGTTTAGCGTCTACCCAATTTGCTCTTATCTATTCTTATCCAAATCAATTTTAAACATTCCAGGCGAATCAAACCAGCTGGAACTGGATGGGCCACTGTTCGTTGGAGGTCTTGGCTCGGAGTACTCAGCATCAAGAACACCTCCTGCTTTGTGGACAGCAGCTTTGAGGCAAGGGTTCGTTGGCTGCATCCGAGATCTGGTACTGAATGGAAAACCTCAGGATCTGACTGCCTTTGCACGGCAACAGGATTCTGGTAAGTTAACAATTATATACTCGTAGAATTTAAAAATTTAAGACAAGGTTTAGTTTTTCGGTCAGATAAAATTTTATTTATAGAGGTTTATAGGAGGTTCAGATGACCTATGAAATTATAAAGGAGCTTAGTTAGATTTTGACATTGTTGATTCAAATAATACAACGTGACTTAGTATACATTAGCAGTGCCTTATGTTACTTCACGTAACATCCTAATTATCCTAACTTTATAATATTATAAATCCGAAAATAAGTTTGCTTGTTTGTTTGTTACGTTTTCACGCCTAAACCACTGAACCGATCATCCTGAAATACATTGCATATACGTTGTCAGGTGTACAGAAACGGACAGAGGCTACCTTTCATCTCGAAAAAAGTTCTGTTCCCGACGAAAACAACAATAACGTTCTTTTGATAATAGATGGCGCCACGTGTCTTTCGAATCATGATTGAATTATATTATTGTAGAAACTTTAGTAGTATGTTAACAGTTTTTTAAATTTTTAATTTAAGTACCTAATACATTTTGTGAGTCTAGAGTTTCGATAGACCGGTGTTTCATGATCCTAACTATAATTCCCCGAACAACCTGAATTGGTTGTCAAATTCAAAATGAACGCGAGCGAAGCCACGGGTAAAAGCTAGTAATAATACAAAGGATGGCAGGAACATCGATGTGCAAACTGAAACCATGGATTCAGCACTTGGTTCTAGACGGGGAGCATAAAAATATTTCGACGGTTATTTAAAAAAAACTGCTATTTCCTACAATAGTGCAATCTACGCGGTCAAATTGTAAGGAGCAGCTGATTTTTTTAAAATAATCAACGAAAAATTTCAACGCAGGGGGGTCCAGAATCATGTACTCAATCCATGGTAACAGATTGTGCGTTGATGTTAATGCCACCCTGTATATTCTTATGCATACCCTGACAAAGAACATGCCTATCTATGTGTATTTTCTGCCCCTAATGTTCCAGGCATATTATAAGAATTAAGCTCATAACATCACCAGTTAGAACTGATACTATGGAGAGTATAATAAGGCTTAAAAACATCCTACTGTTTCTTCTTTACAGCATCAGTCAGACCAGCATGCCATGTGCTGATGAAGCAGTGCGTCAGTTCACCGTGCCAGCATGGTGCTCCTTGCTCCGAAGGCTGGAACCGACCACTTTGTGACTGCTCCATGACTAGTTATGGAGGTCCTACGTGTGGAAGAGGTTAGTATTAAAATGTGTTATGGTCCCATCTTAGGTTATTGTATTAAATAATCTAAAACCATAATTAATTACCATGGAAACATCTATAAATAAAAATTGGCCGATGACCATTTAATATAAATATGAATGGATGAAAATGTATATATAGGGTTACTGGTAATTAGTGCCCGATATTTAAACACATGATTGTACTCATCGTAACAAACAACTTTTCTAAATAAATATTTTTTATTTAATTTATAAAGCGCATGACCGCAATCACCCCAACATAATTTGAGTACGTAACAAGAATAATACACCATCAGCTGTAATTTAATTTAGTTACTAATCCCTTTTTACAAACAAAATTATTCCACTTTTACCATACATTGTTCTTGTTTCATTCATGTACCATGAGACAGAACGGGGTCAAGCTGATAGCACGCGCGCGGGCCACACGGTTGTTAAATAAATTAAACAAGAATAATGCATGGTAAAAGTGGAATAATTTTGTTGTAAAAAGGGATTAGTAACTAAATTACACCTGATTTTGGATTAGTCTTGCTAGGACTCAATATTCTATTGGGGTGATTGGGGTCAAACTTAAAAAAAATCCAGTCTTTGGGAAAGTTATTTGTTATGATGAGTACAATCATGTTTTTAAGCATCGGTCACTAATTACCAGTCACCCTATATGTGTATGTAAAATAATATGTAAATAAATATATACTATCTTTAAAATAATAGGATCGCAGTAACATATACTTTTAAGTTTCTGTAGTTTAATAGTGTAGGGACTCTTGAGATGAAATAAATTATTACATAACTTGGAATGAAAAACCTCATACTAAGGTCCACTTGTGAAGTAATGAAAAGTAACATGTAATATTTTATTCTTTCAGAAACCGCAACTATTTACCTGAACGGCAGCCAGCACCTCACAGCAGCATTAGGTCCGGAACACATAACACAGACTGAGGAGTTGTTGCTTAGGTTTAGGACCAACAGAGCTGGTCTTTTGCTCCGGACGGCTTCAGAACATTCTGCTGATAGGATTGAGTTGGCTGTGGCAGCTGGAAGAGTCAGGGCCAGTGTTAGACTTGGGGATAGAGAAAAGGTGACTGAATTTTTTATATTTATAATTATTGAGGACTGAGGTCATACGAAAAATGGATAAAAAAAATAAAGAAAATGTTTTATTGTCACTAAAACACGTGCATATGAAAGTGATGAGTTAGCTCCAGCTGTATTGTAAGACCAGACCACGTTGACTGTTTCGTCTGACACACAGGCTTATTGTCACAGAAGCAAAAAGAAGTGAAAATCAAACATAATCGAAACAGCGGCGATATTAGACGAGGTATTTTGATATATTGCGACACAACTAGTAGTTATATTTAAATAAAATGTTTTTGGAATGCATCGAAGGAAGTTTAATAAGATACAAAATTAAAGAATTATGTAAATTAATAGTAGACTGTTATACAAGGGGCCAAAATTAACCATTATATACGAGGTAGTTTTACTCCCGAGCTTTAGCGAGGCAGTAAATAGAAACCGAGTTAAAATGGGTTTTTAGCGCCGTGTGTTACACTCTTCTTTTCACTACAATTGCGAGAAAATTAAATAATCCAATACAATATTAAATAGTTTACATTTTCTAAATGTCTTCTGTAGCCGCAATGCATTGCACGCATTCTACCGAAGAGATCGCCGCTTTTAATTCCATTTTCAAAAATAAAATGTTCTTTTTTTATGAAACAGTAATAAGTCGAGTCTTTATTCATAATTATTCTACATATGAATAAAGACTTTTTCGTTTTTGTAGGCTTGTTGGTAAAAATCGAATAAAATACCCTAGAGGACAATATGCTATTTTATCCCCGCTCTTGTACGCTACAATGCGGCGGTAACCTCTCGCGTCCGGCACTGGTTCTGGCCATGTTACGGAGCGAGAGGGAATGGGAAGCCGTCACCTCCTTCTGCGAAGCAGTAATGCTTGCGAAGGAGGAGGCGGAGCGCGAGAGGGAGAGGCAAACACTGCGCCCTCGCGCCCCTAGTCGCCGCCGGAGGAGACACCCTGGGCGTCGGGAGTCGATTGCCGACTCCCGGCCACCGTAGGCGCGGGCTTGCGGACGGCGGGCAATAGGTAGCTCGCCGTCCGGTAAGGACCAGGCCCGGGTCGACGGCGCGTCGTGTTCCACGCGCGCCTCAAAGAGATGTCAGCACCATTGACGGGGTCCGATAGGACCGATGCCTGCCGGGGTCGCGGATTGTTCGAAAGAGTTACCGTGGCCCTGGCGCACAGGCAACGGAAGGAACACGGGTGGGTTTTAGTCAGTAAGAGTCTGACACGCCCTTCCGCTCCGCGCAGAGCGGGAGAGGTCATTTGATGATGTAACACCCAAAAAAAAAAAAAAAGTAGGTACTCTACAATGACGGACTTTTTGAGCAAGAGAAGTGAAAAAGGTATTTTCTCTCGTTTCCAGAACCTTTTAGCGGGCACAAACGTAGCGGACGACACATGGCATACAGTAAGATTTTCCCGCCGCGCCTCCAACCTAAAGCTCCAAGTGGATGGAGCGCAGCCCGTGCGCGGTATGTTATGTACGTATGCACGGGCACCACCCGCACACCTTTTGTTTTGACCCCTAAGTAGACGACGATAAGGTTGGTTTTGCTTTGGCTGCGTTGGTGGAGTTTTGTGAAGAGATGCAAAGAATTGCTGAACTAAACACACACATACATGAACAAATACAGCGTCTTCACACATCATGTAATTAAAAGTAAAATTTGTATTTCTTGTGATTAAGAAACCTACTATTATTTTGTGTTAACATAATAAAACAAGAATATCTACTCACTTCAAAAATCCGCTTTTTTTAGTGCAAGAAAAATAAAATTACTGAAATTGGCAAAAACTATAACTACCACCTTTTATGATAGGTAAATCCTTCTGAATTTTTTTTATTAAGTCCGAAGTTTCAAAGATATAACTTACGGAATTCGACCAATACCCATAATCAAAGAATTTAATTCTCAAACAACAATAAAATTCATCTAAGTGTTTATCACTAAACATTAAAGAAAACATGACAAATAACATTAACAAAATTCGAAATTGAAAAGTTGTAATAATTATTAAAGGTGCCAACGCAGTCAAACCAAATATAGAACTTAAGAGAAAATTTGAATTACCTTGATATGATCCAAGCAAATTCAAATTTGACACTTTTCGACCTCTTCTGGAAAGTGTATATCTGTTAGACGTCCTATTAGAGTGTAGTTAGCTGCTTTATTTCCGTTGTTTGATAGCTGGCACTGTGTATCACTTTTCTGTTGGTCGCTATTGTTTCTTACTTCATTTATATTCATTTCTTCTAGTAGTGTCCTTTGTGTATGTGCTGAAGTAGTTATTAGACCTGGTAAATGCTGCTCAGATTCAACACCATTAAAATTAATCATGGACTTCTTTATATTATTTAGTTTCATAATCTGATTTTTTGGTCCTTAGAGTCGAAAAAGACATGAAATATTTGAGCAGCTTTTATTAAATAAATGTATAAGTAAAAAAAAATGCGTTTCAAAATTGTGTATTGTTTAAACTTGTCGGGGACATTATGTTATAAAATATTCATACGACGAAAGTTTTTTATGACGTAACGTTCACTGAATTATAAATATTTGAAAGTGTATGCAGTAAATAAAGAAAATTACTAAGTGTCGTGGCAATTGAATGATTATAAAAAGTAGTAAGACAATGCTGGTAACTTCTGCTAATTTATTTGCTCTAGATGATCTATTTGTCACTATGAGAGAACTCTTTACAATGTTGTCGCTATGCATCTTCTAGCAATTGATTAACTGTCTTCATTAACATCTGTCTAAGCTTGTCTATCACGTAACAGCAGATCTAAATGTAAATAACTTAAAAATGGGTGCTAATAACAGTTCTATGAGAGTTTACTTTGCTAATTTATTTTTCGTTTACAGTCAATGTTGTGGTTAGGTGTGTTGCATTGTTCTTATGATTAAGTCTATTTGATACTAAAACATAAGTTGGTTTACAGCTGAGACGATTTTAGGAAAAGCGTCAACGTTAGAAATATCCACGTTACATGTAGGAGGATTATTTCATCCTGAGGAAGAAATTCAGATGACATCGACTTTGCCAAACTTTGTTGGCTACCTACAGAAGTTTGTCTTTAACGGAATTAGATACATTGATATGGCGAAAACACTTGGAGTTGGTGCCAACGAAGAAACCAATAATATCTACGACACGTCCAATTTAATCTTTACTGGGAAGTTCGTAAAACCTGACTCACTAAATGTTTATAAATCTGTTACTTTTAAATCTAAGCATACATACGTTGGATTGCCACTATTGAAGGCGTATGCGAATACTTACTTGGACTTTTACTTCCGTACCACTGAAATGGACGGGTTACTCTTTTACAATGGAGGAAAGAAGCAAGATTTCATAGCGGTAGAGTTGGTGAATGGCCATATACATTGCGTGTTCAACCTGGGCGATGGAGTGGTGACCATGAAGGATAAGCTGAAGAACTTTTTGAATGATAACCGATGGCACACAGTATCTGTGAGGAGGCCGACTCCGAAGATTCATACGTTACAGGTCGATGATGATTTAGAAATGCACACTACAAGTAAGTTGACAGTCACGATCGTTATACAATAGTTTTTTCTTTCTTGAGCCAGGACAGTTTTCAACGAAGGTAAACTGTAATTATCTAGTAGCCTTTAATGAAATGCGATAATTTAAAAAATGTCTATATCTTTTTGAGATTTGAGGCCCTTTTTGGAAAGAACGTTTATTAATTTTCTGTAATTTTCAATACTTTGAATAACACGAGTATTTTCTAATGCCATATTTGCTTTTCCAGGTTCTAACCTCATGCTGGAACTAGACAGCGTGCTGTACGTCGGAGGAGTTCCTAAGGATATGTTCACAGCATTACCTGTAGGAGTCCTGTCCAGGCAAGGGTTTGAAGGATGTATGTCTAGTCTGGATCTCCCTGGAGAGTCACCGTCCTTGATGGAAGATGCTGTTGTTCCTAGCTCGTCATTAGGCTCAGGATGTGAAGGTAAGATTAATAAAAGTCAGTGATGTTGTGATTATAAGCTATTTATTTTTTAATAGCATAAAACATGGTCCATACAGTTAGAGAAATGTATTATTTAGCAAATTGACACTCTCCGTTTGTTTGTTTCATAACCAGAGATCGGATATTCGGATGTATATTTACCTAAAGTTAATTTTTAGCTATGACAGTATACGAGCGGTTTCTTAAAATACATTTTTTTGTAAAAGAAAATCGCGGGATTTCAGGAACACCGGGAATCCATAACTAGTTGAGTGTATAGTATGGAAGCGACTTCAAAAAAATATTTACTAATTTAAAAAAATAACCCCTTGATTCTTGGATTGCATAACTATTCAGATGCATATTTATTTAAAATTTATGTTTAGCCCCTGATGCAAATATGTGTATGTAGGATGTAAGAGGAGGGATATTGTGTGTGATGAAAACAGTGTGATCAGGTAGCATATTCCTTGCTTTGTCGTTCTGTGCATCCTGCCGCAGTCACCAGCTACTCTTATCCTTGTTTTGTGTACTACTGACACTCACATAAGGTATTTTATTTACTAACAAATAGGACCATGTTGTTGTCCGAACTGAATAAATAATTAAAATTAAATACTTGGACAAATTAATAAATTACTAATAAATTCATATTACAACATTATACAATATGCAAATGATATAATTATGATATATATTAATTAATGAATAAGTCGAGTCGTTAAAAACATTTAAAACTAATGATTTCATGAGAGCATGACTTCCTGACAGATCAATAGACTAACATTTGTACACACGGTTACATATCAAGTATTATTAGTATTTCTAGTATAAGCTGACCTCTCATTGTACGAAAATCCTATATAATGCGAGATCAGCTTATACTGGAATTGTATACCTTGATATGTAGCGGTGTGTACAATAGTTATTAAAATAATATACGACCTTACAATAGCAGGCCAGTAAACAATGAGAGAATGCTCTTAAAACCCAAATAAGCTAGCACATTTCACAGCTAATGTACGTTATGAAAAAATATCTTATATTTTTATTTGCAGGTCCAACTAAGTGTACGCATAACGCGTGCGCGAACAAAGGCGTTTGTGTGCAGCAATGGAATACTTATGTCTGTGATTGTGACTTGACGTCATTTACTGGACCTACGTGTTACGATGGTATGTGATAAGTAAAAATTCTCTCAAATTTACTTCGAGATTGCGTTATAAAATCATGCAGAGACAACTCAATGTCTCTTTCATCCTGTCAAGGCTAGCTCGGTACGGGCACGTCTCTGGTAATTCTTAAACTACAAAAAGCACCTTTAGGAGGTACATCATAAAGGTGCTGATAATGTCAAATTGAATCCTTTGATGCGCGATTTTCTGTTCCAATTACAGTGAGATTATGTTTTCTCACATTTTTTGCATATGTTTCCGACGTATTTTTAGGGTTTCGTACACAAAGGGTAAAAGCGGGACCCTATTACTAAGACTTTGCTGTCTGTCCGTCGGTCTGTCCGTCCGTCTGTCTGACACCAGGCTGTATCTCAAGAACCGCGATAGCTAGACAGTTGAAATTTTCACAAATTATGTATTTCTGTTGCCGCTATAACAACAAATACTAAAAACGAAATAAAATAAATATTTAAGGGGGGCTACTATACAACAGACATGATTTTTTTGCCTTTTTTTTATAGGTAATGGTACGGAACCCTTCGTGCGTGAGTCCGACTCGCACTTGGCCAGTTTTTTCCACTTTGTCGTCCATTTAATTAAAAGCACACACCAAACTACTGTATTCAGTTTGTAAATGACTTTATTTCAGAATCGGTAGCATATGAGTTCGGACCAGGCCGAGGGATTATTACCTACACGTTCCCAACCGACTCTGTGGCAGACACAGAGACAGACAAAGTAGCTCTAGGCTTCGTTACAAGCAAAGCTGATGCTGTTCTGCTGAGGATCGAGTCTTCGAACACACAGGATTATATGCAGATGGAGATTGTAAGTACTGTTGACCTGTAAGATTTCATTGTTATTTTTGAAGGGAAAGGAATGTTAGTAGTTGAAAACTCAGATGAACTGACACAAAATCTGAATAAGATAATATGGGTAACTTTTATTTGACTTATTCAATTTATAGTGTGGTTAAAGTTTTTATTTGGTTAAGCATGACCTGCATTATCAGGATCTGGTTTTAGTTAACAACCAAAATATTTTTTTTGTAGTAGGTACTCTTCTACCTGTGTTACTCTAAAATCTTTTGTAATACTTATATTATTATATTTATTCAATTGCAGGCGTTTATTTATTTTATAACAATGTCTGGTCATCATAATTTATACTACGAAGTTTTCGTCCATACAAAAGTGTTTAAAAAAATCTGAAATTATATTAATTCCGCCACTTGCAGATTCGTGGCAACCTGTTCATGGTGTACAACGTAGGGGGAGGAGATCATCCACTAGGTGACGAGACCGCGCGGGTCGACGACGGAGCCTACCACGTGGCCAGGTTCACGAGGAACGGCAGCAGAGCCTCGCTGCAGCTGGACAACTATGCTGTTATTATAAGGCATCCTCAGGGTAAGTTGGTTAAACCACTGTTTAAAAATATATCAAGATTAATTTGACTTAAAATTTCAATTGTAAATGTTAGCACGGTTGCCGCAGTCGAAGTCGGACATGGCATAAGCTGAGCTATTTGAAGAGCACTACGTATCCTGGGTTCGATTACCGCATGTAACAAATTGGTAATGCCTGCAGATAGTCTGTTGTTCCAATTCTGGGTTGTTATTGAAGTTTGTAACCACATCCACGATATTAAGACTGGGAGGGTTTGGTAAAGTTAAAAAAAAAACTTCTGTACTGGTTAGTAAAGAAGCTTTTTTAACTTTGCTCCTATAAAAATGTAGACATATTAGGTTTACTCGTAATATAAGATAAGATAATGATAAATTTCTCACCACAATATATAAGTACATTTTCAAATTAATAAGAACAATACATAATTTAAAAAAAATAAAAAATAATATCATCGTCATCGTCATCAGCTTATATTCGTCCACTGCTGGACGTAGGCCTCTTCTAGTGAACGCCACTGAGCCCGATCCTCGGCTCTCCTCGTCTCTGCTAGCCGCTTTTCGCAAGTCGTCACTCCACCTGGCTGGCGCGCGTCCCACACTACGATCGCCTAAACGCGGTCTCCACTCTAGAACTCGTTTTTCCCAACGATTGCTGCGGGAGATGTGACCAGCCCATTGCCACTTCAGCTTGCTTAGTCTTTGGGCTATGTCGGTTACCTTGGTTCTCGTAATGGGACTGAAACTAGGTAATAATTTAATATGTCTCCATTTAATTCTTTAAAAGTTGTTATTACCTAGTTCACAACTTATTATTCATGAGAGCCCGTGTATACACAATAGACAGTGGTCAGGGGCAGGGATGTTCCACACCACCCCTACATTAATGCGCATAGAGCAGATTGTGTGTAAAACTAGGTGTATTAGAAGCAAAAGTTAATGGGGTATTAATCGTGGTCATTAAGCCATTGAATCGTGGTCATTAAGCCATTGAATCGTGGTCATTAAGCCATTGAATCGTGGTATGACTTTCCAGGAGGCCAACAATCGACGATCTTTAACGGCATGTCCACCATCGCTGTGGGCGGAGGGTCGGGCGGGTCGCGCACGTTCAGCGGCGTGCTGGCGGGCGTGGCGGTGCGCGGCGTGCGCGTGCTGGACCTGGCGGCGGCCGGCGACCCCGCCGTGTCCGTGCGCGGGGACGCGCGCCGCGCGCACACGCCGCTCGACAGGGATATTAATAGGATGCAACAGGTGGGTCACTGCTCTGGAACTAATAGGGTTTCTAGAAACGGCGGTCAGGCAAATAAACCTTTCCTGGTCCTTTTTTATAGCTAAAGATCTCGTCAACTGAGATTAAGTGTTTTGTCGCAATAACAAACTCACTATGTATTTTGACCTTTCCAGACGCCACCTTCAGGATACGGTGGTCCTGGAGTACTAGACGAGCTGGTATACTCTGGGGCAGGGTCAGGGTGTAGAGATGATGATGAAGACGCCTGCGTGCTACCGGACGCGGGGTCCGGAGATGATCTCATCACTCCGGTGTATGTGCCGTCTACCAGGCGACCTCCGTCGAGGTTACATAAGGTATGATGAAATTGTTGCCTTATGGTGAAATAACAGACGATTAAAAAAAAAAAAAGATCATACTTAAAGCTTTGTTCAATGCACATGGTGATGTCAAAAACGAAAAAGAAAACGAAATACACAAGTACAATACAGACAGTTTTATTAATTATTATTCAACAAGTAACAATGATACAATGTCGAAAACTAGTAAAAAATTTCACAAGATGATTGTATGTACATTTACTTGATTTTAATGTATTTTTTGCCACTATTTCAACAACATATTATGATTAATTATGACAGCGTTGTCAATCTGAAGGACACATGTTGAGAACATTGTTGGAACAGTTTCTGTGGACGTAAGTAATCTAAATGTTTGTCCGCGCATCACTTCAAAGCGGCTGCACCTATTTGGCTTATTGTTTTTTTGTTCTGTTTGTAATAGTCAGGACAAAGTTTGTATGAAAAAAAAATTGTGGAAAAGGGAAAGTCGGAAATTTGGATGCTATGTTTGTATGAAATTTACCCCGGGCGACGCCGGACACAAACAGCTTATTATGAATAAAGAAGAAACCTTATTCGACTTAGATCTTAAGCTTTACTGTATAGTACTAATAATAATTATGTTCAGGCTGACGCAAGTGGCAAGCTGATGAAACCGTGTGATGACGAAGACTGTATCGAAGGCTCTGGCTCTAACGAAAACGAAATCACTGAACCTGACCATCCACTGACCACGTAAGTTTCTTATATAAAAATAAACCCATACAACTTGATGAAGTTCTATGACTAGCATAAAGCAGAAATCTAGAGATGGACGATGATGTGTCATGAATATCCATGCAAATAGCGTAACATAGAAAGGAGGCCTGTGTCCCAGAAGTTGAACCAGACCTCAGACCTCTTTCCTGTGTTATCCGCTTAGCTGTTATGGCGATCGGCTACGGTTATGCATGACTTTATTGGTAGAATTTCTTAATGCAAAATCCTTTAGCTCGATTCTATTCCTATCTAATAAATAAAACATACTATTTACAATTCTAAAAATGTAATGTTTAATTCCAGGTCTGGAGCAAGCAGTACCCACAGCATGACATCACCAACAGTCATCATCGTATCCACTGAACATGTGGACAAGACTCTCGAAGGTTCCACTGACGGGTCCACGGGTTCTAGTGAGACCACTAAAAGTAGCACAGCTGGGCAGCCGACGTTGCCCGATCATGACAATATGCATGCTGGCACCGTTGACACAGCTACACCGCCTGAGAGGAGAACTACGCCTACTGATGGTAAAACTATCGTTTGTTACTTTCCTGTTAATCTTTCAAACGTCTTTTCTATAAGGCCTCATTCACACCAAATGTGACTGTGAGCGTATGTTATGCAGTTTACTGCTTTTCCATATATATTCAACTTTTCGTTGACACCAAACAAAATACGCTATGACAAGCTAAGAGCTCACAATTGGTGGCTGACTGATATTTTGGTGTGGAAGCTGCCTAAGTCTTATGCTCAAGTAGTGAAAAACAAGTGCTTAACATTTCTTTCGTACCATCATTATGGTCTTGTTTGACCTATGGAGGACCATCATTCGAGTAAGATTTTTGCGACTTCTATAAACCAACCCTATCGTACGTATCTGTTATTGAATTTTGGCTTTGGAGTTCTAATTCCTCATCGTAGTTTATTTCCAGTAGGTTAGGTAGGTTCTGCTGTTTCTAAGAATAGTATGATAATTATATTTCCTTTATTATCTTCAGATCACTCCCACACACGAACAAGTTACCACTTCACACCAACGCTTACTGGTAGACACGTACCAGACGAGCCAACTCACACTACGGAAGAAGACACCAACCATATACCAGAATATGAAGACCGGCGCGAGAACGAGATAGAAGCACGTACGCCTACGTATGAGACCGAGAGTGAGCAGGACAGAATGCCAGGCAGAGTTCATCCTGAATACAACGGGTATGACGTCACGCCGAAGTGGTACCACCCAAAGACGACAGATAATAGGGTTGTGCCGCCTGAATCAGAGTTCTTCGCAACTATTGTTGGTAAGTTAAAACATGTATTGAAAAGACATTAATCACACGATCATAGAATATTGCTATAGTACAGCAGAACGAAAAGGTAAAACAATTTTCAAACACATTCCATTTACATAGAGCAGGCATTTGTCACCTTTTTAAACTGTCATTTTAATTTCAAATGTATCATTATGTAGTCGCGAAAATAAACAAGTTACATGCGCGGTGCAAAATTTACATAAAACTGATTAAATTTTCATTTGCGAGTGTCCAATCGTTCAAAAATTATATATTCTCTACTGAACTCTGTTGCTATTTATGTTGTTCCCGCGTTCTGATTCTGACCTTATTCAAATAACGCGAACGTTGACAGGACTGTAGTAGCGCGATTCAGAAATTTAGTCAAACGGAACAACGCCAGATGGCGTTGTTCCGTTTGACTAAATTAACAGCTTAATAGATATTGAGCTGTTAAGCAAATTTTGACGCCAGCTTTGAGTACAATCTCAGTAAACCAAAAGAATTGTTATAAGAACGTTATTTTTTCCTGGTAAAAATTTATTTTGTGAACCCAGAACTTTTGCATCATTTTAGAGGGATTTTATGTCAGTTTTTTGAGTTATTTATGATATCTTAGGTTGAAAACGATTATTCTAATAATCAAATCTGTTTCAAGTTTTAATTAGAAAGTGTCAATACTTTTATTTTGCAAGTGAAATCGCGGCAGACCCAGAAACGATGGCGGGATGAGCTGGACTCCATCAATAAGAACTGGTTCTTAGTAGCTTTAAATAGAGAGAAGTGGAAAGAGAGTAGGGAAGCCTTTGCCCAGCAATGGGTGATTCCAGACTGAAATGATGATGGTGGTGATGAATAATTTCATTTAGGAAACAGAATAGTAACAAAAATTACTCTATTTTACAGGTATAGTGGCGTCGGTGCTGATAGCAATCATTTTGATAGTGATCATAGTGCTCAAGTACATTGTGTTCAAGTTCGACCCCTCGTATAAGGTGACAGAGGATAAGAACTATCAGCAAGGAGCCAGTGCGGCGCTTTTGGGCAACCAGGTGATGTTTCATGTTCAAATTCTGTCTTACTTAAGGTGTATAGAGGCCTCAATGACCTTGCGCATGTGGGTGGAGCTACACGCACTACTCCCGCGCACACGTAACGCGCGGCGGTGGCGCGCTACACCAAAACGTCGAGCAAAGAATGTGCAGCGGCGCAGAGATGCGCACGTAGGCTACGATTTCATAAGGTAATGGTGGATCGAAAGCTGATATTTGTACAGAGTACGAGTATATACAAGTTACGCAAATATTTTGAGTTTTTAATGGACATAATTTTTTATGCATATTAAAGTAAGATAAGAAAATATATTTATTTGCTGAAACATGTGTGTACATAAACAAGAATAAAAGCGTGCGTTTTCATATTATTATTTATTTATTGTATATTGGCATGCAAATAATTATTATGAATAATTTTTAATCATAAATTTCATGTCAATAGAATTAATTTAATGTGAATTTAGCAAACATTAATAAAAAATAAAAATATCATAGGATAATATAGCCAACAGTGAGTTCAACCACCCATGACGAAAAATTTGAAATTTTCGCAGCTGCTATCTTGGATTTTCATTTTGACCTCACTATTGGCTTCAGCACCCTTGAAAACCATAAAAACGACACCCATGTCGAAAAATTTTAACAATCTTGGATTTACAGTTTAGAACCTATATTAGACCTATATTAGTTTGCCCGGCTTGGGCGGAGCACCGCCGTGTCCTCGTGGCGGCGATCGGCGGCGGCGACCTCTCGCGTCCGGCACTGGTTCAGGCCATGGTACGGAGCGAGGGGGAATGGGAAGCCGTCACCTCCTTCTGCGAAGCAGTAATGCTCGCGAAGGAGGAGGCGGAGCGCGAAAGGGAGAGGCAATCTCTACGCCCCCGCGCCCCTAGCCGCCGCAGGAGGAGGAGACACCCTGGGCGTCGGGAGTCGATAGCCGACTCCCGGCCACCGTAGGCGCGGGCTTGCGGACGGCGAGCAATGGGCAGCTCGCCGTCCGGTAAGGACCAGGCCCGGGTCGACGGCGCGTCGTGTTCCACGCGCGCCTCAAAGAGATGTCAGCACCATTGACGGGGTCCGATAGGACCGATGCCTGCCGGGGTCGCGGATTGTTCGAAAGAGTTACCGTGGCCCTGGCGCACAGGCAACTGAAGGAACACGGGTGGGTTTTAGTCAGTAAGAGTCTGACACGCCCTTCCGCTCCGCCCAGAGCGGGAGAGGTCATTTGACGATTTCCCACCCAAAAAAAAAAAAAAAAGACCTATATTAGTTTAGATATTGAGGTAATTTTTTTAGTTTTCATAAAAACAACAACCATGACAAAAAATTTAAAATTTTCGCGGCCGCCATATTGGATTTTCATGACGAACCCCCTAGAAAAAAATCCAGTTTTACTTTCACATGGTCGTCATCTCTAAATCTTTCTCAATAAATACTTTTTCTTTCTTTCTTTCTAAATAAAAAGGATTTTAATTTTTGAACAAGTAGCGTATTTTGGATTTGTTCATGGATCAAAATGGATTTAAAAGATGACATAGTATAATGCATAATTTATATTTCCGGTGGGCTAAATTAAGTTTTGAGTTTACCAAATTCCATCTAATAGCAGATCGCTTCTGATTTTATAAAGGTTCCACCTGTAGACGACCGGTTATTTCATTTATTTTATCGAACGCACGAGTCAATAAAACAGTTGATCAAAAGTGATTAAAATACAGGCTGGAAGGGACATCGACGCACAACCTTGTACTATGGATTCAGTTCATGATTCTGGACCGCCTATATTGACATTTTTCGTCGGTTATAAAAAAGGGTATATTAGCCAAAAAATTGCGTTTTGGTAAATATTTTTGAAGGCAAAAGTTTTAGCCATAGGAAATAAAATCTGTTATAATAATGATGTAAGTACATGAATCAATAAGAAAAATAAAACATGTCTTCTTACTAAAGCCGTTAATGAGAAGTAGGCTTTATAAAGTGACCGTGTTACGGTAATAAACGGGAGTAAGGGGCTTAAGCGCAGCGCAAGCACACAGTATAAATGGTGGCACGAGTCATGGCCAGCCCTAACAGGATTCTGAAAATGATAGCTGACAGACTGGATTGTCCATATATTATATAATTTACTGCTGTCATTTACATGCATCACCGTATCGTGTTGTTTACTAATACTTAGTTTTAAGGACAATGTTACTAACCCTAGATGAGTGATCGCTTGTTTTTTTATTTTATTTAACCTTAGCACTTGTCTATCTACTAGAGTGCCAACTTTATCTTTTGTCTGGGTGTAATTTAATCCTGAATTTACTTTTGGTTATATACTTATTATATTTTTGAGTTTGGCCTTTTGTAACCCGGCCCTCGGAGTTGTACAGAATTGGTTAGGAGACTGGTTGTTGATTGTCTCCTTTGGTGTTGTACTTACTCACCACCGTGCTAAAGTAAATTTGTAGGGTATAATAAGCTGCTAGGGAAAGATTCAATTAAACAAGTACCTTCTTACACAATGCAATGTTTATTACAATAACACACTATTGAAGGTTCACAATATTGAATGTGGCTGACCACATACCTTCCCCCATATGCCTGGGCTTCCACACCAGTACAACCAGTCTCGGGTCTAGTTGTATTGGTGTGTTGACCTGCAATGAGACTTACAATATCTCAGAGTCGCTATAGCGAATCCGTGAGGTGAACCACTTAATAGATACTAGCTCAATCATACAAGTACCTACCTATCAAGGTTGTGCTAACAACGGGAACATAAGATTATGCTAAACAATCCGCGACACAACACTTTATGGCAACTGGTCTCATCACCCAGTCCATATAATAGGCCTAACTCTCTCATATACTAAATCGCTACCTTACCGATTATTCTCAGTGATCTCTCAGTACTAATCCCTTCACTTGACAGGACTACGACCCTTGGCATCAAACACAGGATACCCCTGTGTTCGCACGTTACGTGACCTACGGGTATTATAATGACGCTTCGTTACCTGGAGCGGCGAACTTCCCTCATCACCGATATCGGTTAAGTAAAGCCTTCCTGTCAAACGGATGACCACACCTTAAAGGTTGCCTGCACCCGGATCCATTTCGATCATCAGACCACGGGGCTACTCCAAAGCATCACGTCTCAATTATGTATCAGAGATACAAGAGAAAAAAGGCTAGCATAAACAGCCAGACCTGTAACAATACACTCGTGTCAGAAATCACATGTACGAGCCACGCCATCCCGCATGAACAAAGAATACGGTTGAACATATTGAAATCAAGAGGCTACTTGGATAGAACACATTTATTAACACCACAATTATTATATTATACACCGACTTTTTCTCCTTGACGGAACAATTTCAAGTGACATATTCTAAACGGTTTTTACTCGAATATTAAAACACTGTCATGTAGGTATACAACCTCCATCACGCACCCTTAATCTATAGCAGATGCATGCGCAAGATTACATTAAGTACCTACCTAACATATTACCTACATGTGCACGCACCCTTAAACTATTCAGTGTGTACACACCCTAAGTACACAGTATATTCAGCTGGAGCTATCGTTCACTGATATACAATCTATCTTTATTACTGAAGTCTGTTCATAACACAGCTCTATAACAAAAAATACTAAACACAAACAAAATAAAATTATCTATTACAATTCATAACAACTCAAAATAAAATCACATCAAAAACAATATTAGCTAACATCATTACATCACACATCGCTCGCCCCCTTAATAGATAGTTTTTCTAAAAATTGCTTTAGTTTAGGGCCTGGTAAAGATTTTGTTAACATATCTGCTACCATTTCTTGTGAAGGCATATATTTTACCTCAACCGCCTCGTTGACTATAGCTTCGCGAACGTAATGAAACCTAATATCGATGTGTTTAGTCCTGTTATGGTTCATCTTATTTTTTGCTATTTTATGTGCTGATTGGTTGTCATTATAAATGACCACCGGTTTGATACAAGTCCCCTTTGTTAAACTTTTTAACAAATTTCTTAAATAAATAGCTTCTTTCGATGCTTGACTGAGGCCTATATATTCTGCCTCTGTGGAGGACAGCGCCACGCACCCTTGCTTACGACTTTCCCAAGATACTATATTATCTCCTAGTCTAAAAATTAAACCTGTACAAGATTTCCTATCATATGACCCACCCCAATCCGCGTCTACGTAGCCATTTAATTCTAGATTACCTGTTTTCTTAAAAGTTAGTCCAAAGTTTGACGTCCCCTTTAAATATCTAAGAACCCGTTTAGCACATTTAAAATGTAATTCATCGTAACATGAATTAAATTGTGACAAAACACTAACAGCGTGCGCGATATCAGGCCTAGTACTTTGAGCTAAATAATTAAGACAACCTATAAGAATCTGATATGGCAACTTACAACCAAAATCTGAAGCTTTCTCTAATTTGAGACCTACTTCCATTGGGGTAATGACTGATTTACAATCCGTCATATCAAAATCTTTCAAAACATTAAGAACGTACTGTTCTTGATCAAGATAAATCGCACTTTTATCTCTCCTAAGTCTCATGCCTAACACGTGTCTAGCAGGACCTAAATCCTTAACTTTAAACCTTTTAAGCAAGCCATTTTTTAATTTCTGCTTCTCGGTTTCGTTATTTTTGGAATAAAATATAAAAATGTCATCAACATATATGACTACCACTATTCTATTTCCATCGCTAAACACCTTTTGATAAAGACAAGGTTCTATTTTCGATTGTACAAAGCCTAAATTGTACATCTCCTGATCTAGCTCATGGAACCAAACGTTTGACGCTTGTTTGAGTCCATACAACGATCTTTGCAATTTACATACCTTTGCCTCTTGACCTTTAACAATCGCCCCCTTAGGCTGAAGCATGTAGATGTCCTCTTTTAGCTTGCCATACAGGAAAGCAGTTGTAACATCCCATTGGTCAATGAGCCAATCATATTCTACAGCTAATGAGAATAGTAATCGTAAGGTTGAGCTTCTTACGACCGGAGAATATGTTTCATTGTAGTCTATTCCACGTACCTGCGTAAATCCTTTAGCTACTAGCCTGGCCTTATATTTCGACACTTTACCGTCACTGTCTCGTTTAATTTTGAAAACCCATTTACAATGTATTGGCTTTTTATCCCGTGGTAAATCTACTAGTGTCCACGTCTGATTCTCATTTAATGATTTAATTTCATCATCCATAGCATTTTGCCATAAATTAGAATCAGGCCTTGCTAATGCTTCTTCAATTGTTATTGGATCGCCATCAGTTTGCGCGATAGCATTATAAATAACAGGCTTGCGCTCACGAAAATTGTATCTTCGTTCTGGTTCCGCTGTACTGCTCGTGGTAGCAACCGTTTCATCAGGCGTTGCAGCCGCCTCAGTGTCAATACACTCCGCTTCATGAAACTCTTCTTCATCTTGTATATTATTACTAGACGCACCACTTTCAACCACAGGTTCTATCCGTTCCTCCTCTATATCAATAGGAACGACTGTGTTCTTCTTCATGTCGGTACCATCTCCAGGAAAAACATTTTCCAAGAATTTAACATTTCTTGAGAATGTTATTTGACCCGTTTTTGGGTTCATCAGTCGATAACCTTTAGTAGTTTCACGATAGCCGATGAAAATCATTTCTTCAGTCTTCAAATCAAGCTTTTGCCGTTTCTGTTTAGGTTTCAATGCATATGCTTGACAACCGAAAATTTTCAAATGACTCAAGTCTATTTTCTTATCTGACCAAAGTTCTTCAGGTACTTTATTCATGACTGCCTTAGTCGGGCTTCTATTTTTTAAATATACTACTGTACATACCGCTTCGGCCCAATACTTTTTACTAAGTTTGGCCTCACAAAGCAACGTTCTTGCTTTTTCTATGATAGTTCTGTTCGCCCTCTCAGCTACACCATTTTGCTCAGGCGTATAAGGAACCGTCTTCTGATGCTTTATACCAGCTGATCTTAAAATCTTATCGATGGCTTGGTTACAGAATTCTTTACCATTGTCAGATCTGAGACACTTTATCGACTTTCCTGTCTGCTTCTCCACTTCCGCTCTATATTCACGAAATTTATCGAGGGTTTGACTCTTATTTCTCAAGAAGTAAACATGCGTCTTACGCGTATAATCGTCGATAAACAACAGCATATATCGAGATCCACTGAATGATGGTTCTTCCATCGGTCCACATAAATCACTATGTACAATTTCCAAAACTTCTTTCGCTCGTGTACCTTGATTTTTGATAGAGCTCTTACAAGTTTTTCCATTTATGCACGGAACACATGGTTCAATTTTATCACTTGATTTAAAATTCAATCCAGTCACCATATTTTTCAATGAATTCATATAGTTTTGTCCCAAATGAGCTAATCTTCTATGCCAAATATTTGACAAAATTTCATTTGACAAAATCAAGTTGACAACACAATTTTCTTTTTCAATCAACTCGAAAATTCCATCAACCTCTTTGCACGTTGCTACTATTTGGTCCGTTTTATTTTTAATAGAGCAACCTTTTTTGTCAAATTTTACAGCGAACTCCTTCTTTACAAGATCGCTTACTGAAATTAAATTCATAGAAAGTCCGGGAACATGATAAACATTCGTTAATAGAAAATCAGTGGTATTATTTACTTTCGGAATGGCATTCCCTATTCCTATAACTTTCATTTCTTCCCCGCTTGCAACTTTTATCTTTAAATCATTCTGTTGCCTTTTGTAATTCAACAATTTTCCGGCATCGTTCGTCATGTGGTTCGAGCAGCCACTGTCCAAGTACCATCGGTTCTTTTTCACCGTGTTCGCCATACTCAAGCATGGATTCGCTCTCTTAATGACTTTGCATTCAGATGCTTTATGACCTTCTTTATGACATTTGAAGCACTTGAATATAAATGCCTTTTTCTTTTCAAACTTCTTTTTATTTTGCGCCGTTGTAACTAGAGCTTGCTCTCTATTCTGACCATTTTCAATCTGTCGGCTTGATTCTTGCATCAACTTTGATTTTAACTGCTCAAGTTTAACTTCTTTTCCGCCATTGTCTATCGCCATTATAAATGGGTTGTAATCTGACGATAAACCGCTTAATAATATAGAAATTATCCACTCGTCAGAGATTTTTGCATCAATGTCTGCAAGTTGTTGCGCCAAACAAATTATTTTGGAAATATATGTTTCCATGGTTTTGCAATTTTCTAGTCGGCATTGCCATAACTCTCGTTGCAATCTGATTCGTCTGCCCCAACCCTTGTCTTCGTAAGCCTCGCTGAGACTCACCCAAACTTCACGTGCTGTCTTCGCACTATACACATGTGCGAAACATGCAGGCTCAAGTAGCAGACATAACGTCGTTCGTGCCTTCCTGTCAGTATCTTTCAATTCAGCTGTTATCTCTGTAGCTTCAATTACCTTGAACCAGTTTTTGGACTCTAAGTAATTCCTCACCACAAATTTCCAATTAGCGAAATCCTCAGCACCATTCAATTTTCTTATTCCACAAATTGAACCTGAATGTTCTTCTGCCATGACGAGAATTTTACAACTGACACCTTTTTAAGATACTTACTCGTAGGTATGTATTGTGTTCTAGCTTCTAGGCGTTTTTGGAGCCTGGAGCTGGGCCCATAACCTATTGAAATCAAGAGGCTACTTGGATAGAACACATTTATTAACACCACAATTATTATATTATACACCGACTTTTTCTCCTTGACGGAACAATTTCAAGTGACATATTCTAAACGGTTTTTACTCGAATATTAAAACACTGTCATGTAGGTATACAACCTCCATCAGAACACTCACCGGATTCAGCTTCGAATGGGACTTATTGGAAACCCATCGGGTTGTTTGGGTACAGTCTGTTCCTCCAGAACTAAGTCCCTCTTCCAAATCCTATTCATATCGTATCACACACGTTGCGGGTCTTCCCCATGCCGGATCAATGTCACAAACCTTCGAGAAGCTTCCACTACCATAGACTAAATAGAATTCTTGTCTATTGGTTATTTTCCATTTCTTAGGCATTGTTTTAAATTAAATGTGGGAAATTATGTCTGTATGTTTATTTATTTAAATTAACTAATACTTTTGTATATAATTTACATGACATAATTTCTCTAGTGTTATAAAGAACACGCTGACAGCCATGCCAATGCCTGACACAAGATGTCGCTACTTGTTGCGTTATTTATTGATTTTGCAACGTCACACTTTGTGACTTAGATCACAAGACTAATATTTTGGATGTTTATTTCCTAGGCCCATTCGAGCTATCAAAGCGGAGCATCAAGTGCTCCAACGGGAGGTGCAGTACGGAACCTGCAACCCCTCCCTCTCAACAGAAACGGTACCGGGCCCTCCGCACCTCTCGCGCCCATACCAACACAGCCCGTCAAACGAGACGGCATCAAAGAGTGGTACGTTTAAACCCAAGTGCAAAAGAGACGACTATAGTTTTGTGTGTGTTGGACATATCAAGAACATAGTGAGTGGTTGTTAGACGCTTCGAATCGAACCTCGCCAGAACATTGGCCGTTAATGCTTTAAGATGATAAGACATAATGACTGATACGCAAGTGTTTCTAGTATTTTGTAAATATTAATTAATAATGTTTATAGATGGGTTACCTGTGTGTACGAATGCGATTGTTGAGACTTGTGCGTACTAGATTTGTAGCAATAAGATCATTAGATCATTCCTAAAACTAATATCTTGTAAGAAGTCATCAATGTTAAATGTTTTCTAAAAAGAGAGGATGAAAATGAGTTCTTTTGAAACTGTTACAGTCTAGTATGCAAAAGATCGTGATAGAAAAACCTAGAGAATATGGAATTGCATTTTACTATTGTATAGTTAGTTTAATTTGTTTTTGTTACTGATGTTTTATTGTTAAACCTTAGCTTTTCTGACCTGTACATTGCTATAATTCATGTATTTGCGACTTAACTTTTCTATCTACATTGCCTTTAATAGTTTAAATTAAACTAAGACTAATATATATTGGTTGTAGTCATTAAGTTGTTGGTGTATCATTATTGGATCAATTAAAATTGAGATTTTTTTCATGCAACTTTGTCTTATTATCAATTTTACAAACCAAGAAAGTTACAAAAAAAAAAAATTGGAACTCTTCCGTGTAAGAAACAGTCAATATTATACTTATCAGGAAGATTTGTTAAGTTAAATTACATAATTATCCAATTTTGATATACAATCAAACCTTGTTAATGATCTGTGACTACGTAAGACATAAGATGAAAATGCTATATTTGGAGCTGCCATCAAGAAATTGAAGCATATCGTTCAATTGAAGACTACAGTACTTTTACGATTCTCAATAATCTTTCCTATATATATTAGATGTTATACAATATTTTAAAATAGGCAGGGCGAGGTGAGTAGTATAGAAAAAGGAATCATAATCATCAGAGTATAAGATCAAAATTCGCTTGGAGTTAGAAATGAAAACAGGTATATTATTGTAGGACGCGTAACAAGTATGAGCTTGTAGATTTGGTATGGAATATAGATGTTCTGAGTTTTAACATATCCTCCATATAGTATTCTGTATTTCTATTGGGATACTTAAATTTTTCGACCACCAGTGGAACTCTTGATTGGTTAAAATCTATTGAATTACAATACTTTTTTTAAATATATTTAACGGGTGTCTTAAGATCGTGTCCCACAATATTGTCAAGAGTTTCGTTTGTGATCTAGTCCCTTAATTCCCTCCCCTTAAGGATTTAATCGCTCAACTTGTCCTCGATTATTTTGATCACAGGCCTAATTGACTTATAGTGAGAGTGTCCATTAAATAATAAAATTCTGTCAATTTACCCTCAAATTAATTCCTGTAAAATGTATAAGGATGAATACATAAAATGAGAAGTTGAAATATGATATTTCGTAAAGGGATGCAATAAAGTATGAAAAGGAAATGGTACATAAGCAAGCGTTCGATACACTTCAGCAAGGGTGTGTGATAGTTGGAGACCTACCATGCTCATTTACATTAACATAATAAGTCATCAAAATTCATAAAATATTTACCAAAGCTTTGTGCGCATAAAAAAGCTACGCGATATAATAAACATTTACGAAAGTATTGGCGTGCCACAAGGAAACGATATTTGCCCGCTACTATCTTTTGGTGTCATGATCCTAAACAAAGCTAATATTACTTTCATCATCACGGTTGAACATAATGTCAATGGGGAGTTACCTACTTAAAGTTAGATGGTAAAACTGTTAACTACAATAAAGTCTACTTAATTGGCAATGTCTCTTCAGTAATCTTAAGCTGCCTTCACTGACATCTATTTTATAGCGTCAGGCAATTTTCTGGCTACCCTCCTGAAAATATTGCATGCAATTTCTACTTCGAACCATAACTTATAAAAAAGCTGCTTATATTTTTACATCTAGTGTGTATTTATACATCCACCGTCCCGATTTCCTCTTTCCGATTAATAAAATTTGAATTAGCTTTAAAATAAGACGAAAAAATAACATATTTATATAGATTGTTATAAAGCACAGGTTTTAGGTATTCGAAGTTGCATTTAATGTGATGTTAGATTGTATGGAATAAAGGTATGCGATTGAAAATGGCGTCTGAAGCACTTGTGTCTAAATCATTGCATGTCACCATTATTTTCTTGATTGAAGGAAAATAGGGTAGAAAAACCATATCAAATAAAAGCCAATTTTTTAAAGTTTAATTTTGTACAATTTCCTTTAAACGGTAAACAATGTTTTACCGAATAAGCTATCGATTTCTTTCCGTCATTACTCGGACATCATGGTGAAGCGCAACTTTAATAGAACAATTTCTTTGAAAACTTCATGGAGATTTTTCTACTAGAATCGCCTCCCGCTCGTCTGCGGGAGCCTTCAATCAATCGCTTATTTTTATTCTGTACACCCAAACACAACATTTATTGTAAATAGTTATTCAATATAATACTGTAAACATAAGCGGTACTGTACGGTGTATGTCACACTCGTTTTACGGCACAAAATGTTAGTAAAAAAACAATTTGTTTATCTGTCAATTTTAGTCGTAATGTTTAGTGTGTTAATCATTTATACCGTGATGTAATTATATTGTAATGATTGTAGAGTTTTCTACAGACACAATGTGAATGGAGGCAATTTTTTTTAAATGAATAATATCTGTCTATATATAGATATAATATAAAATTTTAAAACACGAAAAGAAATAAGAAACAAAAGTGATAAAATTGATGTGAAAAATATTCATGCACAAAACTAACAAATACATTTAGCGGTTAATCCCGATGAAATATTCAGTCAATTTATATATCAGGCATGAAATAACTCTTGAAATATTTGATTAATTAACAATGCCTGTTGTGATATTGATAATGCGAGTATAATCAGATTTGTATTTCATGGTTGTGTCTGTAGGGAATAAATGTGAAAATAATTTTGTTCGTTACACCATATTTAACTGATGTTGTTACTCACGATCCCGGTCGGACCAATTTTAGTTTCAATGGAAAAGCGACAGTTTTTAAAATAATAATATATTATGTAAATTATACGGTGACGCTGTTTTATTCAATCCCTGTTTGAAGTAATCTATTGACATATACCTTTACCTGCTCAGGAGTGATGTTCACGACGGCTATTCATTAATATATTAATACAGCAACTCTTCTACTTAGAAGTCTTATAGTTGCGAATCTCAGGAGCTTCTGAGCTTTGTTATCTACAAAGCTCAGGTCCGTTGCTTGTATGGAGTAGGTGTTGTAGCCAATTATGAGATGGCTCAGCAAAATACCAGCTTGTTGCACTTGAGTCGGTGGAATGCAGGCTAAAAACGTGCATAGGTGACGAGTCTGTGTTGAGATCTCATGAACCTATAACCCGCCAGCCTTCAAAAGAAGAGTGAACAGGCATCTTCTGGACATGCTCGTTCTATCTTAGACTACATCCATCGCTTTCCACTAGGCGAGATCTAGGTCAAGAGCAGGCCCATATCATAACATTTTTTTTTTAAATCTTTACGAAGATCCAACCAAATAATCAGAACCTCAGGGTAGTCGAAAACGTTCCCATGGTTAGTCAAGGTTAAGGCTAAAGTAAGAATATTACTAGACAAAATAAAGTATTAGGATTTGAATAGGTAATGAATGAGACATTAACAAAACTGTTGTCCGACGACTCAAGCCAAGTTCCTCAAAGGTTTGCTTTTTTGCTTGCTTGGGTATAATAACAACAAACAAAATGGTATTTTTTGTAGATAATTTATAAAAGACATCGATAAAGCTTGGCCCAGAATCGACAGAGAATTAATTATAATAAAAATAAACCCGCCTTCGAGTCGCCGCTATAAGTACTTATAGATGACTTCTGTTCATGCCCAGGACCCAACTAACGAGACCAAATCTAAGTATGCTTTAACAGAGACTTTGTAATTGTACATAATCTCTACAAAAACTGTAGGAAGGAAGGATTCATCAGTTATTTAATAAATGATAAATGATTTTATTTCTGTAAGTAGGTTTGTACAAACACTTTACACGTCAATCATGTTTTTTAAACTAGATGAGGTCGGCGTTTCCTATCTGACTACTCTGAGAAGAAAGGCCGAAACAAATTCAGAGGTCACAGTCTCTTTTAAAGTCCAGACATAATCTTGGTCAGGTCATGCGAAGATCATGTAGATTGGTATCTGAAATGGTCTTTTGAGGAAAGAACCACACAGTTTGAGTGGACCTGTCCAGTCAGTGCACGCATTTGTCAGTAATCGTGCAGCTCGACTCAGGAAGTCAGGACTTAAGGAGCTCAACGATTCGACGAACAATACCAAAGAAAGGACATTTGGGTAGGCCGCATAAATTACTCAAACTGCCAGATCATAATTAAAATTAAATTAGAAAAAAAAAGCACACATAGTCTTCACATTCACAAAATTAAAATAATATAATACTTTACAAGTAAATACTCATGTCATTGTATATATAAAATTTATCAATGTCAATGTATATATATAAATTCGGTAATAATGTTTGAAGACCATGTAGATCGGTGTCTGAAATGGTCGCAAGCTGTTTTTTCTGTTCCGTGGTCGCAAGCTAGTCGGAATGCAGATTGTTGGTAAACACTTAAGTCTTCCGGCACAAACTTATGAAGGTACACCTTACTTATCCTATTTGCTTAACTTACATATATGAAGAGGCGACAACAGTGGTGTGTAAGTAGATTGATAGGTAGGGTGGATTCGTACATTTGCCACATAACACTTAACCTCACTTTATTAATATATTATAAGAGTTATTGACTTCAAACTTTTTTTAAACGTAGCTAAATGTATGTTTAATGATTTTATACTTGATTGGGAAATGTATATGAGATAGTACTTATTTTTTTAATTATAGTCTAAAAAGTGTACGAATGGTGCCAATCTTATCCTAAGTAGACGCCGCGTCGCGTCGGGAGAAATACCTATATTTACGTGTTTCGTTGCTTAGAATTACGTATACATCTTGAGCTTCAATTTATCCTAAGTTATCTGCTTTCTGCAAATAATTTGACTGTCTAAATGTAAGAAGTTATATTTTTAAAAAGCAAACATTTTTGTAGCAGAAAAAAAACAAAAAATTGATATTTAAGTTTATTTAGAATGTTGTATGTTCCTATAAATAAATTTCAGGATTATCTACAAAACCCGCCAACCATGCATATTCTTAATATTGAACTTGGCTCCCACTTTCACATTAATGTGTTTGAACGGATTAGATATCTTTACCGCAGTCAAAACCACGCGCATAGAAATAAAAGCATTTATCTTAATGTTGTAATCAGATTCGAACTCCAGAAAACTTTCGTTGTAAGTTCGGTCACAAATCATGAACTGCGCACAAAGTTGAGCCGAAAAGGAGGAAAGATCTTAACGATACGCACATACATTACAAGTGATTATGAAAGTAATCGACAGACCTTGAACCTGAATTGATGCTTGTTTGTACCTACACTTAAAAAAAAGTAACTTTAAGTAAATTACGGGAAAATTATTGTTAAGCGAATTTAATAATAATAACACGTGTGGCACTCGGGGACTGCCGCGGTAAAGCTATTGCATAGCATTTTTTATCAACTTATGCAATTATAATTATTTATTTATGCAGTATTCTTTTTTCTTTGATATTAATTCAAGTACAGTCGTACCATATACATACACGTTAAGCGAACGCTCGGCCGAGCTACATGGTAGGCGGAGTGGGGGGTGTTAGGTTTTATTTTCGTTACGGAATTTCTTGATTCGGTCGCCGCGCTCAAAGCCCGCGATAAAAGCTATGCAATAGCTTAATAAGTACAATTTGAAACTTGACATACCAAAACTTAACGAAATTTCTTGGAGTAATAATGAAGGACATAAATTGGAAAGTACAACGTACATACCTACATTCATAGATAAACTCACGTCTTCTTCCCATGGGGGTATGCAGAAACTACAGACCGCCACTTGCTACGATCCTAAAATACTCCTTTTGCCTCGTTTACGTTCATACATCTGGTCATACACGCACGCCGGTTACGAGAAGCACAAGTAGATATATATATCTAAAAAAAAAAACAAATGCTTACTCAAAAAAGGATAAAAATATAACATGCATTAAAATCGCTATCACCAACTATCATGCTTCTGTTGAATCATTAATACGGTATGGGTTCATAATGTGGGGTAATAGTACCGACCAACATAGGGTATTTGCTGCACAAAGAAAGTGCAACATATGGGCTGCAACCTGATGAATCTTGCAGCCCTTTCAGGCCAATATTTAAAGAAATTGTTTTATTTCCGCTACCCTCTCTATATCTATGGAGTATGCATGTTTGTTAAGAAGCATACGAACTTATTTAAAAATGTGATGTTATTGTAAAATGGGGATGTATATCCTCGAAACCGGCGAGATCCTCACAGGCTTATATTAAATAACTTACCAAGACTGGTTAAATATAGTAAAAGCTGTTTAGCCATTTGTTATAAAATACCAAGTGATTTAAAAACTTTAGATCTTAGATTGCTTAACCCTTTCACGAGCGTTGGCAAAATATTTGCCACAGCGGTATTTTGAATCCGGCGCGTAATCGATTTGACAGAATAATATTTATAATCTACGTCATAAAAATTACAAAACAAATATATTGCCACCCCCCATAAAAGTAAATAGGGATATGTAGGGGGAGGAATTGTTCAGAAATGTTTTGTAGGGGATCTCTAACTACGTCAACACTCTTTAAAACAAAAAAAAAACTATGTACCGGGTCAAACGGGGTGGAAAAAAAAGGACTCTAATGTATTTACTGTATTATAATTAACGATTAAGTGCCCTTGTTGGCAACAAATTATATTATTTTGTGGCGGAACATATTTAGACCACCATTAAACAACATCAAGAAAACCGCTGCCGCTTATGATTCTGTACCACGCATACAAATCAGGTGATGTCTTGTTTGTGCTCAAGTGCAAAAGTACTGGGCTTACACGTGGAGCGAGCACACTACGGGCGCGTGAATATTGTATGGAGGCGGCCGGCAAGGACCTTGAGCGGCCGGGCGATAGCGTGATCAAGAATCCACCTGCGCGTGCGTCGGACCACGGACCTCAGTCGTTTTCTAGCTAGCTAGCTTAACTGTTGCGCCGCGCTAATAATATTTCTAGTATTCATTTTGTATCAAATCGCTATTTTAAATCTTTGTGTGTACTCATATTACTTTACTTATTATAATATATTAACTTCATAATTCTGTCAAATAATACTCTTCATTTCTATGCTTTTCACCTTCATTCTTCCCGCTTCGCTTGCTTGCTATTATAGCGCTTAATAGCCTTAATATACGGGTTAAATTCCCGTGTAGTGTTAGTATAGGTAGCAAACATATCTATACTACATTGGTGACCCCGACTACCGCGTTACTCAAGCCTGCAAGACTTCGTTGGGACTCGAGGATTGAGAGCGCCGTTTGTTTACATGGTTTGCTAACGAAGAAACCGGAAGTGTTTGGTACAATACATAGCGGTGAGCGATTTTAATTAAATTTTATCATGGCACAGTCGGACACTTACACTGATTGTAAGGATACCCCTGTTACCTCAGGTGAGGTAGCGGCAGCTGGAATGCCATTGCGCTGTCCACCATTTTACCCGGACGAACCGGAGCTATGGTTTGCGCAGCTTGAAGGCCAATTTATTCTGTCACGAATAAGCAGCGACACGACAAAATTTTATTTCGCGTCGACTCAACTCGATGCTAAATACGCCATACAAGTCAGAGACGTCATCACCAACCCACCCGAGGCGAACAAATACGAGAAATTGAAAGCCGAGCTCATAAGTCGGTTGTCAGCGTCGCAAGAAAAGCGAATACAACAGCTTTTACTACATGAGGAGTTAGGTGATCGCAAGCCATCACAATTCCTGAGGCACTTGCAAAATCTAGCAGGGCCATCAGGTGCTGCAGAGTTTATCAAAAGCATATGGACTAACCGGTTGCCCTAAAACATTCAAACAGTAATCGCCTCACAAATTGCTGATTTACAGGTTGAAAAGTTAGCGGAGATAGCGGACAGGGTTTATGAAATTGCCCCGATGACACCACAGATTGCGAGCACTTCCGTTTCTACAACCGCTGATACATCGGACCTGGCGAGGCTGGTGAGCGAGCTTAAGGAGCAGGTAGCGTCACTCACTACACGCTTAAACTACAGAGGAAGGCAACGCTCACGCTCTAGACCTCGTGACAACCATCGGAGGTATGTTCGTTCTAAATCCAGACCACAGCAACCACCACAGAATCACCCACACTGTTTTTATCATTACACATATGGAGACAAGGCACAAAAATGCAAACAACCGTGCTCATTTAAGTCGGAAAACACGAGGGGTTGTCGCAAGTAGCGGCTAACGACCGCCCTTCTTCATCAGGCCGTTTATTTATTACCGATCGAACATCAAAAATGCAGTTCTTGGTAGACACTGGTTCAGACCTATGTGTTTTTCCCCGGTCAGCCGTCAAGATGCCCTGCAGACAATCTAAGTATGACCTAGTAGCTGCAAACAACACAGTAATTAACACTTACGGCCCTCTACAACTACAATTAAACTTGGGACTCAGAAGGAACTATAGCTGGAACTTTACAATCGCGGATGTTTCTAAAGCTATTATTGGGGTAGACTTTCTCAGTTTTTACGATCTGTTGGTAGATTGCAGGAATCAACGACTGATCGACAACCTAACATCCTTATCAGTTCCTGCTGCACACTGTAATTCTTTGGACATCGCTTCCGTGAAGACAGTGACAGGAGACACAGACTACCATCAGATTCTACGTGAGTATCCGGAGATAACGCGACCTCCAGGTAAACAGCTACCAGGCAAACACAACACGCTGCACTATATCAGGACGACACCAGGCCCACCTGTAGCATGCAAGCCTAGACGCCTGGACCCTTCTCGACTGCAAGCTGCTAAGAAGGAGTTTGAGGAAATGCTTGCAAGCGGTGTAGCAAGGCGCTCGGAGAGTCCTTGGTCAGCGCCACTGCATCTGGTGAAGAAGAAAGACGACGGATGGAGACCATGTGGTGACTACAGGGCACTTAACTCGAGAACAATACCTGACAGGTACCCTATCCGTCATATACAAGATTTCTCACATCAACTAGCAGGCTGCAGCGTTTTCACAACAATAGACCTCGTAAAGGCCTATAATCAGTTGGCGATAAACACAGAAGACATCCCTAAAACCGCGATAACCACACCATTTGGACTTTACGAGTTTCCCTTCATGACCTTTGGTTTGAGAAACGCTGCTCAAACCTTTCAAAGGTTCATTGACGAAGTCCTACTGAGCCTAGACTTCTGCTATGGGTACGTCGATGACATTTTAGTATTTTCAGCAACTGCTGAAGAACACAAGGCACATCTACGCCAGTTATTTGATCGCTTGAAGCAGTATGGTGTCGTCATCAACACAGCCAAGTGCAACATTGGACAACCAGAGGTGACTTTTCTAGGATACAGGGTGGCAGCCGAAGGCATAAAACCACCTCAATCCAAGGTGCAGGCGATCCAGGAATTCCCAATTCCCAAAACGGTGAAGGAACTGCGAAGATTCTTGGGCATGATAAATTTCTATCGCCGATTTGTCCCAAACGCAGCCCAAATTCAAGCACCTTTAAACTCAGTCCTTGCTGGTCCTAAGGTAAAAGGCTCGCATCCTGTGCAAATGACTCCAGAACTGCAGAAGGCATTCGACGATAGTAAGTCCATGCTGTCAACAGCAACACTCTTGGCTCATCCAGACGCTTCTGCAGAGTTAGCAATCGTAACTGATGCATCGAATACAGCCATAGGCGCAGTTCTACAGCAACGTAAAGGTGAGAACTGGCAGCCACTAGCTTTTTACTCACACAAGTTAAGCGATGCTCAAAAGAAGTACAGCCCGTACGACCGCGAGCTACTAGCAGTTTACGAGGCCATCAAATACTTCCGTCATATGGTTGAGGCTAGAACTTTCGCAATTTTCACAGACCACAAACCACTTATCTTTGCCTTCAAGGCAAACAAGGAGAGTCTACCGCCAAGACAGTTCCGATACCTGGACTACATCGGACAATTCACAACAGACTTGAGGTATCTACCAGGCAGTGAGAACATCGTCGCTGATGCTTTGTCACGCGTGGAAGAAGTATCAGCTGCTATCAACTTCGAGGCCCTTGCAAAACTTCAGGACGATGATCCAGAGCTGCAAGACCTCCTGCTACATGGCTCAACACTAAAATTGAAAAAGATAGCATCTACTCACAGTGGAAACTTACCCGTTTACTGCGATACCTCCACTCAGGTACCCCGACCTTATATTACGCCAACACTGCGAAGAGAAGTTTTCAACTCGCTGCATAACTTGCATCATCCAGGGAAGTCCGCTACAGTGCGACTGGTCTCACAACACTTTGTGTGGCCAGGGATCCGCAGAGATTGTAGAGAGTGGGCAGGGCAATGTGTACCATGCCAGTCGTGTAAGATCACACGTCACACTAAATCCCCACTTTCCTCTTTCCTGACCCCATCCTCTCGTTTCTCCCACATTCACCTCGACATCATAGGGCCATTAACCCCATCTTCTGATTTCAGGTATTGCCTTACCGTCATCGATAGATTCACTCGATGGCCTGAGGTGTACCCCTTGAAAGACATCACGGCGGAGACCTGCGCATCCGCCCTGGTGACTGGTTGGGTGGCCAGGTTCGGCTGTCCTGCCCGGGTTACCACCGACCGTGGTCGCCAATTCGAGAGCCACCTGTTCAAGGCTCTCACTGCCTTGTTGGGGACTGACCACTTTCGAACCACTGCCTACCACCCGGCAGCGAACGGCATCGTGGAACGGCTGCACCGGCAGCTGAAGGCCGCCATCATGTGCCACACCTCCTCGCAGTGGACTGAAGCTCTTCCACTGGTACTTCTCGGCATGCGTAACTCGTGGAAGGAAGACATCCAAGCTACGCCAGCTGAACTCGTCTACGGAGAAGCACTTCAGCTTCCTGGCCAGTTCCTATCATCAAAAGAAGACTTCACTACAGCTGACGTCACCGAGTATGCAAACCGTCTACGATGTCACATAGCCAAGCTGACTCCAAAACCTACTGCGTGGCATACCACATCACCCTTCTACGTGCCACGAGATCTGCACTCTTCCTCTCACGTGTTCCTCCGAAGGGACTACGTACGACGTTCATTGGAACCACCATATGCTGGACCCTATAAGGTTTTACAGAGGCACGCAAAACACTTCACCATCGAGATACAAGGGAAGCCAAATAATGTATCAGTTGATCGACTAAAACCAGCCTACTTGCTACGTGAAGAAGTCAGTGACAAACCAGTCACACCTGCTGACCCTACAACTCCATCTACAAAAGAAGAAAAGAGGACGAGAAGCGGGCGGCGAGTGAGATTCCCCGATTTTTATCGACCGTAGTTACGGTCTGGCCAGGGGGAATATGTGGCGGAACATATTTAGACCACCATTAAACAACATCAAGAAAACCGCTGCCGCTTATGATTCTGTACCACGCATACAAATCAGGTGATGTCTTGTTTGTGCTCAAGTGCAAAAGTACTGGGCTTACACGTGGAGCGAGCACACTACGGGCGCGTGAATATTGTATGGAGGCGGCCGGCAAGGACCTTGAGCGGCCGGGCGATAGCGTGATCAAGAATCCACCTGCGCGTGCGTCGGACCACGGACCTCAGTCGTTTTCTAGCTAGCTAGCTTAACTGTTGCGCCGCGCTAATAATATTTCTAGTATTCATTTTGTATCAAATCGCTATTTTAAATCTTTGTGTGTACTCATATTACTTTACTTATTATAATATATTAACTTCATAATTCTGTCAAATAATACTCTTCATTTCTATGCTTTTCACCTTCATTCTTCCCGCTTCGCTTGCTTGCTATTATAGCGCTTAATAGCCTTAATATACGGGTTAAATTCCCGTGTAGTGTTAGTATAGGTAGCAAACATATCTATACTACAATTTCAATGTTAAAATCCCTTTTAAAGTTTCGTTCCGATTCACCCCGGCGTTTCTATTCACCCCGTTTGACGGTACTTCGTACTGCCCGTTAAAGGGTTAAACAAAATACATAAATGGTTAAATGGTAAACACTAATAATTTTTACAGCTTAACAGAATTTAGTGACGGCAAAGATTTTGTAACGTAACCTATCTGGGGGCACGGTAGTGCCCCGCCAAAACGAGCCAAGCGAAGCGCAAGGGCACTACCTACCTTTTCTCGAAATGTTTCGTAGTTTTTTTGAACCCTCATAGAGTTGGTTTCCGATGTACCAGATAGCTCATATTCTCAGGATATGATGTCAATAATAGACTAATTAAACATACAAAGTCTCAATTGAATAGCTCTAATACTTTAGATTTTATTATTTTTTATTATTTTTATTTATTATTGATATCTAAAATACACCGATTTCGTCACTGACACACTCACTGACACACTGATGATCATCAAAATGTTTGGCTACTTCCTGAAGTGCTAGAAAGCTGAAATTTGGTATGTAAACTAAGTTTAGCTTGGCTGTTTCGTTACTTACTTTAGAAACTAAATATTCGCATCACCTCCACGACGGTAGCGAAACGGCGAAGCCATACATTTTACTGATATGTAGAATATGTGAAGTTAGGGTCGGTAGTGGCAGGCCGTGTAGATTCAGAAGCTTGGCTCTACATGAGATCTGATATCTTTTTCACAGGGCAAACCTTATGTATAAGTCGTCTTGGCAACATTTTAAGCTATTGCATAACTTTTATCGCGGGCTTTGAACGCGGCGACCGAATCAAGAAATTCCGTAACGAAAATAAAACCTAACACCCCCCACTCCGCCTGCCATGTAGCTCGGCCGAGCGTTCGCTTAACGTGTATGTATATGGTACGACTGTACATACTTGAATTAATATCAAAGAAAAAAAAATACTGCATAAATAAAAAATAAAAAACTAATTATAATTGCATAAGTTGATAAAAATGCTATGATAGCTTTACCGCGGCAGTCCGAGTGCCACAAGTGCTTTTTTTGTTTTTTTTTGGGGTTTGATGTCATCAAATGAACTCTCCCGCTCTGCGCGGAGCGGAAGGGCGTGTCAGACTCTTACTGACTAAAACCCACCCGTGTTCCTTCAGTTGCCTGTGCGCCAGGGCGACGGTAACTCTTTCGAACAATCCGCGACCCCAGCAGGCATCGGCCCTATCGGACCCCGTCGATGGTGCTGACATCTCTTTGAGGCGCGCGTGGAACACGACGCGCCGTCGTCCCGGGCCTGCTCCTTACCGGACGGCGAGCTGCCCATTGCTCGCCGTCCGCAAGCCCGCGCCTACGGTGGCCGGGAGCCGGCAATCGACTCCCGACGCCCAGGGTGTCTCCTCCTGCGGCGACTAGGGGCGCGAAGGCGAAGCGATTGCCTCTCCCTCACGCGCTCCTTCGCGAGCATTACTGCTTCGCAGAAGGAGGTGACGGCTTCTGCTTCTTCTTGGTGAACAACCCTAACGCTCGCTCCTGTGGAGCAATCATCCGATATTGCACAAAAAGGGCCCAGTGTAGATACTGTATCATCTTTATATTGTGCAGAAGACTTGAATAATATAGTAATTCAAGGAGACGATTTATGACCGCACAAAAAATATTGTATTGTATTTTATTTGCAATAGGCTCGCCCCCTATTACATGGGACTTGAAACATAACTGGCGAAATGTGGGTGTACTATAGGTACACCTCTGCCTAACCCTTCGGGGAATACAGGCGTGATGTTATGTGTATGTGTGTATTTCAATATTATTCAAAATCACTCGAATTTTGATTCCCATCTGTATATTTGATGACACCATACCCTTTCATTTGGCATATGTTTTAATCGTGGCCGCTGTTGGACTACATTTGCACACTGTCTTTATTTAGAAATTCATCCTGCCATGAAGGCGTGACAAGGTAACAGACATACAGGCAAAGTTACTTTCACATATATAATTTTAAAGTATAAAGCATGGAAGTACGGATATCACTCAGAATGGATATCACATCGAGACCCTTGAACTCTCACCTTCAAAATGCAAATCGAACGATAAATTGAAGTAGGTACACGTCGCGATTAAACAAAATATCAAGATTGTTCTGAACTTCGATATTTTAGTAAAAGCCTCGCGTGCTGAGGTAAGGTATAAAATATTTATTGTACGTAATGGCACTGCTATTTCGTATAATGTCACATATTATTACGGAAACCATCATTATGATTAATACTGAGTATAAACAGGAATCTGCAACCGTTTTTGACTTGTAAGATATTTTTCGTAAGGACAAAGAGTTTCTGGAAGGACTTTGGAGAGGCCTTAACCCAGCAGTGGGAAAGTATGGGCTAAGGAAAGAAAATATATATTTTTATGAGTTTGTCTAGTAAAGACACTCAAGGGGTCCTTTTTATTCATCGCCATAACTACATGTCGAAGAAGATGAACCAACCCCCAAAATACAACATAACAGGAACTTCAAAATTCATTTCATAGATAACAAGATCCTTTGGGAAATCGTTATTTACTTTGATCTATAGATAACATAATATTGGATATGAGAATGTTGCTCCGATTGAAGAATAGCCTTTTGTTTAAATCAATTGAAATGCTACATAATAGAAGAGTAATTTGGAACAAAATATAAATAAGAGAATCTTAATTACGATCAGATTGTTTACTAAAAGTTGTAAGAAATTATAATACACATATCAAAAGTGTCAAGTGGATCAAGTACGTTTATGCTTAAAAAAAATCTGGATTTTTTATTATATTTTTTGTAACTCCTATGAATACTTTTTAGTAAATTTCGTCCTTTGAAAAGGGAATAGTTTTTGAATTTCAGTCAAATGATGAAAATCTTCTATCAAGTCGTATTCCTTTAGAATCTTGCAACGGGTTTGAGGCCAAATCATAAAAAAATCAGCCATAGTTCTGAGTGGAATCAATACAAAAGAACGTTATTATGGAGAGAAGACGTCATTTGAGCCGAAAAGAAATGATCAGAGCCGTGGGAATGTTGGAAGCTGGTTCTCGGCAACGTGTTGTGGCGTGTTATACGCGTTAACGGCGGAAATACAGACTACTAATTGTTTATTTTACGCAATAAAAACCTTTAAAAACTGTCAAGGATGAATGATGAATGAATGTCAGGATAAACTAAGGTGAAAAATGAAAAAGAAAAAGAAAAAGGTGAAAAATCCTGCATAAGCAAAAATCGCGAAGTCTTTGTTAATGCACAGCAGAGAGTACTTTGTCGATCTAAATATACGACAATATTTTATTTAAACAATCTAGATGACGTTTTTATTTGATTTCAACAGGGCAATAAAATATATATTTTTTTAAATACCTTGATTCCTAGACATTTCTGATGTGTGTAGTTAAATGATAACAAAATATTGGAAGAAAACGCACACAGTTACATATCTCTGAGCTTTAAAGTTCAAAGTTTTTACCCCGCAATGAATCAGTTCACCATTAGTGTAGCCTTCGCGAACATTAGCGGCCGTCCAAGATGTTCTCCGTTCTTCCTCCACTTTTATTTTTCATACATTTTACTTCAACCATGAGTGAAAACCCACTATTAATGACAACTGGAAATTCTGGACAAATAACAAAAACGGCTGAATGCGTTTTAAAACTCTCCGCTAAATATTTCGTTGAGAAAAAGGCTCTGAGTGGCAGCATCGTGATAATCAACATCAACTCTTATACTTCCACTACACAAGGACTATTATTGCAAACTGTACACAGTGGTATCAAATATTCTATTATGGTAAAAGATTCTTTTTACCCGCATGCAAACGCTTCACATTTCCCTGAGAAAGCGAAAAATTATATGTTGATTTTGGAAGAGAAATCTGAACTAGAGAGAAATATACTGCAATTGAACAAATTGCCAACATGGAATCCGCTTGCTAAAGCTATAGTGTTTTATCAGTTGACATACAACGACACGGCAGAGGAGACGGCTATGGAATTCATTAACGAACTTCGAGATTACAAGTTGTTTAGAACAATCGTGTTCATTTACGATGAATATAATGATGTGGTTGTTTCTTACACATGGAGACCTTACAGCGATACTAACTGTGGAGGAAAATGTGACTCCGTATACATACTAGACCGGTGTACAAATAACACAATTTATGAGTTTCAAAAACAGCACGAAATGTTCCCTTCAGACATGAAAGGCTGTCCTTTGGTGGCTTATGCTGTCATAGCGGAGCCTTACGTAATGCCTTCAGTACGTAAGCTTACTAGTACTTCGTTTAAAGACGCCTACGAGTTTGCGAAAGGCGGCGAAATTAACCTCGTCAAAATTATAAGCCAGTTCACAAACATGTCGTTAATAACTAGAACATCAGATATTCAAGAAAACTGGGGCGAGGTCTACCAAAATGGAACTGCTACGGGAGCTTTTGAGGTGCTGAGGAAGGAGTCAGCCGACCTGGTGATGGGAAATGTAGAAGTGACAAGGATACTCCGAAAGTGGTTCCATCCAACAGTGAACTATTTACAAGATGAGATGACGTTCTGCTTACCGAGAGCTGGTCAAGCGCCAACGTGGGACAATCTCGTCATCATATTTCAATGGACTACATGGGTCGCTACATTCTGCAGCCTTGTGATAATGGGTCTGATGTTCCACGTCTTCTACTATAGAGAGCACAGTAAAGCGACAAGATGGCCGACGAATTCTTTGTTGATGACGTTCAGCATGCTCCTAGGCTGGGGTGCCACTTTCAAACCGAGAAGCCCCACGTTCCGAATTCTAATATTCGCTTGGCTCTGTTTCAGTATAAACATGGGGATATCATATGAATCGTTTCTCAGAAGTTTCCTAATGCATCCGCGATTTGAAAAGCAGATAAGTACTGAGGCGGATCTTATACTGTCTCGAATTCCGCTGGGAGGTAGAGAGATTTATCGGTCTTATTTTGAGACTAATAACGTGAGTTCGTTTTATTTATATCGCAAGTACAATTCGACTACGTTTTCGGAGGGTGTAAGACGGGCAGCTTTGCAGAGAAACTTCGCCGTTGTTTCGTCGAGACGTCAAGCCGTCTACCAAGACCAGAAATTGGGTAAAGGGGCGCCATTAATTTACTGTTTTCCTGAAAGTAATAATATGTATAAATACGGGGTAGCTATTTTGACGAGGCGCTGGTTCCCAATGCTTGAGAGGTTTAATAGTATTATACGTAGTGTGTCGGAGAATGGTTTGATTGATAAATGGATGAATGAGCTTCTGATCCATTCTGGTAGTACGGAAGAATCTAGTACAATAGTGCCTCTAAGCATCCAGAACTTACTAGGTGCCTTCATGTTTATAGGTTTCATGTACGCAGCTAGTATTGTTATTTTCTTAGGAGAACTAGCTATTGGTATCATAGAAAAAAGAAAACACGATAGACCTAGAAAGGTTGTATTTAAGCGTTCACGTTAACCTTTATCCTCATAAAAATAAACTTGGCAATTATTTGAATAGTACCTAATTTGTTTCAATACATAATTCATAATGACATGACAATTTACTTTCTGAAGTATAACATTATTATCAAATTATTGTGAATGTGAGGACTATGTGCGTCAGTTTTTTTTTTTCACTTTCTCAGGTAGTTTCAATGATGATCTGGCAGTTTGAGTGCTTTATGCGGCCTACCCAAATGTCCTTTCTTTGGTATTGTTCGTCTAATGGTTGAGCTCCTTAAGTTCTGAGTTGAGCTTCACGATTACTGACAAATGCGTGCACTGACTGGACAGGTCCACTCAAATCTGTATGGTTCTTTCCTTAAAAGACCATTTCAGACACCAATCTTACATGGTCCTCAAATGATCTGACCAAGATTATTTCAGGATTTTTTATACCTGTTGACATTGATGATAGTATATTATTTTAATTATTGTGAATGTAAAGACTATGTAGATCATTGTTTTTTTTTTTTTCTTTCTTGATTAGCTTTAATCATAGTCTGGCAGTTTGAGTAATTTATGCGGCCTACCCAAATGTCCTTTCTTTGGTATTGTTCGTCGAATCGTTGAGCTCCTTAAGTTTTGAGTTGAGCTGCACGATTACTGACAAATGCGTGCACTGACTGGACAGGCCCACTCATTCTGTGTGGTATTTTTTCCTCTAAATTACCATTTCAGACTCAAATCTACATGGTCTTCACATGATCTGACCAAGATTATGTCTGGACTTTAAAAGAGACTGTGACCTCTGAGTTTGTTTCGGCCTTTCTTCTCAGAGTAGTCAGATAGGAAACGCCGACCTCATCTAGTTTTAAAATATGATTGACGTGTAAAAGTGTTTGTACAAACCTACTTACAGAAATAAAATCATTAATCATTTATCAATAGAGCGGAGATATTTCGATGATTATGAATATTTAATAATGTTAATAATGCAGGTTGGTATTTACTAATCTGCAGTTATAAAATCTATTTCTGCTATTATATCATTTCTGTATGCATTTGCTTCATAGGACTTATTAAAATACTTTACAATCAAGTTTTTTAATTAATGAGCCTAGTACCCCGTGGGTCACACGTGCGTTAAAAGGTAAGTTAAAAGCGTCAATGAAACTGGTTCATACTGGTCAATCATCCCCCTACTACAACAACCTAGCGTACATTTTAATATTTTACAGCTGCGGAAAAGGAGCATCATGCCTCATGTTGGCGGAATTTGTCCAATCGGTATTTGTACAAAAGAGCAAATTAGTGGCACGAGTATACCCAATGTTTTATTCCACAAAATTAATTTTGTATTTGCGAAGAAACTGAGTATTTCTTTTTTAAATAAAGAAAGAAAGAAAACGAAAAATATAAAAAATAATATTTGTTTTTTTTTTTTAACGGCCAATAGTGTGTCTTACCACGCAAAATGAAGCGTTCCGTAACTACAAAACTAAAAAACTAACTAAAAACTATAAATTCTTTCCAACTGGAAAGAATTTATCCCAAGGACAAACATTTATTCATTCATTTATTTCATTGTAGTTGAAAAACATTTTTTCCCATACATTCCAACTGAAAATGTAAGTTTGTACGCACAATATTGAGAGAATTACCATGTTATTTTAAAACCATGGACTTCATATGGGTTTTCCTGTAATCTATAAGTATAAATCTTTTTTCTATACTTTTTTTTCAAAGTTTTAGGCTGAGTAGTTTCTGAGATGGTGGGGAGAATGTGCAATTTTCATCTATTTTCATATACAACTTTAAAATTATTTATTTTTAAAAATTATAAAAAATAATATGTTTGGGACCCTCACCCTCCAGTCACCCTTTATTTGATACGTCACGCGGTACAGTTTGCAAAAATAAAAGTTTTAATTTTCTTATTTGCCACCCAAAAGTTACACCCATATTCAAAAATAATTTACCTATTTACGTTACATGCCCGTGTTAAGGTCACAGAAATTAATAAGTATACCAAACGACATGGATAAAGTTTGGTCCAGCACAGACAAACAGTTAATTATATTTAAAAAATACTGATCGCAACCGGCGTGCGTGTATGACCAGATGTATGAAACGAGGAAAAAGGAGTATGTAAGGATCGTAGCAGGTGGCGTTCTGTAGTTTCTGCCTACCCCCATGGGAAGAAGGTGTGAGTTTATGTATGTATGTATGTGTAAAGAAATAATAATTTAAAAAAATTAAAAAAAGAATAAAAGAAAGAAGAAGAAGAATAATAAAGAGTATTCTATTCTACTATCCCGCCAAAGGTTTCGTTACTTGACAAAACTTTCCACGAAATATTTATATTTAAATGATTGTTATTTTGATTCAATTATTCGGGGAGATATTTATGTTGTCAGTTTTGGAAATATAATGTTAATTAGGACATGCATATTGTAAGAAATGATATGATTTCACGAGTCTTTTTAAAATATACAATATTAAAACTGTATTTATATCGTATTGAATAATAACTAGATAGTAATGAACATGATATTTTAATAATTTATTAACGAGTCAATTTCATTTTTAAATCCAGTCCAGTCTTAAAATATGTAATAGCAGCCCTTTTTTATCTTTCATAATCATTGTTACTGCCCGTCAATGTCATGCATTTGTCATTTGTGCTTTAACTAGCATAGATACTCGTATAGGCATTAAATGTTATAGAATGCAACACAATATTTTATTTTTTCTATACGAAACATTATGTGTGTTAGAAACAGTACGCTTTAGTACTTCTTTAGGCTAGTTATTTTTTGACGTAGACACTCTAGACTATTCCAAAAATATGACTTATGACTGTTATTGTTGCACTGTTGTATACACACTTTTACATGCTACTTTTAGCATAAAAACAGTGTAAACAAAAGTTAGTTAACCAATAAAAATAACTAAATAACTCTGGTGACCTTGGTGACATGTCTCTATGCTTTTATGCTGGCGAATTTGCGTGCCCAGTGTGGCACCGATCCACTCATGCAAAGCATGTGGACACTACTCTAAATGAGACGTGTCGGATAATATCAGGCTGCTTAAAACCAACTCCAATCTATGAGTTCTATCCGATAGCAGGTATAGTACCACCTGCTGTACGAAGGGATGTCGCATGCGCGCTGGAAAAAAAGAATCAAGAATCTGATTCCCTACATCCCCTATACTGATGATAGGATGCTAAAAAGTCGCAAGAGCTTCTAACACTCCACGTAGGCAATCCAAGACAGGCCACCTAAATAGCAAAGGAAGTTATGGCCAGAGACGTGTCCACCACTTCAAGACTTCGTAAAGTCCGAAAACACTTGCCTCCGTGTTGCGAACTGCAGGGGCCTATTTGGAAAGCACTGAATCGATTACGTACCCAAGTAGGCTGCAGCAAACATAATTTGGCATCATCTCCTCATATTTTTGGAATCATCTCCTGAACCTTTTATATTGACGAATTAAAAACTTTATTTCACGACTTTACTTATTGGGTTCTAAAGTCCGCCATGTTGATTTTTGTGAAACGTCACTTTTCACCTATTGGATTAGGTATTTCCTTCAAAATCCTTCGGATTGCGATTGAATCGTGACGTGACGTGCGTTACGCTGGGTTGTCACTACAAACCAAACGACATATAAATCATTAAAATGCATCCAGACGTCTGGCTGCTACGAGAGAATAAAGAATCCTACATACATAGGACATAACTATGTACCATACAAATACATGCGCCAAAAACATAACCCTGCTTGTCAGTCGGGACTGTCTTTGACGATTTCTATTACATTTAAACTCTGTGGTGCTGCGTATGATTTGTTTAAAAATATAATTGGCTGTGTTTTTGTGTAATTTTTTTCATTTCTGAGTGACTTCGCCTTTCTTGGACTATGTATCTTCGCATTGCAGTTTACTTCAGCTACAATAACAATACCTATGACTCACATCTAGGACCACTCAGATTTTGCCAGCGGGGTGATTACGTAACACACTAACAGTAAGAATGGGTTTCATTTTGACAGTTCAACAACATTCATTGCGTTATTTACGTTGTTGAGCAGACAAATTTTTCGAACTTAAGAAGCAATGGATTAGCAATAGGCTTCAAAATGATTCAGATTGTGATTGATAGTGTGTTACGTAATTAGGGTGCTGGTTTCCAACGGAGATCCAACGGTCTATAAACCCGGGTGTAGCAAATTAATAATTTGGGATACAGTCAGAAATTCAATCTTCAAAAAGACAGTGGATTAGGTACGCCGCGATCGATAGGTTTGAATTTATTTTTTGAAGTTATCCGATTTGGGAAGGGTCTTCACCAAGCTTTACGACGACCAAAAATATACAGGGCTATGAAACACTATAATAGCTTCATAATACATTTTGTTTTAATTGTGTTCATTTCTGGGTCAAGCTTGTATGGGACCGTTATTATCCATGTCCTTTCAACTCAATCGGTCCATTAGATTCGGAGCAAATTGGCTGTGACAGACGGACAGACAGACACACGAGTGGCCCTATAAGGGTTCCGGTTTTTCATTCGAACGCACGGAACCCTAAAACGCACCAAATGTCGTGCCAGCTTCATACACCTTCTATAGCCGGCTGGAGCTATTCGAATACTTCACCATCACCGTCGTCATCATCCTTCTGCAACGATCCTGATTTACTTATTTTAGGTATCTCAAATTCTCTTAATTGACATTTGACCTTCTTAACACTGACACAGTTCCCTAATGACATGGCCGCTATATTATTACGTCAATTAGTGAATAAGTGATCGTAAGTGCAAACCGCATCCGTGACGTCACATGTCAACGCTAATTCTGAACATTTCTCTCATAGCTCAACCTATATATTTGTTTCACACACTAATTATGTATGTAACGCTTATGAGTTATCGTTTAAGGTTGAAATGCAAATGGTAAACAGTTTTGGAGTTGTTAAATGAAAAACTGACATTGTTTGGTGGTAAATTGAGTGAGTGTTAGTAAGTAGTAATAATAATAATATCTTTATTTTCTCTCTTCACAAAGGTTCACATATTTATAAACATAGAGACAAGCGTTTCGACAACAATACATACAATATGATCCTTTGTGAGAGACTGGCGTCCATACTAGGATACCCTGTGTGACGGATCACCAGACTCTCACCGCGAATTAAATATAATTAACATTGCAGTGGTAATTTTTTAACTCTAGACAAATTAAATATTGATGAAGGGAAAGAAAAAGCAGACATATTTATTGTAATAAAGTGGTTGTTTCAGTTCAGAGATTAATTAACTTGAAATACGTTTATAATTCCACTAGATGGACCGAAGACTTAAAAAAAGTGTCTGGTACAGACTGGATGAGGAAAGCGGAGGACAGCGTATTGTGGTGCAGCATGGAAGAGGCCCATGTCCAGCAGTGGACTGCGATAAACTGAGTTGATTGATTGATTGATGACGTTTATAATTTACCTAAATTTAAGTAATGTGGGAAGTAGGAGGTAGGAATCTTTTAGGCGTTTGAAAACTTGTGCAACACCACAAGCTAACCTAAACCTACTTTAAAATATCGGGATGGTCCAGTGGGTAAGGCCTCGCCTTTCATGTATGAGGTTGGAGGAGGTTCAAACCCGGGCAAGTACCAATGTGACTTTTCAATTCATATGCAGGTACTTTCTGAGTTTTTTTTGGCGTCGGTTAAGGCAAACATCGTGAGCAACCAGCGAGGTAATTACGTAACACACTAACAGTAGGAATGGGTTTAACTGTGACAGTTCAACAACATTCATTGCGTTATTTGCGTTAATGAGCAGACAAATTTTTCGAACATATGAAACAATGAATGAGCAATAGGCTTCAAAATGATTCAGATTGTGATAGATAGTGTGTTACGTAATTAGTGTGCTGGTCTTATAAATTTATAGTAAATATAAGTCTGGAATCGCTAACCCGACTAGAGCAAGCGTGGTTGATCAATCCTCGTGCCTTCTCTGTATCAGAAGAGGCTTTTGCCCTGCAGTAGGACAGTAATATGGTGGTATTAGTAAGGAATCCTAGACTTGACCTAAAAACTCTTTAACCACGGTCAAATTTATGTACCTACACTATTCTGACGACATGGTTGGCGCAGTGGTTAAGCGATTGACTGCTGCGCTGCGTGTCGCGGGTTCGATTCCCGCACGGAACAAATATTCGTATGACCTACAAGTAGTTGTTCCGGGTCTGGCTGTTTGTAATTATATGTCAGTTTGAATGTTTGTAAATGCACCCACAATACAGGAGAAATTCCTAGTGTGGGGCAAAGTTTGATTAAACAAATAAAAAAACTAAACTAAAAGCTATACTTATTTACACTTATAGTTATTATTGTGATTTATTCTCGTTTTCTTTGTATAACTTCAGACGCCTTTGCTTTAAAGTAGGAAAATAAAATTTGATCTTACTTTAACGAGAACCACGTGTCACCCACTTCCAGGTCTGTGTACCCCACAAGGGAAAACAAGCTTGAATATATCTCATAAGCGAACTCCTTAAAGCACCATTTGTGCCAGTACCAGCTAATATCAGGGCTATAATACTAATTTCATATTGTATCATTAGAGTAATATATAACGCTGCTGGTATATTGAAGCTATGGCAAGGTTGTACGTAAAGTATGAATTTGGTTGTTTTAAATACAAATCCAAATAAATAAAATATATTTTATTGATATTAAGCTATGAGAATCAGCACTTTTTGAACGTCAAAATTATGTAAGACAACACTCAAAACGCGAAAATATACGAGTTAAAACTCATAACGGTAAAGTTGAAACTGAGATTTGCTAATACAATATTCATTACCAGCACGCGTACCATGATGGTGTTGATATCTCTTATCTACGAAGAGACATCTTTTTCCAAAATACTGATCATTTTACATTTACCTTTGTACATTTTTGACATCACATCGTAGGAATCTTTTCTACAATCTGTCATTTGTCTTTATTTTTTTCCGTTTCTACCATTATAGATCTACGGTGGTCATGCTACGCGTGCAGCGGGGTAATTACATGACACATTCGACAATTCAAAAACATTAATTGCGTTATTTACGTTAGTTGTTGAGTAAACGTATTTTTCAAAGATAGGTGTTATTATAAACACGGCTTAGGAATTTCCTTCAACATCTTTCGGATTGTGATTGAAAGTGTGTTACGCAATTGGGGTGCTGTTCAACTTCTTCTTTTGGAACACTTCACTACTGGAGTTTGACTATCAGCTCAGTGAAACCAGCTCTGTCTTTGTTCAGGAGCAAGACTGTTTCAGGATTTGCGGTTTTAACTAACTTGATCCACAGCCAGGACGTATTTCTTCTCACCATGAGTTTCTTGCTTTCAATCTGAATTCTGTCATAGTCAGGAGCGTCAATGTTTTAGCATGGAATCATTCAAATATTATGTCAGCAATTGTCGTGACTGGCCATAAATGTTTCGAAACTTAATAAAAGAAGAATTATATTAATTTAATTAATCAGATTTCACTGATTATGATATCTACTATGCTCTATTCGCAATTTTTTTTTAACACAATGCTGTTTTTTTCGTGGTATTTTAGACCTTCGAGTTCAATCATTGTCTGTACTATTATTTTGGGAACAGTGACTGATTTTAATCATCATATGCCTAGCTCTTACCAACTGTGTTGGGTTGGCTTCTAGTCTAACCGGATGCAGTTAGCTGTATCTGGTTAGATTGGAAGCCGATCCCAGCATTTTATATGGAGCGACTACTTATCTTATGCACAACCCAGTTAGGTACTGTTTATTACGATATCCCTCGGAAAGACAGATGGAGAAACAGTTAGAGAACTCTAGAAATTAAGATCATATCTACCTGAGATATAATAATAATAATAATAAACTTTATTTTCAGACCAGGGTCCATAGAAAAAGAAAAGACAAAACATGCGTTATAAATTTAAATTACAAATTAGAATAATTTTTTTAAGACACTTAAAAAATAAACATAAAAATAAAAATAAAAGTTCGAATTTAGAATAATCTAGATCTAAAATTAGAAATAAAATAAACATCAGAATTAAAATAAAAATTGCAAATAAAATGATCATCACAATAAAAAATAATTTAATACGATATGGTATGATGATAAATATATGATCTTAATTTCTAGAATTCTTTTAAAAAGTCTGAAACAACCCTTTACCAACAACATAAACATGTTTACGAAGCCCTATAGAGTTAAAGTGAAGCGAGATATGCCCCTATTAGGGTTACAAAATATAACGCCCATTCTCTGTAACGGTCCCGTAGGGAAATGCGCAATATTCGAACTGAAAACGAATTTCAGACACGTCGCCCGTTTAGACGTAATTCTTAGTTGTCTACGTGTTTTATTGGGAGTCCTGAAGGTAAATAATATAAGGTAAAATAGTAAGGTAAATTGTATAATGTAATATTTACCCTTTCGTTATATTATTTACTATTTCGGGTTCCGTATTTAAATGGCAAAAAAGGAAAACATATAATTTCGTCGTGTCCGTCTGACCGGATGAAAAACAGTCATTTTACTCGGAGACTATTGGCACTATATCGATGAAACTTATAAAGAAGGTGTTTCTGTGCAACTATTTTTTTTTTTTGGAAATCATCAGATGACCCCGCTCTGGGCGAAGCGGAAGGGCGTGTCAGACTCTTACTGACTAAAACCCATCCGTGTTCCTTCAGTTGCCTGTGTGCCAGGACCACGGTAACTCTTTCGAACAATCCGCGACCGCGGCAGGCATCGGCCCTATAGGACCCCGTCAATTGTGCTGACATCTGTTTGAGGCGCGCGTGGAACACGACGCGCCGTCGACCCGGGCCTGGTCCTTACCGGACGGCGAGCTGCCCATTACTCGCCGTCCGCAAGCCCGCGCCTACGGTGGCCGGGAGTCGGCAATCAACTTCCGACGCCCAGGGTGTCTTCTGTGCACCTCTAAACAATGGACTAGTGAAATTACAAAAAATAATAATTTGGGGCGACACTCCATAGAGGTGTAACCGGGGGGTGAAAAAATATTACAATGGACATAAGCGTGTGCAGTATCAGTGAGACCCAAAATTAAAAAAATTATGATGGTTTTAAATTACTTGTTTATTAAAGTTTTTGAGATGAGGGATGTTTTTGGTTACAACCGCAGAAATAACATTGTTTTCACAGTTATAGTATTATTGGACATAGTATTGTCCATGCGTAAATATTCATCCTGACTACGGAACCGACACTCACTTTGCCGGTTTCTATGATTTATTTTGGTGGTTAGATGTAAAGTACTTACTTATCTTGTAATATTTCTTGATGAAGGGTCCTCTATAAATAATTCGACGTTTTTTATATTTCACTGTTTAATCCGCAAGTGAAAGACACACAAATAAAAGATGGCCGTCAGCGTCTTGACCATAGACAACAACAACTATACAACCAGTGTTGTCACACCTGATTTAAGAAAATCGGTAGATGGCATGTCAAAAATAGGTAGATTTTAAACGAAAAATTGATAGAATTAATAATTCGAGTAAACAAAAAGGTTTTCTGTTATAAAGAGGTTTTATTATTTTATTGGTGATGTTAAATATGATATGATAAAGATAAAGATATATAATATGATAAAGAACCTTGTGGAATTGTATAATACAACTCCACAAGGTTCTTTTAGCGCGTAGCCGAAATCGGAAGTATCTCCGCCATCTTATTTTTTAAATACAATTATTCTGTGACAATTTCACAAATGTTTACCACAGATATTTACCTGCAATGCTCTCTGTGAATGTCATTCAGGCGTCTAAAGATCCTTGTTGCTCTCTACAGTGCCTTCAAATTTACCTTTGAACTTGCATCACTGTCAAAATGACAGTGATCATTATTGCTGTTGCAATAAGGTTGCTTTAGGGTTGCTGCCACTGATAAGTCTGTCAAAATTACAATGATCTTTATGGTCATTTCAATAAGGTTGCTATTGGGTTGTTGCTGTCAGAGGTAAAGTAACTGAGAATGAACTGTAGATATAATTCCAATTACCATACACCAAAGAGTCATAGACCATAGTGCTTACTTATGGTCATTACCTTTGCTTTTTTGTAGAAGTTTTTAAAAAGCGCCTGGGTAATGTTAGGAAGTCTGGTGCCTTCCTGATAAGGCACGATCACTATTAAGTTTGCCATGTATGGTAATTATGACAATATTTTCTCACTAACGTTCTTTGCAGTCATTTTCTTAAAGACTGTTTGTTATCTGTCTTGTTTGGTAATGTTGCTGGCTGTTTTGAAATTTTTTACCAAAGCATAATATCTGTCCATTCTAGTACAATTTTATAGCTTATCCAGAGACATTTTGGAAGATACATAAGACTTTTATCTTTGCGAGACATTTCAGTAGATTTAGAAATAGAATTATGAAACAGTAATGGCATGGAAACTTATCTTTACACACGTATGATTTTAGTACGTAGTTTCGTACTTTACCGTCCTGTGCGGTACTGCGAGGTTCGTCTATCGTACTCAACCAAAGCTACTAGTAGAATCTTAGGAATAAGTAAAGATTTAAATTATCCCTTTATACTCTCTTCTGCTTAGCGTGTCGATGGCAATTCGGATGGACTCGGCCTAGCACCCTAATTGCATAACTCACTATCAACCACAATCTGAATCATTGTGAAGGATATTGCTAATCTATTGCTTCATATGTTCGAAAAATTTGTCTGCTCAACAACGTTAATAACGCCACTAATGTTGTTAAACTGTCAATTTTTTTTTTTTTATTACTTTGCCCCACACTAGGAATTTCTCCTGTATTGTGGGTGCGTTTACAAACATTCAAACTCACATACACAAACAACCAGACCCGGAACAACTACTTGTAGGTCATACAAATATTTGTTCCGTGCGGGAATTGAACCCGCGACACGCAGCGCAGCAGTCAGTCGCTTAACCGCTGCGCCAACCGTGCCGTCGAAAAATGAAAGTCATTCTTACTGTTAGTGTGTTACGCAATTACCCCGCTGAATTTGGCTACGTGTTTGGCACCATTACTAGCATCCGTCAGTTCTAGTAACATGCAGACGACAGGACACGTAGGACATGATATTTATATATATTATATATATATTTATTTATATTTATATTTTTTTTTTCTGTCTTGCTGCGCCCTCTTAAGAGTCCCATAGTTTGTGGAACAGCACCACATTTACACTCCAAGGTGGAGTCGCCTGTCGCGGATTGTGCGAAAGAGTTACCATGGCCCAGGTGCACAGGCAACTGAAGGAACACGGGTGGGTTTTAGTCAGTAAGAGTCTGACATGCCCTTCCGCTCAGCCCAGAGCGGGAGAGGTCAATTGATGATTTCACACCCAAAAAAAAAGAGGCGAAGTCGTCTATGTATCTCTACCTGAACAGGTTTTCCTAGCTTCGGCCAACGTGGATCTGGTCCAACCTCTCTCTCTTTCTCTCACACTAAATCTCTCTTATTCTTTATTTTTTAAGTAATTTCAATTCTATCACGCGTAAGTTTTTATTAAAGGATATAAGAGAACAGATTTTATCTGCCTTTGTTTGGCAAAACTAAGGCGACACTTTCCGACTTTGTTCCGAACATTAATTACATCCATGTACTACAGGATATGATAGGAAAGGGATAGGACGATAGTGACGTAGATTGCACGCACACACACAAACACACCCTCACACAAACGCACCCTCACAAGCAATGAAGATAAGTTCCCACTAATGATGGGCCACACACCACGCCACTTAGTCGACAACTGTATCTCAGGTCAGGTGGCACGATGATCTAGTTTAAGCAGTGATTAAAATTTCACGCAAGACGACATATCAAGCTATACATTTCCAGTTTTAGCTGACCTCGCATTGTGTAGGCTTTTCGTACAATGAGAAGTCAGCTTATACTGGAAATGTATAGCTTGATAATTACATAATCGTTCATACATGGATAAAAGATCAGATAGGTTTCGACTACGATTGTTGAAAGGAAAAGTCTCCCGTCAAAAATTTGTACGGTCAACTGCACATCCGTGGTAAAACTTGAACTCAACGAATCTGCTCTTATTGCTAAGGAATTAAAGGCACTGTTAATTTCTAATTGCCACAATGGACGTACAGTTAACTTTTCTGTTATTTATGCAGATTAACTGAAGAGCCTTCACGGATGACGATGCCGAAAGATATCTTACCCATTATGGGCGGACAGCCCTTCTAGCAATCATGTTGACTGGTTTTTCTTTTTACGACTTTAATTGCTACTCATGTAATAAAAAAAAGTGTAATACAAAACTCCTTTTCACATATTAATACTCAACATATCTATCACCAAAGTTGGTCGTATATATCTCTAAAACCAACTTTAGTCACTCCGTCAGTTAACCCTTAACCGTCGTTCCCATCTAATCCAGCTAACGTCAGTTAACCAACAGTGCCACCTAGCCTTCTGTAACAATTCATCTCAGCGTACGTTTGAAACTGACAAGTGCCTCCGAAGGGCCCACAGTCATTTGTTATAGCTAACCAACGATATATTCACGACTTTTTACGAACGGAGCCGAGCAGCGCCGAGTGACATAATTTATGAGAACATTAAAATGCGTTGCGTCATTTTTATGTTTTGCCTGTGGTTTTTTGATTGAACGAATTTGGAATTCAAATTTAGAGTTGAATGAGTGATCGTATGATTTATCAGAATGTATTGTATTGAACTATTGCTTGACGTCCATACTGATCACTAGTCCCAACTCGCCCGGTCCGTATACATGGATAGTTACAAGGCGCGGGCGAGTTGGGACTAGGGATCAGTATGGACGAAGCCGATAGTTATAGATCACTCCCAAGTAAGGTATAACATATAGTCTAGTCTTTTTACAGAAAGTCATGCAAATAAGTATATCACCTTTGTACGTATTTTTCTGTTCCTTTCTTCCTGTCTGTTTATATGTGTGTTCATAAATGGTTAAATAAATAAATAAAGTCCACTCCAGTTATTTTTCTTAGCAGATCAAACATCGTTATTATTTTGATATCATAAGTACTTCATCAAAATCCCGGGTAAGACGGTAATTGCAATAAAATCATTGACTTTTCTTAAATACGTTGCAGTTGTAACGAATAAGTACCTACAATTTGGTGAACCCAACCAAGGACTAGTTTCAAGAAATCCTAGCAACTGATGGTTCAAAAACTCGAATGACACTTGAGTCTGAACATCACTTTTGAAGAATGAAAATCCAATTTCACCTATCAACAACACTGACGCTCGATCAAACATCCGTGCAGCGGCCATCAGTCATCAAACTTCACGATGTCACGACCCCAACCCTTCTTCAAATTCAAGCTGTAACGTCCAACACGTCAGTCAAACTATCACTCTATAATTCTGTCAGAAATTCAGAATCCAAAACAGGACATCCCAGCATAGTTAGGGAGTCTATAACAAATATAACAGGTAAAATTAATAAACCCCCATCACAATAAAGGGCTGATGACCTTGGAACGGCTGAACCGATTTTGATAAAACATGTCTAAGAAACACCGCTAGAAAACCGCGGTTCAAATAAAAAAAACCGTATATAAATTGGTACACCTGTTTAAGAGCTACGGTGCCACAAACAGACAAACATTTCGATCCAGCCTGTCCCTTGCTGCACTCTCTCAGTGACGCCCTAAGCCAAGGTCCGTACCCCACAGGGGGTGCCCTTAGCGTGCAGTCATTTAAATATAATTTTATTATTTAATTTCGCTCCTGGCTGGAGGCTTTTTGAGTCAAATCTTAAAGCACCTACAGGATAGTTCGGTTAAGTAGTCAGGACTTCAGAGGTCACAACTACGAGTAGACATGCAAAATAAAAAAAACACGTGTGGCACTCGGGGACTGCCGCGGTAAAGCTATTTATTGCATAGCATTTTTTATCAACTTATGCAATTATATTTTTTTTATTTTTTTTATTTATGCAGTATTTTTTTTTTCTTTGATATTAATTCAAGTACAGTCGTACCATATACATACACGTTAAGCGAACGCTCGGCCGAGCTACATGGTAGGCGGAGTGGGGGGTGTTAGGTTTTATTTTCGTTACGGAATTTCTTGATTCGGTCGCCGCGCTCAAAGCTCGCGATAAAAGCTATGCAATAGCTTAACAAACAAACAGACACACACACACACAGCGTGCAGCGGTCAAACTAATAACACTCTTCTTTTTGCGTCACGGGTTAAAAATTAAAAACGGCACATTGCGTTATACGGACTAAGTAAAGAAACGTCAATCAAAGACCACCTTCCGTGTGACAGTAGGGTTCACCCATTCATCTTTATTCACTGAAAACCACTTTCACCAATGCGGTTTCCACTACCCTATGAACGTAAGAACAGGGTTGATTTTTGCGTGCTTTTGGAAGAGGAAACTTTGTGACAAGGAGACGAGTAATTTATAGAGGGAAACAGTGCTCCGTACAGTGAGCTTGTGTTGTCTGCTCATCCACCTTTTGTAAAGGGATGAAGGTTTGTATATTTAGTACGATGGTGTCTGAAATACAGTTGTATCGTTTGATTTGTGGTTCTCTTAATTAATTTGCTTGAAGCGAAATGTATTTGAGTAATTATTTAGTATACTGTGTTACTTTCTGGCATAGTTTGAGGGGACTAAATATAGTTAATTAGTTTGTGGTCTTGTGTTTGTTGGAAAAGGAAGGAAATAGGTAAAGGGCTTGTGAATTATTGGTTAACGCAGGTGTACTCTATGTGTGATGCGAAGCTTATTCAACTTCCTTTCTTCGATATACTCGTAGGTATTTATACGGAATAAAGGCTCCCACAAACAGGCGAGACGCGACAGCGCGACTTAAAGGCGCCGCCCGTCGCGCGACAAGTGGTGCCTTTGAGTCGCGCTGTCGCGTCGCGCCTGTCTGTGGGAGCCTTAATGAAACTCCTTTAAAGCTCCTACAAACAGGCGCGACGCGACAGCGCGACTCAAAGGCGCCGCCCGTCGCGCGACGAGCGGTATCTTTGCGTCGCGCGCGAATCGTGTAGTGTGTCGCGCCTGTTTGTAGGAGCCTTTACTGAGGCTGTTATAAATAAATTTGATATACCTATTATGCTACTAGTTTCAACTTTGTCATAATTGCATATGTATTTATTATTTAAATCGTTACTGTAGCGCGTTGGAAATGTCTGCGCAAGCCCGCACGGCTTCTATGCAATTATACGCAAAAAACTGCGTCGCTACTAAGGAGAGTGAGGGGCAGTCGGAACAGCATCCTGCAAACTGTAGCCGAGAGCTGCGGCTCTCCGATTGTACAGCAGTTTGTGCGGAGGTTGATTTTTACTAACACTAGGCAATTAGTTATTTTTGTATATTACTAACAGTATATGGATATTTGTGTCCGAAATAAAGCGATTAATATTATTATTAAATTACATTATTTAATATATAAAAATCTCGTGCCACAGTGTTTGTTGTCGAACTCCTCTGAAACGGCTTGACCGATATTTATGATTTTTTAACCGACTTCAAAAAGGAGGAGGTTAGCAATTCGGATGTTTATATATTTTTTTTAATGTATGTTCGGGCATAACTCCGTCATATATAGACGGATTTGCTAAATTCTTTTTTTGTTTGTAAAGGTATACTCTCGAGGTGGTCCCATTGTCACCAAGTCAGAATCTGATAAATGGATCCCATAGAAATCGAGGCAAATCCTCAAATTTTATAGGCACACCTTTAGCGATTTGGGTATTTTTTATAGTTACTCGTGCATTTGCTCTCGGAAAGCACCATTCCGTGAATTGGAACTGATGATGAAGACAAGAGGTGGCCACCGGAACTACTCAATAATATGTACTCGTATTTCACGGGTTGCGATTCGATTACTTTAAGGCGTCCCCCCGAGCAAAACGCCGCGCTAGCCGCTTTTTGTGCAGTTTTTAGGACCTATCAACTTGTTATTTAAAAAGAAATATCAAATAATAAAAATACATTAAATTTCTACATAATCTTGACTCCAAAACTGTCCATTGCTTTTTTTTTTTAAAGGAGTCTATGCTTCATTAATCTCCTTTCAACGAAACCATAAAAATGAGAAAAAAATATCAATTTCATGCTTATCCTCGTAAAGTAAACATTATTTAATTTTGTTACTGACACTAATGGATAGACAATTTAATAAAGAACATTTTACAGCAATTTTTTTTTTCAAAAGACTAAAATTTAATTTTATACAGATTATATACTAAAATCTGGGCGTATTCACATGCGCCCCGTACCGGGATTCAGTGTGCCGAAAGGTCTCGAGGGTGAAACATGTATCGTTTGTCAGCGCTCGATCACGTGACACGTCACATTATCCGTAGATAGTAATATTTGTGTAATGTTTGTTTTTTTTTTTTTGTGTTATGCCATAGAGTTATGAAACTGCAGACATGAACATTCACATTGATTCAGTACTTACGTGGTTCAATGATTGTCATATTGTATTGATTTTTGTGTGTAAATATTTCAGTGTATTTTAAAATGAATAATCTTTTTAGATAAAAAAAAACACTTGTGGCACTCGAGGACTGCCGCGGTAAAGCTATTGCATAGCATTTTTTATCAACTTATGCAATTATAATTTTTTTTATTTTTTTATTTATGCAGTTTTTTTTTCTTTGATATTAATTCAAGTACAGTCGGACCATATACATACACGTTAAGCGAACGCTCGACCGAGCTACATGGTAGGCGGAGTGGGGGGTGTTAGGTTTTATTTTCGTTACGGAATTTCTTGATTCGGTCGCTGCGCTCAAAGCCCGCGATAAAAGCTATGCAATAGCTTAAAAATAACCAAAGTGATGCACCTCTAATGGATACTTCTAATATACAACCGATAGAAATAAGCAATAATGAGTGAGTATTCTACTTATATAATCCTTTTCTTTTTAGCATGCTAAAGTGCAATTTTATTACATGTCATACAAATTTTAATTGGCGACTTATACAGAACTTTCATTTCATAAAAAGTAGCACATTCCATACCATTCATTCATTACCCTTGCGAATGCGTCTTATTTTACTATTTATGTACTTAAACATAACCGAACACACCAAAAATACTTGCATAGGAAATCGATCCATGTCATCATATAAATAAGGAGCACAATCGTATTTGCAAAAAAAAAAATTTGCACTTCCAAGTACTTTTTTTCGTAAAAACGATTATGCTCCTTATTTATATAGCAAAACAGATCGATTTCCTATGCAACTATTTTCATCTCTAAAAGCCGCGGCGGCGGCGCGGGCTGGCATTGCCGCACTGGTTTTTATTCTCACTTCTGTACAAATAAGACACATTATAGCGATCTATACTAATATTATAAAGAGGTAAAAGTTTTTTTTACATAAATGTAGAGGGTAATCTCCGAAACTACCAGTCGGATTTGAAAAAATATTTTTGCTTTGTATAGCCTACTTCTAGAGGAAGGTGTGCTAAAGCCAAAAAGCCGATAGTGAGGTAAACATGTAAATCCAAGATGACGGCTGCCAACCAGACGTAATGGTACCAAATACTTTCAAGTATTTTAAAATCTGGTTTTCAACCCTGGTATTTTTACATACCTACTCGTACTTGGAAGCCCTGGTATTGAATTTTGCAAGTATATCTCACGCCTTCAATAATCACCCGTACCTTAAAAATCTGTCATCATTATAACAAAATATTTTTCTTTTGCAGATTACGGGAGGACTTTACAGGAGACTTGACGGAAGCTGAAAACACTGAAAAAACCAATAAAAACGAAGAGGTACGTTTCTAATACCTTCCACGTGTGTTTTGAACTTTAATGAAAGTTAGAAAGGGTACTCCATTTATGTTTGAAAATAGATAACAGCTTCTACTTTTGGGTACATAATAAAAGTGTTTTTTTTTAATTTTAGTTTCTAATTTCGTATGAAGAGGAAGCCAAAACTTACGAAAAAATAATAAACAGAAGAATTATTGATGTCAGCCACTTCCTTTCCGAATTAAAACGCATTTCAAACCATGGACCACTTGGATGCAGTTTTATAGAACTTAAAACACTTAAATAACATTAAAACATGATGATTTAATGACATTTTATTGACATTCATTTTGATGAAATGTCGGCTTTGCAATATAAAGTTTGTCATAAATGGAGACAACTGCAGTGACAACTACCTAAATCTTAATACGTGCGCTGTCGCAGGTACTATTGCCATAGGTGGAGGACATTCACAGCTGGATGAACTTATGTCAGCAATCAACCTCTCGTTGTTATCTGAAAAGACGTATTCACAAAACCATGACCTTATCAGTAGGAAATGGAAACAAATTTTAGTAGAATCCATGAATCAGGCTGCAGATAGTGAAAACCTATTTAGGGATTTGTAAACTCGAAATAGTTAAATTAATAATAATTTGTGTAAAGGTACCTACTTTAAAATAATAAATGATAATAAAATTGACTTTTCGTTTATTTATAGTTTTTATACTTTTATCACTGTCTGAATAACACCTTAAATCTAAAAAATAAACACCATATAATGTTTATTATAGAGCACCACGAGTAGTTGTATGTTATGTGTATAAAAACGTGTGCCCCCATCAGGAACGAGGTTTAGTTTAGTGTTTAGGATAAACAACCGGCCGCACAAAATGCTCGTCTGCTCGAATCTCGATACTCGCGCACATACACTTGTATATAATAGAAAGAAGCAGCGAGAGAGAGAAAGTCGCATGGAGGAGGCATACCGCTTTTTTCTTACGGGTCGATTTCTACCAGTTAACTAAAAAACTATCGCCTTTTTCTAGATAGGGCCATCTTGAATTTTGATTTTAACCCCATGATCGTTGTCAGCTCCCTCGAAAACCATGGAAACGACACCCATGACGAAAAATTTTTAAATTTTTGGTGGCGCCACGCCATCTTGAATGTCGATTTGACCCCATAATCGTTATCAATGCCCTCGAAAACCATGGAAACGACACCCACGATAAAAAAATTGCAAATTTTTGGAGGCGCCATCTTGAATTTTGATTTTGACCCCTATTTTGTTATAAGCAATTTTTGTTAGAGAGAAAGTCGCATGAAGTGCATCGCCATTTCGTTATTCCTTCCAAAAGTTGAAAGTATTCATGGACGTTAGTACCTATATAGTCACTGAATTCATGATCAACATTATGTATGCGCAACGTTTTTTTATTCATAGAAAGATTTTTATTTTATTTAATGCCGTGTCTGTGAATTCTAAGGACTGTGGATTGTACTTGTATTCGTAAGTTGTTCGCCAGAAGGCGCTACTAATGTTTTGCGAAGTATTGTAGAGGTGGGGTGCGGCAAAGAGGGAACGAATGCTCAAGGTTATTTTGCTCAGGGTACCGCCTTAATATGGTTGCTAAGCAATGTTTGCTCGTCACAATGCATATGGTGAAATGGAGCTGATGGTGGCTTCATCATCAGGTCCAGTTCTTTTTCAGGAGAACTCCTCAATAATTAACGCATCGGAAAAAGGAATATTTTGTAAAGGCTACAATTTAAATGCTCACCAAAATATTTTTTAGACCCTAGGACTAAGTACCAAGTAAAATATGTTAACTTCAAATAAAATAAACCCACTCTATACCGAGGTGCCTAAAAAACAACGGTTTAAGTTCCAAAATAATTATACACTCATCAGAATAATTGTACGTGTTGTATTTATATTCCTTTTGCCTACCAAAATGGATGAATGCTCACCAAATCTTGTTTAAGTTGCTCATCAAAAATAAGTTTGCCTTAGTTTTGTTTGGGTGGGATAGCATGCAACAGCGAGCGAAGCGAGCTCGGGACTTGGGGCACCCCGACTCGGACAGGTTAGGTTAGAAGAAGGAGCCCCGCCAAGCGGGGCTTCGTCGACTACGCCTTATAAATAAAACAGGAAAATAGGTTCATTTCTAGAATACTTTATGAAACACAATTTGGTGAACATTTATCCATTCTGTTGGACACAATTTGGTGAGTATTTCGAAATTTTTGGTAGTAAAATAGGTACTTTTCTGGTAGGCATTTAAACACAAGCCTTTTGTAAAAGGTGATGAGCAGCTGTTGGCTATTGTAACTTAGATAAATTAATAACTGAATCAATAAAAAGTGAAAAATAATAAACTTTTTTACAAAAAAAAAAAAAAAACAGCCAACTTCAAAAAAAGACACTACGTAGTAAAAAATAACTGTAATTTCGGAAGTCGGTGGCAAAAAACTAAAATACAGATCCAAGGACACCGACTTCAGAAATTAAAGTTATTTTTCACTATGTAGTGTCTTTTTTTGACGTTGGTGTGTTTATTTTTTCGTGTATATTCGGTAGGTCTGAGAATAGGTCGCAAAGTATATTTCATACCGCTGCGGGTAAAACCGCGGGGCGCAGCTAGTATTTTTTTATATTTTAGTGATATTTATTTTAGAAGTATGTAAGTATATTCTCATATACTATTGACGTGTAAAAGTGTTTGTACAAACCTACTTACAGAAATAAAATCATTTATCATATTCTATGTTTATATTTAAATTGGAAAATTGTTTTAGATTTTATGTTATTCAAACACAAACTCAAAACTCAAACTCAAAGCATTTATTTCAATTAAACCATTTACAGGCACTTTTGCAATTTCAAAGAGTCGGTCAGTCAGTCAGAAAGTTGAAGCTAGTTGCCCATTCCAAAACGTAGATCTCTATGGAGAAGAACGGGCAAGAAACTCCAAGGACACTCTTTTTAAATCAAGATATTACAAAATCCTGGGTACATTATTCGTGTTGCTTCTATATGCGAGAACAATGAAAAAAAATATATTATAAATAAACAATTCAAAATATAAGATTAATAATAAAAATAAGCCGTGGCAGTTAAGAGATGACCAGTCTCAACTGACGGCGCCCGTTCACGAACATGACGCGTGGATCAGCACCATCCAGCTCAACCATTTTGTAGGGAACCGAATGATCCAACACACGCGCCACCAACAGTGAGACATTTAAGTGAGCATGACATAGTCTCTACTGCCATGGTGTCAAGTCAACATAATTATATAATAAACGAATCCATTGTACTCACATTTACAAAATTGCAATATGCTTCTAAATTATACAAAACTATAGTTTGCTATGTATTTGAGCAATTAATAAAATTATACTACATAAAAGAAAATAATCATTATATATCTATTGAGTTATTCAATAATAAAACATATTTTATAAAAAAATAAACAAACATTAAGTTCGCAATGTCAGAAAAATAAAAGGGGGAATAAGAAAGGAGTATCTCTTCCAAACATTCAAATTTTAACTAGTGCGCCCGAGTGGCTGTGGAGCAGGACCAGCATTACGCCAAGCATTTTTATCTACTATATAGTCATTGAACTTATAATATGCTTGTCTACATAGTGTGCGTTTAATGCATGTTTTAAATTTCTTCTCATTTAGTTGAAGAATATCGAGTGGTATTTTATTATAACATTTTACACAGTACCCCATAAAAGAAGTACCTACTTTAGATAACCTGAAACGTGGTTGATCTAATTTGTTCCTATTTCTAGTGTTGAAATTATGCCTGTCACTTATCTTACTAAAAAGATGTAGATTTTTTCGAACATACATAATGTTTTCATATATATATTGACAAGGTACCGTCATGATGTTAATTTTTTTAAACAGTTCCCTTAGAGATTCGCGTTTGCGGAGGTTGTAGATGGCTCTGACAGCCCTCTTTTGCAGAATAAAGATAGAATCAATATCCGCAGCCCGTCCCCACAGCAGAATACCGTAAGACATGATGCTATGAAAGTAACTAAAATATACTAGTCTCGCGGTATCCACGTCTGTTAATTGACGGATTTTCCAAACAGCGTAAGTGGCTGAACTTAGCCGCCCTGCAAGTGATGTTAAGTGAGGACCCCACTGTAGCTTTGAATCTAGCGTAATCCCCAGGAAAACCGTTTTTTCGACGAATTCTAGTATCTCCTTATTCAATACAACGTGACATTTACTACTTCTAACATTCGGTAACGAGAATCTTATGCATTTAGTCTTCTTCTCATTTAATACCAAATTATTTACAGTAAACCAATTATGAACCTTAAGCATGGCGTTATTTACGTCGTCAAGCTCATGTGCATGTCTGTTTATTTCAAAAATCAGTGATGTATCATCAGCAAATAACACCATTTGAGGTCGGATTTTCAGTAAATGAGGTAAATCATTTATATATACTAAAAAGAGGAACGGACCCAATATTGAACCCTGCGGTACACCCATTTTGACTTTTAAGCCCAATGAATTTACACCGTTTATTTGAACTTGCTGCAGTCTATCATTCAAATATGATTTTACTAAGCTAAGCGCAAGTTTACCCAGTCCGTAATGCTCAAGTTTCAAGAGCAGTGTTTCGTGATTCACGCAATCAAATGCCTTGGATAGGTCGCAAAAGATGCCTATTGCATCTTGCTATTGCATTCGTTTTCCTTTCTACTCTTACACACGTTGTCTACATCTCTTTTAATATACTCTCCTATCGCAAGTATGCTGGAAGAGATTTCTTTACAAATAACCATCACCTTTGTACGTATTTTTCTGTTCTTTACTTCCTGTCTGTTTATATGTGTGTACATGAATGGTTAAATAAATAAATATAAGCCTCTTACTTATTTTATACTTAAGTTGAAGACGGCCACTGTAGAAACTCACGGAGTAGGTATCCATAAATACCTACGTCATTTTTATGCAAAGTAACCGCTATCCATAGTTTCCCGTCCGTGATGGTGGTTTATCCTTGAAGGAAGACACTTCTTGTCACTGTAAACTCTAGCTTAAGGGTATGACGTCTAAAGGCCCGTTGTTTGATACATATTTAAACATGACCAATAGTCAATTTAACAATTATTCACTTGACAATAGTAAATAGCTGTCAAAGTTTAACTACTCTGTCTGCGCATGGTTAACTTTTATACCAAATTGTCAATTTTTTTTAACTTTAGTTAGCTTAATCATTTATCAAACAACATACATCTGTCATTTTTAACAAATTGTTAGCTTAACTAACGCATTTTAACAATTAGTATCTTTGACTACTGATCAAACAACGGGCCCTTAGACTTGCACGTTCAATTATGTCTGAAATTATTAAAAACTTAACATAAAATAACATCAAGCTTGTAATTCCCGCATAAGGTTAGGCAGAGGAGTACCTACGGGTACTTAGTACACCCAGTACTAGTATTTTGTTAGTTGTTTCTATGTCACAGAAAGCGAGCCTGTTGCTATGAACCGCGCACAAATCCAGACTCCGGGCTGTTACTGAGAAATTCCTGATAGAAAAACTCAACAGCACTTTGTCCGACCAGGCCCTGCAGTCTCGACATAGATAGCGACAAAAATCTGTCGTTAAGTCGTATCGATGTCAAATTCCTCTTGTCAATTTGTCTTTGGAAATAAAGTTGAAAAATTAAAGGAATTTGACATCGATACGACTTAGCGACAGATTTTTGTCGCTATCTAATGTCGAGACTGCCGGCCCAGGCCCTGCAGTCTCGACAAATTTAACGTCAAAAATCGATTGTTAAGTCTAATCGATGTCAAATTTCTTTAATAGATTTTCAAACTTATACTTTCGAAATAAAGTTGAAAATCTATTAAAGGAATTTGACAACGATACGACTTAGAGACCGATTTTTGTCGCTGTCTAATGTTGAGACTGCAGGAGCTGGGCATCGAACCCGGGATTTCATGCTCAGCAGTAGCACTTACGACTACTGTACCACTGGAGAGTATAAGAGTATGAGATAATCATAAAAATCGTCGAAGACATGCTAATCGTCAAAAATACGCAAGCACCGAGGAACTCGTGTATTATCGACGAGATAACAAAATTACTTCCGTATCTGTCCACATTTCTATTCCTATCGAACCTGTATTATGCCACTGCCAAGCAAATACCTCCCTCCATTTCCCAACCTTTCGGTAAAAGTCAAACAAGACCCACTATCTTGACCGTGGTTTGCCAGATGAAGCCAAATCTTTCTGGCTTCAGCAACAGTCAAGGTAAAGGTTCTCTCTATCTGCAAGGCAAACATTATAAACATTATAACAGCCTGCTCTTCTCAAAAATGTTAGGGTTGGCTTCCAGTCTAACCAGGTGCAGATGAATACCAGTATTTCACATGGGGCGACTGCCTATCTGACCTCCACAAACCAGTTACTGGGTAACACGATACCCCTTGGTAAGACTGGTTGTCAGACTTTTGGGTTTCTGACTACCCGTAACGACTGTCAAAGATCTACGAATGACAGTCCGGACCAACGGCTTAATGTGCTCCAACGCACGGAGAGGTCTCGTCGTCTGAATATGTAGTGGATGGTCACCCATCCATGGACCGACCTAGGCAAGAGTAGCTTAACCTTTGATCGACCCATGCGGCTGCTATTATTTTCCCACGACCCTCTACTACAGTGTAGTACGAGAGACTAGCTTTTGTCCGCGGCTTCGCTCGTGTTAATTTAGACTTTGACTATCAATTCGGGTCATAATTCAATCATGATCGGAAGACACGTGGCGCCATCTATTATCATAAGAACGTTATTGTTGTTTTCCTCGGGAACAGTAGTTTTTTTCGGGATGTAAGGTACCCTATGTCCGTTTCTGTACACCTGACAACGTATGTGCAAAATTTCAGGATGATCGGTTCAGTGGTTTAGGCGTGAAAAGCTAACAAAGAAACTTCATTTATAATATTATATAGTTAGGAAGTTAGGATATCATGAAAAGCGTCGATGACACGCTAATCGTCATAAATATGGCGAGCACTCGGGAATGCATGTATTATTCACGAGGAAACATTAACATAAATTGAGCTACGCTTAGGCGCGGCACACACTGCCGAAATATATAGGACGGTAGTTCGGACATGGGTTTAGGAGGTGGTGTGGAAGTTAGGGTCTGTTGTTTAGCTAGTGGGCATAAATAAGAGTTAGGTACATAACTGAATACTGTTTTGTAAAGCTGTACAAAACATGTTCCGTAACTACGGAAGATTTAGAGATCGTATCATGTAGACACAATTTTAAATCTTCATGTTGTATGTGTCAAATTTTATTAGTTTCAGCTGCGTAGATAGAGAAATATGGGAAATTATTATAAACTAGCTTTTGCCCGCGGCTTCGCTCGGGTTAATTTAGAATTTGACAATTCGGGTTGTTCGGGGAATTATAGTTAGGAGGAAGAAAAACCGGTATATCGACACTCTAGACTCACAAAATGTATTAGGTACATAAATAAAAATAAAAAATTACCCTAAACTCACTACTAAAGTTTCTATAATAATATAACTCAATCATGATCCGAAAGACACGTGGCGCCATCTATTATCATAAGAATGTTATTGTTATTTTCCTCGGCAACAGTACTTTTTTTCGGGATGAAAGGTACTCTATGTCCGTTTCTGTACACCGGACAACGTATATACAAAATTTCAGGATGATTGGTTCAGTGGGTTAGGCGTGAAAAGGTAACAAACAAACAAACAAACTTACTTTCGCATTTATAATATTATAATATAATAATATAATATAATATAATATATAATATAATATATATATAAGTTAGGAAGTTAGGATTAGGATTAGGATAAAATATATATATAATATGTATATATATGTACTTAGGGTTAGGATTAGGATGCGCGCGTTTATTTATATTGCGATTCCTCCATATTTTCTTTAGGTTGTCTTTTGCACCTGCAGCTATCGCCATAAAAAACTGCCTTGATATATGAGTTCACATTATTTATCAAGAACTTTATTTAGATGAAAAACTTTATATTTGCACAGTTTAGCAATATCTTACACAATGATCATTAAGGCCCGTGGACAGGCGTGACGCGACATCGCGACTCAAAGGCACCGCTCGTCGCGCGACACGCGGTGCCTTTGTGTCGCGCTGTCGCGTCGCGCCAGTGTGCACGAGCCTTTAATCTCAACTAAAGACAACACTGTTGCTACCTCCATCTTAGATGCACCAACCAGACATTCGCTGCCCAACAGCCCCGTGAAAGATAAAAACCCACCATTTTATCTCTTCGACCACCTTTCCTCGCACTAAAACACCGATATTCACTAACAATAAAAAGTGTTGAAAACCAGCAGAGAGCACACTAAGCCCGGTCTACACATATCCTTATGTAATATTCCGTTTCAAAATTTTACAGTTTGCAACGGTTTTGCGCTGTAAAATTTTACGGGCGGCGCGGGAGCCCGATGTTTTGTGGGAAACAACTTTTATATTTTCGGGCTGATGTAGTAAATATCGGCGGAATTTAGCGTTCGACGCGTAAGTGTTATGTTTTATTAATTTTATGAAGAGTCTGTGAGGTGGAATGGAATTTGGATTGGTTTGATTTGGTATTTTTTTTAGATATTATTCAAACATGACGTAAATGGTAGTTAGTCATGTACTTGAAGCACTGTGTAAAAAGAGAAAGAAAGAAAGAAAGAAAATATTTTATTTGGGACACGCACAGGAAATACAAATAATAATAATAAAAAAGGAGCATTAAGAACTAATAAAATTAGTAATAAAAACAACAATAAACAAGTAAAAAACCTGTGCGAGGCCAAAAAGGCTCCTATCTCAGCATAATGCTGCGATATTTAAAAAAATAAGTACCGCAGCGCTGGTATTCTGATAGGGCCCGCTGTGATGCCACGGACACACCCACGGACATCTTTATATCCCACTAGGGGATTATTCATAAATAAATTTAAAAAAGAACAACGTGTACGACGTCCTGTAAAAAGACTTGAAGTAAAGTGTGACATCATAGGGGAGGTCTGCACTCCGATTGCGTTGGTAACACACGTTATTTCACAATCCGAAGGATTTTGAAAGAAATTCCAATCTATTGCTTCATATGTTTGAAAACTTCATCTGGTCGACAATGTGATAACGCAATGAATGTTCAGACAATGTAAGTGTGTTAGTACAACTATTTTCTTAATGTCCCTCGGGTATCATCGCATTTCCGAATACAAACGAATGCTAATTTCCATGTCCACCAATTATTAGATTTATCGTGTACTAGCGATCCGCCCCGGCTTCGCCCAGGTAGCAAAGCATAATATAATATAGCCTATGTCACCCGGAGATAGTGTAGCTTTCCAACAGAGAAAGAATTTTTGGAATCGGTTCAGTAGTTTCGGAACCTATTCAATACAAACAACGATATCTTTTCTGTTTATAATATTATTTCACTGTATTTCGTTTATTACAAAATCAATTTAGGTTATACCTTAGCCTCAGCAACACGTGGTGGTTATGCTATGAAATTGTAGCTTATATAAAACGTTTGTATTTTTAACATAGCGCCATCTAATGAATACTTACTAAATCCAGTCAATAGATATCGCCATCTGTTAGAATCGTTTAGAGCTAACAGATAATTGTGACTCACATAATAGACAAATAATTTGCAATAAAATAATATTGCGACTATAAAGTGAGATGTCAGCTACCCTATCTTTCAAGTTGGATCAAATTGCACACGGTGTGCAAATCAAATTTAAAATCGGTTCAGTAGTTTAGGAGTCCATCGCGGACAAACAACGTGACACGTATTTTTTATATACAACATGTCCCAAAATTCAACGATAAGCCAACACCGGAGGATAGGCCTGCCCATGACAACTCGGGGAAAAAAAGAAAAAAAAATATATCTCATTTTTTTACTAAGTTATCAAAAAAAAAAATGAAATTCTTCAAAAATTTTGACCTTTTATGACATTTTGCACTACCATGACCACAATTTTTTAAATATTCCTGTTTTCTTTTTTTATAGGTAACCTGAATAGCACTGCTATCTACCGCAATTCTTTAAAAATCCAGAATACCTCTAGTTTTTTCACAAAAATTAATTAAACTTATTTTATTACCTTAATTTTTTTAAGATTTTTACTTTTAACCAACTTTAACTTATCGTGGTGTAAAAAAAAAGTATGAACACTAGTATGGCAAGTTTTTTTATAAATTGACGCAACTAATCAAGTTTCCAAAATGGTATAATACTCTAGGAAAACAAGTTACAAAAAAGAAATGTGCCTATTATTTCTAAACAGGGGCCAAATGACGGTCGGGTAATAAAAAGTATTAGTTCTTGAAAAAAGTTTTATATTTCAAAACACATGGTACAAACAATTTCACGTGTAATTTATTACGTTATTAACATTACAGCAAATGTTCGAATTGTTTGCCACCAGCATTAATACATGCACGACATCGCCTTAAAAATGATCGTTTTATTTGTCTTGCATATCTTCTGCTATCGATGTAATCCGCAGCCTGAGTGATATTTCGACGAAGCTCGTTCAATGTCGCAATGGGTTTTGAGTAGACCTTGTCTTTAAGACAACCTCAATAGAAGAAGTCCAGGGGGTTCAAATCCTGCTCGACGAGGTGGGCAAGCTCTTTGAAAGAGTCATTGCAGACCGCCTCGTCGGGCAGCTGGTGCGGGTGGGGCCGGATTTGGCGGAGAGCCAGTTTGGTTTCCGCAGGGGGCGCTCCACGGTGGATGCCATCATGCGCGTGCGAGCCCTCACGACGGGGGATGCTGTGGCCCGGGGTGGGGTCGTCTTGGCGGTGTCTCTAGACATCGCCAATGCCTTCAATACCCTGCCCTGGAGTTGCATCCGGGAGGCATTCCGGTATCACCGGATGCCGACCTATCTCTGTCGTGTAGTCGAGGCCTATTTGGCGGATAGAGCAGTTATCTACCCCGGTCACCAGGGAGAATGGAACCGGCGAGAGATGTCGTGCGGTGTCCCACAGGGATCGGTCTTGGGGCCGCATCTGTGGGACATCGGGTACGACTGGGTGCTGCGTGCCGACCTCCCTAGTGGCGTCAGCGTGGTGTGCTACGCTGACGACACGCTGGTCCTGGCGCAGGGGAGGTCGCACCAGGCGGCGGCCGAACTGATGACACGCGGGGTTGCGACAGTCGTCGAGAGGATCCGGCAATTGGGACTCGAGGTGGCCTTGCACAAGTCCGAGGCCATGTGTTTTCATGGTCCTCGGAACGCGCCACTGTCGGGTTCCGAAATAACGGTAGGAGGGGTTCACATCGGCGTCGAGTCGACGATGAAGTACCTGGGACTCGTCCTCGACAGCCGGTGGAACTTCGTCGAGCACTTCCGACGTTTGGCTCCCAGACTGCAGCGGGCCGGGGCTGCTTTGAAGCGGCTCTTGCCCAACCTGGGGGGGCCAAGCGCCTCCTGCCGGAGGCTCTACGCGGGGGTCGTGCGGTCCATGGCCCTTTACGGGGCACCGGTGTGGGCGCGTTCATTGAGGCTCCGGCCAGCCCGCCGGTTGAACGCGTCCCAAAGGGTCATGGCCATCCGGATGGTACGGGGATACCGCACGGTCTCCTGCGAGGCGGCGAGCCTCCTTGCCGGATTGCCGCCGTGGGATCTGGAGGCAAAGGTCCTCGCGCACGTTTGGGAGTGGCGCGAGGAGGCGAAACGCCGGGGCGTAACTCCGCTGCCGCGAGAAATCACGGCACAGCGGACAGAGCTCCGGCGGGATCTCATGGCGGCATGGAGAGTGCGACTGTCGCAACCCAGCGCAGGGCACGCCACAATTGCGGCGGTAAAACCCCTCTTTGAGGAGTGGCTTGAGAGGCGCCACGGCGTCCTCACCTTCCGCCTGACGCAGGTCCTCACCGGACATGGCTGTTTCGGGAGGTTCCTGTTTCGTATAAGGCGGGAGGAAACGCCCGGGTGTTATCATTGCGTGGATCGACCGGAGGACACGGTGGAGCATACGGTGGAGGTCTGCCCGGCTTGGGCGGAGCACCGCCGTGTCCTCGTGGCGGCGATCGGCGGCGGCGACCTCTCGCGTCCGGCCCTGGTTCAGGCCATGGTACGGAGCGAGAGGGAATGGGAAGCCGTCACCTCCTTCTGCGAAGCAGTAATGCTCGCGAAGGAGGAGGCGGAGCGCGAAAGGGAGAGGCAATCTCTGCGCCCTCGCGCCCCTAGCCGCCGCAGGAGGAGGAGACACCCTGGGCGTCGGGAGTCGATTGCCGACTCCCGGCCACCGTAGGCGTGGGCTTGCGGACGGCGCGCAATGGGCAGCTCGCCGTCCGGTAAGGACCAGGCCCGGGTCGACGGCGCGTCGTGTTCCACGCGCGCCTCAAAGAGATGTCAGCAAAATTGACGGGGTCCGATAGGACCGATGCCTGCCGGGGCTGCGGATTGTTCGAAAGAGTTACCGTGGCCCTGGCGCACAGGCAACTGAAGGAACACGGGTGGGTTTTAGTCAGTAAGAGTCTGACACGCCCTTCCACTCCGCCCAGACTCGGAGAGGTCATTTGATGATTTCCCACCCAAAAAAAAAAATGGGGGTTCAAATCGGGTGAACGGGGTGGCCATAAGATAGGACCAAGTCGCCCGATCCAACGCCCTGGATACTCTTGATTTAAATATTCTCGCACAGGACGGGCATAGTGTGCTGGGCAGCCATCATTTTGGAACCACATGTTTTGGAGATCACTTAAGGGCACGTCGTCTAACAATTCTGGCAAGTCATTTTGTAAAAAGTTTACATAACTATTCCCATCTAAGTTTCCTTGTAACTCAAAGGGCCCAATTACTTTTCCGTTTAATATCCATAGGTCCATAGGTTAACCTTGAATTGATATTGGGATCTGTCTTGTCTCATCAAGTGCGGATTTTCATTGCTCCAACTATGTAGGTTGTGAAGATTTAAATACCCATCTTTCTTGCATGTTGTTTCATCCGACCATAGAAATTTGTCTAGGAATTCGGGATCTTCCCTGTGCCTTTGCAGCATCACACGGCAAAATGTGACTCGTAGTGGATAGTCCCGCGGTAATAACGTCTGCACACGCCTGTAGTGATATGGGTGAAGCTTGTGACGAGTATGCCCTATTTAAATTCCTAGAAGTTGTAACAAGAACCCATTTTGGGCACGTGGTTGAAGTGATTACTGTCAACTACAATTTAAGTAATTTTGTTCTTATTATGAACTAGTATGAATATTATTTTTTTGTGGCTGGTTTTAATAGAGTATTATACCATTTTGGAATCTTGATTAGTTGCGTCAATTTATAAAAAAACTTGCCATACTAGTGTTCATACTTTTTTTTACACTACGATAAGTTAAAGTTGGTAAAAAGTAAAAATCTTCAAAAAATTAAGGGAATAAAATAAGTTTAATTAATTTTTGTGAAAAAACTAGAGGTATTCTGGATTTTTTAAGAATTGCGGTAGATAGCAGTGCTATTCAGGTTGCCTATAAAAAAAGAAAACAGAAATATTAAAAAAATTGTGGTCATGGTAGTGAAAAATGTCATAAAAGGTCTAAATTTTTGAAGAATTTCTTATTTTTTTTGATAACTTAGTAAAAAAAATTGACATATTTTTTTTTCTTTTTTTCCCCGAGTAGTCATGGGCAGGTCTATCCTCCGGTGTGGGCTTATCGTTGAATTTTGGGACATGTTGTATATAAAGATAATAATTTGAATTCAGAACTAAGTATTTAATTATTTGTTACGTCAAAACAAACAACAATAAAAATAAAAATAAAAATAGCATTCGTTTGTATTCGGAAATGCGATGATTCCCGAGGGACCTTAAGAAAATAGTTGTACTTGTACCGCGTTGTTCTTAAGCAATTGACAGCAAAAGGCATTTAAAAACAACGTTAACAAAACTAGAAAGAAAAATAAAAATAAAAAATTAAATTTTGTTCAAACAACGTCAGTTTGGGAACGAAAAATAACAAAACAAAATAACATCACAAGGAAGACAGTAGTGGTCTTGTTTGCATTACTGGCCCACTTGCATGTTTAGTCCGGTTAAATGAATAAATGTGCAGTTTGTAAACTCTGAGTTATGTAATTAACATTTTAACTCTTATTACGCGTTGCGCCACTAAAAAGTAGCACTGGGTTAGTTAGCCGGATAATAGTGTTTTTTGAGTTGGGACCATTGCAGTTCAATCTACGAAACATAAAGACTTGGAATGTCTTTGCCCTGATTTGTAATCCGACCAAAAAATAAATGAACGGACAATGAAAGGAAATTGTGTACCCATCTCTTTTACACTACATTACGATACGTAATACTTTGTTGTCTTTGAATTTTATAACATGACATTTCATTTTAATCGTATGTGGTTTCCATGGGGATTTAGTTTATTGATCAACGTCGAACAATATAAAATACAAAATAAGTTATGAGCGGTAACTCATGATGTGAATTTATTTTGACATTACTAAAACTAAACCGAATGAAATCTCCCACATCGGTGGGTTTAATATTTAAAAGTTTAACTCTAGGTTTACCTAGAACTATTGGTGGCGCAAGATGAATTATTTGATTAACCCTGAGTTAGCTGATAACTCTGAGTTATTTAGCCCTATCTGATAGATAAATATATAAATAAGTTCAGGATGTCTGCACCATGTGACCTAAGGTTACAGACGGATAGTAGACAGGATTTCCAGGTTCGGGAAGGGTACACTCATTGCCAGTCCCGCAGACTCACGAGACTGATCAGAGATGGCTAAAGGTGTCTTGGCCACAGTGAGGGGTAATGAGACAAGAATATAAAATTCAAATCTGATTTATTAACAATATGTTACAGCTTATGTGCTACAATTTCTTGACACACACTATTATATAAATTCTTTGTGTTCTATACGTGTGAGATGCAACCAAACCAATATTTTAACTGGGCCGCGCGTGAGCCGGGCGGAGTGCTGAGTCAATGTCCAAAGTAATATTGAACAGTTACCAAACAATTTTAATTTTGTAGTGTTATATACACGGATATCTATGGTTATATATTAACTTAGAGTCCATATATAGATAGTGCATACATATATAGATAGTGATTAATAAAACTAGTTAGCGTCAAAATTGTATTCAAATAGTGATTTTACAAAGAAATCGTAAGTACAACCTTTATAATGTAAATTAAGTGGGCTATATAGCTGTAATTTAACGTGTTTTTTTAATGAGTCCGGGTACCCTAGACCGAGACCTAGTCCTGGACCTAACTTTCAGGTATCTAGTCCATGAGAAAACCCTATTTTATTGAGTTTATAAGTTGTAACACTAATAGTTTTTTAAGTTCGCAAATATGGTTTAGCCAACCTGCTTTCAGAGGTGCCTCACGCCCTGAAAAACCTAGGTGTATCGTTTTAAATATTATATTTGTGTGTCAATAGATCAGCTTGAGATTTCTATGTGTAACTTGGGAACCGGTTCAGTTCTTTGCGAGTAATTTAACATGTAAACCACTTTTTAATTTAAAAACGTTAATATTTCCCCAATTACACTGAAATATATTTTTTGCGAGAATAGATATAGTCAATATCGAAGCCTCAGTAGATAGGTAATTTTATTAGGAATCTGGTGATATGCAAAATGTCTTATGTACCTGTATGTTTAACGATGTTTAGCTGTAAGAAACTTTGTAAACATAGACAAAATAACAACAAATAACATTTGAAATCAGGAAGCAATTTGCGGTCCTCGTTACGGTAAAGGTGGTCGAGACTTAAGCGCACTAGAACATTTTAGTAATCCGTAGTCAGCAGCAAGGTAATTTATACTTTCTAATAATTTTCAAGTGTTTCCTGAACACTTATGAAGACTTGGTGTTATTATTTCCACGTTAAGAAACCTCTTCCCGTTGAGAATTCAGGACCTAAGTCCTGAATTCGTCAGCTGAGTGTTCTGGAAAATAACCGGAACCTATCGGTGCAGGACGTCAGCGCCGCCTGGATTGGGAGAGACCTACCCTCACACCGGGATAACCGGGATAGGCATACACCCTCCTTGCACACTTCGCGTCCAGCGATCACGCCCGTCCGGTACAACATGCTTATTAAGAAATCTTAAATACAATATACAACCTAACACTAAAATATATATAACACAACAAGTAGAAGACAACAACAAGTATATAAAGGAAAAATAAGGGAAGAGCTCATTGAGCATAATAAAAATTCTTCCGCATTGCTGTCATTGAGAAAAGTGCCGAAAAGGCTGGCAGCGTTGCCACTTTGGATTGCAATGCTGATTCTTTGATCTAAAAATAGGCCAGCCCTCTGGTCACGTGAAGAATCGACCTACCGCTTGGCGATGTCCCGAAATACTCGATGAGCAATCGTACCCCACCTTTCTTTTTTTGGTAACGGTTTGGAAATCCTTATGGATGTTCTCCGGAGGGGTCTGTCAGACTTCTACTGACTAAAACCACCCCGTGTTCCCTCGCACACTTGCACCGTGGGCTACGGGGACACTTAAGCACTCTTCAACGCAGCCCCCGATTGGTGCCGGCTCGCTTCTGCTGCCCCGTCTGGTCAGGCGGGGGAGGGAAGTGTTAGACTCCCCCCGCGACGTCTAAGAGGGGCGCACGTGGCGCATTACGAGCCACCACCTCGGGTCTTATATGAAAGGGGGCGGCAGACGTCCCCAAGTCCGCCGTCCCTAGACCCATTTAGGGGGCCGGAAGACGGCATTATCTGCCCTTTGCCGATGTCCAGTGGGACCCCATGACCTTAGTGTAACATAACACAAATTCACCAACTTAAGGTGCTTCTCCGACCAAAGGACCTTGAGCGTTCGGTCCTTCTCTGTTCCGTCCGCGTCGCTGAGTCTCGCTCTGTCCCGCTCCTTGCGCACGCCCATTTATCATAAAATTCACAAAAAAACGGAATTATTTTAATAAAAAAAGACAAGCGATCTTTTAAAATAAAATAAAACGTATATTATAGAGATTTTTATATGACCTATCCATTAGTATAATCCTCAAGTTATTAGAGCGTCACCTTTAGCAAAAGATGCATGCAATCAAGAATTTTAGTCACTTTTTTATAAGGAGATTTTAAATGTTTTTATAACAAATAAAAGCAAATAAGAACGTGCAATGTGATGATAGGATATCGAAAATTAATAATGTGCTTTTTGATGTAGTTTATTACTGATAATTAATTATTGAGTTCATAGCCTCTGAATAACGCACTATTGCAAGGTTTTGCTCGGGGTAGCACCTTAATATTATACAATCTAAATCCCACCGAACGCCGAACGTCAAATACCAGCACAATTTCACCCCGTGCATAATCTCCACGGTCTCACTACCGGGCTACTTTCAGCAGGTACTCTAAGTGTCCCCCTAAATTGCACACAACGTCACTACTTAGTGGCATTAGGTACCAGATGGTAGCATGTTAAGTAATTTCCGATATCTTAGTAACTGGTTCACGACAAACTTGACTAAGTAAGGAGATTTGGTGCTACTTGGCTTGTGGCAAACTTTATGTGGGAAGGTGTAAAATATCGTTATTCTGGGGTCATACGTACGTATAGGTAATTAACACGGTACAAAACCAATTACATTATCTTATAGAGGTACGAGGAACAGGGTGTAAAGTTCACTCATACCTCTATAGAAAAGGGAGGATCTTCCGACCAGACGGGTGTCGTGTCTGGTGGGCAACTGCCCAAAGATTGATGTCGGGACGTTGTATATATGCTAGTTGCGCGGTAAATGCTGCTTGCGCGATGCAGGATTTTGCGTGACGTCAGTGTGACATGTAGCTCGCGGGATCCCTTCCTTTCGCATAATGTTCTTTGTCCTAATATACTTCGGCATAACGATTTTGGCACAATTTGTTTTGGCATAATAATACTTCGGCATAATTTTTTTAGGCATACATTTTATGTTGGCATAATCATCTTAAAGACTAATTTGTTTTGGCATAAATTTGATTCGCATAACGTTAGTAGGCCTAATGACTATTAGCATAACGTTAGTAGGCCTAATGACTATTTTAGTGACAGAACCGAATTGCTGCAAAACCGACTCCACGTAGTCTTGTTTGTCCTACCCCTAGAGTGTAATTTAAAATCGCGTAGGCGCGTGGGGTCGCCGGAGGCCCGCAGCGCCGGAGCCGTGACAGAAACCCTGCCTGCTGCATGCTGCATGCTTGCTTGCATGCTGCATGCTTGCTTGTTTGCTGTATGCTTGCGTGCATGCTGTATGCTTTAGGATATTATGCTTAAAAAAGTTATGCTTTAGAACTTTATGCTTGATAAATGTATGCTTTAGAATATTATGCTTAATCATTATTATGGTTAGAGAAATTATGCTTAAAAAAATTATGCGTAAGCTGTTATGCGTAATTATATTATGCGAAAATATAATTATGCCAAACAAAATTATGCTAAGTTATATTAGGTCTTAAAATTTTATGCAAATGGATAGGGAACCGTAGCTCGCATGTGGCGATGTAGATACCGTTAAAATCTAACATAGAAATAATACAAAACTATATAATGCAGACAATTGTGTCATAAACAATTATTCGCTACTTACTAACATGGAACAGTGGACATCCTCGCGTACTGTTTCTCACAGAACATCACACATACGCGCTTAATTTTACTCCATTTGTTCATGTATGAAGCAATTGGATTAATAATCAATAAAGGAATTATTATTTACGCATGCACAGTGTCGATTTGCAATAGGCTCGCCCCCTATGACATGGGACATAAACATGACTGGATAAGACAACCACCTCCATCCAACTACTCAGGGGAGTGAGACAGGGGGATGTGATATCCCCGAAACTGTTCACCAATGCGTTGGAGTACGTTTTTAAGACGTTGCTCTGGACTGGACAGGGTATAAACGTAAACGGCGAGTACATCTCACACCTTCGCTTTGCCGATGACATAGTCATAATGGCAGAGACGCTGGAACAGTTAGACCAGATGCTGCATAGCCTAAATGGAGCCTCTCGGCGGGTTGGCCTCGGCATGAATTCGGACAAGACGAAAATCATGTACAATTCGCACGTCTTGCCGAGTCCAATCCACATCGAAGGGTCGCTTCTCGAAGTTGTGAAGGAGTATATCTACCTAGGGCAAGTCATCCAGCTCGGTAGACACAACATTGAGAAAGAAGCCGACAGAAGGATCCAGTTGGGTTGGGCAGCGTTTGGAAAATTTCGTCAAGTCTTCTCGTCGCCAATCCCGCAATGTTTGAAGACTAAGGTCTTCAACCAGGGCGTCCTGCCCGTTATAACATACGGTGTCGAAACGTGTACGCTGCTAGTCAGGCTGGTCCACAAATTTAAGTTCGCTCAGCGCGCTATGGAGCGGGCTATGCTCGGGGTTTCTTTGAAGGATAAAATCAGAAACGAAGTTATCCGGATAAGAACCGGAGTTAACGACATAGCTTGCAGAGTAAGCAAGCTAAGATGGCAGTGGGCTGGCTATGTTTGTCGGAAGACCGTTGGCCGGTAGAGCAGACGAGTCCTGGAATGGCGTCCGCGTATCGGCAAGCGTAGTGTGGGACGCTCCCCAGCTAGATGGACCGACGACCTCCTCCTGGGATAAACTGGATGCGGAAGGCGGAGGACAGGGTGTTGTGGCGCAGTATGGGAGAGGCCTATGTCCAGCAGTGGACTGCGATAGGCTGAGTTGATTGAAACATAACTGGCAAAATGTGGGTGTTCTATAGGCACACCTCTGTCTATCCTTTCAGGGATTACACCATTGTTTTGCGGTACACAGAATACATAACATAATAAATTATAATCAACTAGCTGCGCCCCGCAGTTTCACCCGCAGAAATCTTGATTCCGTGGGAATATCGGGATAAAAAGTATCCTATGTCCTAATCCAGGTCGTAGTCTACCCATGTGCCAAATTTTATCTAAATCCGTTCAGCCGTTTTAGCGTGATTGAGTAACAAACATCCAAACATCCACACTTTCACATTTATAATATTAGTAGGATATAGTAGGATAGTAGGATTAATTTCGTTGGTCTAGTGGTCGGAAGTGCTACTGCTGAGCATGAGGGCTTGGGTTCGATTCCCGGGTCGGGCAAAGTGTTTTTGGATTTTCCCATCTGGAATTTCTCAGTAGCAGTCCGGAGTCTGGATTTCTGCCCGGTTGATGGCAATAGGCTCGCCCCCTATTCCATGGGACTTAAACATAACTGGCGAAATGTGGGTGTACTATAGGTACACCTCTGTCTAACCGTTTGCTGCTTGAGTAAAGGATGATTTCCACCAAACGGCTCGCATCACATCAGATCGGAACGGATTTTACAATCTTTAAACCATATTAAATCGTGACCACAGTATTTAAAGTCTATATGACCAAGCCGCGCACAGCAGCTTGACCGCGGGTGTCTTCCGCGACACGCGATCGTAGTCGAAAGTATGCTGCGACGCGTGATCGGCTCCGTTCGCTTGTCGTCGTATCCGATCACACGTTCATTCGAATTAGAACACGTTAACTTGGTAGAAATTAAACTATTTGACTAGGCGCAGAAACGGATACGTTCGTAAGCGTCGCGACGGTACGGAGCCGATCGTATGCGTCGACATCCTGCCGGACGCGATCGGCTGTCGCCGCAATCCGTTCAAATCTTTTCATATTCATATTCATATTCATTTATTGCATTTCATGTTGTTTACAGGTTGTTACATTATGATAGTTCCAAACAATGAACCCTGCTAGGGCACAGCAATGTGTAGGCGACAGGTTTTAATTAATTTAACATGCTATCATTATTCATTATTAATACAATTTGTTAAACAGACTAATTTAAAAATTATTAATTATTATTATACATTATGTCATTCTTACAAACTAAATAAATAAATTATCATTTTCTGACTGATGTCTTATAGAGTACCTAGTTATGTATGTGTAATGTGTTCAAGTCGATAGTAATTTATTTATTTCTCAGTTAAAAATTCTTTTAGGCTATAATATGATTTTAAGTTTAAGTAGTTTTGTAGGTCATTTTTGAATTTGTTATCATACTCTGTATCCTTAACTGAATTCGGGAGTTTATTATAGATTTTAACGCACATGGCCAGAGGCCCAGAACGAAACATAGCTAGTCTTGAAGTTGGTACCGCTAATTCGTTTAGATATCGGTTTCTAAGACTGCGTTGCTGTGGGCGTTGCTGTTTTGCTAGCGGAAAAAGCGATGGGTATTTTCTCACAAATTTACTAGCTTCTAGGATATAAATACCTGTTAGCGTAAGAATTTTATGTTCTATAAAGTATTGTTTGCAACTTTCCGTACGTTCTATATTTACTAGGATTCGAACGCATTTTTTTTGTAAAATAAATAGTCGCTCTATATCTACACTATTTCCCCACAATATAATTCCATAGTTTAGCCACGAATATGTGTATGCGTAGTAGGCTGAAAGAGCTGTTTTGAAGTCGGTTGCTTTTTTTAGTTCTCTTAAGGCGTATGTAAAGCTAGCCAATTTATTTGATAGGGTTTGTATATGACCTTTCCAGTTTATATTTGTATCGACAGTCAGGCCTAGCAGTGAAAAGTCGTTTACACATTGTAATTTTGTATTATTATATGAGAAGTCGATATCTACCTTTTCTTTCTGATATGGTCTATATTGCATCAGCTTCGTCTTCGAGAAATTTATTTCTAAATTATGGTCCTTCAACCATGCCACTATATTAGTGAGAATGTCATATAAGATTTCATTTAGGGTCCCGTTATTATCATAAGGAAAAATTATTGAAATGTCGTCAGCAAATAGGACGCTGTATGAATTTATTTCTTTAGGGAGGTTATTTATATATATTAGGAACAATAGGCACCCTAAAACACTACCTTGAGGAATTGACATGGTTACTTTTGCTCTAGCAGATTTAACACGCGTTATCTGGCCAGTCTGTGCATCTTTATAATCTACTTCTACATATTGTTCCCGATTTTCTAAGTAAGAGCAGAACCATTTGTAGGCTGTGCCCCTGACACCTATTTCATATAATTTATTTAGAAGGATCTTGTAAGACACTCTATCGTAGGCTTTGCTCATGTCTAGTAATATCCCTACTGCGTGTTTGTTATTATTTATTATATTTAATGCTTCTTGTATGTATTTGAATATTGCCAGTGTAGTAGATTTATTTTTCCTAAAACCATTTTGGCTAGCGTTGAAGATTTTGTACTTTTCACAAAATGAGTAAAGTCGTTTTGACATTGCTGTCTCAAAAATTTTCGCGAATGTAGGTAATGCGGCTATAGGCCGAAAATTATTTGTATCGGTCTGATCTCCCTTTTTATGGATCGGTTTTATTACTGCTACTTTAAGCAGGTCGGGAACAGATCCTTCGTCAAGGGACTGATTTATAAGTAGAGTCAGTGGCATTAATAATTCCTCAGCGCATAATTTTATTAGTGTTGGCGGTAGCTCGTCGTGTCCATAGCTTCGTTTATTTTTAAGTTTTTTAATTATAAGTTTTATTTCGTTTGGGTCCACTGGGCTAATGTAAATAGAGTTTTCGCTTTGTGAGGGCCCTGGGCGGCCAGTTGCAGCATTATCTCCGATTGTACTGTCCGATTTGCCAACTGATATGAAATAGTCATTGAAAGCGTTTGCTATGAATTTCGCATTATCTGTAAGGTTATTATTCACGCGCAGTTGCATATTACCTGTTGTTTTATTGTTTTGTCTATTTGTACGCTTTTTAATTATTTGCCACATTGTTTTGGTTTTATTATCAGATTTGTTTATTTTTTTAATATAATTTAGTCTTTTGGAGTAGGTTACCGTTTTCTTGAGTATTTTTTCGTATTGTTTGTAATGTTTATGTAGTATATCATTATTGGTTGTAGTTATTAGTGCTTTTAGTAACCTTTTATGTTTGCATGCCACTTTTAAACCAGTAGTTAGCCACGTTTTAGGGGGCGTACTTTTAATTCTTATGTTTTTCTTCGGGATGCACTGGTCTAACATTTTTTGTAGATGGTTATGGAAGGATATGTAATTTGTGTTAGTGTTTTGATCTGTGTCAATTTTATTACTCCAATCTACTTTCCGTAGTTCAGCTTTGAACGCTTCCATATTTTGTTTATTGTAAAGTCTCTTTTGAGTTGTCATTTGTGTCATATTTTTTATTATAGGGTCGTTAGTAGGTATTGAAAGCGTTATTCCTTTATGGTCTGAGAGTCCCAGGTTTAAAACTTCCAAGTCAAATTCATGAATGTGGTTGTTTGTGAATATTAGGTCGATACATGTTGAGCTCGTGGCTGTTACTCGCGTAGGTTCCGTCACTAGCTGTCGGAGGTTGTAGTTAGTCATAAAGTTCAGGAGAGCAAAAGAATTTCTATTTTTTTCTAGAATATTTATGTTAAAATCTCCTCCGATGATTATATCTCTTTGTTTATTCTTTACGTTAAGTTTATGTAAGAGTTTTTCTAGGGAAGTATAAAATATTTCAGTTTCCCTGTTCTTCTGCGGCCAATAAATAACTATAAGTAAAAGATTAAGTTTAGGTATCTCCACTCCACAGGTTTCAAAAATGCATTCAACTGACATGTCTGCTATGTCATGTCGGACCTTAAATTCAATATTTTCTTTTAAAAATATACAAACACCACCTCCCGTGTGGGTCGCACGACAGTATTTAGCGGCTAAGTTATATCCCTGTAATTGTAACAGGTCTTTTTTTATTATTGTAATCCAAGTTTCTGTAAGACAAAGTGCTTCTATTTTGTATTCGTTTGTAATTGATTCTAAAATGTATCGTTTGTTTTTTAAGCTTTGTATGTTTTGATAAATAATATTTAATTTATGTGGATGTAGGTGTATAGTGTTGGGAATGGAGTTTTTAGTGGCGAAAAAACTTTGTATTTGCTCGTGTTGGTGAGTGTACATCTGCCGTTTCCTGATACGAAATTGGATTATTTAAATTCCTTATTGATAGTACTATATCTTCCAAATTAGATAGTATAATTTTTTTGCCAACATGATTTATTGCTCCGGAACGCTGATTATACATATCGAAATCGTACGAAAGGTTAAGGTTGGAGTCCAATATGTGTGCGTACTCGTATGTTTGCGCATCCATAAAAAGAAGATTGTTGAACGTTTCTAAACGGCTATTGTACAAAGAGGTGCCATAGTTTAACTGGTGTCTAGCATAAGAATAATTAAATTTAAATTTATAAGTAGGCAGACAAATAACAATGTTGGTATGGGTTAACATTAATAGTTTTTCTCTAATAAACATAACTAAATCTACATAGTTTTGAGTAGTACGGAAATCCTCTTCGCCGATGTAGATTGTGCAGTAGTCCTCAATCGTAAAGTTTTGAAGTTTTGTCTCAATTGTTTCTAAGATTTGTTTTATTCCACATTTAGGTTTGCGATAGTGGCAAATTTCGTATTCTCGAAGGCTAGTTTCTTCTGTAAGAGCGTATAATTCATTGGAAGTTTCGCTACTTAGTATACTGATTTTAGGTTTGTTATTCGAAGAATTGCGCGGCGGTTTTGTGTTGGTAGTTTGTATGGCAGCATGTTTCGGTACATCTGAGTCCTGGTTCTTTGGTGACATAATTTGAATAGCCTCGTTGTTGACCGTAGATTGAGTTTTTGATTCCGGTACAGAGGGTGATTTCTGCATTGTGAGCGGAGAAGCTTTGAAGGAGTCAGAGAGCCTTCGTTTGGCAGTATATTTATTTGCGGAGGAATGAACTTTACGTAATGTCGATAAAGGGCTTCTACAGATCTGTTTAAGTATTTCAACCTCTTGTGTCAATTGAAAGATTTGTTTCTTCAAGTCAGAATTTTCGAGTATCACATTTTCTAGTTCATGTTGAGTGCTTTCTAAGTTAACATTTAGTCTATTTATTTCACTTTTCATTTCCTCTCTACACAGCGCTATAATATTGGAGGATACATCTAGACTTTTGCCCAACAGTTCCTCCGAACAAGAAGAATTTATAGACACGCTCATGTCTATTTGATCCAATGATTCGCATTTTTGCATTGGTCGTCTTTGGGTTACGTTGTTGAGCTCCGCCATATTTTTGCCGTTTATGTTATAATAATATAAGTTTGGTCAATTTTTTGTTCCGGTTTACTCAATTTAATTTACTTTTCTACCACAAGGAAGATTATTTTGTGAACTGGTATCCCCAATCACTATCTAGCGCCCCTGGTGGGCAGTAGCGTTATTATTTTAGTTCACTTTTTCGCCACGTGAACCGTTTTGTACGATGTTATGGCGCTAGTGGTTGTTTCAACTGCGCTTAGGTTGGTAGAACTGATATGCTGTCTTGCTGTCACTTTAGTACGTCCATTCGCCACTTAGGCGGTTACATATGTCGTTTTGGCGCTAGTTGTATGTTTTTAAATAAAATAAACGAGCTCATAAAAGTTAAAGTCTTACTTGAGGTTGATAAAGTGGTTTCGTTCACTGTTTATAGTTTTCTATTTCTTCTTTTGATGCACTAAGAACGTAATAATTGATAAGAATTTGCGAAAGTCACTTTTCACTGTTTATTACTGAGTTTTGGTATTCACTATTGTTCTTTTCAATAACTGTCCTGGAACTCGATAGTTTCACTTGAAAACGTTGTCACTGGTTTATTATGTTGTTAAGACTTTAATGATATTATTTTTGGAGTATAAACGCATATTAAAGATTTTAATTCTTTTTTAATTAAGGAGCCTATGTTTACATTTGCCAGGGTTGCCAGCGTAAGTAAGCGTAAGTATTTCCGATCCGATGTGATGCGAGCTGTTTGGTGGCAGACGGGTGCGACGCGACAACGCGACGCGTATCTTGTATAACAATTTCCATGAAGTTTTCATAGAAATTGTTCTACTAGAGAAGAGTCGCGTTGTCGCGTCGTGCCTGTTTGCGAGAGCCTTAAATCTTGAAAATACATATTAGAGAGAGACATTTAGGCAGTTACATTTTTGTATAGAAACTAGTGAGTTACATTTATTTGCCAGAACTACATGCAATAACTTGATTAAATGAAAATAGTGCTAAGAGAATAGTAGTAGGCTATTTATTTAGGTAGGTACTTAACTACCTACTTCTAGGTGCACTCTGCCTAGCCCCTCCGGAAATACAGGCGTGAAGATATGTGTTCCGTACCTACTTCTAACGATCTTTTCGCATGCATGATTAAAGGCTCGTACACACTGGCGCGACGCGACGCCCGACACAAAGGCATCGCGTGTCGCGCGACGAGCGGCGCCTTTGTGTAGCGCTGTCGCGTCGCGCCTGTCTGTGGGAGCTTTAAGTCATGCACGGACTGACGAGAGATCAATTAGAATTATTTAGAATCAATAAAGGCTAGTAAACACTGGCGCGACGCGACGCCTGACAAAAAGGCACCGCGTGTCGTACGACGAGCGGCGCCTTTGTGTAGCGCTGTCGCGTCGCGCCTGTCTGTGGGAGCCTTAACAATAACTTTTGGACACCAAAAAAGGGTGGGTAAGTAGATACTTAAAATAACTAAGGTACCAACACAAATAGGTAAGTATTTGTTTATAATTTATAACTGACTAGCTTTTGCCCGCGGCTTCGCCCGCTTCTATGTCGGAAATTATCCCACGGGAACGTACTACCGGGGTAAAAATTATCCTAGGTGTTAACCCAGGTATATTTAAAAAAATTTATTAATTGCCGGAGGTATATGTACTAACACTAGTTTGTAAGTTGTTTATGTCCTTACTAACAATATGGATTGCACTGATCTGACAAATAAATTATATTATTATATGTATAAACTATCTGTGTCCCAATTTCTTTACAAATCCGTTCAGTAGTTTTTGCGTGCAAGAGTAACAGAGATCCATCCATCCATCCATCCTCACAAACTTTCACATTTATAATATTAGTAGGAAGTAGGATTTATTTAATCAAATAATAATGTTAACATTACACAGTATCATAGTGTCATCAGTTCATCACACTTGACTTAATGCTAGTTAGCAAAAACAGGTACATAAGTAAGTGTTGCAACCAGCACCCTTATTAAGTTATCAAATAACTTGTATTAAGGACAGTGGTACAAACCAGTGGTAACTTCAGTAAAAAAAACACGTGTGGCACTCGGGGACTGCCGCGGTAAAGCTATTGCATAACATTTTTTATCAACTTATGCAATTATAATTATTTATTTATGCAGTATTTTTTTTTCTTTGATATTAATTCAAGTACAGTCGTACCTTATACATACACGTTAAGCGAACGCTCGGCCGAGCTACATGGTAGGCGGAGTGGGGGGTGTTAGGTTTTATTTTCGTTACGGAATTTCTTGATTCGGTCGCCGCGCTCAAAGCCCGATAAAAGCTATGCAATAGCTTAAAAAAATGCAGGTAGAACAAGTGTTTTTTAAACTAAAGTAAACATAAAAACATAAGAAAGCAAACAAAAAAAGGAAGAAAATACGTTAATTGCAGAGTTTCCGAAGCAATCTATTCCTTTACAATAAAATCAATTACTTTGGCAGGTTGTGTTAGGCACTTTGTTCATACACGTTTTTCTTGCCGTGAAAAACTACGGTTTATTCTCCGTGCACGGTTCGTCAGTGTTGTGTGGATCACTGTGGAAGCTTGTTGACATACACGTTTTTCTACGGCGCGGTTTATATACCGCGCCCCATACCGTATAGAAATCGTGCCGTGTACAGTCGCCAGCAGGTCTAGCTTCAGGAAACTGTCAAATTTCTCCAAAGGATTTTAAACCTTAAAATATTGATGGTTAAGTTCAAAATCAAATGAGAACATCTGACACTTTGTGGTAACTTGGTGCGCTGGCGACAGTACAAGACCTAAGGCCCAAGGACCAGCACTCTAATTACGTAACACACTATCTATCACAATCTGAATCATTTTAAAGCCTATTGCTAATCCAATGCTTCATATGTTCGAAAATTTTGTCTGATCAACAACGTAATTACGCAATGATTGTTGTTGAACTGTCAAAATGAAACCCATTCCTACTGTTAGTGTGTTACGTAATTACCCCGCAGGGCCTAAGATACAAACTCAAACTCAAACTCAAAGCATTTATTTCAATTAAACCATTTACAGGCACTTTTGAATTGTCAAAGAGTCGGTCAGTTAGTCAGAAAGTGGAAGCTAATTTGCTCATTCCAAAACGTAGATCTCTATGGAGAAGAGCGGGCTAGAAACTCCAAGGACACTCTTTTTAAATCAAGATATTACAAAATCCTGGGTAAATCTACTTGAATGTTATTAAAATAGCACGGTTTTTGTTTGCAATTTATTTGTCATAAAGGAATAAAGCAGTAGGAATGTAAAATTAATAATAACATACATAACATCACGCCTGTAATCCGCGAAGGCTAGGTAGAGGTGTACCTGTAGTTGGTACATCCACAATTCGCCAGTTATGTTTAAGTCCCATGTAATAAGGGACGAGCCTATTGCCATCAACCGGCCACAAATTCAGACTCCGAGCTGCTACTAAAAAATTCTAGATGGAAAAACCCAATAACACTTTGCCCGACCCGGGAATCGAACACAGGACCGAATGCTCAGCAGTAGCGCTCGCCACTAAAACAACGAGACATTCTGTTAATTAATAGGCAATCTATTAATTTGAAACAAAATCAATTAGGTAGGTTGTCTGCCTAAGGATATATGTTATTAAAATAACACGGCCTTTGATTACTTATTTTTTCTCATTACGGGCGAAATTCACTAAACTTAAATATCTACACGCCATTTGAAATAGATTAGAAATTTAAATAAACCTTTTTTACAGTCCGTTCAACCGATTTTGACTCCTACTCGGTAGACATAAGGATTGCATTAAAAGCAAAAACGTGGTTATAAATTATAATACCAACTATTTACTCCAGTTGCCATTTGTCATGCCACCAACGCAATGGAAGTCAAAATCGGTTGAACGGACTGTACTCGTAAAAAACGTTTATTAAAATTTCTAATCTTATTTCAAATGGATTATGTTTTATCTTGAGATGTTTTTTTTTAATTTTTGACAGTTTTTCCATACTAGAACTGTCAGACGTCAATTTTATTCCACGGATAAAAATTAAGTATCTGACTTTGATAAAATCAGCCCTAAGTAATAAATAAAGCATCTGAAAACAATAATTATCAACAAAACACAATCATGACGTGATCTTTCTACTTGCTTTACAATACGATGCGATAACTATAATACTTATAAGTACCTGCTAACTATGGAACAATGGCATTGAAGAATGGACGTTATTAATGGTGTGTTAAAACTCGTTTTCGCTCACAAAAACACGCCGCATGACGAGACGGAGACGGTTGTGAACGCCCGTGCATTGAAGAATGAACGCTATTTACCGCGCGATGAAGTTCGTTTTAGCACGCTCGTCAGCGCATGATGACGACAGCTGAGGGTGACGCGAAAACGCCCGTATACGCGCGAGCTGACAACAACGCCTGGATGTATCGACCATCCCCGCGCTTGCTTTTCACTCCCCCTCGACGCCCGTTCCCTTCCTACGCCGTCAGTTTGTTATCACATCGCGAGCAAATACGCGCGTTTCGAAATGAACGATACAATGAATTATTGTGTTAGACGTTTAATTAATGAAATAGAATCACGTCCAACAATATGGGATAGTAGGATTAAGGAATACAGCGATAGGGCGTTGAAACGAGAAGCTTGGGAAGAATTGTGTGCTTCATTTGTACCTGACTACTATGAGTCATCCGATGCAGAAAGAAATGGCATAGGTAGGTACCTAAAAGATTTTACTACTTAATTTTCAGTTCCTAGCTGTACCGGCTTCGCTCGCGATGAATTGTGGGTCAGTTTTATGTGCTGCTGTGTCATGGCGCGTAAAATTTGTGACGTCATAATCTATGCGTTTACTATTGGTAATGGCAGATTCACACACTAGTCTCATGTGTTATATCGTGTCAAACGATCAATGCAACTGTCAATTGGAAGATCCAATGTTTTGTGTGTTTATTGTCAATCACTTCTATTGCATTTTGTAGACGATCAATTTGTGCATCAATGTGTACCTATCAATCTCGTAAAAATTGATAATTGTTATTGATCGCTTAGTACCCTTTACGTCGAATTGATTTTTATTTTAAGCAACACAAGCATACAACACAATGATGTGTGGGTTAATTGTTATGTAAAGTTTGTACTAATTATTAATTAATACTTAAGGAAAAACATGTAATTATTTTATTTATCGCCACGTACCCGTCACGTAAAATAACAGACTGTTTATCATATATTTTAGATGTATATAGGGTGTTAAAAAAATTGCGTGCCATAGCTTAGGGGTAGGTTCTGTATCGACAAAGGAAACCAGGAAAAAATAATACAAAAATATAATTATTTTTTTAAGCTATTGCATAGCTTTTATCGCGGGCTTTGAGCGCGGCGACCGAATCAAGAAATTCCGTAACGAAAATAAAACCTAACACCCCCCACTCCGCCTACCATGTAGCTCGGCCGAGCGTTCGCTTAACGTGTATGTATATGGTACGACTGTACTTGAATTAATATCAAAGAAAAAAAAAATACTGTATAAATAAAAAATAAATAAATAATTATAATTGCATAAGTTGATGAAAAATGCTATGCAATAGCTTTACCGCGGCAGTCCCCGAGTGCCAGACGTGTTTTTATTTTAAGCAACACAAGCATACAACACAATGATGTGTGGCTTAATTGTTATGTCAAGTTTGTACTAATTATTAATTAATACTTAAGTAAAAATATGTAACTATTTTATTTATCGTCACGTACCCGTCACGTAAAATAAAATACTGTTTATCGTAGATTTTATATAACTACAGATTTTAGGTGTTAAAGAAATTGCGTGCCATAGCTTAGGGGTAGGTTCAGTATCAATAAAGGAAACAAGGAAAAAAAAATCAAAAAATTATTGCAAGATCAACCAAATTTTGTACCTACTAACTTAAAATAGCATTCGTTTACAATTAAAATTATTTTATTTGTTTAAAAGCTTTAATTACTTATGTTATCGAAGTGTTCGGGTGTGTAGGTATTTCAATGCGTTCGATAGTAGGTTGGTAACTCTAGGAAATTATTAGCTAGCATTTATATAAAATAAAAACTTATTTTAAGCAATTTTTTAATAAATTCTACACGATTGATATTTAATTAGTAGGTGCTACATTAGGTTCAACTTATGATAATTTTCGTTTTATTTTAATCTTTTTTTAAAGGTATTTTATTTTTATTTTTTACGGGTTCCTTTATCGATAATGAACTCACCCTGAAGCTATGGCACGCAATTTCTCTAACACCCTGTATTTTGCATGCACTGATTGGAAAAAACAAGCAATATTGAACTGACCAACTTATTTATTTATTTATTTATTAAGTACATAAATAAATTAGATCTTACTTAAATACCCTTACTTAATTACCCTTAGATTAACTTGATCTTACTCTACTTAATAAATAATTTATATTATTATCCTGTAGCCCGTAGCGATAATTATTTCCGATTACCTGTGATGTGCCGATTTCAACAGGAGGGTTGCCTAATTTGTAATATTATTTACTGTGTCACTACACGGGCACGGATCACTTGTAAAACCCGTCTGTCCTCCATCGTTTTCTGAAAAATGGATCAAAAACGTCAACAAACTTAATAAATAAATGGCTTTATTATATGTTTTTTTAATGTATATCATCGTAATCAAAATAATTCGTAATTCGCCCCCATCTTAGAACCTTCGTGTTCCGTGGGAGTTACAACAAAAGAAGTTGTTTTTTTTTTACCGCCAAAACAGCACAGCTGGCGGCCGGCCGACCAGCCGCGTCGGCGCGGCGCGGCGGTCCGCAGCAGAATGTGTGTGTTGGGCACGTGTGGTGTGGTGCATGGTATAATAATATACTTCGCCAGGTATAGCATTCCGAGACACAGGGTGACACAATCCTACGTCATCACCGCTGTGTTACCAGTAGTGTGTAATAATAACTCCCCAACCGCTATTATTACCTGTGCGAATCCGATAAAACAATGAGCTTTTAACTAACAATTACGTTGGTATATGTTTAAATTGAATTGTTTCACTTGATTAGAAAAATGAAACGACACTTTAAATGCTACAAATATATTTTTTAACAGAATGGTGACTGAAAATGTTTCCATAATTCGTGTTTTGTTGCAATAAAGTGGCAACTGGATCGTGACGTAAGCATGTGTCACTCCCAGAGTGCCAGACCTTGTTTTTTTGGACCACGGTGTGGTGTGTGTGCGCTCGACGGAATTCCAAATTTTAAATATGTACAGTCAACAGTAGCTAGTAGTTTGTCTCTCACAGCGCTTTTATTACCTAGATGTAAGGACGGTTTTCGTAGTTCACGTGTTACTATTGACTCGCAGTTGACTGTGCATTCGATATTAATGGCTGTAGAGTGTAGATAGTAGTTTTGATTTGTGATTCTTATTACTTGGTATTGATGACAATCTGAATGGATTGATAAAAGTACGCCCAAAAGAACATACGGTTTTGTTTTAAATAATATATTTTTAGTTAATGTAATTAGAATCAGTCTTTAGTTTTAATGTTGACAGTAGTTAATGTTGACATACGTATTAAACAAAATTATGAAGTATCATCAAACACAAACTGTCAGATTTTCTCATTCGATTTTGAACTTCAACATCAACATTTTAAGGTTTAAAATCGTTTGGAGAAATTTGACAGTTTCGTGTAGCTTGACCTGCTGGTGATTGTACATATTTCACTGACGCAAGTTTTTTGTCTTCTTGGATACATCAGCACATGATGTATAGCCCAAAGAATCAATTTTCGCACCATAGCCAGCACTCTTGGCTTGGAATGGGAAAAGATGTCGTTACAGTAAATGCAGCTGGAAAATCTTCTACATCCGAGTCCTCAACTCGCCAATGAAGAATGAATGAATGCCGTAATTAGTCTCCTGTACCTGTCTTGTTATTTTTCCTACTGCTTTTTGGGATCTCTATTGTAGTCTGAGCCATCATCGATGTGTCGTTTTACACCGAAAGTAAGTCAATTTGCCCCACAGGTTACCAAAACAATAACTAAGTCTTAATTTCTATAAGTCCTTAAACACGAGATATTAATACATACAAATAGTGCAGTATAATGCTACAGTTCTTCAATTTACATCAAAATCCTACTAATATTATCCTACTATCCTACTAATATTATAAATGTGAAAGTGTGGATGTTTGGATGTTTGTTACTCAATCACGCTAAAACGGCTGAACGGATTTTGATAATATTTGGCACATGGGTAGACTATGACCTGGATTAGGACATAGGATACTTTTTATCCCGATATTCCCACGGGATCGAGATTTCTGCGGGTGAAACCGCGGGGCGCAGCTAGTATGTAATAAAAACCACGTGAAAATCATTAAAAAAAACAGGACAAAATTAATTCATTAAAAAAAAAAACTTTTACGCGTACATTGTATATCACGTTCGTACTTCGTACACACGGCTACATATAGCTATAGTTTTCCAGTATAAGCTGACCTCTCATTGTACGGAAATTATAGACACTGCGAGATCAACTTGTACTGGAAATGTATAGCTTGATATGTAGCCGTCTGTACCAGTTAAACCGGCGCGGCGTGACTGAGATGGCGGTAACAACTTGACAAGTATGCCAACATGGCCGACGCGACGTCACGTGATGTTATGATAACTGCAGCATTGTAGCCCGCAAATTTAGAAAAAACTCCGGTGTGTCATTTCATCCGTAGGTATTTTTTTTTTTTTTTTGGTTGGGCAATCATCAAATGACCTCTCCCGCTCTGTGCGGAGCGGAAGGGCGTGTCAGACTCTTACTGACTAAACCCCACCCGTGTTCCTTCAGTTGCCTGTCCGCCAGGGCCACGGTAACTCTGTCGAACAATCCGCGACCCCGGCAGGCATCGACCCTATTGGACCCCGTCAATGGTGCTGACATCTCTTTGAGGCATTTTGTCCGTATAGGTATGTCATTTTGGACGTACTTCCCCTGTAACAATATGTGTATTAAGTTTTCTATACAAATAAATAAAATTGAAGTGTCTGTTTGTAACGTCAAAATAAACAGCTTTTTATTAAATGCATATAAAAGTATATACGGTACTTATAACAAAATACCAATTATAAAAAACTGTCAGTCTGTCTTTCTGTCTGTCTGTTTGTTCCGGCTAATCTCCGAAACGGCTGGACTGATTTTAAAGGGACTTTCACTGGCAGATAACTGATGTTATAAGGAGTAAACATAGGATTTTTGTCCCGGTAGCACGTTCCCATGGGATAATTTCCGACATCTACGCGGTCGAAGCCGCGGGCAGCAGATAGTTGGTAATAAAAAAATTGAAAATATTTGCCGTAAGTATCTACTTACAGACAGGGTTGGCATGATAAAACAAGTTGTTTGAAAATATGTGTTTTAAGCAGATTTTAAAACAGTGCGAAATAAAACAATGTTTTTTATTAAGTGTTTTAAAACATAGTTTAAAAAAGTTTTAAACATTGTTAAAAACATTAAGAAAAAAACAGGGTTTAAAACAACTTTTAATTGCGAATGAATGGAAATAAATGAAAACCAATAAATATTTAGGATTCAAAATAGCTTGAATTAAATTAGAAAACTGAATGTATATTGTATGTGTCATTAATTTAAATCAGAAATCGTAAATAAAACCTTATTTGTCCTTGTAATTACAACATGCATTTTTTATTATTTAATTTATTCAATCAAACGCAAACAGTACAATAACAATTTTAATTTTAAAATATCAAGGTAGGTCGGTATCATTAATTAACAATCTTAATGTTGTGTATTTGTGTCACACAAGATAAGAATTATTTTTAAAACATCCATTTTTTTATAACTGCATTTATTCAATCAAATTTGAAAAGGTAACAATTGTAATTATAAAATAACTAGGTATTATTCATTAACAATCAAAATTATGTTTGTCAGACAATGAGACAAGACAACACTTATTTTATCTTATACTAGCTTTTGCCCGCGGCTTCGCTCGCGTTAATTTAGACTTTGACTATAAATTCGGGTTATAATTCAATCATGATTGGAAAGACACGTGGCGCCATCTATTATCATAAGAACGTTATTGTTGTTTTCCTCGGGAACAGTACTTTTTTGCGGGATGAAAGGTACCCTATGTCCGGTTCTGTACACCTGACAACGTATATGCAAAATTTCAGGATGATCGGTTCAGTTGTTTGGGCGTGAAAAGGTAACAAACAAACAAACAAACTTACTTTCGCATTTATAATATTAGTTAGGATAGTTAGGAAGTTAGGATTAGGATAAGTATTAAAAAACCGTGATAAGTATTCCAGCTTTCTCACTATCGAGTTTATTTCAAACGTCGGAATCATTAAATCCAAATATTTGTTGAAAACAGTCTTTCAATTTCGGCACTTGAAGCAACAGCAGTCTGAGGCTGTGCCCACGTGGATCACCAATCACTAAACTTACACATTTAGCGCTAAACGTGTTTAAAACATTATTTTGTTTCAGCCAAATGTTTGGATATGACAGAGACAGAATGATGTTCAAAACTCGTTTAGCGCTAAACGTGTTTAGTGATTGGCGGTGCAAGTGGGTGTAAATCCATTGTTTACCCATTAATTTGGTTTTTTAATGACATCCACCATTCTTGAGGTCCGCCGTAATTTATGTACTACATGATCTTCACACTTATGAAGCTAAGCTTCATAAGCTTATTTAAACTTATGAAGTTATTAGAACTTACGAGTTAGTTAGTTAGAACTTCGTGTGACACGACGTGTATGCCACAGATGTTGGCAGCGAATTGAAAGTAACACCAGACCACACACACGAACCACAAACAAGAACCTAATGGTTTGGAGGTGCCACTAGTGCGGGCACAAAATATAGAAGAGTTTAATGTTCCCGATTACACTAGAGTGCCTAACACCCCGGGACATTGCATATTTAACTACTGTGTTAATGAGACCCGTCATCGAATACCAGACAGTATCAAAGTCCACATCCTTACGAACGAATACGTCGGTCTGCATTGAGGATTAGAACACATCGACCGAAACAATATATTGCAAACAAACTTAACAATCCCGAGAAATCTTTTTGGAAACTAAGAAAACACCAAAATACATATATGATATGTGATGGTACTTATATTTATATCCATAAAAGTACAAACGTTTTATTTCAGTGTAAATCGTATAGCTTACATAAATACCAAAACCTTATAAAACCATTTACATTGGTAAGCACTGATGGTTATATTATAGATGTAAAAGAGCAGTACCCCGCCACAAAAACTGACGCAAACATAATGCGAGATATAGTGAGGGATGAACCAAACCCAATTCATTGGTTTTTGGAAAAAAACGATGCATTTATTCTAGATCGAGGTTTCATGGACAGTTTAGAAGACATAGAAGCCTGTGGCTATGAGTATTATATACCACTTACGAAATACCGTGGGGAGACACAACTTACAACGGAGCAAGCCAATGAAACACGAGCGGTGACGATATGCAGATGGGTAGTGGAAGTGGTAAACGGCAGATTTAAGTGAGATTTCAAACGTTATCACCAAAAATACTTTAATAAATCGCATCCAAATATGTTTAATGATTTTAAAATGGCTGCTGCTGCTATTTTAAACCACTTCTATTTACCCATCGAAGATAATGCACTTGTAGAAGAAATTTTGACGCAAAGAGACTTACCGAATATCCTATACAATTATGTGGAAAGGACGCGATTAAATACCCGAAGGGCTCATCGTCATTGTTTGGAAGCTAGTGAACTAGAAAACTTCTCGAGGCTGTCAGAAGAGCAAATAATTATCCTTGCGTTGGGTGCATTCCAGATAAAACTGGCCAGGTCTTATTGCGTTGAACATAATATGCAAAACGGTTTCTACTTAATAGAAGTTTATAGAGACAGCCGTCTCTCGACTTACCTATTGATAGAAACGATGAAGATGTCAGGGTTTTACGTGACCGTATCCAACGTCGGCACGTGCGAGCCACGACATAATATTATTGGTATGTTTTATTAAATAATAATATATAAAACAATATAATATATCATTATTGTACATGCTTGACAGGTCGACGTACCATGAGCACTTGCGCGCAACTATTGTCAATTATTTGGTATCTAAGGTATGCAAGACATGTAGGATTTACTGCTCCAGCTTCATTTTTTTATGATGTAATAATAGATGAGCTTTAAAACATTTAATTATTAATGACATTAAAGTATAACATTTGTGGACTATACTTAAGTGAATAGTAATAAATAACTGTTGTTATTATTTACAATATATGGCTTGGCATATTAGAACTGTGTTTTCTTTATGCCTTCGTGATTTTTAAATTATTAAGGAATAATAAATCGTCTAAAAACAACAGAATGAATACCAAACCGACAACGAATTGAAGAAAAACAAAAAACTCGCTATAGTAAAAGTAGTTCCAATAGAAAAGACCTTTCCAAAAATATATAATTTATCGCTATTGGGGGGTTGTACCAGATTCCGTACTTTTATGGACATTGTCCTTTCAACAATGAAATGGAATATATATATATATATTTTTATGTCTTCTTGCAAGTCAATCGAGGAGGTTGTCGACTGCTTAACCGGACATGCCTGTGGTTGCCCTCATAAATTAAGGCCCCCAGCCAGGACTTAAAAAGCTTACATACTAGGCGACAACACGCTAAGGGCACCCCCCGCGGCGTCCCTGGGAGAGGGCAGCAAGGGACAGGCTGGATCGGATTTATAAATATTGGAAAGAAAGTCCCTCCTATTTATACACTTCATAGATAATAAGACCATCGGTAAAGTCACGTCAAAGTCCCTATGTCGCCCGTTGAAAGAAAGTAATTCTCCGGATTAGTGGGTATTCCTCTTATTTAAATATACTTTAGGGTGTTGCCCCTACTACTCGTAAGACCGACCATCGGAACATACAATGGTGTACGTAAGGGGTTCAGTATCGATTATAACAAAAACATTAATATTGATCAAATGATAGATTTCTGTAAATGTTTACTCAGGCGGGTTTTAAAATAGTCTAGAAATTAATTATATTAGGCCTGATTGATTTGAAGTTGATGAAAAGTTACTAAATACATAAAAACAAAAAAAAAAAAACTTGTTTTAAAACATTCTGAACTGTTAACAAACAGTTCAGAATATTTTAAAACAAGTGTTTAATTTTTTTTGTTTAATAAAAAACACTTGTTTTAAAATATTTTGTTTTTTTTACTACCCTGCTTACAGATCAGGATACTGTTTAGTTGTTTTTCAAAAGTACGCCATATAGAGAGTCATTAAAGAGTTCCATAAAGCCGCGTTCATACCGGAATTTCATTCAAAAAAAT